>CM034156.1:22593527-23832042 GCA_019776745.2 Taxus chinensis
TTAGGATAGGGAATCTTGTCTCAGTCATCAGTGATACTACCTGTAGGGAAACGGTCAGGCTGAATCCAGCAAAAAAAACCTCATTACCATTGTGCGCAAGTTATTCGAAGAAAATCAAAGAACTTGGCACAAAAAGTTATAAGATGCATTGTGGGCTGACCGCATAACTCCCAAAAGGGCAATTGGGATGTCTCCATTTCAACTTTTGTATGGAACTGATGCTCAAATTCCCGTCACATTGGAGCTACCAGTGTTAAAATTAGCTCAGGCAGTTGATGATGAATGCTTCACCAATGCATTAGATAAAAGGGTCATGTTCCTAAGCAAGCTCGAGGAACAAAGAAGTCAAGTGGCAACAGGATCGAGGAACATCAATCCAAGGTATAGAAGTTGTTTGACAGGAAAACTAGAGAGAGACAGTTTCAAATCAATGACTTAGTTCTTCTCTGGGATAAAAGACGTGAGCCGAAGGGAAAGCATGGGAATTTTGACTCATTGTGGCTGTGACCGTTCAAAATAAGACACTTCTATGGAGATAGTACCTACTACTTGGCATATCCTGATGAAACTCATTTTCCTTTTCCCTACAGTGGGCAATATCTCAAGTATTACCAGAATTGAAAATGGGTTGTTCCCCGTATGTACATAGGTAATTAGGATTTTGGTTTGTTTGTTTCCCTGTTTTTCGGTCTCCTCTCTTGTGTCGCCCCATTTTTGTGCCCCATCATTCTGTGATCATGTTCATGATTATTTTGGTCTGGGTTCGTTGCTGCGTCCATGAAGTCCTTGTCCCCAATCAGAGCCATCTATTATCAGCCAATTTTGACTTCGCAAAATTGTTAAAAAATAATTTAAAAAATGAAAAATTAGAAAATTTTGAAAAGTGTTACTTTGTGTGGTTCATTGGACTCATTGCGATCGTCTTATTTTTGTGATCGTTTCGGTCTTCGTTTCATGATTTTTGGGCGAGAACTCTTCCCCCAGGCATTAAAACGAGTTAAAATAAATTAAAATAATTAATTAATAATTAATTAATTAATTGCTCCTTGTTTGATTAAATTAATTTTTTAAAAAAAAATCACTTAAGGAGTATTTAATTAAATAAATATAAATTAAAGTTCATTCGACAAGTTTTAGTGCCAAGGAAGTAAGCTTTTGTTTCCAATTGCCGGGTTGGCTTCCCGAACCCGGATTTCCACTTTCCTGGCAATTTCCTTCAAATTTCCCGCATGTGGGTTTTCCTTTGCCAATTGCCAAATCATGGATTGGCAAACGGGCATAAAATTCCCCAATTTCCCACATGGGGAAATTGGACGGGGATTGCCAACCCATTTTGCCATTCCTGTTGGCAATTACCCGTTACTTTTCCCATTCCCCCCTGGCACTTAAGCCACTACCCGGGAAGAGAGGAAGTTAGATTAATTCCCGTAACTTCCTCCATCAAACCCATTGAAAAAGTCATGTGAAGCTTTCAATTGCTTCTTTCCTCAAGAAGGCATAATATTTTGTTAGCAGTATGCTTTGGTTTTGTTTCCAACAGCTCCACGCATTGTATAAGAAGAAGAAAATAACAACAAAGAGAGGAAGGACAACAATCTCCCACAATGGGAGAAGGGAGAGAGGAACAGTTTCAAGAGCAGATTAAAGGCAAGCCGCCCAGCCCATGAGAAATTCCACACATTAAAAGAATAGTTTTTAATATTAAAAAAGGGGGCATTTGTTTTGTTTTAAAATAAAGAAGACAAAATTTCTTCCCACGCACCAGCCAGAGGAAGAAAGACGAGGCAAACAGTCTTCAACGCACCTGTCTACACAGGCCACACACAACCAAGGAAAAGACAAATAAAAGCATCTATTTTTGTCTAAAAGACCACGCATCGGCCTGAGGGAACGGTTTTTAAAGCAAAGAAAATAAGAAAGAAAAGAGCACTCCACGTGGGATATAAACCAACATATAAATAGTCCATGCGCATTTGGAGAGATATAAACCAACATAAAGAAGCAAGATCAATTTTTTGCAGGACAAAGGAAGACAACCAAACCAAGTTCCCACGCTTGGGAAAGAAAAGACAGCAGTCTTTAAAATGAGAGAATTAAAATTTCCCACGCCAAAGAAAGGCCATGCCAAAGAAAACACAACCACAGTCGTGATTAGTTGTTGCAAAATATTGTAGCTGTAGTGAAAGTTATTCCAGTGCCTAGCCCATGGGTTTGATACGGCGGTTATAGATGAAGCTACGAGCTAGTGAAGTAGGTGTGTTACCTCCACTTTCATTGGGTGCTGCCAGGTGTGTTCTTATCGGGTATCCAAAGCAACTGCCTGCAACATTAATTAGCCAGGCAGCAGGCATGTTGCAGAATAGTAGAAGCCTTTTTGAGCGCTTCCAACAAGCAAGTCATCCAACTATGTTGTTATCTGCTCAAAATCGAATGCATCCTCAAATTCAGGATTTTCCTTCAAGATATTTTTATCAAAATGAATTAAGTGATAGTGAGAGTGTTACCAGGTGACCTGATGAAGTTTATTACAAAGATTCTCTATTGAGACCTTACTTGTTTTACGATGTAACTCATGGAAGGAATCTCATAGAGGTGGACCTATTTCATATCAGAATATTCATGAAGCACAATTTTCTTTGTAATTATAGGAGCATCTTCAACGGGTAAAACCATTCTTTTCAAAAAATTTGGGTTAAGCTCGGTATTCAAGTGAGTTGAGCCGGAGAAGAACTCAGGGAGTTCGGTTCTAGAAAGAAGGTAAGACGACACGAAGGGCATGGATCACCATGGGAGTCCGAATTCAAGTTGAAAATGCATGAGCTCATAATCAAGCTAGGAGTGATACGATTGAGGGCTCATTCGTGAGTTGAGTCGTCTAAACACCTAAGTGAAGAAAGAGCACATCTCGAGAATTTCTCATTCCAATCATCATTCGTCTTTGCATGATTGCCCTAATTCTTCAGACCTAATCAACAACTCAACACTATAATTCAGAGCATTGGCTCATGCGCAAGCACCTGTAATCTATATCACACAATTTCTAGAGGTGGAACTCGTTGATGAAGTACCTCAAAATATACTAGCCCAACTTGTGGAAGTAGTCACAACTTCTCAACCAAAAGTTGATGCTCTAGTTCTTTCCCTACCTACATTTGAAGACTAATCACAAATGGAGAAAATGGCGACAACATCTTTCTCACAACAAGAAGAGCCAATTTCAGCAACACCTGAAGGTGATCCCCTTCAGCGTGATGAAGATCAATTCCCAACGAACACGAGAACCATGTACAATGAGGTACTTGGAGAGGTTCCCACCTGGCTACATGATACCCTGAAGAATTGAAAGAGGGTCATCAAGCCAATAGTGATAAACTTGGAAGTGATTGTGTAAATGTTAGAATCCATCACTCCAAAAAAGACCAAATACTACGCTAAGGTGTGTGTCAACGAATTCATAAATCACTTCGATGATTTTTCAACACCACTCATTCACAATGGGGCAAAGGAGATGGATTTCCAAGACTCTGAAGTCTCACGAATTCTGCTCGAGAGATCAACACTTTGGGATGGTGACAAAGACAAAGGACATAACTCTAGGCAGTGAATTACAATTTTGGCTCTTGGAGATCTTCTCAATGGCGAAAGACCAGAAGCTAGATTCTGATAAACCAAGGTGACGTAACGACTACGGTCTCATGAAAAATGAATAATTCACCATGGAAAGGTACTCGGAGCATGTGGAGAATTGTGAATATGAATACGAATGAAGACAAATCTTCTCACACCAGGATATTGCTCAGATAGAGAGGTGGATGAATTGCTCAAGTTTCAAGCTCAACACTCTTGTCATTTGGAGGATTGCAGAGCACAGTCAATGAGTTCATTCCCGTACGATCAGGATAGGCAGACTCTTGGCCCAATGGATAAGGCATTGATCCTAGGTGTCTTGATCTAGGTGGCACATTGCTGACTAGGATGTCTACGTGTGCATACAAGTCATTTAAGTGGGGTCCACATGTACCCATTTCTTTTATTTATGTATTTTTCCGTAAATTACCTTTTAACTTAAGTGGTTTCTATTTTTAGTCACTTTTTAAAAGTTGGTTGAAAAAGTCAAAGTCACTTAAGTGCCCTATTTAATGTGCATTTACAACCCTAACTACTTTGTAACCAAATTTTGGGTTATAAAAGGAAGTGAGGGGCTCATTTGTAAAAGGTTACTTTGAGAGAGGAGGAGAGAATACTTTTGTGCAAGCTTTGTTTCAAGAAGAAACTTTGTGTTCTTTTGTGAAAAACATTTTGGAGTTAATGGAATAAGAACTTTGTGTCTCATTCATTGTCTCTGGTAACATTGGTGTTCTTATGTTCATTAAATGTTAGGTGTTTAAATCTTGCATGAAAATATTATCTTTGATCTTATTGTCAACATTAGTAATCAGTTGTTCTAGTTCACAGTGATCAAGCTCTGACTATCTACTTGCTCATGTGTGTTCCCTTTTGCATGTTCCTGTTTGGCTAACTCAAACTCCGTTTTATTTGTGTTGGTTTTTCATCTTTCCTCTTCATGCAATATTAGGCTCTGTTTTTACCTAACTCTTGCATGTTCTTTCTGTTCATTCCATTCCACTCCTTTCCTTCATTTCATTCTATCTCCTTTATTCACTTTTCTTCCATTGATGTTCCAAAACATCCCCCACATACAATTTTGAATGTACAGATGTAAATACAGTTTTGGTTTTCAATAAAGGCAGCCTCACCTTCATTGAGGAGGGACTTTGTTCCCACACTGTTGCATGTCATTTGCATGTGTGCAAATCCATATGCTAACAGAGTGTCAGGCTATTGTGATACTATGAGAGCTTCCTATTAAAGGATTATAACAAGGTCCATTGGTACCAGAAAATGATCCTATCATATATAATCCAAATCCTACAATTTGACTCTATTACTAAAAAGGATGTCCTAAAGGAAATAATAAGTTCAAAAACTAATTACCTATCAAAATATTTTCTACTAAAAATGCCACCACGACACGTGCACATGTGAAAGTAGAGAGGGAACAATTTACTAAGTTATGTGAAGATTGACAGTTCCTCCTTCTCTTAGATTTTGCTTTTAGTGTTTTGATAGTGTTCCTAGTGTACTTAGGTACACTTGAATTGTTGAGGTACTTTCTTCATTGATCATATTCCCTTGTTGTACTAACTTATAAGGTATCTACTCCATTAGTCTTGATTAGGATTTTACCTTGTCATTTGATTTACTAAGTTCCATTATCATACTATTTCAACCTTTTTATACATATACCTAGTTCATCTAATATATGTGTTTGAACTAGCTTAGATACATTTATATTATTTATTAGTGTTAAAACCCATTATTTACCTCCACTATAGACTTCTAAGTGAACACTATTTAGTTATTTCCACTTGTTTACTATTATCTAGTGGTTTTAAATCATATACCACATTTCACTTTATTATATTGTTCTGAAATTCGTTTCTAGTTACTCTTTTGTTCAAGTTTTGAATTCTTAGTACTTATAATGTGTTTGTGGAAAATTACAATTTTCCCCTTAAACCATCTAATATTATCAAGACATTTATCCTTACTTTTTCTTCTTTACAAACTATTAAGGGTCGTTTAGGTAATTTCCTCTTAACTTACAACTCATATTCTAAGTCTCATTCTCAATCATTATATTTTCAAACCCTTTCTTGAAACTATGTTGTAAAAAAAACTTAAAATTATCATATAACTCCTTGTTAGGGGTTGCTATCAGGTTGTTGATTTACTTCCCTTTTTCTACTTACATATAATCTTGATCCATAATTAGTTATAATTACTTTTGATAAAGTCTTCTTAGAGTATTACAACAATATTTTATTTTTATTTTAGACTGCACTTATGTTTTCTAGGGTTCATTTATTATTTTACTTATTTATTCTGTCCCAATTCAAGCATGTGATTCCTTCATTATAAATTTTATTTGTAACAATTATATTTTTAGTCTGTATACGGTTACCATTTACATCAACACAAATCATTATCCTCTATAATTATTGTAATGTCTTGTCGATTCATTCATAGCAATTTACCCTCTTATCATTTTCCAAGCTACGACAATATTATTTGGTTTGTTTAAAAGGATCATTAGACTATTTTGGTTTAGTCTTTATTTGATCATTTCCATAATGTTTTCAATTAATTTCTTTTACTCCCTATCTTATAATGTTATTTTTATTTCCACTATTTTTTTTACTATTTAATTACATTTGTTCATTGTACCATGTTAGCATATGGATTTGCACGCATGCAAATGACATGAAACAGTGTGGGAACGAAGTCCCTACTCAATGAAGGTGAGGCTGCCTTTATTGAAAACCAAAACTGTATTTACACCTATACATTCAAAATTGTATGGGGGGGGGTGGGTTTGGAACATCAATGGAAAGAAAAGTGAAAGAAGGAGATGGAATGGAATGAAGGAAAAGAGTGAAATGGAATGAACTGAAAGAACATGCAAGAGTTAGGTAAAAACAGAGCCTAATATTGCATGAAGGGGAAAGATGAATAACCAACACAAATAAAATGGAGGTTGAGTTAGCCAAACAAGAACGTGTAAAAGGGAACACACATGATCAAGTAGATAATCAGAGCTTGATCACTGTGAACTAGAACAACTGATTAATAATGTTGACAATAAGATCAAAGATAATATTTGCATGCAAGATTCAAACAGCTAACATCTAATGAACATAAGAACATCAAATGTTACAAGAGACAATGAATGAGACACAAAGTTCGTATTTCATTAACTCCAAAATGTTTTTCACAAAAGAACACAAAGTTTCTTCCTGAAACAAAGCTTGCACAAAAGTATTTTCTTCTCCTCTCTCAAATTCACCCTTTACAAATGAGCCCCTCACTTCCTTTTATAACCAAAAAGTTGGTTACAAAGTAGTTAGGGTTTTACGTGATCATTAAATAAGGCACTTAAGTGACTTTTGACTTTTTCAACAACTTTATTAAAGACAACCCAAAAATAGAAATTACTTAAAATATCCATTATTTCCCAAAAAAAAATAACAACACCTTTTAACATATACAATAATAAGCAGTGCCTTATACTTTGAAATGGGGTCCGCCTATCTCAAGCGTATGAGAAATGGACTCTCCCACTTCGTTAGATATTAAGAAAATCAACTTCCTGAACCACCAGTGAAATTAGGATCTACCACTTTTTTTAGTTGAAAGGATCTAAACCTTCTTAATGTTTCAAATTCAAATCATACCATGGTCTTCATACATAGAGGCTTAAACCAAATTCAAATCATAGCATGGTCTTCATCCATAGGCTTGAATCAACATCTATAGGGATTGACCTTGCCACCATGATTACACTTAACTATCATCAATAATTGTTAAGTTTGTTGTAAGTGATTTATGAATTCATTGACACACACCTTAGCATAGTTTGGCCTTTTTTGGTGTGATGGATTCTAACATTGATGCAATCACTTCCAAGTTTATCACTATTGGCTTGACAACCCTCTTTCAATTCTTCAAGATATCATGTAGCCAGGTGGGAACCTCTCCAAGTACCTCATTGTACATGGTTCTCGTGTTCGTTGGGAATTGATCTTCATCACACTGAAGGGGATCACCTTTGGGTGTTGCTGAAATTGGATCTTCTTGTTGTGAGAGAGATGTTGTCGCCATTTCCTCAATTTGTGGTGGTTCTTCAAATGTAGGAAGGGAAAGAACCAGATCATCAAATTTTGGTTGAGAAGTTGTGACTACTTCCACAAGTTGGGCTAGTATATTTTGAGCGAGTTTCACCTCTAAAAATTATGTGATATATATTACAGGTGCTTGCACCTAAACCAATGCTCTGAATTATAGTGTTGTGTTGTTGATTAGGCCTGAAGAATTATGGCAATCATGTAAAGATAAATGATGACTGGAATGAGAAATTCTTGAGATGTGCTCCTTCCCTTCCTCCACTTGGTGTCATTTTCCAGACCTTCTAGATGATATGAATGCAACAGGAGTATTTTCTTTCCAATTCCTATGATTCTATGTAGTTCAGTGTTGTAGTTTGCAGCGTGAGTTGAGAAGATGACTGATTAACTCGTTTGTTCCTCTTCTCATTGTAGATGGATGGTTGTTTTTCTTCACACACAGTCCTCCTGTGATGATCCAAATCCTTTTCAAACCAAACAATACTTACCTCATGAACTCGTTAGATCCATGTCTCTAGTAATACACAATCCCCATTTGACCAATTAATCTTGAGTGATGAAGATGTGGAAGATGAATCAAATGCAGGATCAAGCACATCGGAACCATCATCAACAATTTAACGAGTTGAATCTCTAACTTTGAGGGTGATCGTCTGATCTAAGGTGAGCCTCAAATGGTCTCAGTGTAATTTCATCCGCACACCCCGCTAAGTGGTCCTCTATTTGTGGTACGTGTTTCTACTTTTGACCAATTGTTTTCTCCTTGAGGCCGGAGATATTAAAATTGAATCTCTGTGAAAATAGATGAAGTGTGTAGATTTCCATCTCCCTCCCCACGCTTTCCGTAGCTTGGAAAAAAAACATTTGTAGACTGCGATTGAGATAGGGAAGCAAATGTCGGGTCGATTCCTATCAGTGAGGAAACTATTTTGATTGTCCTCTTTGGCTGGGCATGGCCTTTTACAGCTATTTGCTTTAAATTGTTCTTTTTTCCTTATGCTCTGGTGCGTGGACTTCTCCTAGCTGGGCGCGGCTTTTCCTTGGCTGCGTGGGATGTTTTTAATTTTCCATTTTTTAAAAACTATTCCTTTTTGCCTTATGTCCAATGCACAGCTTTTGGACTGTATCTCTTTTCTTCCTTTGTTTAAAAACTCGTTCTTTCTCTCCCTAGGCATGTGGAAAGCTCCTGTGCATTTTTTGTATTTTTCCAAGGCATGTGCTTAAAAAATAATGCATGATTTTTTTATTGGACTTGGAAAAAAGGCGTTTGAACTGTTCTTTTCTCCTTCCTTTTTCCAATACGTGGCTATATGGAAATTTACTTGAAAAACAATTTTGTTTTGCTTTAAAACTGTTCCACTTCTTCTTTTGGCACGTGGAGATTGTTCTTTGTCCCTTTGTTGTTTCTCTGTTATTTAAAAAAAAATTCTTTTTCCCCACGCGTAGGAGCTCCTTTGGATGTGTGCGTGGAATCTTCTATCCTGCGCACTTTTAAAAACTTGTTCTCCAACTGTGTTCTTTTTGTTGCTTTCTATTAGTATGATTTTGGACTATTCTTTCCAATGTGTGGAATTCCTCCTGGGTTGGGTGACCTGCCTTTAATATTCATGAAACTGGTATTTCTTCTCATGCATGGAAAGGAAATCTTAAATATTTGTTTTATTGAAAACTCCCTCCTTCTCCCTTAGGTGTTGCTTCTTCCTTTGATGTGTGGAAAGCTGTATTTTGGCAATGCGTTTGGATTTGAAAACAGTTCTTTTCCCTTTCCTTGGTGCCTTCTTTCTAATGTGTGAAAAGTAATTTTTCTTTGTCCTTTTACTGTCTCCCTCTGCCTAAGCTGTGAATGCATGGAAAGCTTCTTATGCTTGGGCGTGGGATTAAAACTATTCTTCTTGGCCTCAAGGCGTGGTCTTTCCTTTTGACTGTGCGAACTATTATTTCCTTGGATGTGTGTGTCGTATTGTGGGATATGACAAAGTATTATGTCCTTAAGAGGAAATAAGAATCAAAGCTTCACACAACTTTTTCCAACGGGTTTGATGGAAGAATTTATGGGGATTAATCCAACTTCCCCTCTTCCTAGGTAGTGGGCTTAAGTGCCAGGGGAAATGGGGAAAGCAACGAACAATTGCCAAAGGGAATGACAGAATGGGTTGGCAATCCCAATTCAATTTCCCCATGTGGGAAATTGGAAAATTTCTTACCCGTTAGCCAATCCAGGATTTGGCAATTGGTGGGAAAGGGGAAATCTGGGTTCGGGAAGCCAGATTGGCTTCCTGGCAGTTGGAAGCGTAAGCTTACTTCCTCAGCATTAAAATTTGTCAAAGGGACTTTTAATTTAAATTTATTTAATTAAATACTTCTTAAGTTATTTAAAAATCAATTTTATCAAACAAGAAGCAATTAATTAATTAATTTTAATGTATTTTAACACGATTTAAAGCCTGGAGGGAAGAGTTCTTACTTGAAAAGGACAAAACGAAGACTGAAACAATCACAAAAATGAGACAATCAAAATGAGGGCAATGAACCATTCAAAGTAACACTTTTCAAAATTTTCAAATTTTTTGTTTTTTTATTTTTAAACAATTTTACGGAGTCAAAATTGGCTGATAACATACCACAAACCATATTTTAGAGCATAACCTTGTCACGAATCAAAATGGATCATTTCACATTTCTAAGAATATCAAAACAATAGTTTACCTAATTATATAAAACACACATACACACAAATTTTTTATGACACACTTTAGTACTATAATTCTTCTAAGAGAAGTTACATACCATAATGTCACTTATTGGCCAAACAATAATGGCTAAAATGAAGCACAATGCTTCACCTCCCAAGAGGGTTTTGCAATCCTAATTTGCATGGTGGCATAGGATACCAATGTGGGAAACCTCATATATAATGATCATGTTACCCGCAAAAGAAACAACATCCATGGAGGTATCCTCCTCTCGCTAATGCTCTGCATGTTGTACAAGTGACCCCTACTATATCTACATGTACATGAAGTTTATTTTGGTTCACCCGTTATTGTCGTCTCATGGTGGTACACCTAATCCTAGAAAGATAAAAATATATCTACATATGAGGAAGGAGGTTCATCGGGTACCTTCATACAAATCTTTGACAATTTGGGTGGCTCATGGTGAAGATGTGTGTATTGTTGGGATCCTTTTTGCATATGATGAGGATGTATGGTGTGATCCAAAGCATTACACGATATGCATGATGAATTATCACTTGGAGGTGTTGTGAGGGACTAAGTAATTTTCAGGTTGATGACACCAATGATTGTTTTTCTTAGTTCATCTATAATATCCTTAAATGCCTAGAGAATATGAATGATCAACTCTATTGAAACAAGATGTGTCAGGACTATTGCATTGCTAAAAACTTTGTCACTCGTCATCCTACAAAATAATTAAACTCTGGTTAGTTATGGAAATTTAAAAAACTATCCCAAAGATTCGAGCGTCGTAAATCTCACTCTGATACCAAGTGTTATACCCCAAAATATTACTCACAAAACAACTGAGTTTAGAGGTAGAACAATTATGGAATATATATTTTTTAAGTTTAAAAAGAATTAAAGGGAATAAAGTTTCAAGTTTACGTTATTGGCAGTGTGTTATGTGTCATTGCACGACACCACATTTTTTTCCACACTTATGAGTTATTCACATTGTGTGTTCAAGCAATGCGTACGTAAATTAAATTGACAAAGGCAATAACCTCATCAATTATACAATTTTTAAGTGATTGTTAAATTGTAGGGTGTGGAATTCAAGGGAAGGGTAATGACTCAAATTCCATGAATTGTAACAACCTAAAATTTGAGACCCAAATTAGTAGGAATTTTTTTTTCCAATAACAACACATAGATATTCCTCTGCATATATAAATTAGATAACTAGCTAAAGCTAGTTAATGCAACAAGTCATATTTAATAAACAACAAGTAGACATTCCTTTGCATAAATAAATAAGTTATATAGCTAAATCTAGTTTATGCAGCATGTCTTACTAAATTAATCCATCCTATAACATAGTGATAAACCTTGTGCATTTGTAAGGGGTCGTTATCCGTGATCTCCACAATCACCCTTAACATTCATTTGAATGTTCATATACCCTCACTTGGTTTTACCAGACTATGGTAGTGAAAACATGTGACTGATCCTCTAGTTTCTACCTATATTTTCATTTATTAAAAATCCATCATGTATTATATACTTTTGGATTTAAGGAATCATAGTGCTTAAACAATCTACCCATCAAGCACATTAATTTGGCCAAAGTTTCTTAGTTGTACTTTGTACGCTTAGTTTAGACAATTGCACATAACATCTAAACTTGTATTCCCATCACCTCACAAACCTCACATCACTTTTATCTAGATTCTTTAAAATTAGTCCAATCACTTAGTGAATTATAGTTTGCACGTCTAATTACTTCGGAAAGGCAGATAAGTTCACGAAGTGGTTATCTGATAGCTTCCCTATCCACACATACTAATACTTTAATAGAAAAAGTGTGTTAAAATCTTATTCACAATTCTATAATGTCTTAATAGTCTTATTAATCTTACCACAATTTATCTTGATTCTACATCCCTTAATCAATTTATATCTATACTTGTTTAGGATTGTTTTCCACCTCTTGATTTCAGTTAGAGGTAATCTTCACTTTAAGGTAGACTTCTTTTACAATATGAGGTAATATGAATTCCTTATTATAATCTTATATCTTACAATTAGTAAACTAACTTTACATTATGAGTTATGATACTTCTCTTTGAAATACCTTCAAATAATATTGACTCGATTAGTAGATTAGTATCATTTAAGGACTTGTTGCCTAACACTTTTTTATTAATCCAATATGTCTCTAAGGGCAGATTTTGTCCTTTTAAAGTTATTACTCACATTGGACCATTCAATTTAGTCTTAAATAGATTATTATAATTTATTCCTTGTATTTCCTATACACCCTTTCCTCTGTTTGAACCAACATGCCGCTGAAATCAGATTTTACCCTTTTACGGTTAATACTTGACATTGAACTAGTCACCTAAATATTTGATTAGATAACTATCAAATATATACTTAATGAAATACCCTTTTGATTGGACCAATATATCACCCAAATCATATTTTTTAATCCTTTTTAAAGTTAAGACTAACTTCATGTGTTTTTCCCTTCAAATTACAGCTTCATATCTCACTTGATATTATTTTCCTTTACACATATTAAACTCTTCACAACAATGGAGAGCTAACTAGATATGAGGTGGGGGATGTGGTTGTACTGCTTGAGTTTTTGGGAAAGGGTAGCCACAAGGCCGTAGTGGAGTAGGAAGGGGGAACAAGGGTCAAAGTGGCCATGGCAACCGGGTGAGGGGAATGAGTGTGGTCTGGGGGAAGTGGGTAGCAAAGGAGATAAAGGATAGTGGTGGGTCGACCATTGGCCGCCCACTATAGGAATAAGTTAAGGGGGGTCACATCCTACGTGGTCGTGGCCCCAATACAATATATATATATATATATATATATATATATATATATATATATATATATATAAAATTTTGTATTTTTTCTTAAGTATAATAAAATAATTTAGTTTATATATTATATCATAATACCTTTATAATATAATATATATGTATATTATACTATATTAATTTCTATAAAAAGATTTCTTATATAGTTCAAACAGCATAAAATTTACAATATAAGTTATTATATATAAGTATATTATTATATATATTTATATATAACACATACAATCTATATATTAATTATACCTTCCCCCAAAATTTCAATGGAAACTATAATTATTTTTTTATAGATATATCATAATGCAACACATTTATAATTCCTTTCCTATGTATATCTATTTAAATATACAAAATGTAAAGGTCTTTTACAATATGATTTTAGTATATGTATCCCTTCTACATTTCATTTTAAATTAATATGTTTATTAGATTTATAACTTATAACTATTTTGGTGACATACTTATTACAAACACTTTTGAACAACTCAATACAAAAAGGAGATAATGATTTCAAGTTTATTAACTTCAACCATTTTTTATTCAACCTTCCTCCATATATATCAAACATGTTATCTTAATTCTAAGTAAATAAGAGTGAACAAGAGATTTTCAACCACGTTCAAATTTAACTTTTCCCTTTCCATATAGCAAGAACCATTTGTAAAAATAATCTTCTTCAACATTTAGGTATGGATAAATAATGTAAAAAAATTCCAATAATATTAAAATAGAGAAATTGTGTCCTCATTTGCAGGGAATATAACAATTTACAATAACATACAAGTTCCATAATGCAACAAATAAGTATTTTATTTCTTTTCAATGTAATGTGATACACTTCTGTAAATAAATATTTCAAGGAAAATAGGAAGAGGTAAAAGGATATTTCATTTTGTTTCGTTAACCATTTGTAAATACAACTTTCTACAACATTTCACTTGTATAAGTCTAATATGCAACAACCAATACAAACTCTTCACAAAAACACAATGCTCCAAGCATTCACAAGAACATGACTTGGACAACACTTTACAATTTTCCCTAATGGCTCAAGGGCGTTAGTTGCTCAACCCTATTATCAAAACTTTTATAATCAACTTCCTTCATCTTCATACACTTCGTCAAATCACTCTCTGTCAACAAAAATGAGGAATCCGATGACACTTACCACCCAGCCACACAATGGAGGAATGATATCATATCCATTGCCCCACAAGTTCCATAACTCACACATGGCTCAAGAACTAACAACAAAACTACAGAATGATTACAAAACTCATGGCACACACATCCAAGGAAAATATTTCTACACCAACCAAGTAAGTAAAGGGGGCAAACAATAAGGTATGTCAACCATGTAAAAGAAAACAACACATACATTTAAATCAACTATGGTTTCAAGAAGGGAAGGAAATAACATCCTATACTATATATT
The DNA here is from genome assembly GCA_019776745.2 of Taxus chinensis. Taxonomy (NCBI): domain Eukaryota; kingdom Viridiplantae; phylum Streptophyta; class Pinopsida; order Cupressales; family Taxaceae; genus Taxus; species Taxus chinensis. The sequence continues at coordinate 22,608,277 of CM034156.1, forward strand.
GCTCCATTAGGAGAGGGTAGCTAGCCCTCGGTTCCTCCACAAGAAAGAAACAAGTGTTGGATCCACTCTTATATCTCTCATGCCCACAACCACTTCTCGCTCCACTAGGACTAGCTACCCCTCCCCTTGGTTCCATCAAAACAAGACCTAAAAGAGGGAACATATCCTTCACTTCGAATTCTAGTTATCCCTCCAATGATAAGTCAAAATCCCCAACATGCAACACCACTTACATGCCCACATGTTAATTATGCAAGCTTCAACACAACAATTAGTAAGAAAAAACAAATACCCAAGTGGGTAACCAAAACCACAATTTTGAAATTAGGAAAGAGATAAAATGAAAATAACATATAGATAAACAATTTTTGTTGAGCCATACCTATTGATTATTTTTTCCAAAATCCTTCAAGCATGCACTCCAAGCAATCCAAAAATCCCTCCAAAAAATCCTCAAACCGACGACACCTTCTTAAAATCAAGTGAGACCCCCAAAAAACAATGAAAAGACTCTTATTTATAGGAAAAAAAAACTCAAAGTGGAGCATCCCTTAGTGATCGGTAAACTAGGTGGTTACTACACACTAAGTTTCATCAACACGGATCTTATGCATTCCTCATAATTCCAATCATTCATTAATATACTATTTCTTTCAATTTGTATAAATAGTTATTAAATGTGCTTTAGAAATAAGCTATGAGTGTTTCATAATCAAAGGAATAATGAGAAATGAAAGATATCAGAAAATTATGAAAGACACAAGATTACCCGAGAGAAACTCAAATTGAGAAAAATCCAGCAAGAGTGAAGCAATGCTTCCTCATCTTCACTATCACGTCTTTTAGTACAATCTTACTTCCTTCTCAAGAATTATATGAACACTATGATGTTAAAACACTCATAAAAATGTTGCAACTAAATCACTCACACCTTCCTTTCACACTCCAATTGAGAAAACCACATATGATCAACATGAAAAAATTCTTGGAATCTCTCCCTTCTCCCCCTTCTTCCTTACAAATACCTTCCTCACATATATATAATTTTGACACCAAGGAGATCCCGAATTAGAATCCCAAAAGACTTATAATTCAAAGAAGAACCATCTACAGCCATTTACTCTTTCCATAATTTCCCATGTGATAGAACCATTTCTTGCCACAGACCATCAGTTTTGTAATCACCACTAATAGTTGCATAACCACCGTGGATTTTTCAAAACCATCATGGCAGTTACGAAAACACCACTAAAGGTTACAAAACCTCCAGCGTGGTTACACAATTTCCACAATAGCTTTAGCGGTGGTTTCGTCACCATACCAAGTACGTTACCTTATGAAGGCCATAACTTCTGTATATGAACTTGAAATTAGGTGTCATTTCTTTAAACTTGCACAAATTTTCAAGAGGAACACAAATATGTAATAAATTTTTGATTTATGAAATATTCATATTTTTAAGCCTTTTCACCAAAACCTATCTTTTTTGAGGTTTCACAACTTTATCTTGAACCTTGTTATGCAGTTACATCTAATAAGAACCATAAAAAGAATGTTAAGTAATAAAAAAAAGTTACATATCCACAATGCTGATTTTATTAGCTCATAAAAAGAATGTTAAGTGATAAAAAAGTTAAATATCCACAATGGTGATTTTATTAGCTCATGATACTAACTTTATTGATCCAAAATTTGTATCATGCCTCCCCAATTAGAGGCTTTTGGTCCCTAAAATCTTAGGAACTAATACGGTGAGGGATTTTCTTCCCCCACTTCTTGAACCTCTCTTATACCTAGAGGTGCATACGTTGAAATACATTCTATATCATGTGAACCTCTTGGTCCACCTTTTCATGCCCTTGAGGTGGGTCATTCCCTATGTGGATATAACATGGTGACAACTGCATCTCATGCTCCTTTTCAAAAGAAAAACTATGGATATCGTTACATTCTTTCTTATATTTCAAAATCAGAAAGAAACCTTCCCAATAACATTAAACAATCGGTTACCTTCAGTGGAACTTACTAAGAAGAGCTTATATTTTCCTTCATGGGAGTTTATGGTGTAATTTTTCCCATCTTTAACGAACTGGTATTTATTTAATCTCATCTTGAAAATATCATTCTAACATACATATACGGGCTTCTAAAACTATACCACAAATTTCAATAGGTGCAACATCCACAACTTCATCAATAAAATGCTCATTTATAAAAAACTTGAATTTTCATTGTTTATAAATTGTTATCTATACTCCTTTTTTCACTCATCCTAGAGCATAAGGATTAAGATGATCATACATTTCCAACCCAAATCTATCAACTATATATTTTCCAATCAAATTTAATTGTGAGAAATAATTAAAAAGAGAAGCAAATTTTACCATCTTAATTTGTACCTTGATATGAAAAAACTTATAAGGTTAACCTTGTTTTGAGCATCATCATTACCCAAATATACCCTTTTTTGAAGGCGGGTACAACACATATGCTTATCCACCTCTTCACTAATCTCAACATAAATTGGTTCTCCTTGAATTGAATGCATGGAATTATTTTTCTTGCTCTCGTTCTTAAACAAATGTAATTATGGATGTAACTTCCAACAAGTATCATCGGTGTGACCATCAACATCACAATTTCCATAATTCTTGGTCGAATCTTTCTTGGAAACTTAGAAGTGACATTGACCCCACATTTATTCTTCGGAGCATTGGAATAATTTGAAGAGGGATATGGACCCTTTTTTCATCCATCTCAAGATAATATGCTTGAGAACAAGCCTCATCTATGTCCTTTGGATTTGCAAGAATCATGTGCCTTCTTAAGTGATTATGCAGCCCTCTGGCATACTTCATGAGAATCTCATGGTTAAATGTATCTTTTCCCATTTGGACTTCTTTTTTTCAAAACTCACTTGTATATGCTTGCACACTTTTACCTTCTTTTTGCTTCAAATATTTCCAATCAATATACCTTTCCTCTTCATAACAAATAAGATAAAATTGTCTCTTAATCAAAGTTTTAAATTCATCCCATTTAGTAATTGGGGGTAACCATTTAACAATCAAGGAATTAAGATAACTCTCAAACCAAGTTAAATCATGACTTACTAGCTTCAACCTTACAAAATAAATTTGTTTCTCTTCGCTAACTTTATGCAAATGATAGTATATCTCTAATTGAGCTAACCAATGATCAATTTTATCCACATTCACCTCACCTTCATACTACTGAATATCAATTTTTTCCTCTTCTTTGAATGGAGATGGAGCTTCATTAGAATGGGGCTTCTCTTTTTCATCGTGGGAATACTCGCGCTCCTCACTTGCTTCATAAGTATCCATAGAAACTCCCTTCTTTTCCATGACAACCTTCATAATCTTCCCAAGTTCATCCATACAATGAGATATGTGGGAAAAATCCTCCGCTAATCTACGAAATATTTCTTCACCATCATCAAATATTCTCTCATTTTCATGGGCCATACTTCTCACTTCTCTCTTCCACTTCTTTGTGGAGATATCTTCTTACAAATAGAAAAAATCACCTTTTCTGCTAGCACTTTTTTCTCTTGTAATGATCATATATAAGTAAAATTATCACTAAAAAAACCATACATTATGGAACATGAACCATCTCTAATACCAATATGATCCATAAAATAGGTGGTTATTACACACTAAGTTTCACCAACACGGATCCTCTACATTCCTCATAATTCTCATCATTCATCAATATACTATTTTTTTTCAATTTACATAAATAGTTATTAAATGTTATTTATAAATGAATTATGAGTGTTACATAATCAAAGGAATAATGAGAAATGAAAGAGAGGAAAATATTATGAAAGGCACAAGAATACCCTAGAGAAATTCAAATTGAGAAAACTCCAGCATGAGTGAAGCAATGTTTCCTCATCCTCACTATCATATCTTTTAGTAAAATCTTACTACCTTATCAATGCCTCCATGAACACTATGATGTTAAAACAATCATATAAAATTTATAACTCACTCACTCACACATTCCTTTCACACTCCAATTCAAAAAACCACATATAATTAAGAAAATTTTCTTGGAATAAATTCCTTCTCCCCCCTTCTTTCTTACAAAGACCTTCTGCACATATAAACAAGTTTTACACCAAGGAGATATTGAATTATAATCCCAAAACACTCAGAAGTCAAAGAATCATCTTCATTTTTTACTCTTCCCATACTTTCCCCTACGATAGAACCACCACTTGCTAGAGACTGACAATTTCGTAACTACCTCAGCAATTTCAAAACCAATATGATGGTTACAAAACTTCCATTGAAGGTCACTAAACCTCCAGGGTGATCACACAACCGCCATTATGGCTTTAGGGGTAGTTTCGTCACCATATACATTATGCTACCTTCTGGAGGCCATAAATTTTGCATACAAACTTGAAATTGGGTTCCCTTTTTTTTGAACTTGCATAATGTTGTGAGAGTAACACAAATATGTAATCAATTTTTATTTTTATGAGATATTCATATTTTTAAATTATTTTCACTAAAACCTATCTTATTTGAGGTCTCTAGGTTTCACAACTTCATCTTGAACCCTATTCTGTGGTTACATCCAACAAGAGTCATAGAAAGAATGTTACGTAATAAAAAATTTACATAATTACAATGAAGATTTTTTAGCTCGTGATGCCAAATTTATTGATCAAAAATTCGGATCACTTAGGATCATGCCATGTGGCATGCTGCATCCGCAAAAACTACTCCAATCCCCAAACATGAAAAGAAATCCATTACACATCCACTTACTTCTTACAAACCATCACTTCACATCTTACATGAATTGAATCATACTCGCCTTTAAGCCAAAATCCTTACATAAAAATAAATAAAATATTGAAAATAAAATAAATGGCTCATATCCATAAGATTTAATTTGTAAGTAATCCCCAAAATTTCAATTCATGAAATCATAATAAATAATCCCATATCTCAAGTGTCCTACAAAGGTCAAAATGTAAGAGAAGTAATTACATAATCTCATGTAGAAAAGAGAGTAATATTACAAGTAATACATGACATACTAGAGAGCCCTCGAGTGGTCAAAGTGGCCTAAAAAGGTACACCTACTCTATGGGTAGGTGTATGGGAAGTTTACAAAGTATGGGGTAGGGTTTACTTGTCTCATACACCTTACAAATTTTCCCTTCAAACCCAAATTCGAATTTTCCTTAAATGGAAAAATTCCCAACCACAAAACATAATCCCAAACATCCAATAATAGAAAGGCAATTAAGTTTATAACTCAATTTAAAATTACTATAAATCAAAATATCAAGGATTAACAACTAGTCAATCAAAAGGTTAAAATGAATGTAAAATAAATTACAACAAGAAAAGGGACAATATCATGAACTAAGGTCACTTTACACATTCACATCCACCGTAAAAAAATTTCGAGCCTGAGTGACCCATTATTAGCCAATGAGCTTGTTTTGATTTAGTCCCCTTTCATCTTCTTTTGTTTTGTTTTATTTTGTTTGTTTCATGGTACCAGTCTTCTGAACACCTATTCATCATCTACACACTCAACACACAAATCATACCTACTTGAAATTATATGTAAATAAATTCTAAAAATTTCACAAACACATACATATCAAACAATTTATACACAATTCTAATATATAATTTTCAATATCAATTTCTCAACAACAATCAAGTTTATCACAATTCTCCATAACTATTATTTCATTAACACTAACAAAATATCTCATATATACTAATCATTTTGTATTATCTAATATATATTTATCATTCTACCATTCATTATTTAAACTCAATGTGACACACACACACATAAACACATATAAACAAATTCAAACAATTAGATTATTTCAATAAATTTCTAAGGCTTACTTAATCATGCACATCTAATTGTTTATAGTTTATAGTTTCATTTCTAACCTTCTAAGTTGATCCCTCATTTGGATAGTATTTTTAATTCATATTCTCACGTGATTAAGGGTCAACAAGTTTATAACCAACTTATTTCACACACCACTTTTTAAGTACAACAAATCCTATAATGCATATATATATATATATATATATATTAGTAAAACCAATGAGTCTTATCATCTCCTAGAAAATTTTCTGAGTTACAAGAAGTTAGGCACCTTATACCAAAACAACCAAGTCTACCAAAACACCACTAGATGCACATATTTGACTTAACTATAGCCCAACAGTTTCGGGAGAAAATATGCATTACACTAAGCCTGATTTTAAATAAATATTTCACCAAGTACGGATTAATGAAGAGGACATTTGGAAAACAACATTCAAGACAAGTCAAGGGTTATAGAAATGGTTGGTCTTACCATTCAGGCTATGCAATGTGTCAACTACATTCATGAGGTTGATGAATGACGTAATGAGACCATTTATTTATTTATTTCATTGTGTATTTGAATGACATTTTTGTGTTTAGAAGAACTTTTGATGAGCATATTAACCATTTGCATCAAGCATGGAAGTTTTGAAGGAGAACCATTAGTGTTGAAAGAGAAGAAGTGTGAGTTTTCTGAATAATCATTTGTTATCTTTGCTCATGTGGTTAGATATGGAGAATTGAGAATTGATCTAACTAATATAGATGCCATTTTGGATTGGTTTATACCTTCTAATTGGACCGAGACAATGAGTTTTATTGGTGTAGATCCATATTTGAGGAATTTCATAAAGAACTAATATTCCATACCAGAACATCTACATTTTGTGACAACATGTGGTAAGGTTTTTATTTGGGGTAAGAAGAAACAAGTTGCATTTGAGACATTTAAACACAAGATTAGTCATGCTCTAGTTTTAGATTTTCCTAACTTACATCTTCCTTTTAAATTAGAAACAAATATTAGTGACTATGTTATGGGAATGTCCTACTTCAAGAAGGTAGGCCCATATGTTAATTTTCTAAATTATTTCATGGTAAAATTTTGGATTATTGTATGTACGATAAGGAATCATATGATCATGTTTTATTATTCAAAAATAGTAGCATTATCTCATGGGTAAGGAAACTATCCTACACACAAATCATCAACCGCTTTAATATTTGCAAGCTCAAAATAAACTTCAATAAGATAGACACTATAAATAGATGGGTTTTTTTGCAGCATTTCCATTTGATCATACTATATAAGAAAGGTGCGACTAAAAAATTAGTTGATATGTTTTCTAGGCCTCCTTTAATTTCATATATAGGAACATTAACTCTTCTAGAACCTTTTGTATGTGAAGCATAAAAGGAGAGTTATGGGTAAGATCCATATTTTGGAGAAATATTCCATAGGAATCCTCCAAATAAGGGCTTTGATCTTAAAGTAGAATATTACTTTTAGGATGGGCTTCTCTAAAAAAATGAAAAAAATTGTGTACCTAAGTGGGAAAGAGTACAATTGATGAGATAAGTACACACTTCTAAGGTCTCTAGTCACTTTGGTATTACAAATAATATTTCACACTTAAAGAGGTATGTTTATTAGACAAATATATAAGTAGATGTTACTTAGTTTATTAGATCATGTGTTTTATGTAGTACAAGAAATCCTAGTAATAGAAATTTGGATTTAAACATGCCATTATCAGTGCCATCCAAGACATGGGAAATAATATCCATGGATTTTTTGGCTGGTTTTCCTATTTCCAAAAAAGGATATGCTTATATTTTTTTTGGTTGTGGGTTGGTTCAGTATAATGTGCATTCTTATTCCTTGCAAGAAAACTATCAAAGTTGGTGATGAAGATGAGTTATTTTTTTCTAATATGTGGGTTCAATTTGGTTTTCTCAGCTCTATTGTTTCAAATAGGGACTTATGGTTCATTGAAAATTTTCAGTCTAATTTATGGGAGAAGATGGATACCAAGCTAAAGAGGTATACAACTTTTAACCCAAAAAATAATGGGAAGGCTAAATTAGTAAACCAGAAATTGGTATAGATCTTGCAGAGATATTTAACGAAACATCCTAATCCTTGGGATGAGAATTTGGTGTATATTTTACATTCTTGTAACAATTCATTTCATGTTTCTACTAGTATGACTCCTATTGAGACTTATTTTGGTTATTTACCTAAGTGTGCATTTGATATTCATTTTGAGAGTACCATGAAGGGACAATGGGTGAGTGGATCCAGAGGTCCGCTAAGCTGAGAGGATAATTGAGGAGATTCAACAAATACACCTCCATGTACACATAAGGTTGAAGGTGTAACTGAACAAGTAAAAAGAAAGGAATGATCAACATAGAAATTATCATTATTTACTTGTTGGTGATAAGGTATAGTTGTAGTTGAATAGAGAGAAAATCCAAGGTAACACCGAGAAACTTAAATCTATTAGATATGTCCTATTTGAAATCCTGGAACAAGTGGGAAATAATGTATTATAACTAGATTTACCTTCTTATATGAGAATATATTAAGTTTTTAATGTTAAAAACCTATGTCTCTTTGATCCCTCAATGTTATATCATGAAGAGGAAGGGTGGTCTCTTCCATCCATTTAGGATCTTGCTTTGGAAAGTCATCTAGAATTCGATGAAGATGTGGTATTCCAAAAAAAAAAGAGGTCAACATAACAAGGAGTGTAACATCAATGCTTGATTGGGTTAAAAGGTTAATTCCTAAACAATGCCAAGTGGTATTCCAGAGAAGATGTGGGGATGAAATTTCCTCACCTCATCAATTCCTAAATATTTTAGGGACTTAGAAGCCTCAAATTGAGGAGGCGTGATCCAAAAATTAATATGAAAGTGCTCAATTTATGAAATTATCTATCTTAATTTGTAATATATTCTCTCTCTCTCTATCATGTAATTTTTAACATAAAAGTGTTTGATTCAATTTGAAGGTTATCCAAATATCTTTGATTGAAAAGGATAGAGAGTTTTTTTTTCTAAGAAGGAAGTTTAGTAGCAGTTATGTGGTAGCTATGCAGTAGTTATGCAACAATTAAATGACATTTGATAAAAACATGAACGTGAATGGTTGTAAATGTTTACCCTTCCCTAATCAGTCTGTTTCACATACTCCTTCCTTCCTTAGCAGAAAAGATTTAAATACAAGTAGGGGAACACATCCATGGAAGAGAGGAGAAGAGGAAAATAAGTGGTTTTGGATGAATCCAAGTTAGATGGTTTTAAGCAAGTAAATGGAAGTAAGAAAGGTCTGATTCTTTCATGAAGGCCACATAGTGGCAGTAAGCTTATATTATTTTTAGAGCTGAATAGATGAAGAGGAGAAATTTATCACTCACTAGAGTTGTTTCCCATTTGGGTTTCTCTAGGATAATTCCTTGTCTCTTTGTTCTCTTGTTTTCCGATTTCAACCTAATGATGGTTTTAAATTGTGCTTTCATATTAAAACTTGAAATATCTAAAGGAAAGGAAATTCACCATAATTATTTATAGGATCTGTTATAATTGTATATAGTCAGTTTATGGAGCAGTGTGTGACACTCTTGTGTCTCATGTTTTTTCCAATTGAGCCTTGTGTGTCACTAATATATATGTGGCATTTCTCATCTACTTATTTTGTAGATTGCTTATTTTTTTTAACTACTTTAGATTATTGTTTTTGTTATTATTTTGTGTTATTTTGTTTCTATATTTGTGCACCATGGTCTCGACCATGTGTACCCCTTGCAATAATAGGATCCCAGTTTTGGCAACCATAGATAGTCCTCCATGTGATCCAACAAAGACTACCAACGTATCTAACATGGGTAAATATCATTTAATTTTTAGTCACACACTTCATTTCCACAACTCATGCACCTCAAAATATTATATTATACATTTAGGTATATTATAAATATATTGATGATAAAAATGGAATCCAAGTCTCACATCTAGAATCATACATGGCACAAATCCCCATTAATAAATGCAAATATAGAATAGGAACATAATTCACACTAGTAAAGAACCATATATAGGGATAAAATAATATTCTTACAAACATTCACAAGCTTTTGTTCTGGATTCAAATGTAGATGAAACATTTACAAATAAGAGAACATAATATTACCACCTGTAATTCCAGAATTACAAAAGCTTGAATAATTCAGCCAATAGGTGACTAAAACTTGTAGTTAATAGAAACATGGGGTCATGGGCAATATTATGATTTCAAACTATGGACTAATGTGCCTTGACATAAAATCATAATATTCTGTAACACATGGGGGATTTTGAGACAGTTTTGATTCCCTAAAATTCTGGACATCAGTTACTATAACACTACTTTTGGGCCCTTAGATGCCATCCAATATTTCAGTTCCTGGTCCTTATGGGGTTCTTACCTATCATTGTTGGTACTTCGAACACGTTCATACATTATTCTTCCTTCATAAGCAACTTTTTGCAGCTGGCAAATGCATATAATGAAGCAATTATGGGGCTGTTTATTTGTAACCTAGTTCAATCCATCCCTTGGGGTTCTTTGAGACCTAGAGTCTCCTATAGGGTTATAACTCATTTAGGTGTTAGATAAAGGATATATGAATATATATATCCTACTAGAGAGAGAGAGAGAGAGAGAGAGAGAGGGAGATTAATCAGCCCCAACTCCTAAAGATAGTTGAACAAAAATCAGACTTTTCAGGGTAAGTCACAAAAATGCTCGTGCAGCTCAAGATCCCTTGAAGATAGCTAGATCTAGAAGGTGGCATAGAAGCCACCACATAACTAGAACATAAAGTCAAGAGAAAGTAGGTAGAGACAATCACTAGTGTAATGCACTAAAAGCCTATACAATGGTGAGAGATACAGCTTTGAATACTAAGTCCCTTCTAGGCATTCCAACATTCTTGAGCTCAAGCTATGTACCAATCCTAGATCAAGATTCATTGGGGCTTTGAGGCAACATGTGACTGTCTAAAAGTTTTGAAATATTACGCTTAATTTATCAAATCAATGAAAAAAGTAATAGAGCTAACTAAATCCTCTATGGCTTCAATGCTATACTCATAATACTATATGGCTTCAATGAAAGAGAAGGCAAGAAAGGACAGTTAAATTGATCACTGACTAGACGAAGACTCTAAGGTGAAATGGTGAGTAGGATTCATGCATGAAGAAAAAAACACGATCCCTAAGGCCCCTTTGGTAGAACCAGACAAGCCACCTTGGATGAATACTCTCATTTAAGTGAAATAGAGCCATCTTGCATCTAAGAAAGAGGTACATGAGGGAAGGGAATACAAAATGCTCTACAAGACTGAAACATCACTAACACCACTCACTTGGCTACTTTGAAGTTTAGATGAAGAATGTGTACCTTGGCTATCTAATTCAAGGGAAAGGAAAGTCATCTTGCAATCTAATGTAAACTAGGGAAGACAATAGCCACGTGATAACATTTTACTGCCGATTTCCCCTAGGATGCAGAACCTGATTACAATGGTGAAGGAGGAAGGTATCCACATGCCACTAGAAGTAGCATCTGAGGATGTGCAATTGATAAGGTATAGAGGACACCTTTTAACCTTTTCCCCTGAACCCTCCTCCCTCCAATAGCCACCTCAAGCCAGGGTTTATCATCTATTTTCAAATGAAGTCTATCTGGGGAGCCTTCTATACTTGGGATATTAGACTTGGACCAAATGGAAGAGAAGAGGTCATAACAAACCTCTAAAAGTAGCAAAAGAGGAAACTCAGATTTGGCTGGATTGTGCCCAACCTAGAAGAAGCATACTCAATCAAATCCTGTAATATGCATTTCTTGGTTATGCAAATTTGGGGTGCCTTATGAAATTAACTTTCCAAAGTAAGGTAAGGCACCAGATATGATCTTGATATGGGTCGATCTTGAGTTGACTGAATCTACATTCACCTTTGGTCAGGTGAGTGTCACATTTTGGCTAATTTAGAAATTGTCAAATCCCACCCAAAATATGATTTTGAGCTAATCAAAAATGCTACACAAACCATCCATACCCTAACAAGACTAAGGATGTAAATGTTATGTTGATTCCTAAGAAAGATGGCTTATGGATGGATGTTGTTGACTGTAGTAGCAATTTTCTACATAGGACACATAAATGATATCCAAGCTTATAGGATTATGTTGATTATCTGATGAATGTTTTTATAGTTCCCATGTTCAAAATGAATTTGATTTGCCATAAGGATTGGGGGGAATAGTTGGGATGTTCGTTCAATAGGTGGATAGAATAGAATATGAACTTTAGGACTTCCAAGTTGAGCATGTGGCACTCAATAAGTTTGACTCAAAATATTGCCCTTGGTGCTATGACCACCAAGATGAAAAGTGTATCCCTTTGTTGAAAAGAATGCATACCCATTCTAAGAGTAGTGCTTATGAAGGACTGCATATGAAAGCAAGGATAAGATTGTGGGCAAGGATCTTCAAGCACTAATAAAATGCTGCACTAGGAGAGTAAAGGGAGAGAGAGGAAAAATGCATAGAAAAAATGACATCTAGGATGGTGTCTAAATTGAAAGTGCATAAGTGTGATGAGCTTTACAGAGGAAATATGAAATCAGGAAGGGGGAAGGTGCCCTAATCCCTATCTAGCTGCCCATGTCAAAAACTTAGAATATGACAAACTAAGTTTGAACAATGACACGATAGGATCCCCCAATGACCTGGACTGAAAGTGAATACATGAAGGATGTGTAAGACAAACAAAACCATGCAATGGAACAAAGACCATGCAAAATAAAAAAACTTAAGACTGGAAAGCCCCATGCCTGAAGCATTTTTTATAGCAAGAGGAAGTAAATAAAACAAATACATGGAGGTCCTAACAACAGTAGGAAAGTGAGTGATTTTGTACCAATGAGGAACTGGATGACAATATCATAAAGTGGTGAAAAGGAAGGAAATATAGTGGCAAAAACTGATCTGAAGATGGGGGCTGAGAGAACTCAAGAAGTGCAAAATGGACATTGTACAGATTAGGGCTAGATAAGCCCCCTTAGAAGAACATAGAGAAGCCCCTGAAAACAAATAGACTAGAAGGTGGAACCTACAAGAAGCAGGTGACTAGCAGCCCCCAATGAATATTCCTAGTGATTGCATGAACTCCCAAAAAATCCCATAGAGATGCAGAATTCCTTGTGAATTTCTATGTGTCAAAGATAAATCAATGAATCAGTGGGAAAGAATGAATCCCATAAATCATCCCAAGGATGAAATACTTGCACTGAGCTCCAATACTGAGATTGATGAGTGCACAGGAAGCAATTAACATGTGGATCGTAATATGAAACTATGGTTGTGTTTCCATCGTCTGATGGCTCACCAATCCATTTCTAATATTAAGTGTCTATCTCGAGTCATAAGGGTGATGGGATTGAAGAAGTGCAGAATTGGGAATAAGTGGTCGATAAAAATATAGATAGTTTCATGAGACAAACTGATGGGCAACCTAATTCCTTATGGAGACATTGGAAGAGATGAAGGAGGCTCTGATGATGAAAGGATCCAGAGGTTAGGAAGGTCGGGATTAGATAGTGATGTAATCAGCTTCTGAGATACATGATGGAAGGAGGTAAATGCCCTCCTTGCACAACAACTGAAGCTCTCATCTTCTAAAGGTTAAGGGATCCTCGTCAAAAACATCTACAACATCTGCACTGGAAGAAGAGTCAAATGAGATAAAATGCCCATAGTGAATGCTAAAGAGAACTATAATTTATGAAAGATCTAACGAGTACAATCTGACTGGAGTGAAGTGTCAGGGATAATTAAGAAGCCAATGCTTATTCCTCATCTGGTAAGATAGGACTACAGGTGGGAAATAATACCAAAAGCCATATTTGTGATAGGAGATATGTTCCCCATTAGGTAATCTAAATGATTTTTCTAGGTGCAATGCCATCTATCAAGAATGATTTGATTGAATACGGGGTGACTCCATAGAGCATACCACAAAATCTAAAGTGTCTACATCAACCCACTTTTTGTAGACCATGGTGTGTGATCTGGAAGTAGCGAGAAAAAGGATAGTGATAGTTAAAATATGCCTTGATGAGGAGATCCAACTCAAAGTCATACATTTGACAACAGGGTCTTCCATGATGCACCTATGAAAGAGATCCTCTCATGTATACCTAAGCAGAAGTGACTTGGATGAGGAAAAATAAAATAGTATGGCATCAATGATTTTAGATAAATGGATTTTCTCAAGCGAGGTGAAGGCAACCTATGATGAAGCCTTGTGATGTGAAGCACCACGAAAACAAGAACTTGATTTGGTACACTTGGATGCACAGCCTCATGGTCAAGGTGAGTGTTGATGGCCTACAGATTTGATGAGTCCTTGCAAGGATTATTGCATATATGAATGGAATATAATGGGAATCGTATTTCTGACATAGAGATATTAAGCTTATAAGCTTGATCATCAATTGAAGTGTAGACCACCCTCAAAATAAAAATCTCTACTAGGACTTGTCAATGGACATTAAGCTCTTGCACAAATCTTGGGGGCTATTTATCTGAGCATGTTATCCAAAATTCACCCCCCTTAAATTCATGATAACATGAAAGTCAGAATATATGTCCTATTGGCAGATAGATTGATTCAAGAGCAAAAAATATGTAACATTGTAGGGATTGAAGATGAGATCACTTGTTCATGATAGATTGTCCTGTCCAAGAACTGGAAATGTTTGAAGGAAATTCTAAAATCATTCTGAATGAACTGGATAAAGTTGATCAGATAAAAACACATGCTAGTTGGTTTCATTATATGGAATCAGATGGATTGAGGATAAGTCTAAGATGTCCTATGCACTTGATTGGGATAAAATACCTCAGGATTTAGTGAGAACTGTAAAATCGGCTGACAATGAATGTTGGTCCTTATTCAATTTTCGGTTGCGCACAAAGGTACATTTAAGGCATGTAGGGACGCAAGGACGCGAAAGGTCAATAGTTTTATTATAGGGGTTAAAAGCAAAAGTGATCCTAACAATTGCAGGTTGAAGTGATGGATGCATCTAGGCCATGGAGGACGAGGCAAGGCGTGAACTCGGCCTGAAATTGATCGAGCTGCACCAAGAAGAACTTTCGTCATAAGACCGTTCAGTTGGAATAATGGGCACGTAGGAAGGAAAGGCAGTCAAGATCAAGGGAGCTCAATCTTAATCATTATGCCACGTTCTTCGCCTCAGAAAGGGACATGGAAGCACGAATCGGGCGGATCGGAAATTTGTCCCAAACAGCATTGGGACAACTATCAAATACGTTAGGGACGATGAAAAAGTAGGCAGGCCCGCGGATCCAAAATCAGGCCCCAGCTCATTTTTTTGGCTAACTCCTTGTGTTCTTGCCCCACAAGGGAAAACAGTCTACATTTTTTCATTTTTAAGGTACTCAAGGCTTTCTGGCGTTGGCAGAGCATCAGATAGAGCTCACAGGACACAGCTGTCTAGAAAGGTAGAAGGGGAGTGCGGAGCTCGGCGGAGGAATCCTAGAGAATTTGGCAAAAGTTTTGGCTCAAAAGTGGAGTTTTTGTGGAAAGGATTGACCCATTTGCGCCCCTGTCCTCCAACCAGGAATCATGCCACGTGGTCCCAGAGTGAGTTCGGGGATGCGGAGGAAAATATGGGAATTTTTTCCAAAAGAGTACAAAAAGGTCAAAACTTTCAAAGGAAACACCCGCGGGTAAGGGAAGGAGAGAGAATTGCTCAAATCCAATCAGAGCTTTCCACATGGCACCCGATCAGTGGAGCGTGGGGAATTGTCGTCCAATTTGGCGAAGACACGGGAAAGGTAAAATTTCAAATTTTTTCCCGCCAATCCGTTTTTGGGCCTGTTTTGTGCCCTAAATCTTCAGATCGATCATATCTTTCAATCCAGAGCTCATATTTTGCACGTTCTTTATATCATTGGAAAGCTTTCTAAAATTATCTACATGATTTCGGGGTCAATCTTCTAATTTTGGTTTAATCTGGAGAGGGAAAGTTCAAGAAACGGCTCTGGACGCGTGTTCATTGGCCAGAAGTGAGATTTCAGCGACCAAATTTAACACAGAATGGGTCGTATTCTCCTCTAATATCGGTTAAAAATGATAGGGTATGGGTTTGTAAGGTCCCCCATGCCGTTTTAATGCATTTTGCAGTCAATGAGGGAATGGGTTCCCACATTTTGTACGTTTTCTCCTCTCCTAGGCTCGACCCATGCAATGTAAAACCCAGATTTGGTTCATTTCTTCAGTGGTGGAACACTTTCTGGCATTAGCAATCTTCTTCTTTCACCTCCAACAAGTGATAGTTGCAAGAATCAAACCTCTCTAAAGTACTGTAGCAGGTTTTCTACCTCTCTAAGGTTGTACTGCAAGTGACTTTGACATTGGAAATGATAATGCAAGCTTTATGAATGAGTTTCAGTCCTTTGTTTGTATTCATTTGCTTCATTTTCAGATCCTCTAATTATATCCTATCAGCCTGTGTATGTTTTCCTTTGTTGCAATCCTTGAATTTGTGTCTATTTGCATGGCAACAAAAATGTTTCGCCACTCCTTTTGGTGCATCACCATCTTTAGTTTAGTTTCAATTTTTGCATTTCTATCCCTGTCTCCTTACAATTTAGAGTAGGATTAGGATCTGAACCTCTGTAGTTGTGCAAAATAAAGATCTAAATCAGAGGAGTTTAAGGAACCAGCCTCTAATCTGGAGATTCCTCTCTCAGTTTCACAAGTCCCACACACTTGGAGAGAGGTTTCCATATCTGTGCAATCACACTAGATGCCTAAAAACATCAACCTCAGAAGCCTTGATGTGCGTCCAGGGGTGTTGCTGATCCTGCAACAATAGTTTTGGCACGCCCGGTGGGACACTAGAGGTCTCATTTTTATTGCAGCAAAGTTGATGTGCATCTGCTGCAAGTTTCTTGCTTGAAAGGAGCTATTATTTACATATCTGGCGACTCCAAGGGGAAGAATCAACTGGTTTTTCAGTATTGTGCAGGCCTGAAAACTCATGAGAAGAATTACCACAAGGTCAAGAGCTGGAGAAGAAGAGGTGTTATTTGAATATCTGTAATTATCTCCAAGGAGAAGGCAAAGAGGAAGAAGGATCCAAAGATCTCCATCTCCACCAAACAGAACCCTCTCAACTCCTCCACCTGCTAGGCCTCTCATTCAGTCAACAAGGGTTTTAAGACCAATTAGAATGGCACAAAACAACCCCTACGTCAACTTCACAGGCAGCAGCCCGCTTGCCCTCAATGCACAACATCCAATTCCTATTGCAACCTTGAAGAACATTCCCTACTTCACTGGAAAAAATCAGACTACTCCAAGTGATCATGTTAAAGATATTGCTAACCTTTGTGCAATCCATAAAATCAATGAGATGCAAGTGGCTGTCAAATTTACTAGCATCTTCATTCAAGGGTAAAGAATTGCAATGGTTTAGAAGCCTTGGAGCTGGTTCTATCACAAATTGGAATCAGCTATGTATAGCACTTCATGAGCAATTTGGAGAAAAGGGAAGACAACTTGTCTCTTTTTGGAGTAGCTAACAACCGTCAAGAGAGCTCCCAATGAGCAGCTGAATGATTTCAACTTCATATTTCAAAAGACTTGGAAGAGAATTCCAGTGGTAGTCAGACCAATAGCAGAAGGTGCTTTTCTCTACTATCTCAAATCTCTAAATTTTGATATTTCTATGTTAATTCAGTCCATGGGAGGCATAACTATCCCTATGGCTTATAACATTGCCATTAGGGCTGAAAATTGTTTGATCCCAACTGAAAAACTAGCCCCTAGACCTCCCATGCCATTGTTTCCAAGTTTAGAGAGTCCAAATACCAATCAAGCACCTAATTTAGCTCCTTCTCCCACCCCTAGAAATCAGAGTTCAAAAGAAGCTTCCACTTCATCTCCAAGTGCCCCAAATG
This sequence comes from Taxus chinensis, assembly GCA_019776745.2. Classification (NCBI taxonomy): domain Eukaryota; kingdom Viridiplantae; phylum Streptophyta; class Pinopsida; order Cupressales; family Taxaceae; genus Taxus; species Taxus chinensis. Next base: position 22,626,215 of record CM034156.1, read on the forward strand.
AGCTTCAAGAAGGTCATGAAACAATTGCAAAACCTAGGCAATGAGGCTGGTTACTCTCAAAAGGCAGCAAGCCCCAAGGTTTTAGACCCTTCTTACTAACCCCAAGCTCAGCCTAATAGGCAACCATACCAACCACAAAGACCACCTAATCCTGCTGCAAATATGAATCAAACAAGGCCCCCTGCCAATAGACCATTTCAGCCCTATAATCCAAATGTCATATCTGCCTCCAAGGCATTGGTGCCAACACAAAACAACATTGCTCAGGAGTATGACTGGTGTTTTCCATGCAATGAACCTCATAACCAATCCATGTGCTTCAATGGTGCTTTGAATCAAGCATTAATGGTGACAACTACTGGTGTGGAGGGTGAGGGCAGTCAAGGAAACAACCAACAACAAGAAATATTCCAACAACAATCAGCCCCAAATGATAGCACGTTGGTAAATTGGCAAGCAAAGGATTTTTGTGGCATGAATTAGGTAGTTTCCCAAGGTGTTACAGCTAACAAAAGGTCAAAAAGAAGGATTTTGGGTGAAGAACAGCCATTAGCTCCAACCAATCCACGACCTTCTATGGTTCCACAAGTGAATGTATGTATTAGAATAGGATGTTGTTAAGTATAATTAGTAGTAGCGTCTGATAGAAGATAACGGCGCCGTCAGTACGGTACGCTGCGCCAATAATGTGGAGTACGGTAACAGTCAAAGTACAATAGGATGTTTGTAAAAAGTAAATATTTGTCGTAAGTGGTCCGGTAATGTTAAAATGTCAAAGTTTGGGTAATTAGAGAAGTAGGGTCTACATGATTAGGAATTAGAAATATATTGGTAATAAGGACAAGGAGTGAGGTCATAAATATTTTGTGTTTTTTTTTTGTAAAAAAGTCTAAAAATGTGGAACCCATGTAAAATGATAAGGTTTATCTTATCTTAAAAGATAAGCTTACATGTACAGATAAGAGTTAAGGTATGGAATATGATTCGTCAGAGAGGATTTCTTATCCTATCTTATAAGATGGATATAAGCCTGGAAGTTCTATAAAATAGAGAGGCCACCCCCCTCATTTAGCATAGAAGAAGTAGTGAGAAATATTGTAGGAAGTGTGCGAAGGAAGGAAGCCATCAGTTTAAAGTGTGTTGAAGAATCAAGAGAGGTAATTGTAAAGTTTCTCCCATAGTCTTGGTGGTGAAAGGCAAGGAAGTCAAGTCAACTAACACTTGAAGTACCTCATGGGTGAGATTGTAACAATTTCATGTTAATATTATTTTAATTTACTTTGATTTCAGATTTTTCATCATTCCGTGTCTTATCATAGTCGATGGTATTCTTGTGTTATTTTGTTATTTGTTGTTTTGTTTTTTCCAGATTACATCCACCAAACTAAAGGCTGTGCATTAGTAAATAATCATAGCACGAGGAGTTCCCGGTGAAGAAATCATAGTGCATATGATTTTGGTGATGATTGTGGTGGATTTTTTTTGATGGTTTTCTTGCCGGGGGGGACCATTCCTTCGTGGGTGGAAGTTGGGAGGATTTTGGGACCTAGGATATCATAAATGTTTTCAAGATTGAGTCCCTTACATGGTAGTAAGTTTGTTAGTCAACCATTATTATGCGTAAAGTTTTTTGTTGAGAATAGTAATTTTTAAAGTTAAATTTTTTTTTATTGTTTTTTTGACCCATAAAGTACAGTTTTGAAAATTTTTTTTGGTTTTTTACCATTAGTTTACCAATGAATTTTTAGTTAACCATGAAAAAGATTTTTAGTAAGTTCCCGTGAAGAATTATTTTTTTTTTTTCAGTGATAATTTTTATTACCATTTTTAACCTTGGGAAGTTTTTTTTTTTTTTCCCATAGTTTTACCGCAGTAAAAAAACTTTGTTTTTTTTCACTGATTTTTTTTTTTACCATAGTAGTTCCATTGTTTTTCTGAATCCTTGGTAAGGATTACATAATAGTAGTTTCCCACAGTAAAAATTAGTTTTTTTACAGTTAGTAATTGTTTTTACCATGTTGTTTCCATTTTTTTTTTACCTTAGTTTTTTTACCCCACAAAAGTTAAAGTTTAGTTTTTACCGTAGTAAGTCAGTAGTAAGTTTTTACCACAGTTTATTTTACCATATTTATTTCTATAGTTTCTATTTTAAAAGTTTAAAAGTGTAAAGTCACTTTCTAGTATAGTGATTCCAATTATTTGTGCACATAAGTCTTGTTTTGTATTGTGGGTTGGGTATTTCACGGTGGTTACTTTTGAAAATGGGAAAGATTCCTGTTTTTTTTTCAGCTCAATCTAATGAAGATTCTTCTTCTTTCATTCAAGAGTTTAAACGATCTTGTATTTGTAATGGCCTTATAAGAAGGGAACAATGGACTGAATTTTTTCCTACCTTTTTGGATGGTTCAGCACTTAGGTGGTTTGAAACACTAGGTGATAATGTGAAAAATTCATGGGATTTATTAACTGAAAGTTTTCTTGAAGAATTTGGTGAACAACAGAAATATGCATGATCTCATGATCGAGATCACAAAGCTATCCCAAGGAGAAGGAGAGAGAAGATAAGGGATTATCATGCTCGTGTTCTAGAGCTAAGGAGGAAGCTCGATGCCCAGATCCGGAAGGAAGGATTAGCGGATGGGTTGATGAATGGCGTGGATAATCTCCTCTGTAAAGCACTTCATTCTTGGGATGAAGCCAGAGATCAGACAAGACAACGAGTGAAGTATGACCGCCCAGCTACCATACCATTGAACAAGCAAAGGAGATTGCAAGAAGGCAAGAAGAAAGCATGGAAGAGGAGCCCAAAAAATTGTTGTAAAGTAGAGCCTACACCACAGCACCTTTGGTCCAGAATCCACAACCACTCGGTGAGTGAGCACAAATTTCTCCTAGTACATCTACTGAGTATGAAGATCTCTCAAAAAATGGGTCAGTCAGTTAACTATTAATCTTCTTCAAGGAAAAGAATTTAGTTCTCAGGGAGGAGATAGAGGTCCAAAAAAAAAATATTTCTGAAGTTGTTTGTTATGGTTTATAAAAAAGGGTCATTATAAGTATAATTGTCCAGATAGAGCTTCTACATCATCTGGTAAAGGAGATAATGATAAAGGAAAAGCACCTGTGAATTCTTTTGATGTAGTAGATAAGAGCAGAAATAATGAAGTAGATGTGTTTGTAACAAAAAAAAGAAAGAAAAAAAGATAATCAAGATGGAAATGATCCTAAGAAGATGAAAGGAAGAAACTAGTAAGAAACATAGGAGAAGAAAGTTGGGTGTGCAGGATTTTCTGATTTCATTTCACAGGGGCAAGGACCATACTCCATCTTGGAAGATCTGTCCAAAAGGCCTGCAAATATTACATATGGTCAACTCTTGGCTATGTCTTCTGAGAAGAGGCGGGAGCTGCGAAGTGGACTCAATGCTCGACGAAGGAAGGAGGTTGAGGTCCCTGTTTTGGAGGCAGAGGCAGGATCCCTATGCTCCACAAGCTGAGGTATTATGTAATGGTATTTCAATTCATGATGTCTTAGTTGATGGAGGTGCTGCAGTTAGTTAATGTAATGACCGAGTCTGTAATGAATATGTTGGGTTTAAAAAAAATTGATCGCCCTTCAACACTTATGTTAAGGTCATTAAATAAGGGAAAAACTAAACCAGAAGGTGTAGTTTCAAATGTGGCAATATCTGTTATGGGTGTTGTATGTGTGGTAGACTTTCAGGTGATGAAAAATGGTACTGTTGCGTACCCAATGCTGCTGGGAAGACCATGGCTAAGGAGAGTTCATGCAAGAAAAAAAACTACTGGAATGAAGGTTTCATGACACTTGGACGTGGGTAGAGAGAGGGTGAAGATAAACGTGATCCCGACATCATAAGGCAGAACCTGTGGATTCAAGTGATGAAACTGATGATTGGACATCCTCTGATTACTCTAGTACCAGTGAAGTGGACACTGAAGATGAAGAAAGTGAGGTTGATGTTTCAGTCATGGATATCCTTCCAGTCACACCACCTCATGACCCCATAAAATTATCTGAAGAAGAAGTTGATGATCGTCTCCAACAAATAAAGATTGGTGATGCTGTGATGGAGAGTGAGAAGGAATCCTACCTCCAGCTCTTTCGAAGGTACATACACACACTATTCACTTTTGATTACAAGGAACTCCGTCAAGTAAGTTGGGTAGAACATATCTATTGAGCTGGTAGATGGTGCTAAGCCCATAAAGCAAATGCCATATAGAATGAATCCTAATTTTTCCAAGACTGTAAAAGAAGAAATAGATAAGTTGCTTGATGCAGGATTCATATTTGCTGTGGAGAATTCAGAATGGGTTTCTCCCATTGTGATCTCAATAAAAAAGAATGGGAAGCTACGCATTTGTGTTGATTACAGGAAGCTCAATAAGGCAACAAAGAAGGATCATTACCCTCTTCCATTTTCAGATCAGATCTTGGACGAAGTAGCTGGCCAGGAGTGTATAGTTTTGCTGATGGATATAGCGGCTACAACCAAGTTCGTATAGCAGAGAAAGATCAGCTGAAGACCACGTTCACCACTCCTTGGGGAACGTTTTTTCTTATAGAGTTATGCCTTTTGGGTTGTGTAATGCTCCAGCTCCAACATTCCAGCGTTTGATGAATAGGGTGTTCGAACCCTACATTGGGACCTTCATCAGAGTATTTCTGGATGATTTTTGCATCTATGGGAGCAAGTGTTGGACCACCTGCACCAGATGGAGACAACATTTCAAAGGTTAGATGAAGCACAAGCCTCACTAAACCCTACAAAGTGTGTCTTTGGATGTTCTAAAGGCGTTTTTTTTATAGGGCATGTTGTATCCAGAGATGGTATTGGTACTGATCCTGATAAAGTTTCAAAAATCAAAGATTTACCATTTCCTATGAATAGAAGTAAGTTGAGATCATTTTTAGGCCATGTGGGTTACTATAGAAGGTTCATCAAGAATTTCTCAAAGATTGCACAGCCACTAACCCAGTTCTTGAAGAAGGATGTTACTTATGAACCAGGAAATAAGGCGCATGAAGCTTTTGGACAACTGAAGGAAGCCCTGGTGTCTTCACCTGTTTTGAAGAATCCCAGATTGGAGCAAGCCATTCATTGTTACACTGATGCCTCAGATGCAGCACTAGGAAGTACTTTGAGCCAAAAGGAAAAAAATGGGAATGAACATCCAATTTATTTGGGAGCAGACAAATGAGCAGTGCTGAGGTAAATAAATTATACTATACTGTAACTGAAAAAGAGGCTCTGGCTATATCATTTTTGCTGTAAAGAAGTTTAGAAATTACTTGCTAGGGCAAGGGCAAAAATTTATAGTAGTTGTAACAGATCATCAGGCTCTAAAATATATTGTAAATAAGCCTAACCCATCAGGGAGGGATAGCAAGATGGATAATTTTGCTACAAGAATTTGAATTTGATATTATAGATAGGCCAGGAAAAAGAAGCATGTCAATGCAGATGCACTCTCTCGAGCCTATGATGGTTTAGGATCATCTTGTGATGATGATGATTTTCCCCGATGCAGCATTGTTCCCCCTTGACACAATCCCTAGTGAATACATAGATATTTGGAATTATCTGAATGAATTCAAGTTTCCTGATGGTGCCAATGCAAAAAGACTAAGAGAAAGATTACTCAAGCCAGTCCATATCCATATTCTATTCTGCATGGAGTATTATTTCGAATAGGACCTGATGGACAGTACAAGAGGGCAGTTGGACGTGATCAAGGAAAGGGAAGCTAGAAAAATTCCACAATGGGTACATGTGGAGGGCACTTCTCTCTTGACAACTTACAGCAAGAAGGATCTTGGATGCAGGTTATCACTGGCCCACTCTTTTTAAAGATTGTTATAATTATTGTAAGACATGTGATATTTGTCAAAACACATGGTAAACCGTAAGACTTCATCAGCTCCATTATGCCCTATTCTTCCACTTGGTCCCTTTGAAAAGTGGGGAATAGACATTGTAGGTCCACTTCCAACTACCTCACACCAAAAAGTATATTATATTGTAGTTGCCACAGATTATTTAACCAAGTGGGGTTGAAGCTAGGCCATTGAAAACAGCTTCCATGGATGAAGTGGCAAGGTTCATATATGAACGCATTGTCACCAGATTTTTTGTGTCCATTAGAAATTGTAACAGATCAAGGAAGCCACTTCATTAATGAGGTGGTAGAAGCCCTAGTCAATAAGTTTTCTATTAAGCACAGGAAGGCAACAACATACAAGCCAAGCACAAATGGACAGGTGGAACGAACAAATTTTGTGTTGTGTCAAATTCTAGCAAAAGATGCAGCCTTGCAGGTACATAAATGGGATAAAAGGATTCATGCAGCATTGTGGGCATATAGGGCAACATCAAAGTCAGCAACAGGATACTCCCCATTTCAGTTGGCCTATGGCATTGATCCAGTTCTTCCTATCTTCCTATTGAGTTTGATATTCCCACTGTGAGAGTTATGAAAAATGAAAGGATGGATGAAAGTGATTCAGTAAAAGAAAGGTTGGTACATCTTCATTTGCTGCTAGAGGAAATGAGGGAAATAGCAAAAGGATACAAGCCATAAGAAGAAAATGAAGCAAAGAAGAGAAGAATACTTTGATCAAAAGATCCGGTGGTCTCCATTTCATGTAAATGACTTGGTTCTAGTATATGATTCCAGATACAAAAAAAAAAGACAGAGAAAATTTCTTCCAAAAATGGATGGGGCCCTACAAAATAGCAGTGTGCATGAAAATGGTACGTACCGACTGGAGGAATTGGATGGCACTCCCCCATTACGAAATGGGTCAACCACGACAAGTTGAAGATTTTCCAAGCACCAGAATAGTCTACTCCGAGGACGGAGTAGAAGAGGAGGAAGGGGGGGGAAGATGTCGACACTAAAATTTTCCTCCATAATTTCTATTTCATTAATGTATGTATTAGGAATAGGATGTGTTAAGTATAATTAGTAGTAGTAGCGTCTGATAGAGATAAACGATTTGCTCATAGTCAGTACGGTGCCCGCCAATAATGTGGAGTACGGTAACAGTCAAAGTACAATAGGAATGTTGTAAAAAGTAAATATTTGTTCGTAAGTGGTCCGGTCCGTAATGTTAAAATGTCAAAGTTTAGGTAAGTTAGAGAAGTAGGGTCTACATGATTAGGAATTAGAAATATTATATAATAAGGACAAGGAGTGAGGTCATAAATATTTTTGTATTTATTTTGTATTTGTAAAAAGTCTAAAAATGGAACCCATGTAAAATGATAAGGTTTATCTTATCTTAAAAGATAAGCTTACATGTTACATGTACAGATAAGAGTTAAAGGTATGGAATATGATTCGTCAGAGTGGATTTCTTATCCTATCTTAGAGATAAGATGGATAAGCCTGGAAGTTAAATATAAATAGAGAGGCCACCCCCTCATTTAGCATAGAGAAGTGGAAGGAAAGTAGATATGAAGTTTAATGTCAAAAGAGGGTTTCAATTTGCAAGGTGTGTTGAAGAATTAAGAGTGTTTAAGTTGAAGAAGCCCTTTTGAGAAAATTGGACTTTGTAAAAGGGGAATTTCTAATAGTCAATTGAAGTAAATGAAGGGGATCATGTTAAGTGTTGGGCAACAGTTTCAAGTTAATAAGTATTCAATGTTAGAGAAGAAGGGATTTTTCAATCAGTCAAGCTGGAATGATCATGTTTCTTCAAACATTCTGAGATCCTGATTTGAAACTAGTTTTGAAAATTACAAATTGCACCATGTTCCATGTCCAAAATCTGGTCAAGGATTGTGTTATCAAGTTTATAATTCAGGATCAATTAGTAAGAAACTTCCATTGCCCAATACTAAAAATAAGTCCTAGTTAGTTCAGAAAGAGATGATTCAAAGGGTTAAGTGACTGGAAATGTAAAAAATGGAAAATGTCCATGTTTGAAGTTATTGCAATGTCTCACTATGAAAGTTTTTCCAGTAAAGATGGGATCTAAGTTTTTGAAAGAATGGTTCACTCCAAAATGTACAGGAATTAATCCCCAAAGCTTATCCATTGTTTTTTCGACACTAAAATTTTGACTCAAGATTTTCATGGTCATTTGGAATTGGAATGTCATTTTTTCATTGTTTTATTAGGAAAGGAATAGTTGTGTGAAATAATTTCAGATTCCTTTAGAGAATCTTTTTTAAGATAGATGATCCTTAGGAATTGGTGTCCCACCAAATGGCCTAATAGTTACATGAAGTAGTGAATGGAATAAGGTAGGTAGATAATAGTGTAATTGTGATAAAATTTGAGTAAGCCCATTTGGTAACAAAAGTTCTTAAGTCCCAAGGTAGTACAAGCTCACAGACCATAATACAGGATTGGAAATTTGTACAATAGGATGAAAAAAATTAAATATTGAAAATTTAAAAATTAAGAAATGTAAAGATATGGTTAATTAGTAAGTCTCTATGCCTTTGATTAGGGAATTAGAAAAATATTAATTGGTAAAATTAAGAGTTAAAGGAGTATTTGGGAATTGGAAAAAAGGATTTTGTTAGAAATATTTTTATTTGTATTAAGAAAATGAAAGGTCATAACCAAATAGATTTTATTTTGTAAAGGTGGAACCCCTGTGTGAATAAAGATAAGGTTTATCTTATCTTGAAGATAAGCTTACATGTACAGATAAGAGTTAAGGTATGGAATATGATTTTCAGAGTGGATTTCTTATCCTATCTTAGAGATAAGATGGGATAAGCCTGGAAAGCTATAAATAGAGAGGCCATGACCCTCATTTAGCATAGAAGGAAGTGTGAGAAATATTGTAGGAAGTGTGTAAAAAAGCCATCAGTTTTTTTTAAGTGTTGAAGAAGCCATTAAGAGTGTAATTGTAAAGTTTCTCCCATAGTTTGGTTGGAAGGGCAAGTGAAGTCAATAACACTTGAAGTACCTCATGGGTGAGATTGTAACAATTTCATGTTAAATATTATAATTTACTTTGATATTTCAGATTTGATCATCATTCCCATTCTTCTCATAGTCGATGGATATTCTTGTGTTATGTTGTGGTTTTGTTTCCAGATTACATCCAGAAATCCACCAAAACAAGTCCAAATGTTGTTGTTTTACAAGATGTATCAGTTATAGACCTTCCACCACTCTTTGCCCTTTGCTTGTCAAGGGACTTCACATCACAGCCAAGATTGGGAATATTCATTTTTGTTAATTGGTCACACATGCTGTTTAGAACGAGGTATGGAACTAAGGCCACAATCAGGTCTGAACCTATTGCAAACTTCCACATTGAGCCTTACACTCCAAGTCAAATCAATCAGTGTTTTGAATCAGCATTTGATCAAGAAGATCACCCAAGCACTGATGAAGCTGACACCAAGGTTGGGAGCATCCTTGATCTAACTCTTGATGAATGGGAAAACAAGGTACATGCTTTTTTGATCCTTATCAAGAAGTAGAAGAAGAATCTGAGCTAGGGGGTGTATTGTATACATGAAAAAATCAGCCTATTATCCTAGCATCACCAAGCCAAACCACAAGGATGACAATGAGGTATGGCAGCTGTTTTTTGATGGATCAAGAAGTAGACAAGGTGCAGGAGGTGGAGCTATGCTTGTTTCACCTCAAGGAGTAAAGTACTATTCAGCTTTTAGATTTCAGTTTGCATGCTCCAGTAACACTGCTGAATATGAAGCCTTGGTGCAAGGGATGCATTGGGAAATTAAAAATAAAATAAAGAACTTGCAAGTCTTTGGTAACAGTGAATTGATTGTAAATCAGGTCAAGGGACAGCATGCTGCCAAGAATGATCTACTCAAGTACTACAAGAACAGGGTATGGGACCTCATGGAATATTTTGAAGGTTTTGGCATCAAATCCATTCCTAGGAAAGAGAACCAAGCTGCTGACAAGCTTGTAGTAGTAGGGGCAGCCTTTGACATTGTGGAAAGCATTCAACAAGACAAGGTATAACCAAACATCCATGTGATTGTGAGGCCTTCAGTGCTGGATAATAATGTAAGTTGGCAAGTGTTTGAGAATGACCAACAAATCATCCATTTCTTGCAAGAAGAAGCTGAGTTCTTAGCTAAGAATCAAGAAAAATTGGAACAGCGGTATGGTGACCAAGTGGTACATCTGAGAACTAACAAGCTGCCCAAGGGACTTATCACTTTGGAGTCCATTTTTAATCCCCAATAATTAGTTTAGGAAGGAGAAAGCAAACATTTAGGTCAAGAGAGAGGATTCAGTATCCATCTTGGTGGAAGAGAACAAACCATTACAAATTGGAAAGATGACAACTGAACAAGAAAGGTATGAGTTCATGTAGCTGTTTTAAGAGTTCCCTGACATGTGTTTGCTTGGAGCTATGAAGACTTGAAAGGTTTCAATTCCCAACTTAGCTCAGCATACCATTAAATTGGATCCAAATACTAAGCCTGTCAGGCAGAAACAAAGACTAGTCAATCCACATATGGAGCCTCTCATGAGGAAAGAATTGAACAAGCTGATTGAGTCAAGGATCAAGCATTCTAGTTGGGTTGCTAACTTGGTTCTAGTCAGAAAGAAGAGTGGAGAGATCAGATTGTGTGTTGACTTCAAAGACTTGAATAGAGCATCTCTCAAGGACCATTACCCACTCCCTTCCATGGAGCAAATCTTGCAAGTTGTGGCTGGCTCCGAGAGGTTTTCACCTACTTGATGCCTACTTCAGGCTACAATCAGATTATGGTGAAGGAAGAAGACCATTTCAAGACAACCTTTACAACCAAATGGGGGACTTATGCATACAGGAAAGATGCCATTTGGGTTGTCCAACGTTGGTGCTACCTTCCAAAGAGAAATGGACATGGCGTTCAAAGGTTTGATTAACAACATGGTGCTGATATACCTTGATGATATCACTGTTTTTTCTAAAAATGCAGCAGACCACCTCTCTCATTTGAGACAAGTTTTCACGAGGTGTAGGAAATTTGGAGTGTCTTTGAATCCTAAGAAGTGTATATTTCTTGCACATGAAGGAAAGCTCCTTGTTCATATTGTCTCCAAAGAAGGATTAGCAATTGATTCAAAGAGGGTTGAAGCCATAAGAGCACTACCATTGCCAAGCCAAAAGAAATCCCTTCAGAGTTTCTTGGGGAGGATAAAATTTGTTCGGAGGTTTTGTCCCATATTTTGCAGCCCTTGTCAAACCTATCACCAAAATGTTAAAGAAAAGTATGGCTTTCAAGTGGGCAGCAGAAGGCAAGGAGAGTTTTGAAGCAATCAAAGAAGCCATCTCTCAAGCACCAACCCTCATCAACCTGGACTTCTCCAAGGATTTCATCCTCTATGCATTTGGAGGTAATGATATTATTTCTGCCATTTTGGTACAGTAGAACAAGGACAACGATGAGCAGCCAACTACTTTCTTTAGCCAGATCCTAGATGACTATGAGGTGAGGTATTATTTTATTGAGAAGCATGTACTTGCAGTAATCAGAAGCTTGAAGAAATTCAAGCATTTAGTCTCAAACAACAAGGTCCAGTTGCTGGTCTCTCATGTTGGGGTTAAAGACTTCCTCCTCGAAAAAGATTTGAACGAGAAAAGGGCAGCTTGGATCACTCGTGTCATGTAGTATGAAATTGAGATCAAGGTCACCAAGCTGGTAAGAGGAAAAGGATTGTGTAAGCAGCTGATTTTGGATAAGCAAAAAGAAGTATGTAATGAAGGAGAGGCTATTTTGACAGTTCAAGACAACCATGATCCATGTGGCACCTCAAGAAGAAAATAATGTTGTCCCCACTCCTTGTTGGACCCAAGGTATAATGAACTTCCTAAGCACAGGCCTATGCCCTCCGGATATGAACAAGACCTAAAGAAGATACTTCAGATTGCAGGCTGTCCCATATGCCATTGTTGACGGAGTTTTGTTCAAGAAAGATGTGAATGGAGTGCTGCTGAGATGCATTAGCACAAATCAGATTCATAGGGTGTTGGAAGAGTTCCATGGTGGACCAGCTGGTGGTCATTTTGCACCGAGAGTGACAGCTCTAAAAATTATGAAGGCTGGTTATTATTGGCCCAAGATTATCAGTGATTGCTTTGCATGGATCAAGAGGTGTAAGAATTTTGCATTCTTCACAGGAAAAGAGAGACTTGCTTGCCCTTCCATTGCATCTAATCTTAGTTGACCAGCCATTCATGTAATGGGGTTTGGACTTCATTCATTGATCCCAATTCAAGCCAAGGGTACAAATGGATTTTGACAGCCACAGACTCCTTCGCCAAGTGGACTGAAGTAGTAGCGCTCAAAGAGGCAAATGAGTCTAGCATCTTATACTTCTATGAGGGCATAGTAACCAGATTTGGCATACCTGCTACAATAATTTTAGATAATGCATTGGCATTCATTGGATCCAAGGTGACTAAGTGGGTTGTTAAGAATGTGATCTACCTAAGTACTTCATCAAACTATTACCCTCAAGGTAATGGCCAAGCTGAGTCTACAAACAAGAACTTGTTGAGGATCATTAGGAGAACTCTTGATGAGAATCAGAGGTCTTGGCATACCAAACTAAAATCAGCCTTATGGGCTGATAGGATAACTCCCAAGAGATCCACAGGTAACTCTCCATTCAGGCTTGTCTATGGAAGAGAAGCAATCTTCGCCCATGTCTCTTGAGTTTCCAACATTAGAACTCATTGAAGCATAGTTGGAGTTGATGGAATTTAAGCCCATGGAGGTGAGATATGCAGAGTTGATGGAGCTTCAAGAGGTCAGAGATCAAGGCATCCCAAACAATGGAGAAGGATCAAGCTTTGATCAAGAATACCTTTGACAGGAAGGCCAAGAGATATATCTTTCTCAGGTTGGAGATCTAGTGTTAAAATGGGATGCAGATAGAGAAAAACAGGGAAGGCATTCAAAATTTGATGCCATTTGGAGTGGCCCATACATGGTCACAAAGTGCAAGAACATCAATGCTTTCCAATTGTCTTCATTGGATGGCGAAGAACTGCAGATTCCAGTCAATGGAATCTATCTCAAGCATTGCTTCTAAAGGGAAATTCTACCACCTTGTAAATATTAGCTTAGGTTTCCATTCCTTCAAGTGCTTGTGCACATTGTTTTTGCTGTAGGTTAGTTTTGTTTTCCCTAAGTGCTTTGGCACAATGCTGTCCATGGAGATGTTTTGTAGTCCTTGCTTCCATCAGTGATATTCCATCTTCCTCCTTACACATTCTAAGTCAGTTGGTTCTAAACAGAATATTTGATGACTCCATGCCCAATGGAGTGTAGGCAACCTTCTAGCAGGCAGATGATGTCCCCAAAATTGTTATCCAAAATGGTGCCCCAGCTCATTTTTGTGGCTAACTCCTTGTGTTCTTGCCTCTCTTGTGCCTCAGTCTACATTTTTTAATTTTCAGGCACTCAAGGCTTTCTGGAAATGGCACCATCAGATAGAGCTCTCTCTTATCTTTCCAAAAAGGTAAAGTTTTCCTCTTGTTAGCATATGGATTTGCACGCATGCAAATGACATGCAACAGTATGGGAACGAAGTCCCTCCTCAGTTGAGGCTGCCTTTATTGAAAACCAAAACTGTAAATCTGTACATTCAAAATTGTATGTGGGGGGTGTTTTGGAACATCAATGGAACAAAAGTGAATGAAGGAGATAGAATGAAATGAAGGAAACGAGTGGAATGGAATGAAATGAAAGAACATGAAAGAGTTAGGTAAAAACAGAGCCTAATATTGCATGAAGAGGAAAGATGAATAACCAACACAAATAAAATGGAGTTTGAGTTAGCCAAACAAGAACGTGCTCAAAAGGGAACACATATGAGTTCAAGTAGATAGGCCTCAGAGCTCGATCACTGGTGAACTAGAACAACTGATTACTGGAATGTTGACAATAAGATCAAAGATAATATTTGCATACAATATTTCAAACACCTAACATCAAATGAACATAAGAGCACCAAATGTTACAAGAGACAATGAATGGACACAAAGTTCTTATTCCATTAACTCCAAAATGTTTTTCACAAAGAACACAAAGTTTCTTCAGGAGGTGGTGAAACAAAGCTTACACAAAAGTATTTTATTCTCCTCTCTCAAAGTCACCTTTACAAATGAGCCCCTGACTTCCTTTTATAACCCAAAAGTTGGTTACAAAGTAGTTAGGGTTTTACACGTGATCATTAAATAAGGCACTTAAGTGACCTTTGACTTTTTCTAACCAACTTTATTAAAGACAACCCAAAAATAGAAATTACCTAAAATATCTAATGTTTCCCAAATAACAACACCTTTTAAAATATACAATAATAACCAGTGCCTTATCCATTGAAACGGGGTCCGCCTATCTCAAACATATGAGAAATGGTCTCATCCCAATTCGATAGATATCAAGAAAATCAACTCCCTGCACCGCCGTTGAAATTAGGATCCGCTGCTTTTGCCAATCTTGAAAGGATCATAAACCTTCGATCCAAAGTTTCAAACATCTTTTCTTCTTCTAGAGGTTCACTTGGCCAAAGAATAGCCTCACAAAATACCTACAATTCAAGAATTCTACTTGGCATATCATTTAAATTAACAATTTTAGACTGAGCATTCTCAAACAAGTTCTTCAATTTGATACACCGCTCCATGGAAACCGAAATTTCGAGAAATTGTTGGCAGGAGTGTACATGTCTTTGAACAATCATGAAAATTGTTCTTCCACCTGCTCCGATGAACACCTTTGATTATGCTCATTTACTAGGTTGTAATGGAATCTCAGCCATGAATTCCTGGATCAAGGAAAGTGAAGCTGAAAACTTCATTGCACATGTTGTCATAATGGATCATAGAATCCATGAGAAGTGTCTTTCTTGATTGAGATGTAGACACCAAAGAAAACATGTCCCTCAATGTTCAAATTCGAGAATCCCTTCAATAGCCAACACTGAAGATTCCATACTTGTCATCTCCTGCAGACTGGGCAATATCTCATCCAAATTTGATATAGTAGAAACAAAAGTTTCTTTGAAAGAAAGAATTGGATCCAGATATACACTGATATCTTCATGAAGCTTAACTGCAGTCTTGATCGTCTCCCTGGCCCAAAACGAGAATCTCCTGAAAGCCAAGTTTTAGTGACATGGCCCAACGTGTTTATTTCCTTTGACAAATTAAGAGTCTCTTCATCTGGGGCAGCCACCGCATCAAGTACTGGGAAGGTGGATGATATGGGATTTATCAAATGCTGAACATACTCCACCAATTGACTCTTTTCGGCCTTGAGCCGAGAATTTTGGGACTTGTATTTCTCCATAATTTTTAGCACGATATCAATTGAATCTTGAGCCATCGCCATGTCACTTTCTAACGTAGATCACCCAAGTCCTAGTCTGGAAACTTCATAGTCAGCTGGCGTCATAGCATTGTGCTCTTTATCCACTTGTGGAATGGCAAGGTCTGCAAACTTATTTCCATCATTATCCACCATTATTCGAGAAAGTACCTTAGGCTTCTTAGGAATGGCATCATTCGACAGTTTGAAAAGGGCATCAAAATCAATGTCGATTGGCTTGACAACTCTCTTCCTTTTCTTCACTTCAGAATCAACCCAAGAAGGAGTTTCATTTACTATCTCGGCATATAGAATCCTAGAGCTCGAATCAATATTCTCATTATTCCTAACATCATGAGATCCTTCTTGAATCCTATCAACGGCCTCGATTTGAGGAGACACAACCTCAATGTCCACTTCCTGATCATTCGGGAGATTTTGGGATATCCCTTCATGAACTACGTGCTCCGAAGTATTTGATATTTGAATTACTTGCACTTGAGTGGGTGTTTGTTCGAAGCATGGCTGAGGATCATTTGCTACCAGCGTCTGAGTGCTATTAATGATGTGAGTGGAAGAATCTCTACTCGAGGTAGAAAATCCAGACACACGCTCCTTTCCTTCTTCAGGGTTTGGATCTTTGGATCTCTCTCCTCGTGACACGTTGCTCGGCAAAGTGGATTTTGGCAACCATTCTTTTCTTGTATGTTGTGTATGATTGGATGGTAACGAAGTTGATCGAGAAGAAACCTTGGTCGAATGGAGGCCCCCTGATATAGGCAATTTTTGTGATCATTGAAACGTGATCCTAAGAAAATTGATTGAAATTTGGCAAGTTCCCTATCATACCAAGATATGCTTCTTTCGATAATTGGTTGGTTCTTGCCATCAAGAGAAAATTCATCTCTTTTGGTCCAATCGATTTGAGGCAACGGTGTGAAGGCAATGGCATCATCTGAGGGATCGACAACATCCTCATCATCGTTTATGAATGAATCGGGAGGACTCTGGATGTGGAAGGCCTTGATCTGAGCAAGGTGTTAGGTTGAGAGTACTCCCGTCTCCTTACCTCATGTTCATCCGAGCAAGCAGCCCAAAAATCCTCCATGGTAGGATTATGTTGATACTTACAAACTCCCATAATCATTTGCATATAACCATTGATATCGAACTGGTGCTCTCTTCACATATGGATGGATGGTTATGAGAGCAAACTCCTTTTCCATTAGTTGTGCACTGAATAAATTTGGGTGATTGGTATTCCCCGATTTGGATCGGGAAATGAATTCCTGGACGGTGCTTGTCACTAAGTAGGCAGTGAACTTAGGGAACAATTGTCGTGCCAGCTCCATTAAGTGCCCACTTATCACTGACGTACTTGGGAAGTTTCCACGGGGGGTCCCAGCAAAGCCACTCACGCGAATGTAGGAAAAAGATGAAAATTGTATAAACCAGGTTCCCCATTGGGAAATGACACTCATGGCTTCTTTGGAAAACCTTTCCTCGAGTATTTCGATTCAAGTTCCGGATCACGCGGAAGGTGAATGCATCGTTGACTCTTCTAAAATGGTGAGAACTATTTTTGAAGCTGAGCTGAGGGTAATAGTGAAAAACGTTGTTTGATGACCCCAGGATCCCTCTCGTTTCAAGTCCCGAAAATAGCTTTCTTCATGCTACTGTATAGGTCAGATATGAGGTCATGTAGAAGCATCCAGTCATTTTGACTTCTATCAATTGCTTGTGAATGGTGTTGCTGATGATGGTGGCCCAGTCCACAAACTCCTTCTTGGCTAGGATGATACAGATAAACTGGTACATCCATGGGTGGAAGACCCTTGCAGAAGGTAAACCAAAAACTCGACTTAGGAGAGTGATCATGTCTCCAATTTCTTCCACAAACTCAACGCGGTACAGTTCTTTGGGGAGCCTGTCAATCCGAGGTCTCTTGGTTACCAGCCAATTGTTGTTAACCATTTTGCTCCATCTTAGGGGTTCTTCGTCCCAGAACTCTTGCGCCTACTGGCGAGTGATATCTGCATTCTCAGGAAATTCAGGTATCCCGAGCAACTCCTCAATGTGTTCAGGTGTGATTCAAGAGGAAAGGCTCACGGTTATCTGTAATTATTTATAAATTCCTCGTCTCTCAGGGTCGTAATGCTCTGCACAAGCAATCACCAATTCATAGACACTAGCACCGAGACAGGGAATGCTGCTGCTTGGGGTAGGCCACTGTGGTAAATTTCCTATCTAGAGAGAAAATGGTTTTGCCTTCAGTTTTCACTCGCTCGCAAAATTGTTGCACGTTGATGTGACCCAAATTTGTATCGGTGATGTTGTCATACGCTGACTTAATGGAGTTGGGAGGAATAATTCCTTGGAATTCATGTTTCATGGTAGATTTATTAGATTTTTCCACTGGCTTCCTCGATTTCCCTGCAGATTTGGATCTTTCAGCCATTATGAATTTAATCAGAAAAGTGACCTCAGGCACGCCAAACAATGCAAACGGGGTTGGGTCTCAGTCTCCAACACCCCTAGCTCGATGCAAGAAAAATATTCCCGTTAGCTCATTACTATTATTATTAAATATTAATTATTAAAATCATAATAATATATGCCCTTCGTGTCGTCTTACCTTCTTTCCAAAAATGATACTAATGACTTCTTCTCAAATTACAACTCACTTGAATACCGTATGTTAATAAAAACAAATCGAGACCAAGCTCGAATTCTAACTCTGACAATAACAATTAAAATCTCCTGATCATTAATATTTTACGTGAATGGAGTTTCCTTTCTTCTTGACCTGCGTGGTCTTCTATGATTTAGGCATTCTTAAAACAAATTGCTCTTCTCAATGAGAAACTGTGTGGAATAAAACTTTCAGGTCATGCGTGGGACACTTTGAATTCTTAATTCTTTTGACAAAACAAGTGTCTTCCTGGAAAATGCGTGGAACTGGTGAGGATCTTTTCCTCAGTTGTTCATGTGATTACATCCATAGTTGGATTACTTGCTTGTTCAGAAGTGCTAATAAAGAAGAGCTTCTACTATTTTGTATGACATTCTTCCTGCGTGAAACCTTCATTTGTTGCAAGGAGTTAGCTCTTGGATATCTGATAAGAACTTTATCAGGCAGCACCCATGAAAGTGGAGGTAAAACACCTATGCAATATTACGCATTCTTATCTGAAACCGCCATATCAAAATGCGTAGGCGCTGGAACAACTTCCACTTCAGATACGTGGCAATTCATTTTTTCAACAACTAGTGCACAATTTCTCTCCCTGGTTCGCGTTTTCTTCTTCCTCTGGCTAGTGTTCTTTGGCTTTAAGCCAACAATTTACAAATTTATTTTTTAAAGAGCTGTCCCTTTCTTCCTTTGCCAATGCAGTGGGAACTATGGTTTGCGCAGGATCTTCGATTTGTTCTACCAACAAAATGGTTCTTGCTTTTTTATGTAAAAAACAACGTTTATTCTCTACCAAATGCGCCATCGCGCACTCATTTAAAAATGTATGCTTTATATCCAACGTGGAAAGCACTGTTCTTTGCTTTGATTTGCTTCCTAAAATTTCTTCACCTCAACGTGCACGATGCGTTTGTCTTTTTTTTCAAAAATAGATGCTATTTAAGCGTATGTTTCCTTTGTTGTGCTGGCATGGAACAGGTGGGTTGAAAACTGTGCACCTTGTCTTTCTTCCTCTGGCTGGTGCGGTGGGAATGACAATTTTATCTTTTTACTTGCATAAAACATCCACATGCATAAGGCCCCCTTCTTTGTAATGGGGTTAAGGATTGAGTTCTTTTGATGTGTGGAGATTTTCTTCTGCTGGGCGGCTTCCTTTAATCTGCTCTTGAAACTGTTCTCCCTTCCTTAAAACCAATGCGTGATGATGCTGTCCTTTAGTCTTTTTGTTGTTATTTTATTCTTCTTATCAGCCACTGCAATGGCGTGGGCTTCCTTGAAGAAATAACCTTGGCGTGAAAACCTTGCATAATGCTAACAAAATATTATGTCTTCCTAAAGGAAGGAAGCAATTGAAAGCTTCGCATGAATTTTTCAACCGGTTTGATGGAGGAAGTTACGAGGATTAATTCAACTTCCTCTCTTCCCGGGTAGTGGCTTAAGTGCCAGGGGGAAATGGGGAAAGCAACGGACAATTGCCAACGGGAATGGAAAAAATGGGTTGGCAATCCCCGTCCAATTTCCCCATGTGGGAAATTGGGGAATTTTATGCCCGTTTGCCAATCCATGATTTGGCAATTGGCAGAGGAAAACCCACGTGCGGGAAATTTGAAGGAAATTGCCAGGAAAGTGGAAATCCAGGTTCGGGAAGCCAACCCTGGCAGTTGGAAACAAAAGCTTACTTCCCCGGCACTAAAACTTGTCGAATGAACTTTAATTTATATTTATTTAATTAAATACTCCTTGAGTGATTTAAAAAAAAAAAAAATTTAAATCAAACAAGGAGCAATTAATTAATTAAATATTAATTAATTATTTTAATGTATTTTAACACGTTTTAAAGCCTGGCGGGAAGAGTTCTCGCCCGAAAATCACGAAACGAAGACCGAAACGATCACAAAAATAAGATGATCGCAATGAGTCCAATGAACCACGCAAAGTAACACTTTTCAAAATTTTCTAATTTTTCATTTTTTAAATTATTTTTTAACAATTTTGCGAAGTCAAAATTGGCTGATAACAGCTGGCTCTGATTGGGGACAAGGACTTCATGGACGCAGCAACAGAACCAGACCAAAATAATCATGAACATGATCACAGAATGATGGGGCACAAAAATGGGGCGACACAAGAGAGGAGACCGAAAAATAGGGAAACAAACAAACCAAAATCCTAATTACCTATGTACATACGGGGAACAACCCATTTTCAATTCTGGTAATACTTGAGATATTGCCCACTGTAGGGCAAAGGCAAATGAGTTCCATCAGGATATGCCAAGTAGTAGGTACTATCTCCACATAAATGTCTTATTTTGAATGGTCCCAGCCACAGTGAGTCAAACTTCCCATGCTTTCCCTTCTGCTCACGTCTTTTATCCCAGAGAAGAACTAAGTCATTGATTTGAAACTGTCTCTCTCTAGTTTTCCTGTCAAACAACTTCTTTACCTTGGATTGATGTTCCTCGATCCTGTTGGCCACTTGACTTCTTTGTTCCTCGAGCTTGCTTAGGAACATGACCCTTTTATCTAATGCATTGGTGAAGCATTCATCATCAACTGCCTGAGCTAATTTTAACGCTGGTAGCTCCAATGTGACGGGAATTTGAGCATCAGTTCCATACAGAAGTTGAAATGGAGACATCCCAATTTCCCTTTTGGGAGTTATGCGGTCAGCCCAAAATGCATCGTATAACTTTTTTGTGCCAAGTTCTTTGATTTTCTTCGACTAACTTGCGCACAATAGTAATGAGGTTTTTTGTTGCTGGATTCAACCTGACCGTTTCCCTACGGGTAGTAATCTGATGAATGAGACAAAGATATCCCATATCCATAACAAAAACCTATCATCTCTGTAGAAGAAAAATTTGAGGCATTGTCCGTCATGATCTTGTGAGGAATTCCATAATGAACCAATATGTTTTCTTTGATGAAATCACAGATTACTGCAGTAGATGTTTGTTTCACCGGTATAGCTTCTACCCACTTTGTAAAGTAATCAGTGGCGGTGAGCATGTGGGTATGACCAACGCTAGAATTAGGATTCAAAACCCCGATGAAATCTAAACCCCATTGTTGAAAGGGTTCTTCAATGACAACTGGATTAAAAGGCAGTGCTTGCCAACTTTAGTCTTCCAACAAAATTGTCGACAGGCTTCACATTTGGTCACCCATTTTCTGAGCATCAAAAAACATAATGGGCCAGTAATAATGTGCTCTCAGAATTTTATGGACTGTTACTGGGCCAGAAAAATGACCTCCACAAGCATGATCATGGAAGGCTTCCAACAACCTGGGTTGTTGTTCTTTATCAACACATCTGAGGAACATGTCGTCAATTCCTTTCTTGAACAACGTGTTATCCCTAATGACGTATTTAGTAGCTCTTAGTTTGATAGATCATTTCTCTTTAGCTGTTAGATTCTTTGGAAACTCACCATATGTGAGGAAGTAGGCAATATCAAAATACCATTCGTCTGTAGGTACTGACAAAAACTACCAATGGTAAATTGTCCTCAACTGGGTCTGCTTCAAAGTTATCTCATGGTTCATTCTCTGTAATAAGTTGGTAGAGTCCCCTCCCTCGAACCAACTTGGTAGGCTTGATGTCCAGATCATATTCTTGGATCTTGTAGACACAATTACCTCTCTTAGATCCTGGTTCTTGTTGTGTCAACATTGATTTCACCGCGGTGTCCGAAACTAATACTTTAGTGTGAGAGTTCAACACGTAATACCTGAAGTGTTTCAGGGCTCTTACCACCATGTACCGCATGTCTCTCAAGAGGAGTGTAATTAATTTCATGTTTCTTGAACCCCAAACTAATAAATGTGATAGGAGATTCAATCCCCCTCTTGATTGTGCTGAGTCAAAATGACAGAGATTGTGTGTGGTGAAGGATAGCAATAAATTATAAAATCTTTCTTAAAATCGGGACACACCAATGTAGGAGATTTTGCAATAGCACCCTTGATTTGCTCAAATGCCTCTCTACCTTCCTTTGACCATTTGAAGGTATTCTTTTCGTTTCATCGTATCAATGATTTCTTTAGTCAGCTTGGTGAAATCTGACACGAACCCTTCTCAAAAAGTTCACCTTTCCAAAGAAGGATTGGACTCCAGGTTTACTTGTAGGCAAGGAAAGATTCTTTATAGCTTGAACGCGTTCAGGATTGATCTTAGTTCCTTCCTTAGAAACAATATGATCTAGGAGTTTACCTTCTGTAACTCCAAACACAGATTTTTTTTGGATTCAAAGAAATCTTATGAAGTTTACACCTTTGCAAAATTTTCTCTAAATCTCTTAAGTGATCTTCTCACTTCTTTGAGAACAATATCAAGTCATCTAGGTATATTACAATGATCTCGTCTTTATAATCTGCAAACGCCATATCCATGGCCCTTTGAAAAGTCTGTGCCAGCATTTATCAAACCGAAGGGCATTCTTCTATATGCTAACGTACCCCAAGGGGTAGTGAATGTTGTTTTATGTTGATCTTCTCTAGCCACTTCAATCTGATTATAGCCAGAGAAACCATCTAGCATAGATAGCATTTCCGATCTAGTTACTGCCTGTAGAATATGGTCCATGACTGGCAGTGGGTAGTTATCCTTCAAGGAAGCCTGATTAAGATTGTGAAAATCCACACAAATCCTAATTTATCCATTTTTCTTGCGAACCGGTACAATATTAGCTATCCAGAGTCAAATGTCGAATAGGAAAAAACTATTCATGCATCTAGCATCTTTTGAACTTCATAAAATATTGTCCCTGCAATCTTGGGATTATATTGTCTTTGCCTTCTTCCTGAATGGAACTACGCTAGGATTTAAGGGTATGGCATGCTCCATTTCCCTGGGTTAGAAAGACTTCAAGTCTTCGTATGAATATGCCAAGACGTCAAAGTATTTGGTAAGGAGATTTATGAATTTCTTACGCTCCTCAGGTGAGCAACATTTACCAATATTGATCAGGAGAGGTTTATCCTTGGTGCTAATATTAATTTGCTCATAGTTAGCAGAATTTGTAGGTCCTTCCTACTCTTTCTCTTTAATAAACCTGTCATGTTTGTCAAAAAGTTCTTCAAGTGAAACCAATCCTTTGGGAATTTTTATTTCCTTTGAGTTGAATGATGCCATCACCAAGATCCTTGTTCTCAACTCCTTCCTGAATGGGTGAGGTAGTTGATTCGCGAAATGCCGAATCACTTCCTTCAAAGTACAACTGTTCAAAAATTTCTCTCTTTTCAAAGAAGGCAATAATTTGTTGATCATCATTAAATACTTGCCAATTTTTTGAATTGTCAGGAAAACTTGGCCTAAAAACCATTTCAATGGTGTATTTGTCTTGATCAAATTCTGAATGAGGAATCATTAATGACGCTGAGACTGCTAGAGAATCCAATTTGTCATTCTTTTCACGAGGGACAGATTTAATGAAAAAAGCGTCAAAAACTTCTATTGTGTCCCAAACTTTATTTCTGTAGTTTCTCAGACGATCGTTCTTTAATTGGAACTGATTTCTTACTCGTTTCGCAATCAATTCCGCATCTCCAAAGACTTCCATATTTTTTATCCCTTTCTCCTCTGCAACTTGGAGGGCAAGGATTAATGCCTCGTACTCTGTAGTGTTATTAGTATTTGAAAATTCGAGTTTATAGGAAAAAGGAAAAATTTTACCATTTGGAGATATGAGCATCACTCCTGCACCAGAGCCTGTTGAGCAACAAATTCCATCAAACTCAAGAGTCCAAATCTCATTGGAATCTTGGCAAGTTATCTCAGGGGTATGAACTTCTGTAGTCATCATATAATTACCTATACTTGAGCCTTGGAAAAGGATCTGTGCACGAGGATCTTCAGTTTTAGTTACCGTGAACTTTTCCTGAGCTTCCGGCCTAAGTTTCTTCATTTCTCCATTGATAGGAATCATGGCATGAGACCAGTCCATTTGAATCTCACCACCCAAATCCCTACAAAATTTCCTGCTCAACAACATTCCATATGAGGCGGGAATATCAGCAACTAAAATAGTTACCTTAACTCACTTTTGAGGGAATTGGGCTAAAACCATTTGGGCGTCCTTAATCTGCCCGATCAGAGGAACTTGCTTGGTTTCCATAGAGTAACACGATCTGAATGTTCTCGTACAAGTCAAACCAAGAGCATGTGCTACTTTTTCCGGCATCACATTATCCGAGGCTCTAGAGTCTATAATGCAATTACTTAACTTGCATCTGTTGATCAGAAAAAGACACGAAGAAAGGTTCGATCTTTTCATTTGAAGGTGTAGTGGCCGCCACAATATTTTGAGTTTTCCCATCTTTGGGAGTTCTTAGAATTCCTTTAGAGGAATGAACAGTAGAGTCACCTTTGATAAACTGGACCAACTTCTCGAGCTAATCCTTGTTGGACTTCAAGTATTCTGCCTGTGACATGGAAATTTTTGTTTTATTGATATGATCAATGATATCAAATTTAGGAAAAGTAATTGCACTTGAAGTTTCAAATATGAGTTCTTTCGAACTTGATGATGGCACACTTTTGACCTTGGTCTCGGGCTTGGTTGATACGGATGTGGAAGAAGAAGTTTTCTTCATAGTTGGTTTACTAATTGATTGATCTAACAAGGGCTCTCCTTTCTTTAAGATGGTCTTGACCTTTGAAACCTCAGTATCTCTGGACTCTTTAGGAGCCTCCTTTATCTTGGATTCTTTGAGAGTTTCCTTGGAAACCTCTTTATCTCCCGCCTTAGTGGTATCTTAGTCCTTTTTCTGAGAGCATGTGAAAACGGCAAAGGATTAACTATTCATATCTTCTATAATTTCTTCATATTCGTCTTCTTCATCAAAATGGTACTCAAAGAAATGATTATTACTTTCTTCCTCAGGATCTTCATTTGCAGGTTCATATGTCTCAAAATCAGGCTCTTCCTCATCAACCTCGACGACTTCAATGACATCACATTTGGAATTAGTTGCGGGAGCTGCTTCAATAGCAAGCTTCGTTAGAGCACCTGCAATCCTGGCTTTGTTGGGAATGTATCCTTTTCACTGGATGTCTTTGTAAGGAGCAGGTTTACTACTTTGAGCAACTTGCTTCTTCAAAGCTAGCATATCATTAGCCAACTTAGTGAGTATAGTTTCTGAAACGTTGGGAGTTTCTTGACTCTTTCCTTTGAGGGAATTTTTCTTGAATTTTCCTGCCATGATTAAGTCATCTTCGATTTCTATGACCAAATATTGAGCAAGTTCCAAAGTAGCCACCCTAGCCCTTCTTAGCTGATAGCACACTTCTAGTTGTTGTGCATTAATAAAGAAACATTTTTGTCCATCAAGGTTGGGACGATCCCGATGGGAACTTTGTTTACCATCTTGTTGAATTTGGCCACGAAATTCCTCATGGGTTCTGTAGGCTCTTTCTTTTCCTGGGATAGTTGGGCAAGAAGAGCATGTTCATCTTCCGTCGTTTTGAATTGATTTTCAAACTTAGTTTTCATATCATCCTAACTCGTAATGCATCCATTGGGCAGATGATGAAACCAATCTGCAGTAATATCATGCAATGTCTCAACGAAGAGACGAATAGCAACATCTTCATATTCTACTGACAAAACAACACATGCAGCGAAGAAGGCAGAAATATGATCATCTAGTGACGTATTTCCATCTCCGTCGAACTTGGGAAGAATCTTTCTTGATCCTCGTGGGAGTTCATGTTGAGCAGGTAAGGCCAATGGGCCTATGGCATTTCCCCATGGTACATTGGCTGCCATTGTAGAAAAGGTGGTATGCGAAGGTAAAAACAATGTGAGCAAGGGCAAGTGCTTGACTAGTAGTGATTCCTTCCTTGCTTTCTCTTTCAGGACTTGATGCAAGGCTTGCAGATCTACGAGGTGTGTTCTTCTTGGGAGGAGATAACTTGAAACCAAAATTTCCTTGAAAGTCAAAAGTGGGGTCAGATCGACCTTTAGCTTTTTCTCCTCGCGTAAACCTCTTTCCTTCTAGTTTGGAATATTTATGGTGAAGAGATCACTAGCATGTTCTGACCAGCTCTAGCCTTTTCTCTTTGCTCTCTTTCTTGAGCTATTTGCGCCTAAATAAATCTAACAACTCTCGCGGCTTTCTCTTCTTTGTTATCTAGTACTGATGCGGCGAGATGAAAATGATGGTTACTTGTGTGCTTTTCCCAAATAGCTTGCCTCAAATCTGATGATATGTCTTCTTGAGTATCTGTAAAAACAAGATTTGGTTGCAAGATAGGTGGGTTACCTGTAATAGTCATACAACTTATTACCTGGGTGGAAGAGGACCGCATCAATGAACAACTATCAACACGTGCCCAAGAGGTCTTCTGGCCACAAGTGCGGGTGCTCTTCTTCTAAGGTCTTCGATGTAGATTTCTCTGTCAATGGCTCTATCAACAGCCACAAATTGCTACAAGCTTTCATGGTTTTCCCAAGCTACTATTCGAAGGTTGGCAGCAATGTCTCCTTGGAAATCTTTGTCAGGCACAAGGTTCGGTTGAAGAACTGGAGCTTGTGCAGAGGGGATAGTCATAAAGATTTAACCAAGCACTGGTTAACAATTCCTGAATCCCTAATAGAGTCACCAAAAAACTGTTAACATATGGATTTGCACGCATGCAAATGACATGCAACAGTGTGGGAACAAAGTCCCTCCTCAATGAAGGTAAGGCTGCCTTTATTGAAAACCAAAACTGTATTTACATCTGTACATTCAAAATTGTATGTGGGGGGTGTTTTGGAACATCAATGGAAGAAAAGTGAATAAAGGAGATAGAATGAAATGAAGGAAAGGAGTGGAATGGAATGAACAGAAAGAACATGCAAGAGTTAGGTAAAAACAAAGCCTAATATTGCATGAAGAGGAAAGATGAATAACCAACACAAATAAAACGGAGTTTGAGTTAGCCAAACAAGAACATGCAAAAGGGAACACACATGAGCAAGTAGATAGTCAGAGCTCGATCACTATGAACTAGAACAACTGATTACTAATGTTGACAAATAAGATCAAAGATAATATTTACATGCAAGATTTAAACACCTAACATTTAATGAACATAAGAACACCAATGTTACCAGAGACAATGAATGAGACACAAAGTTCTTATTCCATTAACTCCAAAATGTTTTTCACAAAAGAAAACAAAGTTTTTTCTTGAAACAAAGCTTGCACAAAAGTATTCTCTTCTCCTCTCTCAAAGTCACCCTTTACAAATGAGCCCCTCACTTCCTTTTATAACCCAAAAGTTGGTTACAAAGTAGTTAGGGTTTTAAATGCACATTAAATAGGGCACTTAAGTGACTTTGACTTTTTCAACCAACTTTTAAAAAGTGACTAAAAATAGAAACCACTTAAGTTAAAAGGTCATTTAAGGAAAAATACATAAATAAAAGAAATGGGTATATGTGGACCCCACTTAAATGACTTATATGCACACGTAGACATCCTAGTCAGCAATTTTCCACCTAGATCAAGACACCTAGGATCAGTGCCTTATCCATTGGGCCAAGAGTCCGCCTATCCCAATCGTACAGGAATGAAACTCATTGACTGTGCTCTACAATCCTCCAAATGACAAGAGTGCTGAGCTTGAAACTTGAGCAATTCATCCACCCCTCTATCTAAGCAATATCCTGGTGTGAGAAGATTTGTCTTCATTCGTATTCATATTCACAATTCTCCACATGCTCCGAGTACCTTTCCATGGTGAATTATCCATTTGTCATGAGACCGTAGTCGTTACGCCACCTTGGTTTATCAAAATCCATCTTCTGGCCTTTCCTTCATTTCATTCTATCTCCTTTATTCACTTTTCTTCCATTGATGTTCCAAAACACCCCCCACATACAATTTTGAATGTACAGATGTAAATACAGTTTTGGTTTTCAATAAAGGCAGCCTCACCTTCATTGAGGAGGGACTTTGTTCCCACACTATTGCATGTCATTTGCATGCGTGCAAATCCATATGCTAACACACTCTTGTGTGTTCATAAAGGGTATGAATACCACTTTAATATCGATCATAATTTAACTAGGTTGTTCTAACATTTCCTCATTGGTTACAGGATGGAACTGACCCTACGGTGGATGGATATATATAGAGGAGTGGTATGGAAAGATACACAATGAGAGATGGTTGGACTATCATATTTTTGATTTGTTTGGTTTTTATATGGATTTTTGAACCCTCCTTGAGAATTCCAAAAGAAAGTCATGTTTAAGGGGAGGGGAATTTAATTCCTATTTTCTCGTGACACTTTTAGTCTATAGTTAAGCCAAATATGTGGATCTAGTGGTGTTTTACTAGACTTGGTTGTTTCAATACAAGGTGCCTAACTTCTTGTAACCCATAAATTTTTCTAGGAGATGATAATACTCATTGGTTATAATAATATCCACACACACACACACACACACACACACACACACACACACACACACACACTTACGCATTATAGGCTTTGTTGTACTTAAAAGTGGTGTGAAAAATAAGTTAGTTATAACCTTTTCAACCCTTGTTCGCTTGAGAATATGAAAATAAACATTGTAATTAAAATTATGATCCACATGAAGAATCAAATTAGAAGGTTAAAATTGAAACTATAAACTATAAACAATTAGATGTGCATGATTAAGTAATCCTTGGAAATTGATTCAAATAATCTAATTGTTTGATTTTTTATATGTGTATATGTGCGTGTGTCAAAATGATGTTAAATGATGAATGGTACAATGATAATCATGCATTACAAAATACAATATGATTGGTCTATATGAGATCTTTTGTTAGTGTTTATGGAATAATAGTTATGGAAAAGTGTGATATACTTCATTGATGTTGAAAAATTGATCTTAACAATTATATATTCAAATTGTGTATAAATTGTTTAGTGTGTGTGTGTGTTTGCATGCATGCACGCATGCATGTGTGCATGTGTACGTGCAATCATGCGTTGGAATTGATTCACATATCATTTCGAGCAGGTATGATTTGTGTGTTGAGGGTGTAGATGAAAAATAGGTGTTCAAAAGATTAGTACTATGAAATAAACAAAATAAAACAAAACTATAGAGGATGAATGAAGAATAACTCACAACGGGATCATTGGCCAATAATGGGTCACTCAAGCTCGGATTTATTTTAGGGTGGATATGAATGTGTAAAGTGACGTTAGTTTATAATGTTGTCCCTTTTTTTGTTGTAATTTATTTTACATTCATTTTAACCGTTGGATTGACTAGTTGTTTATCTTTGATATTTTGATTTATAATAATTTTAAATTGATTTATAAACTTAATTACCTTTCTATTATTAGATGTTTTGGCTTATGTTTTTTGGTTGGGAATTTTTCCATTTAAGGAAAATTTGAATTTTGGATTGATGGGAAAATTTGGAAGGTGTATGGGACAAGTAAACCTTGTTCTATATTCCAAAAAATTCCCATACACCTATCTATAGTGTGGGTACCTTTTTAGGCCACTTGAGGGCCCTCTAGTACCTCATTTATTTCTTTTAATCTTGCTCTCTTTTCTTAATGAGATTGTGAAACTACTCCTCTTACATCTTGACCTTTGTAGGACACTTGGGATATATGATTATTTATTGTGATTTGATGAATTGATGTTTTGGGGATTACTAGAAAATCAATTCTTGTGGATGTGATCCATTTATTTTATTTTCAATTTCTTTATTTATTTTTATGGAAATATTTTGGTTTAAAGGTTGAGTATGAGTCAAGTCATGTAATATTTGAAGTTATGGTTTGTGAGGACCCATGTGGATGTGTAAGGGATTTATTTTCATGTTTGGGGATTGGAGTTATTTTTAGGGATGGAGAATGTCACATGACATGATCCTAAGGGATACTCCACTTTGAGTTTTTCCTATAAATATGAGTCTTTGCATTGTTTTTGGGGGAGATCACTTGGTCTTGGGAAGGTGTTTTTTGTTTGAAGATTGCTTGGAGGGATTGTTCGATTTCTTGGAGTGCATGCTTGAAAGATTTTAGGATGAAAAATCAATATGTATGCCTTACCTGAAATTGTTTATCTATATGCTATATTCATTCTATTTATTTCCTAATTTCTAAAATTTCAAGGTTTTGGTTACCCACTTGGGTATGTACTAATTTTGTTGATTAAGCGTTGAGTTGAAGCTTGCATGATTCCACTATGGGCATGCAAGTGGTATTATATGTTTGCAGAATGTGACTTATCACTGGAGGGATAAGTAAAATTCAAAGTGAGGGATATGTTCCCTCTTTGAGATATTATTTTTGCAGAACCAAGGGGAGGAGCCAGACTAGTTACTAGTGGGAGCGATAAGTGGATGTGGGCATGAGAGGTATAAGTGTGGATCCAAAACTTATCTTTCTTTCTTGTGGAGGAACCAAGGGCTAGCTACCCTCTCCTAGTGGATTAATAAGTGGTATAGGGCGGGTACTTCCTTACCTCTCTTCAAATCATAGTTGGTTTGAATGTGTGTTTTTAATTTATTTTGCGTGGTTGACATATCTTATTGTTTGTCCCCTTCGCTTTGTTGGTTGGTGTGTAACTTTGTTTGCATGGATTGTGTGTGGCTATGGGCGTTGGTGTACTCATTCTGTAGCTTGGTTGTTTTTTCTTGAGCCGTATGTGAGTTAGGAAACTTGTGGGGCAATGGGGATGAGATCATTCCCCCATTATGCAACTGGGCGGTAAGTGTCGTCAGATTCCTCATTTTTGTTGACATGAAAGTGGCTTGATGAAGTTTATGAATATGAATGAAGTTGAGTATAGAAGTTTTTGATAATGGGGTTTGTGATATTTATGCCCTTGAGACTTTTTGGGTAACAATGTATAAGGTGTTATACAAGTTATGTTCTTTTGAATTATTGGAGAATTATAATGCATAGTGTGAAAAGTATGTTTTGTATTGTTGCACCTTCAAAATTTATATGTGAACTGAAATTTGTGTTAGAAAGTTGTATTTGTAAATGGTTAATTGAAACGAAATTGAAATCTTGTTTTATCTCTTCTTATTTTCCTTGAAAAAACTAATTACACAAGTGTATGACATTGCATTGAAAAGAGATACAATACTTAGTTGGTTGCAATATGGGAACTTATATGCTATTGCAAATTGTTATATTCCTTGCAACTGAGGATGCGATTGTTCTATTTTAATAATCATTGGAAAATTGTTACATTATTTATCTATACCTAAATGTTGAACAATATTATTTGTACAATTGATTGTTGCTATATAGAAATGAAACATAATTGAATTTTGAAAGTGGTTGAAAACTCTCTTGCTCACTCTTATATAACTAAAAATTAAGATAACATGTGTTTGTTTTATATGAAGAAAGGTTGTAATCAAAATTGTTGAAGTTAGATAAAATTGCAATAATTATCTTCTTCTTGTATAGTGTTGTTCACTCAAGTGTATTTGTAATAAGTATGTTACCAATAATAGTTGATAAGTTATAAATATCATAAACATATTGATTTAAATGAAACATATAAGGGTTACATATACTAAAATCATATTATATAAGACCTTTACATTTTGTATATGTAAATATACATACGTAGAAAAGGAATTATAGATGTGTTATATTGTGATACATCTATACAAAATTAAATGTCGTTTAGCTGGGAAATTTGGGGGTGGGGGTATATAAATATACATTGTATATATTATATATAAGTATAATATAATAATATACTTGTATATACATAACTTATATTGTACATACTTATGTTATTGATACTATATATAGGAAATCATTTTATATAGAGTAATATAGTATATAAATATCTTATAAAAAAATATATATAAAAATATGCGGATATAATATGTGTGTGTGTGTGTGTGTGTGTGTGTGTGTGTGTGTGTGTGTGTGTGTGTGTGTGTGTTTGTATGTATGTATGTACATCTTATATCTTATAGATATTATAATATATATTTATGTATATAATAAGAATGTTATAATCAATATATATTTATATACTATATAGGTATATATGATATAATATCTATAAGATATAAGATATATTTTATTATACATACAGAAACATACATACAATACATACATACATACTATACTATATATATATATATATATAAGGTGATGAAATTGTTTTAGTTTTTTAATATATATATATATATATATATATATATATATAAAAATAAAACTATTGTATTTTGTTGGGGCCACAACCACACAGGCCGCGACCCCCCATGTACCCCATCTCTATACGGTGGGTGGCCAACGAATTACCCACCCCCTACCCCTATCTCCTTCGCTACCCACTTCCCTTGACCTCCCTCACTCCCCTCACCTAGCCATTATGGCCACTTTGACCCATGTCCCCCCTCCTAAGTCCACTATGTCATTTCAGCCACCCCTTTCCCAAAAACCCAAGCAACACAACTGCACCCTTAGCCTTTCCTTTAGCCACCCTCCATGGCCCTGTCACCAACTCCACATACAGGTCAATGAGGCCAACTATGTGTGTGTGTGTGTGTGTGTGTGTGTGTGTGTACACACACACACACACATATAGATATATATACATATATATATATACACATATACATATCTATACATATACATACATACATACATATATATATATATATATATATATATATATATATATATACACACACACACACATATATGGATATATATGTATACACACACACACATGTGTGTGTGTGTGTGTGTGTGTGTGTGTGTGTGTGTGTGTGTGTGTGTGTGTGTTATTTTCCCCACATTTGAACAATCTTCCCATAAGCAATACATATATGTATTAATAATAAATGAAATCACACACACACACACACACACACACACCCATGTGTGTGAATATATACAACCTCTTATTGGATACCTGAAGCTTCCATGAGTGTAATCTTCCAGAAACCTGCAAAAAAACAAGACAAAAAATACGTTAAAACTGAAATAAGGAGAAGAGAAAATAGTTTTTATGGTCATAAGAATGATCTTTAGGATTATTCTAGGAAACCTAAATCTAATGGCGGATTTAGATTTAATCCTAAGGCCCATATTAAGTCCTACTTTTGTACTAATTTTGCCTACTTATCTTGTCCTTGAGTTGAGTTGTTAGAATTATTAGACTAATTTAAACCATAATCAGTTTATAAGTAAGTTTCAATTCCTAAAATAACTAATATTTTAGTGATGATTTTAGAAGTTTAATTATAGTTTAGTGTTGATTGAATGATTTAGGAAAAGTAAATAAAATGAAAGTTTTATAAGTTAATTATTTTGATTCTCTCATTTATAATTTGTAATACTATAGATCTTACATCAAGATAAGTGAAATTTAGTAAATAATCTATTAATGACTATCTGTAGTAAAAAACACAACTTAATATTTAAATAATATTTTTTACCTGAGATAACTATTGCCACCTTGGTCGCCTTGTTTTTACAATAAATTGTTTTGTTCACCAAATTTGAGTCATTACTCTTCCCTTGAATGCCACACACTCCATTTTAATAATGGCTTAACAATTATATTGCCGCCGAGGTTATTGGCTTCATCAATCTAATCGACACCTGCATTACTCGAACAAACAATACAAATATCTCGTAAGAGCATAAAAACTTGTAGCGTCATGCAACGATTCATAAAACACAACTAATAACATAAAATTTAAAATTGATTCCCATTAATTCTTTCTAAAATTAACAAAAAAATTATTACCTAATTTTTCCACCTCTAAAGGTAGTTGTCGTGTGAGTAATATTTTGGGGCAGCACACTTAGTAAAATATTTAACATATTGTAATTGATCCAACAAATCATCAATTCAAGGAATAGGGTACTTATTCTTGATGGTTATTTTGTTTAATGTTTTATAATCAACACACATCCTCCACGAACAATCTTGTTTTCCATTAAAACAATCAAATAACCACACATATAAGTGATAGGATGATTTATACTTTCCTAAATGAAAGACTGTAACTATTTTTTTACCTTGTTGGAATCCTTCAAGGAAGTCTTGCACAAACCAAGGTATGGAAGCATACTATCGGTAGTAAATGTATCATAAGCTTAATAGGCCTAACCGGGGAAACCCCATATGATCTTAGAAGACTTCCTTAAATTGGTGTACCAACTCTCTCATATGCTTCTACTCTTTTTTAGTAAACATCCTACAATTGGTTTTGATATATTCACCTACATACAAGTCATCTAAAACTTCCACAATGTATATGAACCCTCAATTTCATCAATTTAATCCACTTCAAGGTACTAAACTTTTCATTTTGCACTATTAGGTCAATCTTGCTTAATATGCCAAAAAGGCTCAAATTGCATCATAGACCAATATTTCACCTTATAAAGGTAAATTTAACTCAAGACTCTATATCAACACTCTCCAAAATTGTTCTTATTGCTATCAAAATGTTCTTTGACTAATAAAATAATCACTTCTTCACATATACCAAGACTGCCCTTCAATTTCTCATTAGTTTCTTCCTTGCAAAACCAAGCAATTTGGAATTTTAACTCACTAGTGTCTTCCAAGACCTCTCTCATGTAACATCACCTCATAAACTTGTTATATTCAACTAATAGAAGCAATCAAAACTTAAAATTCCACTATACTCTTCTTCTTTACAAAATTGCCAATTACATGATCTCAAGCCAAGCTTGTTGCTCCAATAGTGAAAATTAGAATATAGGTCTACCCACAAAGTTCTAAAACCTCCAATAGATTTATTTTAACCCCTTATACATGCTTGCAAAATATCACAGCTTAAATCTTTGTACATCACCTTCCTCTTCAATTTGAATTGTTTTCCACTTTACTAGCCTTGAACTATGTTTCTGGACCTGCTCCTGGACTGTCATAAATATCTCAAAAATTATCGATGGAAAATAAAAAATTCCTTATTCATAATTTAATTTACTACTCTACTCTGATTAATTCCAAAATTTAGGTCTTGACTCATAAAAACATAGGATATATAATCATTTTAACATAACATACATTTTGTCATACAAGTGGCATGCATCCTCAAACCCACTGGTGAAACACATCATATCTCAAAAAATATTGATCATACAAGAAAAAAATTCACGAAACATCTTAAAATTTATGTTTTCCCTCTATGGTTAAAATTTCAGCTTCATTGGACTTAAAAACAAAACGTTATGGTGACTGGTTTGAGATTGGTCATTCACTTACAGTCATAGTTTGGTTTCTTAAGTTTTTTTTTCTCTCTCCACAACTAAACCTTATTGACCACAACATTATTCACTCTCTCCCTTTCATACATCATATATTACACATGCAACTCAATATGATCCAATATAAATCTTATTACAAAACTCAAATCTTACACTCATCTTATTTCTCAAAGGTTAGTTATAGTCAAGTTTTTCATGGATGCATGATCACTCCATAACAAAACAATTCTCAGGAAAATATAGTATATTTAGTGCCATTTTGAATACCTTTCATACTTATCTCCACATGTGATACAAGATTCTCTTTCACACAGTTCCAAACATAAAATGCAAACCCTTCCTTTAACAATATTTCATAACTAACTCATTTCCAGTGATGGTTTCCCTTCAAGCCAATGAAACACACAGTTTCCCTTTTGTTTCCTTTCACAATCGTTCACAAACTAGTTTCACATTAATTTACATACTAAGATAGCCAAGCTTTTTTTCATTTGGAGCTTCCAAATTTTTTTTGTCATTTGGAGCTCCAAATTTGAATTTCCTTGATTGATCAATGATCAAATCAATTACATAATGGAATATATATCCTCTTGTTCAAACTCTTACCCATAACTATTTACTATAGCTTATGATCAAGTCACATGAGGATATTTCACAATCAGGAAGGTTTATGTGACAACTTGAGACTAATATGACTAACCAAATTTCTACAATAACTCTCAAAAAACACACAAAGACCTAAAGGAGATAACAAAATACTAGATTTGCTAATTATATCCTCTACACCTGATGAAAAAAGAAAAATTTGCAAAAGAGGAATTCAAATTTTAAATGGAGTAAAAAGGAGGTAAAATTTATAATTCAAATCCTATGAAGACTTAGCCCATAATAACCCTTCTAGATGATGTATTAAGACCTTACTAACTTATCTCAATCCAAAAATGATAAAATTTATACAATCTCCAAAATTTCTTGTTGGAGTAAGGATGCTCCTGCATCATACTCCCAACTTGAAGAAAATTCTTCTTGTTTTATTTTTCTTCTTCTTTTAGTTGTTCTTCATCTTCTTGCCTATCTTATTTCTTGTCTTCTTTGAGTGTACCTTCACTTTGGTCTTCGTATTTTGTCTTTGGTCTTGCTTGCTTCTTCTTTCTTGATTTTTTTTTGCTTCATGTCTTTCTTGTTTAAATTGTAAATTTCTTGCTGAAGTCTCTTTTTTCTTTACAATTTTTCCTCACATTAAATTTTTACTTTCATTGTACTTGACATTTTATTATTCATTATATTTGCTTTTCCTTGCACTAAACCTGCACATTCAACAAACAAGTTAGAAAAATCATAATTTTTAGCTTCTTGCTCTTCATTTGTTCCATTTGCCTTGTCTTCATGCTTCCTCTTCACCAAAATACATCTCTTTTCTTCAATATACTTCACCTTTTTACCTCTCAAAGAAAATTCAAGAGCATATATTTCTTCCTCCAGTTGTACTTGACTTACATACACAAACTTAGAATTAATTCCCTCATATTCTTCATCAAATTCCTCCACTTTTATGTTTTCATATTCCACTATTATCCTTGTACCTCATCTTTATTTGATTTCTTTAACTGTACATAATTTATTTCTTCATTATTTTTCTCTCTTATGACATCTTGGCTTACCTCACCTTCCAGAGGTATTCAAGGGTTAATTTCCATGCCCAATCTTCCTTTTTATCTTCTTCTCATCTCTCTCGTACCTGCAATTAAATCTTATGCCTCCTTATTTTTCATGACTCTATTGTTATCTAGTCTTCTCACTCTTAATAAAACTTACTTGTAATCCTTTCTTAGAACATTTTTATGCTTCTTGGTCCTCCATATAGGACTTAAACTGCTGCACTTTCTCTATACTGTTGCACTTTTTCCTCTTGTCCTTTTAAGGACTCTTTCACTTTGTTTCCATCTCTCTTGAGTTATTTCATGAACTCTTGTACATTTTCCTTAGCTTTTCCCAAGAACTCTTTCATACTAAATACCATACCTCTCTTCTCATTCCTTTCATCTTGATCCTTCAAAGGCAACAAAGTATATTTTCCACTATCTTTCACTAAATCACAAGTATTAGTTCTTCCATCACATACAACCTTTCTGTCAAACTAACATGGCCTACCAAAAAATAGATGACAAACATCCATATGCATTATGTCACACAAATCATCATCTTTGAATCTACCAATTTGAAAATAAACTTTACATTGTTCGTTTACAAGAACTTAATGATTATTTTGCACCCAAGATACTTTATAGGGTGTAGGATGTTTTAGTCTTCTTAAATTCAATTTCTTAACCATTTCTTCATAAATAAGATTATATATACTACCATTATCAATAATAAATTCACAAACCTTATCTTGTGTCTTGCATCTAGTCCTAAAAAGGCTTCATCTATGCACTGGCTCCTTGCCTTGATGTTGAAGTATTACTCTTCTCAAAAGCAATGAGTTTCCATCATCTTTTTCACTATGTGTTTCATCTATCATCTTCATTTCTAAATTCGATGCTTCTATTTGAGTCAGTCTTGACCCCAAGCTTTTGATTTCTACCTACATGATTCTATGATAATCACTGATTTCATTCACCTTGGCTAACAACTCACCTTGTAGCAAATCTAATATCTTCTTCTCCATCTCCATCTTGTTTACATGTAATTTTTACCTTTCATACAACAAATATAAATTAAAGAATATGTAATCTTTTTTATAGACCCACTATGATACCAAAAATATGTAGTAACTTGCATAAAAATTATCTACAACTTCCACAATGCTTAAGAACCCTCAATTTCATCAATTCAATCCACTTCAAGGTATTGAGCTTGTCATTTTGCATTATTAGGTCAATATGCCAAAAAGGCTTAAATTGCATCAAAAACCAATTTTTCACCTTAGAAAGGTAAAATATAATTCAAAAATCTATATCAACAGTCTCTAACATTGTTCTTCTTTCTATCAAAAAGTTCTCTGACTAAGAAAACAATCACTTCTTCACATATGCCAAGACTACCCTTCAATTTATCATTATTTCCTTCCTTGCAAAACCAAGAAATTTGGAATTTTAACCTCACCAGTGTCTTAAAAGACCTCTCTCCTTTAAAATCACCTTATTAAATTTTTAGATTCAACTAATAAAAGCAATCAAAACTTATAATTCCACTATACTCTTCTTATTTACAAAACCGCCTCTTACATGCTCTCAAGCCAAGCTTGTTACTCCACTAGTGCAAATGAGAATCTACATTTTCCCATAAAGTTTTAAAACCTATAATATATGTATTTTAACCCCTTAGAAATTCTTGTAAAATATCACGGCTTAACTCTTTGTACATCACCTTCCTCTTCAATTTGAAAAAATTTCCACTTTACTAGCCTTGAATTGTGTTTCCGAACCTTCTCCCAGATTGTCATAAAATATCAAAAATTATCCATGGAAAAAAAAAATTCCTTTTTCATAACTGAATATACTTCCCTACCATGATTATTTCCAAATTTCATGTCTTTAATCCTAAAAACATAGGAGATATAATCATTTTAACATGTCATATATTTTTTCAAACAAGTGGCATGCATCCTCAAACCCACTGGTAAAACACATCATATCTCAAAAAATACTAATCATAAAATAAAACCCTTAAATAACCAGCTGAAAAATAATGTTTTACCTGTATGGTTAAAATTTCAACTTCATTGGACTTAAAAACAAAAAGTTATGGTGATTGGTTCAGGAATGGTCATTCACTTATAGTCACAGTTTGGTTTCTTAATTTTTTTTTCTCTCTCTCGACAACTAAACCTTATTGACCACAACATTATTCACTCTCTCCATTTCATACATCATGTAATACACATGAAACTAGATATGTTATAATATCAATATTATTAAAAAACTCAAATCCTACACTCATCCTATTTCTCAAAGGTTAGTTACAGTCAAGTTTTTTAGGTATGCATGATCACTCCATAACAAAACAATTCTTAGGAAAATATAGTATCTTTAGTGGAATTAAGAATACCTTTCATACTTATCTCCACATGTGATCTAGCATTATTTTTCACACATTTCCAAACATAAAATGCAAACCTTGCCTTTAACAGTATTTCATAACTAACTCATTTCTCATTTTTATATAAGATGCATTTTTGGTCAAACTTTTACCAGCAATGGTTTACCTTTAAGCCATTAAAAC
Source organism: Taxus chinensis (assembly GCA_019776745.2). NCBI lineage: Eukaryota > Viridiplantae > Streptophyta > Pinopsida > Cupressales > Taxaceae > Taxus > Taxus chinensis. The sequence continues at coordinate 22,665,715 of CM034156.1, forward strand.
ACTTTTTTTTCCTTTTGTTTCCTTTTATAATTGTTCACAAACCAGTTTCACAGTTATATTCATACAAAGATAGCCATTTTTTTTTTCTATTTGGAGCTCCAAATTTGAATTTCCTTGATTGATCAATGATAAAATCAGTTACATAATGGAATATATATATCCTCTTGTTTGAAATATTTCCCATAATTTTTTACTATAGCTTTTGATCAAGTTGTATGAGGATATTTCACAATAATTAAGGTTTATGTGACAACTTGAGACTAATATGACCAACCACATTTCTACAAGAGCACTCAAAACACACACAAGAACCTAAAGGAGATAAGAACATACTAGATATGCTAATTATACCCTCTACACCTAATGAAAAAGACAAAATTGACACAAGAGGAATTCAAATTTTAAATGGAGTAAATAGGAGGGAAAATTTCTAATTCAAATCTTATGAAGAATTAACCCATACTAACCATTCTATGTGATGTATTAAGACCTTACTAACTTATCTAAATACAAAAATGACAAAATTTGTACAATCTCCAAAATTTATTTTTGGAGTAAGGATGCTCCTGCATAAGGTTCTATATGTAAAAACTTTATTTTCTTGAATATCTCTCAAACGTAACAAGACAAGTTTCTGACTAGCATTAATAAGCTTCTTAGATTCATAGGAAATTACTGAAGAGATCTTAAAAACACCCTTGTAGGATGAAATGATGTAGCTCTTTCCATCCTTCACCAAATGGTATTGGTTGGCTTTCCTTGTGAAGATGGTATCCTTGATATAGAAGCATGAGCTGCCAAACACTATACCACATACATCAAGAGGAACAACATCCAAATAAACTTCATCAATGAAATGTTTAATACCAAACATGATTTTGTATTAGTTGGTAACCTTGATGTCTATACCCTTCTTTACCCAATCCAAGGAATAAGGTCTTGGATGATTGTAAGTGTCTATTTTCATCTTATCAAATAACTCTTTACATATCAAATTCACTTGTGAACAAGTATAAAAAGAACTTTTAATTTGGTTTTCTTCAATTGAATTTTAATATGAAAGAGATTAGAAAGTTCATTTTCTTGAACAATATTACTAATACATAAACAAAACTCTCTATTGATGGAGGTACAACACATTGTCTCATCCACCTCACAACGCTACAACATCCTATTGGTTGCCAAATTCATCGGCATATGTGCTTCCTACCACTACATCTCCCATCATTGGCACTATTTCATCTAACATTCAATTTCACTCTTACACTCACATTGATATCACCTCACATGCTTCCATCATTCCTCACAGACCTCTCCATCTTTGGTAGGTGATTCCATATGATCACCTCATTACCCAATGATGCACTCATGTTCTTAAGGTTTTTACATGAATTTTGAGGGATTTGTTACAAAAATGAACCTCATTCTTACACTGGGGGGCATCACTCTTTTATTCCTCCCTTGATTCATCATTCATCATACGATATTATCAATGATGCAGTGACCCATTAAACTTCAATGCGCATTCAAGCATTTACCATAATAAAGACAACTTATCCATCAATTTCCCTGATTCTAGAATTTTTATTGTTGGTCTAGTTTTCCAAAACATGCAAAAATATTTTTTTAATTCCTTAAGTATTTTTCCAATTCATCTACTCAGCCTTGAACACTACAAGAATTGATCAATCAATCATTAAAATGAATACAAGTCAAGAACCTCATGCTCTCTTACCTGATCTTGCTTATACCCTCCCCATTTCTCTTGGCCTAATCTTGCAATCATCTAGATTTTTAGTTTCCTAGTCACCATTGAGATTTTATAGCCTCTTTATCACTTCATTCCACTATTATAACCATCATTAAAATGCTACAAGATCTTAAAAACATCACACTTTACTAAAACTTGTCAAACTGTCACCTAGAGCTCCCAAAAAAAAGCAATATAGTAATTTCATGACTGAGAATGTACCTCTTTTTTTACTTCCTCAACTTGACCTTCCAACCATAAGTTTCTCCTTGATTCCAATTTCCACTTAGTCTTCAATTGTACTTAAAACTTCTTGATTCAGTTCTATGGACTAGGTTTCTTAATCATTTTGTTTTATGAAGGTAGATGAATCTAGGATTTGAACAATTGCTTCATTGTATCTCCTTAAAGCACTTGAGTCACCTTTATCAATTTTATATAATGTTAATTAAGTATTCCAATCTCTATCTTTCTTACAAAGTAATCGACCTTTCAGTTTTGGTATTCCCCTATGTTACCATGCAACACAGTCTTCTCTGATGTATATTGTCATGAAGGTCTTACAGTAGGGTTTAGCTTAGCACTTAAGATTGGATAATATGTTAAAGGAAAATATTAAGGTCACTATGTCAATATTTATCACCTTATCCCTTGCATTGGAGACATCAAATATCATTCCTTTGCTAATTCCGAGTTCTAATTGGATTGTATTATATTGTGTTGGCTAACTGTCAAGAATGGTTCAAAAATGAGGATTGTATACAACTTAAATCCACCAAAAATAAGGATTTAATAGAGGAAGGATCATTATTTCCTAGTATTAGTTCTTAATACCTCCATTAACATCCTCAAATGTTGATTCTTTTCCAATAATCTAAAACTACACTAGATTATACACAACTATTTCGAGGACTATCAAAAATAACTCAAAGGAGGGACAATGATTCTAGTTATTTCTTCCTTTAACAGTGGGATGATCTCCTCACAAATATTCCTTCGAATTTTCCAGGGGTTTTTTTGGCCCAAGTTTGAGATACATGTAATTCTAACCTTACAACCCTCATTGAGGGTTTACATCTTTATGTGAGCCCAAGAGGGAAAAATATGAATCCCTTTTCTATTTATATTTCTTCTAAGATCTCTGCAAGCTTTAACTAAACTAGGATGTCCTATAGCAACTTTCAAAATGCATTAAAACTATTGAACTCACCTCTTCCTTCAATTTCATCATACTCTGCTATTTTGAATCCTTGAGAACAAGACATTTGACATTTAAAGGTTTTTCAACAATTATTTGCTTCCCTCCTTTAATGTAGTGAAAATTTCAAGGTATTTACATGACATTCACTCTTATCTCAGTATCCTATCATATATGTATGCCCAAACTTACTCAGAAAACTCCAAGCATGCACAATATTGGAGTGAAGGATATGTGCCTTAGGTTTATTGGAAACCCTGGGAGTAACATGCAACTCGCGTAATCGATAGAAATCATCAGTAATGCATTAACAATTTTCTCTCACTAGTTTGCAATCTTTATGCTCAGGTCTCATATCACTTTCTTGCTCAAATTCCACTCGCTGAAGGAATTCTATCACAGTTATTAGAATTCTCAGTCTTCCCAAACATGCTTAATCACTCAAGAAACAATATTAATCAAAAGAAACACTTTGAAACTCCTCATCCATTACCAACTATCCATGATCCCTTACGTATTATAACATGCTCAAATTAACTCCTTACAAAAACATTGTTTGTTATCACCGAGATTCACAATATTAACACACAAACAATGAAGTCAAATTAAGAATTCTCTCAATATTAGTTCATAAGAGTAATAAATTCTCACAACCATGCTCAAAATCCTCTTTTCTCAACTTTGAAATTATAAGAATGTACATTTACACACAAAATCATACAAGAGATTATTACAAATTGAGTTTCTTATTTTTTTCTCCTTCTTAAGAACCTTGCACCAAGATTCATACCCAGGTAAGAATGAAGAAAGGAAGTTACATTTGGCCTTTTATATCCTCCTAATCACCCCCTTAGTTCATAGGTCCTAAGGTCATTTAAAATCTTAGTTCATGGACACAAGTTCACCCATAAGAGGTTCCCTTACATAAATGTCTTAAGTTATGGCATTATCTAGCATTTTAGTATGACTCATGTGTCTAAAGAAGACCTAAAACCATCATACAATGATTGATTTCACCCTTACATAGTTTATTGCTTCCAATAACTTGTTACAACACCAAGTACAAGCCAAAAATGGCTCAAAAATTCAAATTTTGTAGTTTGGAGAGAAATACCTCATTTGAATTTTCAAGAGCCTAGACACCAACTAATACCTCAAAATGACTTCAATAGACCCCTAGGACCTACAACCACACATGTAAGCCAAAATTGATGTCATATTAATCTATTTACAAAGATGGATTTGATGCTCTGATGCAGGAGAATCACACTTTGATGGAATAAAATATAGGAAAAGTAATAATAATCCTTTGAGATGCATTGAACATGTATTAGGAGTTTTCATAATTGTTCCCTCCAATCTCTAGGTTTGAGTGTTTGAATTTGGTGGTGTTATTATTCTTTACAAGGATGGTGAGAGGAGAAATAGGTGGAGCCACTTGTTGATAAGTTGTTAGAGCTCCATTTAGTACATGGGAAAAGGTTAGTTGTCATAAGTTCTTGAGTGAATCATGGAAAGAGTCATAGTTAGAGGTAGTTCCTTATTTTATGCATATAAGTTAAGGAAATGTCTCAAATATATCTTAATATTAGGATCATATTAAGTCTAATAACAAGGATAAAAGCATTAGAGGTCGAATATTCATCTAGAGAGGGAAGAAAAACATGAATAATGTCTGAAAGGGAAGTTAAATTTAGGATGAGTGCAAAAATGATATAGACTTATGATGTAAAGGATGTTTTGAATATAAAGTGAATAGAATTGAACTTCTTGAGCTACATAGGAATCTAAATCCTTCTTCACAGCATGTATATTCCATGATTATAATGAAAAAAATGCATGATGTAGGGATAATTAAAGCCTATTTTGCAGGCTACAAAGGACTGTGTAGAGAGTTATTGATTGGGCATCGAGCTCAAAACCCTCACTAAGTGGAAATTACACTAAAAGGTCTTACTATTACAAAAAAAAGGAAGAGGAATGGAATATAAATGAAATTACAATTTATTTGAGTGAACTTGACACCGATCCATGTTGAACAAGTTATAATTTTTTTAATTATGTGTCTGCGGGTCAAATCTAGGGCATCAATTTCCTTTCAAATGGACCATTGAAATTTGCTATAAATTGGAAGAAATGTTTGTCTAGACTTTAAGAATAGTTCTATGAATTTTCAAGGCATTTGGTCACTTGTAAAATGAGTTGTCGTTATCATAGGTATATGCAAGAACATAGGAGCTATCCATAATATACAAGTAGATGAGGTAATTTATGAAATTTTAATGATCTAACATGTTTCAAGGTCAGTTAGAATAGATTATTGATGATGTTAGAAACAATCTGGAATGTGTGTATGAGGTTTTCCCATGTTTGAGTAATTATCGTTTAGCATGAATTCATTTGACACTCTTGAAATTGGTCCCCATAAAACTGTGAAACCCTGATTTTTGATCTCCAAGTTTAAGATAAGAGAACCTAAGTAGAAAATGTCTAATTAAGACAATGTCATATGTTGGGATCTCATCAAATACTACCTCAGGAGGAATAATAAACCAAGTTTACTTACAATGAGTTAGAGTAATAATGGAGCAAAGAGGAAGTTTTTCCCTTAAAAATACTAAAGACCCTATGATCAGTAGTAGTCTTTGTTCACCAAACTAGACATGAAAGAGTACATATCCAGTTAGTATCCAAGAATCTAAACAGAATATCAAGGCTCTCATAGAGGGTAAGTGCTCAAGCATAGAGAATTACAGAAATTACATCAGGGAATCATTTAAACTAAAGGTGTTATAAAGATTCTTGATTTAGTGACTTGAAGCAATCTAAAATGAGGAGTGTCATGTTAATAATTAAGGGAAAACAAGACTTTCCTAGCAGGTATTATTGTCCTAGTGAATGATTCTCTTGATCCTCTCTCATATCAGAGGGGGAAAAAATGAGCTCTAGATCCCAAGTCAATCAAGAAAGAATATCTCAATAAGGGTAGATAGGGATTATATCTTGAGCACCATTGTAATGGGTTAAGCTAAACTCAGATATATAGTCCTGTAGGAAATGTGTTATAGTGGGAGTCCTTAAACACTCTATATTGTGTTATACTCTTCATCTTGTTGTTAAAAAGGTGGTATTCCTCAAACTTGGTATAGTGGTCATTGATCAGGGGATCATTTTTGATATCAAAAGTTCCCTAAACATCCCTAAATTGTGTTAGTGTAGATGATCATTTCGAGAGAGTTCCGATCGACTATGAGAATGCAACAAATGGACATCAAGAACTCTAGTTATGTTTCGGTCAAAGTTCAGTCAACAGGAAAGTCAACTCTGGTCAACAAGTCAATATTGGACCAATCGCACTATGACACGTGGGCAAAAATGCATTGTAAAAATTGGTTGAGGTTTTGATCTCCGGTCTTCGACAATCGTAAAATGGATTAAATCTCGTCAGAACAAGAGGCTCAACTTTTGTTACGGAAGGAAGCCTGGCCACTGTGTGGACTGATGGTATTTTATCGCTGACATGGTGGGTCCTCAAACCACCATGAATCTTGCCATTCATGAGTTTGATTTTCCAATCGAGAGACAGACAATGATAAGTGGTCTTATTCGTAATATTTCATGTGGGTTGAGTTTCTTATTACTTTGTATTTATTTACCACACATTATTTCCAAATACCACACACACACACACAGATATGTGTGTGTGTGTGTGTGTGTGTGTGTGTGTGTGTGTGTGTTTGTGTCAACCTCCACACATTAAAGTTCAAACATTAATACAACCAACCATACAAATCCGCCAACCTAATATACATGCCAAAGACCATTGGTGGATAAGCGGTGTTGGGGGGGAAACTAAGCCATGCATGGAAGCTTCCATGTGAGTAAGAGGAGGGGGGCGGTTAATCCTCAAGTGGTCCTTTGACCACTTTCACATGCATGGAAAAGGCTTATTAAAGCCTAAAACATTATCCTCCCTGCCTAATGTGGGATATTACACATTTTCAAATGCATCCACATTACGTGGAAATTATTAGAGGAGGCTAATGTGGGAATTTTATCCCAATTATTATGCTAAGCTGCCCACTATGGGATATTATCCCATTTTACATGCCATGGTGAGGTTGATATTAGACTTAAGATAATTTTTAATATATTATTTTAAGGGCCCTATTTGGGTATAAATAGGGGACCCATTTCTTTGTAATGGACACACAGACACGACTTGGAAGCTCATTCGTAAAGCTCAGAAAGGTGGAGATCGAGCTAAGAGGAGAGTTAGATATTATGTCAATGACTAAGTTGTGTGAAGTCCTAATTTATAATAGGCAATTATTTTAATATAGTTATTGTAACCTATTATTAAATTTTAAATATTAAATTAAAAATATTGTGACTATGGCCTATTAATACTACCTAGTAGGCCCATAGCACCATGGAATATTATTGATTGAAGCCTGAAATATCGAACCATATTCCAATAGGGCGTTATGAAGCATCTAAGACTTGGCCGGATTGAGAACCGGAGGATTCCGAATAGTGGAGCTAGTGCCATAGAGCTTGAAGCCAAAAGATGCCAGGAAGGTGAAGTCGAATGCTATTTTTCACCCTTGTCATCTGAAAGTCTAGATATTCTTATAAGCAAGATCTTAATAGTTTCCATTAGGTTTTCTTGTGAAATTACTATTATAACTTACAAGTTTTTACTAGTGGAACGGTTCAAAAGAACCCGGAGATGTATTCTATTTCCGAACTCCGTAATCAACCCTTTTGTAAAGTGTCATACTTATTGCATTATTTTAAATTGATTACTTAAAAGGTAAAAAATTAAACGGTAATATTTATAAGCCTACAAGGGTCCTGAGATCAGGTAGATAAAAACTTGGATTATTATTCAAATCTCAAGTTTGGTATCAGAGCAGGTTATTGGCTTCAAATATCTCTGAGCAAGGTTTTTGGTATCAGAGTTAGTTTAGCTCCATTTTTGCTTCAATAAATCCGATTAACAGAGTGATTGCTTCAAGTTGGTCCAGTTGGTTCAATTTGTGTGAATACGCTAGGTACAAGTGCACTACAAGAAAGATGTCTAAATAGGTGAAGCTCAATGAGTTTGAAGCTTATAATCACCAGATCTAGGAAGAGAACTCTCTCCTACGATCAATGTATTACTCCTTGGAAGAAGATAATGCTCGCTTGAAATCGGAATTACAAACCAAGGATGAGCTCTTAGCAAGGTTGCAGTGTGGTGATTAGAGAAAGGAAATACCTTCAACTTTAGATGTAGTGACCATGGCAGATGACTGCACTATAAGTTGTTCACCATGTGAATCTTCTTCCTCCCATTCAGTTTTAGATTCAGGTAATGAAATCTTTGGTTTGTTTGAAAAGCATACTAGAGGCATTGGATCCAAATTATTAGATAAAATGGGATTTGATGGAAGAGGCCTTGGTAAAAATGGCCAAGGCATTGCTAACCCAATACAGGTTGAGGATCATCCTCATTTTGTAGGTTTGGGTTTTCCTAGTGGGTGAATGGATATTGGAGAATTCTCCAAGAATGTCGATGGGAGACAAGCTTCTGAAAGCAAAGTGAATACCCCACTAGTCTTACAAGAAGATTATGAGCAGGAAAGTTGTGCTTCATCATCACATGTAGGATGTGGTAAGAAAAATCAGCGAAGAGGTAATGAGATTCCACCTCCAATTTCTTACCATAATCATAAGCATTATAAAACTTCTGACCCACTTTTTCATCTTAAGAAGTATGGTTATGATTTTCAGAAGATGTAGAATTCCTTTCCATGTAATTTTTTTGGATCGTATAATCATTCTATGGCCATATGCTGGAAGAGAAGGACATTGATGAAGAAGTTGATGTTGTTCATTAGGAACAAAGCAAATTAGAAAGACCAATCTCGTCATGTAGAGTTGATAAATGGCAGAAAGAATTCCTCTACCCAAAAGAAGGAGATTAAGAGGAATTTTTGTGCTCATTGCCAGAGGAATGGGCATCGGGTGGATAATTTTTGGAAACTACATCCATCTCGCCATAAGGGTAATGGCAAGCCAAAGATGGAATGGAGGCCTATTGCAAAGGTAAAGGAAGTTTCTACTCCACCACCAATTGAAATTTCAACCCAGGACCAGGTAATACCTGAAATTGAAAGTCCTTTAAAATGGGTAAGTCAACAATTTTTCAATTATATATTGCATAATTCAGATTGATGAATAGTATGCAGTATTTGTTTGGAGATCAGATTCTGTGAGAAAATGTTGAGAGAAAGGTTTACCATACTCAGTGGATTTTCTTACTTAGAAAATTTGATTAATGCTCTAAACATATCTCCTAATCAGCTTGTGAGTACCTGTTACAGCTTGGATACAGGATTTGACTCATATAAAGCTTGGAGATTGATCTGCCATTTGTGTAGACAGTAGATTTCACAGAGATCAACTTGGAACTTCATTCTGTGTAGAGGCATTGTGACCATGCAGTAGAATGGTAGTTGAATCACCATTGGCATTAACGTTGGGTCGGAACTTCATTTTTTGGAGAGGCCATCATAGGCATCTAGCATAATGGTACCTGATATTATTTTTCAACAATGGGAGTTCTCAAAATATTTGATCGGAACGTCATTTGGAGTCAAGGCATTATGACCACACATTCGAATGGTAGCTGATCATCATACTTATCATCATGAAGAAAAGGCATTGAGGTCTACAAGAGACTTAACACTACACATAGAGGTATTGAGGTCTACAAAATACTTAGCACTACACAATAGAAGTGTTGAGGTCTGTAACAGACTTAGTTGATCATCACTACATAGTGGAGGTGTTGAGGTCTGTAAGAGACTTAGCACTACACAATGGAGGCATTGAGGTCTGAAAAGGGACAAGTCATTGTCCATCATCGACATCAGATCAATCATAGCTCTAAGTAACATGGAGTTCCTTCAAACCAATTTGGATTCTGCGGAATCAACTCGAAGCTAGGAGCTGTGTTATATAGTCAAAAGAAGATCCTTGTTGTCAAATATCAAGGAAGCTTAGCATTGCACAGTAGGAGTGCTGAGGTTTCATTTAGAAACTTAGCACCATACAGCAGAGGCATGGAGGTCTTCTTCAGATATCAGAGTGGGCACAACGGAAGTGTCATGGGCCCATAACCCATAGGTCTAGGATAAGAAAAATGTTGTCAAAGTGAGAAGGTTGAAGAGGAGAAGACCCAAGGGTCTACTACAACAGACACTTCCGAGGTGGTAGCAGAGTTTCCAGATTCAGGACAGGATGGCAAAATGTTCTAGTACACTTTTTGGGACAAAAATCATTTCCCATTGGGAAGGTGTGATCAGGGGATCATTTTTTATATCAAAATTCCCTAAACATCCCTAAATGACATCAGTGCAGAAGATCATTTCAAGAGCTTTTCCATCGACTATGAGAATGTGACAAACGGACATCGGAGAGCTCTAGTTATGTCTGGTCAAAGTTTAGTCAACAGGAAAGTCAACTCTGGTCAACTGGTCAATATTGGACCAAGGGAACTATGACACATGGCAAAAAGGCAAAGGGATTTGTTTGTTGGTTTTCAATCTCTAGTCTTTGACGGTCATAAAAAGATAGCTCATCGGAACAAGAGGCTCAACTTTTGTTACGGAGGGGAGCCCGACCGCCGTGTGGACTATGGTATTATCACCGACGTGGTGGGTCCACAAGCCACCATGTGGCTTGCCACCATGAATTTAATTAGTCTGATTTTTCTATTTAGAATTGACAAGTGCACTATATGGTCAAGTTACATTTTATCTCGTCAAGCTATCCATTGTGATTGAGCTGAATTTAATATTAATCATGTGGTCTATATTATCCCATTAATCTCCAACATGTCTAAGTGGGCGTAGTGAAACCATGATCAAATTACAACCATATAACTTCTTATCCCACATAAGCTGCCAACCCCATATCTATTTGCCAAGTCCACGTGATGAAGGAGATGAAGCAGTGGTGGTAGGGGACATGCAAATGCCATGTGTGGAGCTTCCACGTGAGAAGGAGGTGGGGGTGGTTATGCCCCATGTGGTCCTTTGACCACTTTAAAACATGCGTGGAAAGGCTATTTTAAGCCTAAAACTATGCAAGCTGCTCCCTATGGGATTTTATCCCTTTTTAAATGCAATCTGCCACCATGGGAAATTAATCCCATTTTTCATGTACGGGCTAGGCTAAAATTAGCCTTAGGATAATTTGTAAATGCATTTTTTAAGGGCCCTATTTTTGTATAAATAGGGAACCCATTTCATTGTAATACACGCCGGCACAACTGAGAAGCTCATTCCTAGAGCTTGGAAAGGCACACACATTAGGATGAGAAGCTTATTATTTTGTAAGCTTAATTGTGGGATGTGAGAGAATTAGTAATAGGGAAATTTTAATATAGTTTTGTAAACTATATTAAATTCCTAAAATTACTATAGACAAATATTGTTTATTGCGCTATTATTTTAGCAAATAGTAGATGGAATATTTGTGATTGGGAGTAAAATGTAAACTACCCAATAGGCCCATTGAGCCACACTAATCACTTGTAAAGCCTGGATTGTCAACTGGAGTGCTGGAGGGTGCATTGATAGCATCGGGAAGGCTGATCCAAGATGAAGGAGATTGTGCATCAGAAAGGTGAAGAACGATTCGACTGATCATCGGGAATTCTTCGAAGAACTGGAGCACTGATAGGAAAGTGAAATTCCATTAGGTTTTCTTGTGAAAGTACTATTGTAACTTACAAGTTTTGACTAGTGGAACGGTTCGAAAGAACCCGGAGACGTAGGCAATTGCCGAACTCCGTAATCAATCATTGTGCAATTGTCTTTATTGTCTTGCATTAATTTTTAAATTGATTACTTAAAAGGAGAAAATTGTTGGCAAATATTTAAAGCATATAAGGGTCCGAGATCAGGTAGATAAAACTTGATTATTTTTGGATCAATACAAGGCTTTCAAAGCTTGAAGTTATCTTGATAACCCCGAAATCTTTATGGAAGAATCTTCGGTCTCAGGGTATTATCATATTGTCCATTTTTTCCCACAGGAAAAAATTGACAACATGTACATTAAGATTAGGCATAGGAACCAACTCTTTCTAACTAAGGAATGCAGGTATTGGGGCCTCATATGGGATACCCTTAACCTTAACATCTTGTTGATTGTATACATACTTGAAAAAATAGTATATGATAGAGGGTATATCCTTATGATAATGCATCTAAGGGAAACCCATATGCATATCACATGAGCCAATAAAATAAGTAATATAAAAAGGAATATCCATATTAGAAAAATTAACCATAAGATGTATAAAAATACGCCCAAGAGAGAATGTAGTATCAAATTTCACATGTTTCTTACTAAATCCAAAATAAAAAAAAGTAAATTGAATGTGAAAATATCACGTATAGCACCATTATAAAGTATGACACCATGTATGGGGTATTGGCCATCTAAATCATAAATTTTGAGTCTCTTTGAAACAAGATCTTGAGCCATATCAGTATCATAAAATGTGAAAATGGGCCTCAGAGGAAACATAGGAACAATAGTACCAAGTAAAGATATTGATGGATAATCATAGGGAGGAGGAAAAAATTTATAAGAATAATATTTGGATTTAATACGATTAGAAATTGGGTCATTGAAAATCTTAAGCCTAGAATTGTCATTGGTAAGCTTGGATTGGTAAGTAGGAGTGTCATGTTCAATAAATTTTACATCAATAAGACCTCGTATAACACTATGTAGCTTGAAAAAATGATTATCGGAATAAAAAACACATCTATAATATTTTTAAAATGAATTAACATCAAAAAATTTAACACGAGGCTTGCTTCTATCAACCTCTAGAATTAGAGGGAGAGATACAAGGTTGCACTTGAGTAATTGTTTAAGCACCGATTGGGGTGAGAAAGGAAATAATATGAATTGACATCAAGGAACTTGTAACTAAATCTTTTTTAGCTGAGATACAACAGTAACAAGATATTTAAGATCAAGTTTTATTTAATTATACTAACCTTTAAAATTGGGTTTGACATAAAACTTAGGATTAAATGTGTTGGGAGCATTAGTAACATCTTTGAAATTTTGCATGTTAAGGATATTAACTTCATGATTCTTAAATGTTTGACATAAGTGACCAAATGAGTGAAACTTGTCAAAGATATGTGATTATTGAAAAAGGGAAAGAAGGCTTTAAGTGAATAGATATTAAAGGTCACTATTGTCTGGGATATTGTTTATCTTAACAAGTATAGTCTTGTAGCATAAAACATAGTCACTAATGCAATCATTGGAGCCTTGTTGCATCTTAGAAATTTGAGCATATGAAACCTTTTCCATAATATTTATGGATAATTATCTAAGGAATTGTTTTCATGCTAAATGTCTAGCATGCAAAATTTAAAATTTTGGTCATGCCAACCAAACGCACACTTGAAAATCATGTAAACCTTTCCTCGGCTGATCATTTCATATGTGTCACTCTCATTATAGTCAATAGGAACATGATAACATGTATTTCAAGTGTGTTTCATTTTTAGATAAGCTTACCTAGCTTGATTCATGAAGTTATTGAGATATAAGAAAGAACAATGCTCCCAAGGGCTTCAAAATGTCCATTTTTGATCTTCTTGTCATATGAGGACATCCCCTGGAAAATAATTGCAAGGTCACAACCAATTTGGAGGTTCTGAAATATATTAATAAGATTATCTCAGAAATTCTAGGGATTTTTTGTGGAGCTTGAGAGGTCGGGAAGATTTCGAGAAAAACTGGGTCTTTTTCGGTAACACATTGGGAAAAACATGTTTCAAAGGAGCTATTCACCATGTTCGAAAGGTTTTAGAAGGCTCACAAGGTCTTGGGAAGCTAGATCATAGGAATTGGAAATATGACATATCCTACTTCATGGTGCAATAATCAAGATAGAATTTTGTGAGTATTAAAATGTAGAAACATAGCCATCAATGCAACAAAAGAGTCCTTTTACAAGTTGAAACTTTCTTGAAATGTTTCGAACACCCCAAGAAGAGTTAAGAGCCCAAAAAAATGTCAATGTAGAGTAAATTGGAACCTACTCATGGTAAATTTTTTGGATATATTCATAATAATTATGGAATCCGGTGGAAATTCCACTTACTGGCACACGCGCGTAGGAAAAAGTGGAAATTGTAATGAAACAAAAAATTGCAAGATAAATCATGTCTTTCCAATTAAGGAAATGGATTCAATGGATCATTTGGAGTAAAAATAATACAAAATTTTTCCCTCAAAACTCCATGTATTTCTTCCATACCTGAAAAGCCACTCCTTAGTCTATATGTTGAGATTGATGTTGAAGGAGTTGGTTGCGTCACTTAAAGTGACAACTTAAGTGGTTAGAAGATGTTATAAACTCACCTAACTTGATGTTTGACAAATTTTTCATGACGTATAGACCCATGATAAAAATTTGGAGGATTTACATCACTTTTTCCCTTTGTCTCAGTAGCTAAGGGGATATGTGGGACACCAAAATTTGTTACCCCTATGGAGGCAACTTTTCATCACCCAAAATGATGACTTAGGATGTTAGAAAAGTGCTATCAACTCACCATTTTCATAAAATTTGACCCCCTCCTCATGTGATCCTCACCCATGAAACATTTTTGAGTGGTTGGTGTCACTTTTTACATTTTACCCCTATTGTTTAGGGTGCAACCAAACCTCGATCCTTCACAAGAACTAGGTTAACTAGTTTGAGTTTAAGGTGAGTTAAATAGAGCTAGTGAGAGGGAAAACAAATTTGAAAGAGGTATAATTCCATACTGAGAAATTTTTTGTGTTTCATTATTATTTTATATTCCCCCATTGCTTTTGTATTGTTGTTATGCTACCAAAATTTCTTTAGACATCCTCCATGCCAAAACCCTTTTTACTCATATGTCCTAAACCCCAATTTCCATTTTCCATTATATTTTTATAAATCCTCAAAAAACCATTTCAAATGAATCCAACCTTACATCCAATGGTGTTCTACATTATTTTTAATGGACAGAAATTTTATCCTAAAAAAAAAATAAATTCAGATCTACAGAGTTCTGGTGATTCAAATCCTCTAAAAATCGGAGTAAAACATCCTTGTGAAAAAAATCGAGACCACTTTTGTTCCATTCCAACACCAAGAAAACACACTTCTAAAAATAGTAAGCCTTCATAAGCCTCATTTCCTATAAATAGTATGTGTTTTAAACATTTCATTTTCAACATTACCATTTCCCTTTGAACATAAAAGAAATTCAAAAGTGTCAAATTAAGCAACTACTAACTAAAACAAACTTATCAAAATAAGGCTTACTAAAAATAGTAAGTGTCAGGATATTGGTTAAGAAACATGGATAGTTGAGCCTCTTATGTTGATGAATGAGCTTCAGGATAAGTTTGAAACATTTTTAAAAATATCTATAGTGAACGACAGACTAATTCTAGAAATCCTCATTCCAAATGGTATTTCTCAATGCTTGCAAATCCTCACCTGTAACAATGTGGTGATCACCTCTCAGGTTATTACCTCACAAAAATGGACATGGAAAATTTCATACTTGTAAAGGATCGACAATTGAATTGAGGCTTAGGTAGAAGGGAAGTAATTTTGGTTCCCTAAATTTGGTCTCAGAGTGATTGTCATCGCATCAGATGGATTGATAAAAAGATAAAAGAATTATTCATCTAGTCTATCTCCTTCATCCATCTCAGATCAAGGATTTGATCTTGTAATATATTATGTCTTATAACTCACCATGGTCATTTTGTGACAAGATCACCAAGATCACCCCATGCGATAAATTTGTCTCATTGTGCACACCATATGCATCAAATGTAAGAAATATTAGAGAAACAGGGTACTGTTTAAGAGATTAATATGTTGGTTCAAGTGTAAGAAGAATTTTCTCTTAGTTTCAGTGGTATACTTATCATGGGATTATCACTTCTACTCTTAGGGTACTTAATCAGGCTACAAAATTTGATCATTTAGATGATTTCCAAAAGAGGAGGTTTATGAAATATCGAGTGCACTAGGAAGATTCATCAAGTTTATGAAGTGGTCAAAGGATCAGGAGTTCACTAGAGTGCATATCTACAAATTAAATCAGAGCTTCTTCATCCTTCATTCCACATCTATTCTCTCTCTACTTTTAATTCTCTATTACAAATTAGACATTATGGATTTTTCATCATATTCACTCAAGTAACCATTGCAATGTTTTATTATAATATTCCCCTTTTCATTAATAAGAAAACATCTTATTTTTATTTACTATAGAAATGTGAAAGGTGACAAGTGGTGAGACTATGAAAGTTCATGTGGGGGGTAGATGAGGAGATGAATTGTAAAGCTATAAATTGGAATAGATTCTCCATTCTAGACGGTTATTTTTTCATGGTTGATATCTCCAATTTTCTTACTACAAGCAAGAAACTACAATTTTTCTATCTTCTTGTCTTATGTTTTCCTCTCCATCCCAACTTTACTCTATGAGTATGGTTGTGCAATATTATGTAAATAAACTATGATTTACTTGTTTTTTATTCATATTTCCTTGACATGATGTCTTCTTATTGTTTCATTATTTTCTTTACGTTTTGAATGTGATGAAACAAATAAGGGTGTGGGTCAAGGAGGAATACCTGTTGTGATGGTTGGTTTCAAGGTTGTGTGTGCGTTCTGACTTCTCGATCCGATGCTAACTGTGAGAGCTTCCTTTTGGTTAGGAGGAACTACCTAAAATAGAAAACAAGACCACAAAAGAAGAGTTAAATAATATATGACAATGGACTGCCTAGCGTCTGCTAGATCCAAGAAGTATGATACTTCCCAGAAGGTTGTCAACCCACTGTTTTTATAAAACAAATTATGAAATAACTGAAATACGTACATAAACGAATCTAGTGCTAGTAATCTAATTTGGGTACCTCAGATCACTATCAGCGTCGATCCAATTGAATACTAAAAACTATGTAGGTCAAAGTTTTCAAGTTAGGTTACATGTAACGCTCAAAATTACTAGAACTAGAAAATGAGGATATTTTTTAAACATACATAAGAATAGATTACACAACTGCAATCATACAGATTTATTTAATCAAATCATTTAAATCAACTTTATTTGTTTGATCTATCTAATAACATTCATGTAAGCCATGTGCGGCTGAGAAGGGTGTATCTAGATCTCCATGATCTCCCTTCACCACTACTTCGAGTGACAATGCTTACTAGCATTTTGGCTTGACCTTTTTCAAGTCATGGGAACCATGTCCCACAAAGCTAGTTTTTAGACTTCGGATTCTGGTATCCGACCATTGCCTACCTCATGTTCAGTGTTCAACTTCCCATGATTAGGTTACTAGTAATTTTAATTTAATTGGAGGACTAGGTGATCAGACAATGCACAGCCATCAATGCATTACTTTGGCCAAAGTTTTCCACTGTGCAGGTTATGGCTAAACTCAAGACAACACACCAATCTTCTAAGTTTAAGTCTTCCGCCACCTCACAACTATCCCTTTCACAGTTATCTAGATCTTATAGTTTGTGTTTACTTTATTTCCCATTTAATCTATCTTTCAAGAGTTTATATTGAGATAAATGCCAAAGGCCAACTAGGATCATCATGAGATAAGTACATTTGTTACGCTGAAATGTATCTATTTCAGCATTTCGCATGTACTTATCCCTTAATATGCCTCATGGATCTTTTGATCTATTTATCTTCCCATTTAGTTTCTCTTTTCTTGATGCTTGGTTTTTTAAACCTTAAATTACCTTTTACAACAATACTCTTCCATTCTCTACACAACAAGATTTACAATCTTATCATATTAATACCAAGTTTACCGAAAGGCCGAATTAAATATATATTAAAACATGTATATTTAATTATTCCTTCGATTAGCTACACCACTAAATAGATTATTTAATTTAGAAATTAAAGACAATTGATTGTTACAATAATTGCCCAATTATCGACTTCATACATTAACAAATATCAAGTAAATAAATTTAGCAATTTATGATAAGTAATATTTCTTACTTCTAGTATTTATCTTTTACTCATAATGAGATATTATTACATACAAGGTAATAATCTCTTTATTATAATCATAAATTACATATGCCGTTAAGGTGAAATATATAACTATTATGGTAACTCTCACATAGTGAGGTTTGGATATTAACAATGGGTCCAAGATCCCAAAAAATTAGTCAAAATTCTGGGATACCATCCTTCTACAAATTGAAATCCAAGTATCTCATTTAGATCCATGTTACGATAAAACTTCACAAGACATGAGTTTCCACATAACCGAATGTGACGGTTAATTGTCCTACAAGACTGGCGTAGTGGTATGTTGTCATTTCAAAATGATCTGGCATGAATATTACCTCCATTTTATGATGCAATTATTTAATAAAATATGAAATGATATACATGTTATTTTATCAACAAACGTATGGTAATACAGTGGAGGATGTATTATTCCATGTTTTTCATCAAGATACGACTATGAATGTACAAAAATAAAATAACTAATTTCTATTTTAGTAATCATGTTTCACTCTAATCACAAGGATTAAGACATAATCATTCAACATTCGAATTTTGATTAAACCACAAGCAAATCATGCTTCACATGGTACAGATTCAATTATTATTTTTCTTACCTTCCAATCAACAATCAACTTAACAAAACTGTCTAAAATCATCATTTATAAATACCAATTAGACATATTCCCTCTAGGTAATGAGAAGCTCTATAAAATGCGCAATAACTTTATTTCAAACAATCAAAATACATTTATATACATATAGGAACAGTCCAACTAAACAGTGTAAAAACACCTCTATTAAATCATTTTAACATGTTCTTTCAGGTAACTGACAGATCAACAAAACAAATTGACCCACATACCACAGGATGATAATTTTGAAGTCTATTTGCATAGAATAACAACAATAAGTTTCTAACACTTCCAGTAACAAAATCCTTTGAGAAAAACTAAGTCATCTTACATAGACTTTTAACACTAATTTATTTTTCAATCAGGTAATAAAATTATACCTATAGGCAAATCAACTTGTACATATCCAAATTAGTTCGTTTCAGCATTAATTTCTTTTTTGTTTAGAAATTATTAGAATCCAGAAGAAAATATATCAGGCAAAATGATGAAATACCTGGTAAAACTATTTTTCACTCTACCCAGAAATCGCTTTGCTCATACAAATAAATTATTGTTTGGCTGTAATAAAACCCAGAGGCAAGAATCGATTTGGGTTTCCAGAAATCAAATTTAAAAAGAAAATAAAATAAAATAAAAATTGATCAGGAACACCCATCTACGTTTTTTTCTAGGTTTAGCTAAAACCACACAAAGGAAACTTAAGAGAATACAAAATCCATCAATTTCCTTTTTAGATTTCATTTTCAAGCAATTAAATCAGAAGTTGTCCACAAATTCATTTAAAACAGAATGTGTAATTCCTCATTATTTACAAATAATGCTGCAGCAAGGGGAGAAGATATTCATGCATGAAGTAAACCTAGAATCAGCAACCTCTTACTCCTCCATCTTCAACAAGTTGAATCCTTCCCCCCAAAACTCACGCAGGTGTCCCAGAAGAGAAAAATGAAAACAGACAAAGGAGAAATAAAAGAAAATATAATGAAGAAACTATACTATAATGGAGAATTTTTGGGCTTCCCAATGTTGCTTCTTGCATCAATGCATGCCACATACTTGGTGTCAGATGAAGGCGTGTCCCTTTCAAAACTCTCAGATTTTAAATATTAAATTATTATTATTATTATTATTCTTTTTAACTTTTGATTTACATGCCAAATCCTTTTAGGATTTAAATATATATTTTCACAAATTAATAATGCATTTTTTTAATTTTTATTTTAATTGATACCTAACTTTAATGGTAAAATTAATCATCATAATATAAGTCCACATATTGCCAACAATATGTTATCGTAATAATTATTCGAATTCCCATGTTCCATATAAAAACATTCAAACAAATGAAAATCACCAAGTCTGTAAATAATAATTCGAATATTCTCATAAAGTTGGTTTGATATAGCATTTTCAAATAAAACAGAGGAAGTATTCATCATGGTCATTGGAAAAGTCGAACAAAACAAAAGACGACCAAACCGATTAAAATAAAGTAACCAGAATACAAATAACTGAAAGATTCACTATCATTTATGAACCATTTTACCTATGATTAAGGCCTAATCATGTTTTAGGAAGGATCATCAAAGTGGGTGCAGGGTTATTCATTCCGCAATGTCATGCCCCGCAGCAGAAGCTGTGGGTCATGATATGACGAACCAAATGAATTTTACACCCAATGATGATCTCGTCTAATCCTATTTAGACTTAACCGCAGTTAATTTAACTTACAAGAAATTTTGGGATGTTACATTACAAGTTGTTCAGGTGGTCTGCAGGTCACAGACAGGGTCTTAGAAGGGTTGGGTAAGGTGTTTGGGTTGTTTTGGTAGGTAGGTTGGTTGTTGATTCACACAGTGTTGGCAGGAACAAACACCAGCATTGGTCGTGTATGACTGACCACAGTTAATAATAACCGATGACGGTTATGGGTAACCGGCATCGGTAGAGGCAGGTTGATAAAACTCAATAAGATTTGGTTGTGGGGTTTAAGCTGGGGTCAGGAAAATATGACGGAGGGTATGACAAGGTGTATGAATATCTTAGGAACACTCATAGATATATAGAGGTCGGGTATAGGTGGTTTTATAATGTGGGTGGAGGAATGGATGGGTTTACAGAAGGAGGAATAGTGGGGAAAAGGGAATGCAAGTAGAAAATGACAACAAAGATGACAAAAACCTTTAAAATAGGACAAGGATGAAATAACACAGGTGATAAACATACTTACTGATGTTGTAGGTCCAATGGCTAGGTGGTGGTGATGATTGATCGGTGTGATGGAGCTTGGTACCACAATGGTGCTTCCCGAAATGTTGTTGTGAGTGAAAATCCTCTGGATCTGTCTTGGTTCTAGCTATGGCCGCTTGAAAGTGTGAAAGAGCTCTGGTTCTTGCTTGTATGCAGATCTTATTTTTCTCCTTAAATTCGATAGTGTGGCCAACCCCCCCACAACAAGGTTACCAAAGTCAATAAATGGTAACCGACGTTGGTTCTGGGTTGACTGGCATTGGTTTAGGTATGATCGGCATTGGTTAAGGTGGGATTCTCTAGGTTTACTAAAAATGATAGATTTTGCAATCATTAGGGCCAGATATGTGCTTCACGGATCAAAGTGGACGTTAGATTTTTAATGGGCGGGAATGTGGTTAGAGGAATAATAGGCATTGATTTTTAGGGTTGAGATGAGTCCTAGTTAGTTATGGAAACATGCTATGAATATTTCTCTGGTGAGGTGTCCAGGTGAGGTGTGCATCTATTTAATTAAAGTAATTAAATTAATAAATGGAATGAGGATGAGCATTAATTTAATTGTAAATAATTAAAGTAATATTAATGTGGGGCATAAGGGTTGTGGTTAGGTGAATGTATTTAAGTTGGTTACTCGAAAGGGGACCAAGGGGAGTGTGACCCAATTTTGGTGTCTACATTTTTCCCCTTTTTTGTTGCATAGCTTAAATTGGTAAGCGACGCTGACAAAAATAAGAATATGGTTGTGTCAACCGTAAGTGAGGGTGGTGTTTTCCCAAACATGGGTAAAGGTAACCCCCCTCAAACTAGGAACCGATGAGGTCAAAGATGGAAGTGGTGAGTGGTTTGATAAATGTGTAGGTGATGAAGATAGGTTGGGCATGGTTTGAGTATCAAGGGAAAAGGGTGTGGTCAACTCGGGCAATAGAGAATAGGCCATAGTCAAAATCGGGTCATGGGTAATGACAATCAAACATACGCACACGTATAGATTGCAACACGGTACTAGGTTGAAGAGCTTGCAAAATCTACATCATCCAAGGTCAATAGGTTTATCCAAATAGGGTTGAAGTGATTCTGGTATCCAAGGTATAGGATATAGTCAGGAAACAGAATGAAGGTTAGGTGCAGGAATGTTTTGTTATGTACCTTGGGATATGATAATATAATATATATGGGTTGATGGAGATGCCGACATGCGACACACATCCCCTTAGTTATATGTATGGGTTCACATGGGATATGATAATATAATGTATATGGGTTGATGGAGATGGCGACATGTGGCACACATCCCCTTAGTTAGTTATATGGGTTCACATAGGAATTAATTATATTGGGTAATGGGTCAGCCTACATTGGGATTAGGTGTTACCCATCCTATTTAAAGGATGTGAGTATCATTATGAGGAGGTAATGGATGTATGAGTTGAGTCTTCTACTTGATAGAGGTATATTGGAGGTGTCCCCCTCGAAGTGGATTCTCATCTTGGGAGATGGTGGAGTTACTCCTTCCTTAAGGAGCATTGTATGGTGTTGCCCTACCTTAAGGGTATTATTTTGCATATATTGATTATTTGGGCATCTTGGCCCCATATATCTCTTGTTTTTTATTATCTTCTACAATTTATTGATTTATTATATGTAAAGTTCTTATCAAGTGGTATCAGAGCAGTGATCCGGGCAATTTGTCGGATGAAACCCTAATGTCGGTGATTCGTCTATATCTGGAGATCGACTTGGAATTTTTTAGATATTAAGCTATTATATGAGCATATTGTCATCATTTATCTATATTTTGGTGTTCTCTCATGTTATTCTGTTGTATATGTTCTTATTTATAAAAGTAATATCCTTACAAGTGGTATCAGAGCAGCGATTTCGGCCAAAATTAGGGCAAAAACACTAATTTTTTGTCTCGAATATATCTTGACGAGGGTATTTATTTTTTTCCCAATTTTTTCATCATAATTTGGAAACACTCAAAATCCGAATATTTGAAAATTTCAGCTCCATTGGATTTGTTTTGCGGATGTTATTGGTGTTTTAGGTTTTTTCATAAATTTACTTTTTAGGAAGCAAATTGTGGTATTTTTTAGCAAAATTACTATATTTTTGGAAATCTCTTGAAATTTCAGTTAGGGTTTGTTCTTTGTGACATTTTTAGCCATTTACTGAAATATTTTTAGAATTCCTAAACCCTAATCATGATCACGGGGATAACAAATTTTTATGGAAATGGTGAGATGGATGCTAAAGAATGGTGGATAAAATTTAAGAATATATATTTCTCATATTTCATGATAAGGAATAGGTTTTCACATTATCTTGGTGGTCCTACATGGATTTGGTTTTCTGAGCTAGTAATAGGAAGGATTGGTCTTTGGAACAACTTCATTTATGGATAGATGATCCACAAAGAGGAAGATAATGGGGAAGATTGAAGAATCAAGAGAGCAAGAATATGAAGGGAGAAGAAGATCAAGGGAATAACCACATATTTGAAGAATATGCAAAAGATTGAAGAAGACTATGAAGAAGAGGAAGAAAAACAAGATATTGAGGAAGAAGATATTATAGTCAAGAAGGAAGATACCATATCAGTTTCATGGATGCATTCAAAGGAATAAGATATTGTTTCTATTAACAGCAAGTATAACTTCATCAACAATGGCTCAACATCTACATATTCAAGAAAGTAATATCAAAGAAGCTCAAGTGAAGGGGAAGAATAATTGAAGAATCAGCAAGAATATGAATAGGAAGGTGAAGAAGATTCAAGGGAATATGATGGTGCAGCATATATTGAAGAATCAAATGCAGAAGAAATTGAAGAAGACTATGAAGAAGAGGAAGAAAAACAAGATATTGATGCAGAAGAAGATATTATAGCTCCCAAGACGGAAGATACCATATTTCAGTTTCATGGATGCATTCAAAGGAATAAGATAATTATTTTCTATAAACCCTAACATCAAGTATAACTTCATCAACAAGGATATGGCTCAACATCTACATATTCAAGAAAGTAATATCAAAGAAGCTCTTAGTGAATGGTAAGAAAATTCAAGTTTTTGAAGATTTAAAACTTACTATGGACAAATATACTTTACATTCAGATTTTTTTGACTTATATATGGATGGTTTGGATATTGTTCTTGGGTATCCTTGGTTAGAGACATTGGGGACAATTAATATTACTATGAATTTTAATTTTATGAAGATTTGGTACAAAAAGAAGAAGGTCACTTTACAGGATATCATGCTTAATGGAAATCAAAGAAAAGTCAATATAGACCATGAGGATGATTTAGAATATGGAGAAGAAGGGAATAAGGATGATTCAAAAGAGGAACATGAAGAAAAAGAAGGAAATGATGATTCATCTACTCAAGAGAAAAAGAAAATCTCAAATGCAAAGGTGGAAGAAGAAAAGAAAGTTTAGAAATAGGTTGATAAGGTTGAGGATACTACAATTACAGTCATATGGAAATCCACGTCAACATGAGAGAAAAAAATCATGGAGATATCCCAGGGCATCATCGATATTTCCTAGTCTCTGTCAAACTGATCTGCATCAATTATAGATATATAGGTAATTGGAGGAATAATCACTTTATTTATACAGGGGATCAATGGAGCAACAATTATGAAGCATGGAATCCTTTTGTCTATTCTTTCTGACACCCCAAGATCCCTACTGTTTTTTATGCATGGAATCCAAGGATGATAAACTATGGTCACGAATGGAATTAGAGTAGCACAATAGAATATGGAAATTAGTTCAGATATGTATCATCTACCATGATCACATATGGATGGATAGAATCGATCATGGCGCAAAGTGTGTAAAAATTTACAACACACTCATTACATGGTTTCTTCCTATGTTTCAGGGACGAAACATGACAAGGAGGGAAGGAATGCTATGCACCTAGGGAAAGGATGTTATGATGTATATCACTTTGATGGAGATGCCGACATGTGGCACACATCCCCTTATCTTATTATATCATTCATTTATGATTTACTATGCTTAGGAGGTCAACCTCAGTATTGGCCATAGGTTAGAATGGTATATATAGGGGTTAGAAGGTTATAGTTAATGATCATATTGAGTATTTGAGTGTTATTGTATGGTTTGGAGGTTACCCCCTCAAAATGGTATTGGAGGTTGCCCCCTCGAAGTGGAAAAGCTATTATATGAGCATATTGTCATCATTTATCTATATTTTGGTGTTCTCTCATGTTATTCTACTGTATATGTTCTGATTTATACAAGTAATATCCTTACACATTTAGATATGCTTCGGTACACCAAAGGTTTGGTCAGGATAAACAGCACGGCAATAGGCAAGGTATAGTTGTTAGGCTAAACAATATAGGTAACAACATCGCAAGGTATAACGAGTACATGAGGTCAATGGTCACACAAAGTAGGTCTGGTTTAGGCAAATAGGTCATGGCCCAGGTAAGGCCAAGGCATATGTAAAATAACAAATCCCAATACACAACTAAGGAAATGTAGGTGTACTGTGGGCTTATGGGTATGTTTCAATGGGTGGTGGGAATGGTAAAAGGTGTGTTGGCATTAATGGTTGCTAGAAAAAGGAAGCTTAGCAAGGCCAAATAGCTACAAGGGTTGACCGATGACGGTTATATGGTACCCGATATTGGTTGGCTAAGGCACAATTGGGACCGGCATCGGTTAGGTTAGGGTGGGTTTATAAAACAAAAATTCCATATTTTACGGAATCATTGTTGTGTTACAACTTTTGAGAAAATGACAAGCCATTTCAATTTTAGTGCTTTTTCCAAGAGAGAAGGACAGGGCATTGTACCCTACTAAGGTGGAGAATACGAGTTGGTGAGAGGAGCTAGGGGACGAGTCCACGAGCTTAAGGGGGTTGATTTCATTGAGTGGAAGTCAGGAGTGTATTTGGTGATGGTAGAGGCAGGAGAAGGGCCGGGTGGGCCACCAGCGCAACGGCCAATAGTGCCACCACATCGACGACATCGTGACAAGGTAAGATTCAATCTCATTCTTTGTTGGTTAGGTGATTTTGTTTATAGAAATCGGGTTTGGGTAAAATGTGTTTGGGGGAAAATTTTTAAATTTGAATTTAGAATGCATAGGGAGAAAATTGCAAGGGAGGAAGGTGTAGTTAGGGGAATGAGGGTTAGGGAGGGGTTGGGGGGATTTGGGTCTATCAGTCCTAAAGTTAGAAATGGGGAATTTTTAGAGAAATAGGGCAGGGTTTTATAGATTTTCGTTGTGACAGTGACCAATGTTGGTCAAGGGTTAGCCGATGTTGGTGATAGTTAGCCGACATCAGTCATGGATGGGGTGGTCTATGCATAGAGTGTTTTAAGGGAGATCACGGTCTGAGTTGATACTAACTGATGCCAGTCATCATTTGGAGGAAATTTGGCCAAAAATGAAGGTTACTTGGTGGGTGAGATAGGTCAGGAGATAGGAAGGTATAGTGTCCTGAAAATGTTTGGATAAGGGGGGTAAATAGGTATGGTTGAGAGGTGTGAAATTGACATTGGGGGGGAAGGTAGTTATACTTAGGGTTGGGGTGGGTAGACAAGTCATGAGATAGGAGAGGTTTTGGTCAAGGGTGGATTTTAGTATGGTCGTGGTTTAATGATTTTATGGTTTGTTGTATGTAGGTGAGGGACCATTTACAGATGTGTGATAGGGTACCGCCTTTATTACTAGATGTTCAAGGGATGTGACTGATGAGGAGTGGAGGCACGTGACCAAGGTGGGTCTAATTCCAACACATTCCATTTACCGACAGGTGAGATGATCGTCACCTTGGAGGACATTTATAGGATCATGTGGCTGTCGATAGTAGGGACGCAGGTGTATTCTATTTCTTTAGAGGCATTAGAGGAGCTGATGCTGAAAATATTTGGAGAGGGGATGGCGGAGATGAGGTTCCATAGTGCCAACCTGAGCTATGGAGAGATGTACATGGCCCATCTTGAGGAGCTAAGGCTAGTGGTCTTGATTATGGAGGCAGTGTGTTGTTTTACACTACCATATGCATAGGGTGGGAGATTCCCATGAGCACTGATGCGAGTCCTTCATGATATGATAGAGAAGAGGACCTACTTTTCTTGGGCACCAGCCTACTTGGTGTAGATATACAAGGAGCTATGGTCCTACGGGAGGCTACAGAGGTTCAGCTTGTGTTGCACTTTTCTTCTTCATTGTTGGGCATACAAGCACATTATGTGTGTTTGTACGATTGGTTTTCCCTGGCTTGATGTATGGTCCGGGTTGGTTACAGGCAGTGGGTGTTGGTTGGTGGGGTGCGCCAAGGGGATAGGGCTACGCATGATGTAGCCCACTACAGGAAGATAATAGAGGGGTTGTCTTAGCTAGACATCATTTAGAGGTCATATGTGGGCTTCCCATCATACAAGCAAATGGTCGTAGAGTTAGACGAGCTACAACTGCTTCGATGGATAGAACAGGGAAGGAATCCTATAAATTATATTAATCTAAATCAACCAAATTACATATGAATGAGCTACAATACTTATAGGTATTGTACGTTGAATACAAACAAGAAACTAAGTTGCACAAGTGCAACAATATTCCTAATTAAATAAGCTTCCAATATTACATCCGGGAAGCACAAATGAATAATAACAATAATATTGTTAAAACAATATAACAACACCCATATTGATTGAATATAAACAATAATATGGTTTATAATTAAATATAGTCATATAAACAATAAATACATTAATTAATATGCAATGCACAATTAATATAGGTAAATAATAATAATTAACCTAACATTCCCCCCTTAATTTTGCATTGTCTCAAGGGATGAGGAGAGGGAATCTTTGAATAACTTGAACTTGTCACATGTAAGTGACTTTGTGAAGATATGTGATCGTTGTTCAGCTGTTGGACAAAATTTAAGTTGGATGTTGTGCTTCAACACATGCTCGAGTATAAAATGAACCTGTACCTCGATGTGATTTTTTCTCTCATAAAAAACTAGATTGTGAACAAGTTTGAGAACACCTTCATTGTCAACATACATGGTAGTCATTTTGTCTTGTGGTATTCCAAGTCCTTCTAGTATGTGGCGTAGCCAAATTGCTTCACAGACAACTTCTCCTACAGAACGATACTCAGATTCTATGGAAGAACGAGAAACAAAGTGTTGTTTCTTGCTTCCCCATGATATTGGTCCAGATCCCATAAAGAACACAAATCTTGAAGTGGATTTTCTGTCATCAATGTTACCTACATGATCTGAATCTGAATATCCTAACAAGAAGAAGTTGTCATTCTTCTTGTATTCTAGACCAAGATCCACTGATCCTTTGAGATATCTCAAGATGCACCTTGCTACTTTCCAATGAAAAACTTTGTGTTCCTGCATGAACCTGGATAGATAGCTCACTACAAAAATGATATATGGTCTAGTGTAGGTCAGGTAAATGAGACTCCTAATCAACTGCCGATAGAGAGTGGCACTTACCTAAGGAGATGGATCTGAACGAGATAACTGCAATCTATTCTCCATAGGTGTAGCAATTGGTGTGTAATCCATCATCCTGAATTTCTTGAGAGTCAGTCTTGGTATATTTCGTCTGAGAAATAAAAATGTGATTCTCTTTCTGCCATACTTCCAATCCAAGACAATAATGCATCAGCCCGAGATATGGTCATGTCGAATGATCGATTAAGACATTTCTTCATTGCATCGATCATCCTCACTGAACTACCAGTGATGACTAGATCGTCAACATAGACAATGACAATCACAATCTCCCCCTTATTTTTGAGGTAAAGATTGGGATCGTATGGATTTCTAACAAATCCATGTTGTATGAGATGCTCATCAATTTTGATGTACCATGCATGGGGTGCCTGTTTGAGGCCATACAGAGATTTCCTGAGTCTGCATACCTTTGCTTCTTGACTAGGTACAACATATCCCTCAGGTTGAGTCATGTAGACTTATTCTTGTAAATATCCATTTAGGAAGGCACTTTTTACATCCATCTGATGGACTTTCCAACCAAACTATGCAGCTAGAGAAAAGATCATCCTGATCATTTTGATCTTACATGTGGGAGAAAATGTCTCCTTGTAGTCAATGCCTTATTTTTGTGCATACCCCTTTGCTACAAGTATTTCGCTTTATACTTTTCCATTTTCCCATATGCTTTGTACTTTAATTTTGAATATCCATCTGCATCATCCAATGAGTTTCTTCCCTAGTGGAAGATCGACAAGCTGCCAAGTGTTATTTTTCATCACTGATTGATATTCAGAGTCCATGGCATCTTTCCAAGATTTTGACTGTAGGGCTTCCTGGACTATAAAGGGCTCATCAGATTCAATAACTCTACTCATCAAAGAAAAGTTAACTTCTTCTCTTGCTTTACTATGAGTCTATGGTCCAGGGGTGGATGTATCTAGTGGAGCATCCATTTTTGCATCTCGTAATGTGCTAGTACACCACTTGGGCATACGGTGAACTGTTCATATGGTTTGTGGTTCTATCTAGATCAACACCATCATCCCCATCATCACTTTTATCATCTGCGGGAACATCATCTTCAATTTTTATAACTGGTGAATAATCTACATCAGGTGTGACTAGAGGAGGAGACTTTGCTTCCTTCTTCTCAAAAAACTCAACATCTTTTCTGGTGTAGACTTTTCTGGTCTTTGGATCCATCAATATGTACCCAAAATTCTCTTCACTATACCCAATGAAGACAAGTGTCTGTGACTTCATGCCCGATTTCTTTCTATTCTTCTTGGGTATGTGCATGCTTTGGCTTTACACCCGAATACTCTAAGGTGTGCAATAGATGGTTTCCACTTTAACCATGATTATTGTGGTGTTACTCCTTCAAGAGAAATTGTGGGCACTCTATTCAACAATTACACTATTGTCTTTGCAAGTCCAGAGTCATCTATCATGCATTACACCATTTCCACGATATTATGATTTCTTCTCTAAACAACACCATTATGTTGCGGTGTGTGTGGAGGAGGAATTTTTCGATGAATCCCATGAGTTTATAGGTAGTCTTTGAACAAATTATTGGGGAATGCCCCCCCTTGATCTGAGTGGAGAGTTATGATGTGACAACCAGTTTCATTCTCAACTGCTACTTTGAACTTCTTCAAAGTTTTAAAATCTCAACATTTTCCTTGAATAGTCATCAAAACATATCATGAAGTAATGAAATATAGAATGACTTGGTTGCATTAGATCATAAAGATCAGTATGAACTAGATCAAGCTTACCATGAGCTCAATATGTAATATTCTAGAATGAAGCTTTGTGTTGTTTTCCTGCTAGGTAATGTGGACACTTGTTTGTATCCTTATAAAGAGATAGTAGCCCATGTACCTTGTTACACCGACATAGTGTCTCGAGATACTTGAAAATAACATGACCAAGTCTCCGATTCCATAGTTGTGTTGATGTAGATTTCTTAGCCAAAAGTTCCTGATCATATCTATGGACAAAATCAAGCTAGAACATGCGTTCCACATTGGAGGATTTTGTAACTATTTTCAAGCCTCGTGATTTATCTTGAATAAAACATGTTTTCTTGCTAGAATGAGTATCAAAGTCAATTTTTAGATTGTGAAGGAGTTGACTGACTGAAAGAATATTCTTTTCAACCTAGGGACATATAAGACATCTGATAGTCTGCAGTTGCGTGAACCAAGGGGTAGAGAAAGGTTCCTAATCCCCTGAACTGTATATGAAGAATCATCACCCAACGAAACATGGTTTTTCAAAGGTGTGTCCCTTATTGAGGTAAACCAATCTCTATGGCTGGTCATGTGTTGAGTGGCTCCCGAATAAACATACCAAACATCACTAGATGATGTGGATGGTTCACTTGATCGAGCAGTGTACAAGAAGTCTTCATTATCTGAATTTTCTTCTTGCTCAGTAATATTTCCTTGCTGATGGGGTCTTCTTTTCTAGTTCCCCTTTTTCTACCCTTGATTGTAGTTTGAATTTCCCTTGTGATATTATTGTTGTGGAAGTACAAATTTGTTTGATGAACCTTTCTTGTAAGTATTGTACAAATAATATTTTAAGTTATGTCCTCTTTTACAAATTGGACATTGCTTCTTCTATTGTTTGTCCCTGTGATATTGATTCTGATGTTGGGAATTTTGATAGGAGTTAGGTTTTCCTTTACCCTTTCCTTTTCATTTTTGATGTGAAGAAAGTTCCTGCTCCTCTTCATCATCCTTATTGTGCATGGCTTCCTCTTGTTACAATAGGTTTACCAGCTTGTAAAAACTAACTATCATATCTAACACGTTTAGTGTTGTGACAAAAATGCGGTAAGAAGAGTAGGGTGCTCTCAAAAAAATGGGAACGAGAGCATCATCTATGACCACTTCTCCCAGGGCTAGAAGTGAAGCCCTCAACTTATGAAACTCTTCTTAAGAAAGCTTCAATTTTCTCATTCTGCTTGAACTTTAGTGTATGTAATTGACTCTGCAAATTTAGCATGACATTCTTGTTTTTGGCCTCATATACTATGTGCTCAATTTATCCCATGCTTCTTTGGCTATTTTAGCATCTTGAATGTGGGGTTGCACATCGTTGAACACTCCAAACAAGATGATAAGTTTGGCCTTTCTGATTTTTTTTATCAAACTACTACCATGTTGTGTTTTACCAGTAGTTGAACTGGTCAGAGTACCATTCACAACACTGCCAGATCTCTTCAAACTCAAGTTATGTCTTGATTTTTGTCTTCCATGCAGCATAGTTATTTCCTTTGACTAGTTGTGAATCCGGAAGAAAAAATTTGGGGGCATTGGTGCCAATTTTTGTAAAAAACACTGATAGAGGATTGGATCTTATCACTCCAGGTATAAGGTCTCCCAATCTCTATACTATCAATCCGATATACCGAACCTTTCTATATACATGCACTCTTCTGATATATATGGTGGTACGTGGAAGAAGATCTCACACTCTCTATATGCCCAGTGGTACGTGAAAGAGGCATTAACATACGTGAAAGAATTCAATACATGGTACCAAGGACAAGTACTGTAGAGGGGTTTGTGTGATTATTGACACCATCTCACAATAACTATCCTCATACGCGCATGTAACTTTCACTATATACTTAGATAATTTTCTCAGTTCAGATTTATGTCGTGCAATCATTCACAGACGAATGGGATGGCTCATAGTGTGTGCAATTGTGACCTTATTACTCCCTGTTGGTGTGTGTGAAATGCCTAGTCATCATCTACATCACCTAGTGATTCATCTCGCCTTAGTGAGAGTCATAGGTCTTAGGAAGTCAAATGACAAGTTTCAGATTTTGTCATAGAATCTGTCATTGTCATTTGTGTCAGTGCGTCATAGGAGTTACATTCGTTATATAGAATTTTAAATCCTTCTTT
Source organism: Taxus chinensis (assembly GCA_019776745.2). Classification (NCBI taxonomy): domain Eukaryota; kingdom Viridiplantae; phylum Streptophyta; class Pinopsida; order Cupressales; family Taxaceae; genus Taxus; species Taxus chinensis. Next base: position 22,698,143 of record CM034156.1, read on the forward strand.
AGTGGCATCATATGCGTCAGTCACATCATATGCGTTAGTGGCATCATTGATGTTCTTTCCTTGTTTAGGCATGGGGGTTACACAACACCCCTATTTGTACTTCCTTTTTTCAATCTATGAGCATGAGCAGACTTGTTTTCTTATTTGCATATTCTTTCCATTGTTCGAATCTTTCTTATTGTGTTGGAGCTTGACGTTACCATCGGAGTGCAACTTCATTGTGGTGCATTGTTTTTGAAAATCGGTTCTCACGAATCCCTCTTTCATGGTATCAGATCCCTGGTTTTGGTAAAACGTGCACTCTTCGTTTATCAAGTTGTTTATTAATTCTGGTTTCTTCTTATTTCCTCGTGCAAGTTTTTTTATTATTACTTTGTGAATTTTATTGCTCACCTCATATTGAGGTTTCAGCAGTTACAAGTTTGAGGTATTTGTGTCATTGGTTCGTACTTTTCAATTTACTTGTGGTTTTGTTCGATGCATTTCATGTCCCATTTCTGTTTGGCGGGGACCATTTCAGGTAGGCACAATGTTTTATATTCCAGCTCAAAGTTTGAGTTGTCTTGTTGTTACACTTTGAGCTATACTCAACCTACTCACCTTTCCTTTCTACATGCATCCTCCAAAGAGTGAATCATGTGGTTCTCTACATTGAGCTTGGAGGAATAGCTGATTGCCTGTGGATTTTGGATTTCATTCCCTACAAATCTTGCTCATCTCTTGGTTGCTGTTTTGGTTTGTTGCCCACTTTGTCTTGTTATTCCAGGTCTCTATATTCCACGAGCACCTTTCTAATGTCTGTATTTCCATTTCCAGCAACCCTTCAACTTTTATCTAACTCGTGCTTTTTACATTTGATTTGCTGATTTCTTTCTTTTCTTTGTTTATCCCTAATTCTCTCTTGCATCTAAATTCCTGATTACTTCTTTCGAAGCCTTACTTTTTCCTCGTAGTGTTGCATGGATATGTTGCTTTGTCGTCACTAGTTTGAAATCTTCCCTACCTGTGTGCATCTGGTTGGTCTTGGTTCAACCTTGTCAACTCTTTCATGGCGACCTATCTCTTCTCTAACCATTGCCAACTGCTAATTACTTTGGTTGTGGATGATCATTTTACTAGCTACTGGCTGAGAGTCAGGTCGGCTAGTTCTGGCTGGATTAGTGTCTTGCAAATTGACCACTATTCGGTTTGGGTTGACAGTTTCCTTTCATGCACCAATCTGTGCACAGCTGTTGTGTTGCACCCCTTGTACTCTATTCTCGAGCCATTACATATTGTTCAAATGCATATAATCTTGGAATAGTTAAATCTTACAAACAGTCAATGTTACATCCTTTCATTTCTACCCGGTCGTTTCAACATGTGGTCACCTTACCCTGACCATAGCTCAGTTCTCTCAGCCCATACACTCTGGCTCAATGTCATTTGGGACGTGGATTGGCTTGCTCCTCCAAATGTTGACAAACTCTTGCATTGTTGATGCAACTTGGCATAAACTTCCAACGGTGCTTTTTGGTAAGGCTCTCCATAGATCGGTCAACATGGGCCCCTTCTCCATCCTTTAGGATTGATTATTGGTAAATTCAATCTCCTTTTAAATATTTTAAGGTGTAAAACTTTTAATTGGCATTGTAAACCTTTATTTTGGGTTTTTACTTGTTTTATTCATCCTTCCTTCAAGTGTCGAAGACGGAGGGTGAGATCCGGGGTTGGTCAGGAGGCTAATCCCCCCCCCCCCCTCACAATTAAAACAAACCCTATCTAAAATTTGATGCCATTTCTAATGAGCATACATATGACACCATTTGCCATGTGTTTAGGGAACTTTTTTAATCCATTTGCAGGCTTATTAGCATTTTTCCATCAGTTGCGGGAATTATTTTTTGCTATAACTTTTGACTCGTTGCTCAGTTTTGAGCACTTCTTTAGTCAAAGTTGCATGTTTTTTCACACTCTAGATGATGGGATTATCAGTTTTGTAAATGCACTATTTTATAAAGTGCCGCATTCTAGGGGGTGTCTTTGTATTGCTTAATTCAACTCATTTTGAATCATCTTGAGCTTTGTTCTATCCCTTTTATTGCTTGTGGACTTGTGAGCACGTGTCTGCCACAGTCTTACAGCAAAGGGATTATTTCATAGTGTGTGCGATGTTATTTCTCACAAACCCTTTCTTCCCCTTCTTGTTTTCCTTCATTCTTATGCTTGCTTACGGTGTCTGAAATTATTGTACCCAATGAACCTTCCTCATTTTTGTCTCCACTATTTGCACCGTTATTACGTTGATTGCAAGGTGAGTGACAAACTGGTTCTCGGCACACAGTCACATCTGATTGTAATCAACACACTAAACTATAAAGTTCCTAACAAAAAGGGGGGTTAAACTATGTACCTTCCTTGGAGGCTCCTCTCGTCATGGACATTGCAATTTCATTCACTCTTTGTTGTTCAACTAGGACCAGGAAACTACCTACAATGGAAGAATGGAATACTTGATCATTGCATTATGTAAAACTTGTTACCACATCTTCTTGGGATGGCACCTAAACCTATTGATCATATTCATCACCAAAATTTGTTGAACGAGAATGACATGGCATACAGGCTTCTTTGTCTTACTATACCAGAGGACCTTCAATGTTGAATAGAGTTCATAGAGTTTGTGCACCAAGCTTGGACTTCCATTTGAAATTTTCATGGAGACCTTGATCCTCCTTCATCTGGTTATGGATTTGATGGTAATCTTGTATCCATGGAGGAAAGTGAGTTCACCGATACTTTTTCTTATGAAGGGCCACCCACACATATTTCTTCGTGTGATGATAGTTCCACTAACACAGACTCGCTTGGTTCTACTTCTAATGATGAGGATTGTGCACCCAGTTCTGATGTCGAGAGTACTATAGAGGACTCTTCTCCTCCTTTTCTCACTATTCCAGAGAGTGTTGACACATCCCACATCTCATCAGATATTGAGTAGTCTCCTATACAATCTCATATAGTCATCACACCCACCTCTTTTCCACCTTCAGTGTTTGAGGCCCCTTTCACTCCTCCACCTTCATTGGATGACTCATACCTATTTTACATCGCTCTTTTGTTTGTTGAGCCCCCTCATTGGAACGATTATCTACCTAACCTTATTTGTCTTTTTTTAGAGTACACTTGTGATGTACTACAGGTTCCTCATCCATCTACAGGTATTTTAGAGGATTTCATCATCTCTATTGTTGGGAGTGCCCCTTCTGGGACTCTTACCACTTCTACTTTTCTGGAGACCTTCATTGATCCACCCTTGCTTGTGGATCCATTTTATGTTATGGGGGATTTTTTTGTTACCTTCACATCAGTTGGACATCCTTTCTTACAGGTGTTCACCCTTCATGACTCTGATAGTTCTAAACATCATGACATTACCTTATGGTTCCTTTGCACTCACTTGCTAGACCTATGTGACACTTTCTTGAACCAGACTCAGATTTCTTTATGTGTGCTGCCTTCTAGTTTCCTTCAAAAATGGAGTGGCCAAGACTTTAGCACATATTTTTTTCCTTCCTAAGGGTAGACACACAGTTTATTGCGGATTGCTCTTTTCAATGCAGGATATCATCATCGACAATTCTAGGAGACTTCTCTCTTCAGATCTATCTAATCTTCCGCAGAGGATCTTCTCATATTCTCTGAATTCGATCATTATTCTTCATGGTTAACTTCTTATTCAGTTGGTCAGACCCATTCTTAGATCCATCCATGATGTTATGGGTTTTCCTTCTGGGACATCCCTGGGTTCATCATAACTTTCTTGGGACCCATCTCTCTCTTGTTCTTCTTCCAGAAATATGTTGATTTGTATATGGGCTACCTTATCAGCCTTTAGTTGTCGATTTCATTGACACATCTTTCTTAGTTGTCTAGGGGAGTCTTCTTTTCTGTTCATGGCTTACCTTGACCTCTTCCTCGGTTTTGAATGAAGGGGGGTGTTGGTGTGTGTGACATGCCTAGAAATCATCCACATCACCTAGTGAGTCATCTCACCTTGTTAAGAGTCATAAGGTCTTAGGAAGTCAAATGACAAGTGTCAGATTCTGTCATAAAATTGGTTATTGTCATTTGCGTCAGTGTAGTCATAGGAGTTACATTCCTTATTTGGAATTGTAACTCCTCCTTTAGTGGCATCATATGTGTCAGTCACATGATATGAGTCAGTGGCGTCATTGATTCTTTCCTTGTTTGGCATGGGGGTTACACAACACCCCTATTTGTACTTCCTTTTTTTGATCTATGAGAAAATGAGCAAACCTGTTTTCTTATTTGCATATTCTTTCCATTATTTGAATCCTTTCTTATTCACTTAGCTTGATCGGTTAGGATCATCAGAGTGCAACTTCATTATGTGGTGCAATTTTTTCAGACGTAATTGGATTCTCATGAATGTGTGCATTGTGAAAAACTACTCCAAATAGTCGTTTTTTAGGAAAATGATGCCCAGGGAAAATGTTTGGGGGGAGGTTAGGGATGATTTTTGGAGGTTAGCGTGTGAGAATAAAATAGATCGTGACGTATTTACTCGTAAGCGCTGGTCCCAGAGGTAACCGTATATACCGAGTGGTTGTGAATGAGATTTAAGATGTCATAAATGGTAATATATAAGAGTGTAAAATTGTATTTACTAGGGTTATGGAGATGGTGACTTAGGATAATGATTTTTAGATAGGTTATGAGTAGTTACAATAATGTGTGGTTTAATATGGAAACCTAGGCAGGTTAGTACAATATGACCTGAAGCATGTCAATTATATTAAACTACATTATCAGAGGATTCAATGGGAGGCAATTCTTTTGAGGATGTGTGAAGCCATGGGACCAGAGGGTCAAAGCAAAACATCCATAATGTGTGTAAAAATTGATGTATGCTTAAAAATAGAGTTTATGCAAGGTGGTGGGCATCAAAGTAAATGTATATAAGCTCTTGATGGTGTCATAATGTATTTCAAAGAATTCTAGGTGACCTAAATAAATAAGGTGTGTAAAAAGGGGTTAGATTAGTGATGATTATGGATCACAAGAGGTTAGGGTAGTCAATCGGCAGTCATAAAAACAAAAATTATATAATCCAATTTTTACACGCAAATGGATCTTTTGTAATGTGTTAACTTGTTATTCAAGAGATATTATTGGTTAGTTTTGAGTTTTTTTGAAAGATGAAGACAAGTGGAAGTCACATGAAGAGATAGTGGATGAGGAGAGGGGTACGTAGGTTTTATTTTTGTTGTTTGTTTTTTTTTTTTTTTGTGATTTTTGACAAGATTTAGAAGAGAGATCCCAATTGTACAATTGAAGGTGATTGGGTGGATCATCATTGATCTGTATAAAGAAAGTGTGGCCGATTAGAAATCAATGAAAATTAGTTTTTTTTTTTTGATAAAAATGATAAATGATGTGATTTTTTGCTTTTTATTATAGGTGAGAGATACCATATACCTCTAGGACATGATCCCAGAGATGATTGAGACTGTGAGAGGATATGTTACTTATGTTGATTGGGCCCATTTGGCTTCTAATAACTGTTATCCAAAATTGACCCCCAGGGTCGAATTTTGATAACATACATCAGGATTCTCAAGTCCCAGGCTGAAATTCAAGGAAAAAGATCATGTTCTAGGGTCCCCTCAGAAAATTTTCTAACTCCCCTGTCTCTGAAAAGAGCAAGAGAAAATGCGAGAAGTTGCAGAAAATAAGCCTGGGCCAAAAAAAATTATGAAAATTGGCTAAGTCCTTGTTCTAGAACATTTGGGACGCCAAGGCGCGGATCGGCCGAAAAGCCTACAGGTGGCCCAAATAGCAAAGGGACAAGTGGGACAAGAGTGCGCGAAGGACGCGAACCGGCCGGTTCGGCCAGAACGGGGAATTGTAGCACCAGGACAGTCGGACCAGAAGGACGCGTGGGACGCGGAAAGCCGGTTCAGCCGAAAGAGAAGAAAATCGACTAACAGTTTGGGACATTCGGGCCGTGAGTATGTGAACCACCTGGATCGGCCGAAAAGGAGAAATTTTGCACCAAAAATTTGGGACATTTGGGCCGTAAAGGCGCGGATCGGCCGGATCGGGCGAACCAGAAGAATTTTCCCCGCGAAGCACTGGGACATTAGGGACAAATGGACGCGAACCGGCTGGTTCGGCCGAAACAAGAAACTTCAGCACAAGGAAAAGTGGGACATCCGGGACAAAAAGACGCGGTGGACGCGAAAGAGCTGGCAGACCCGTGGACGAATGCCAACCAGGAGATGACACGTGTCGTCAAGGAAAAAGGTCCAAAAAGTCAAAGGGGCGAGTTTTTCGAGCACTGATCCAAACCAATGAAATAGTGCCACGTGTCCAAGTTTAAGGGGCCCACAAGAAAAACCCACAAAAAGGTGGAGAGAGGGAATTTCTCAGCGAACCAGAGCCTGCCACGTGTCGTCCAGATGGCAGAGCGTGGGAAAAGAAATTTAAAAATCCGTTTTTCACCTGTTTTGTGCCCTAAATCTTCAGATCATCATATCTTTCGATCCAGAGCTCGGATTTGCACGTTCTTTATATCAATGGAAAGCTGTTGAAGTTCTCTACATGATTCTGGGGTAAATATTGAATTTTGGTGTAGTTTGGAGGGAGAAAATTAAGAAACATGTCTCTGACGCGTGTAATGCTTCAACTACCAACTTTAATGCAGCAGACAGCTCGCCGCTCCTGTTAGACAGCCTGCCGTTTTGCCAGGATCCACCGCTTGGATCATAATGAGATGATTTAAATGCTACCAAGAAGTGGTTGGAGTAGATTCTAAATTTCCCCTCTCTCCTCTCTCATTTCTTGATATATATTGTAAAGAGGAGGTCCTTTTAACAGGTCAGACATTCTTGTTTTGCATCCTCCCTTCTTCCCTGCTTGCAAGAGAATTTGTGGAGCTTTTCAAACCTCCCATATGGATTGTAATGCCAGTTTTTACCTCTTGGCCACTGCAATGTACTGTATCGACTCTTGAGCAATATATATATGTTTGTGATTGATTCTCAACCCTCTCATGTATTCATTGCTGTTATTTTGATCTCTTATTGCAGTTTGGTTACCTGTGCATAGTGTTTGTATTGCATCTATGTGGTCTGTGTTAGATTTGCAAAATGAGTGTCTAACATTCCTTGGTGCATCACCTCTATAGTTTAGGTTTTATTCTATGCATTTTCTCACCCTGTCTCCTTGACAAGTTAGATTAGGTTTTAGTAAACCCTCTGCATTTTTGTGTGCATCTGAACAGAGGAATAGGAACCAGCCTTCTCTGGAGAATCCTTTCTCATCTTTACAAGTCCCACACTTGGAGAAAGGATTCCATGTTGTGCAATCACACTGGATGCCTGAACATCAACCTAGAAGCCTGATCTGCATCCAGGGGTGCTGTGAGTCTGCAACAACAGTTTTGGCACGCCCGGTGGGACACTAGAGGTCTCATTTTTATTGCAGCAAAGTTGATATGCATCTGCTGTAGTTTTCTTGCTTATAAGAGCTATTATTTGCATATCTGGCGACTCCAAGGGGAAGAATCAACTGGTTTCAACAGTGCAGGCCTGAAAACTCATGAGAAGAATCACCACAAGGTCAAGAGCTGGAGAAGAAGAAGTGTTGTTTGAATACCTGCAATTATCTCCAAGAAGAAGGCAAAGAGGAAGAAGGATTCAAAGGTCTCCATCTCCACCAAACAGAACTCTCTCAACTCCTCCACCTAATAGGCCTTTCTTTCAATATACAAGGGTTTTAAGACCAATCAGAATGGCTCAGAACAATCCCTATGTCAACTTCACAGGCAGCAGCCCACTTTCTCTCAATGCACAACATCCAGTTCCTATTACAGCCTTGAAGAACATTCCCTACTTCACTGGAGAAAATCAGACTACTCCAGGTGATCATGTTAAAGATATTGCTAACCTTTGTGCAATCCATGAAATCGATGAAATGCAAGTAGCTGTCAAATTACTGGCATCTTCATTCAAGGGTAAAGCATTACAATGGTTTAGGAGCCTTGGGGTTGGTTCTATCACAAACTGGAATCAGCTGTGCATTGCACTTCACGAGCAATTTGGAGAGAAGGGAGACAACTTGTCTCTTTTGGAGCAGCTGACAACTATCAAGAGAGCCCCCAATGAGCAGCTGACTGATTTCAACTTCAGATTTCAAAGGTCTTGGGATAGGATTCCAGTGGCAGTCAGGCCAACAGTAGGAGGTGCTTTTCTATATTACCTTAAAGCTTTAAATTCTGATATTTCTATGTTAATTCAGTCCATGGGAGGCACGAAAATCCCTATGGCTTATAGCATTGCCATTAGGGCTGAAAACTGTCTTATTCAAGCTGGTAAACTGGCCTCCTAGGCCTCCCATGCCCTTGTATCCAAACTTAGAAAATCCAAGCACTAGTCAAGCACCCACTTTGGCTCCTGTTCCCACTCCTAGAAATTAGAGTTCAAATGAAGCTTCCACTTCATCTCCAAGTGCTTCAAATGAACTCCAAGAGGTCATGAAACAGTTGCAAAACCTAGGCAATGAGCTGGTTACTCTCAAAAGGAAACAAGCCCAAGGTTTCAGACCTTCTTATCAACCCCAAGCTCAGCCTAATAGGCAGCCATACCAACCACAAAGACCACCTAATCCAGCTGCAAATATGAATCAAAATCAAAGCCAAGTAAGGCCTCCTGCCAATAGACCATTCCAGCCCTATAATCCTAATGCCATATCTACCTCTAAGGCATTAGTGCCAACACAGAATAACATTGCCCAGGAATATGATTGGTGCTTTCCATGCAATGAGCCTCATAACCAATCCATGTGCTTCAATGGTGCTCTCAATCAAGCACTAATGGTGACAACTACTGGTGTGGAGGGCGAGGGCAGTCAAGGAAACAGTCAACAACAAGAAACATTCCAACAGCAATCAGCCCCAAATGACACTACATTGGTGAACTGGCAAGCAGAAGATTTCTGTGGCATGAATCAGGTAGTTTCTCAAGGTGTTGTAGCCAACACAAGGTCAAAAAGGAGGAATCTGGGTGAAGAACAGCCATTAGCCCCAGCCAATCCACAACCTTCCACGGCTCCACAAATGATTGGCAAGCAGAGTCCAGTTTCAAATACACAAGGGCAGCCAAGAACAGTCCCTAGGCCAACTCAAATGCCAAGCTGTTGCTGCCCACGTGCAAGGAGTAAATGTGCAAACCAAAGGACAGCAGAGAGATTATTCATCACCATTCAGTATCATTGATTAGATGAAGAAGACTAACGTCAACATATCAATGTGGGAATCCCTATCCATCCCAGGACAAAGAGATCTGCTGCAAGATGCCATGAAGGACTGGACAACTTCGAATCAGCGGGTTCAGATGCAAGACAAAGTGCTTACAAATGCTGCCCAGCCTGAAGGAAGTCATGGAGGACAACAAGGTAAAATGTTGAAGCCCCCTCCTTTCTATGTTTCATTAATCATTGGGGATAAACTAGTACACAATTGCATGATTGATTCCGGGGCAAGTAGCTCCGTGATGCCCAAGCAAATAGCTGATCAGCTGGGTCTCCAATATGAAGTAATATCTAAAGGAGTAGTGCAATTGGATGGGACAGCAATAGCAACAGTTGGAGTGATTAAAAACTTGAGTCTTACCTTGCATGCATGTCCAAATGTTGTTGTCTTACAAGATGTATCAATCATAGACCTTCCACCACTCTTTGCCCTTTGCTTGTCAAGGGACTTCACAGCCAAGATTGGAGGGTATTTGTCTGCTGATTGGTCTCACATGCTGTTTAGAACAAGGTATGGAACTAAGGCTACAATTAGGTCCGAACCCATTGCAAACTTCCATATTGAGCCTTACACCCCAAGTCAGATTAATGCCAATTGCTCAGCATTTGATCAAGAAGATCACCCTAGTACTGATGAGGCTGACACCAAGGTTGGAAGTATCCCGGACCTAACTCTTGATGAATGGGCAAACAAGATACATGCTTTTGATCCCTATCAAGAAGTAGAAGAATCTGAGCTGGGAGTCTATTGTATACACGAAGAAAATCAACCTGTTCCTAGCATCACCAAGCCAAGCCATAATGATGACAACGAGGTATGGCAGCTGTTTTTTGATGGATCAAGGAGTAGGCAAGGTGCAGGAGGTGGAGCCATGCTTGTTTCACCTCAAGGAATAAAGTACTATTCAGCTTTTAGATTTCAATTTGCATGCTCCAATAACACTGCTGAATATGAAGCCTTGGTGCAAGGGATGCATTGGGCAATCAAGAGAAAAATAAAGAATCTGCAAGTCTTTGGGGACAGTGAATTGATTGTAAATCAGGTCAAGGGACGGCATGCTGCCAAGAATGATCTACTCAGGTGCTACAAGAATAGGGTGTGGGACCTCATGGAAGATTTTGAAGGTTTTGGCATCGAATCCATTCCCAGGAAAGAGAATCAAGCTGCTGACAGGCTTGCAGCAGTAGGGGCAGCCTTTGACATTATGGAAAGCATTCAACAAGACAAGGTACAACCAAACATCCACGTGATTGTGAGGCCTTCAGTGCCGGATAACAATGTCAGTTGGCAAGTGTTTGAGAATGACCAGCAAATTGTCAATTTCTTACAAGAAGAAGCTGAGTTCTCTGCCAGGAATCAAGACAGAGTTGCATCAGCAGTATGGTGACCAAGTGGTGCAACTGAGAACTAACAAATTACCAAAAGGCCTCATAACCTTGGAGTCAATCTTCAACCCGAATGATCAGTTTCGGAAGGAAAGGCAAACATTCAAGTAAAGGGTGAGGATTCAGAGCCTATTTTAGTGGAAGAAGGCAAAACATTGCAGATTGGCAAAGTAAGTACCTCACAAGAGAAATCTGATTTTGTTCAGCTTTGCCAAGAATTTCCAGATGTCTTCGCTTGGAGCTATGAAGACTTGAGAGGATTCAATCCAAATTTGGCACAACATACCATAGAATTGGATCCAGATGCTAAGCCCATCAGGCAGAAGCAGAGACCAGTCAACCCTCACATTGAGCCTCTAATGAAGAAAGAGCTAAATAAGCTAATAGAGGCAAGCATTATATTCCCAATCAAGCACTCAAGCTGGGTTGCTAACTTGGTTCCGGTCAGGAAGAAGAGTGGAGAAATCAGGTTGTGTGTGGACTTCCGAGACCTAAATAGGGCATCTCTCAAGGATCATTATCCACTCCCTTCCATGGAGCAAATATTGCAAGTTGTAGCTGGTTCAGAGAGATTCTCATCTCCTAGATGGCTACTCAGGGTATAATCAGGTGATGGTGAAAGAAGAGGACCAGTTCAAGACGGCCTTCACCACCAAATGGGGCACGTATGCTTACAAGAAGATGCCATTTGGGCTGTCCAACGCTGGTGCTACCTTCCAAAGGGCAATGGACATGGCATTCAAAGGCTTGATCAACAAGATAGTGCTGATATACCTAGATGACATCACTGTCTTCTCAAAGAATGCAGCAGACCATCTCTTTCACCTCAGGCAAGTGTTTCAGAGGTGTAGAAAGTTTGGAGTGTCTTTGAATCCCAAGAAGTGCATCTTTCTTGCACATGAAGGAAAGCTCCTTGGCCATATTGTCTCGAAAGAGGGACTGGCAATTGATCCAGAGAGAGTTGAAGCCATAAGAGCACTACCATTGCCAAGTCACAAGAAGGCTCTTCAAAGTTTCTTGGGAAGGATCAACTTTGTTCAGAGGTTTATCCCAGATTTTGCAGCCCTTGTCAAGCCCATCACCAAAATGTTAAAGAAGAGCATGGCTTTTAAGTGGACAGCAGAAGGCAAGGAGAGTTTTGAAGCAATCAAAGAAGCTATCTCTCAGGCACCAACTCTCATCAACCCAAACTTCTCCAAGGATTTCATCCTCTATGCATTTGGAGGTGATGACACTATTTCTGCCATTCTGGTACAACAGAACAAAGATAATGATGAGCAGCCGATTGCCTTCTTCAGCCAGAGCCTAGATGACTATGAGGTGAGGTACTCTTTTATTGAAAAGCATGTACTTGCAGTAATCAGAAGCTTGAAGAAATTCAAGCATTTAGTCTTAAACAACAAGGTCCAGTTGCTGGTCTCACATGCTGGAGTTAAGGACTTCCTCCTCAACAAGGATTTGAATGAGAAAAGGGCAGGTTGGATCACCCGTGTCATGGAGTATGACATTGAGATCAAGATCACCAAGCTGGTAAGAGGGAAAGGACTGTGTGAGCAGCTGGTTTTGGGGAAGCAAAAGGAAGTATGCAACGAAGAAGAGGCTGTTTTGACAGTCCAAGACAGCCATGAGCCAAGTGGCAATCAAGAAGAAGACAATGCTGCCCCGACTCCCTGCTGGACCCAAGGTATTATGCACTTCCTAGGCACAGGCCTATGCCCCCTAGAAATGAACAAGACCCAAAGGAGACACTTCAGATTACAGGCTGTCCCGTATGCCATTGTTGATGGAGTTTTGTTCAAGAAAGATGTAAATGGAGTGCTGCTGAGATGCATTAGCACAGATCAGATTCAAAGGGTGTTGGAAGAGTTTCATGGTGGACCAGCTGGTGGCCATTTTGCACCAAGAGTGACAGCTCTAAAAATCATGAAGGCTGGTTATTATTGGCCTAAAATCTTCAGTGATTGCTATGCATGGATCAAGAGGTGTAAGAATTGTGCATTCTTCACAGGAAAAGAAAGACTTGCTGCCCTTCCATTGCATCCAATCTCAGTTGACCAGCCATTCATGCAATGGGGTTTGGACTTCATTGGAGTCATTAATCCCAATTCAAGCCAAGGGCATAAATGGATTTTGACAGCCACCGACTACTTCACCAAATGGACAGAAGCAGTAGCACTCAAAGAGGCAAATGAGTCTAGCATCCTAGACTTTTATGAGGGGATAACAACCAGATTTGGTGTACCTACCACAATAATCTCTGATAATGCATTGGCATTCATTGGATCTAAGGTGACTGAGTGGGCCGTCAAGAATGGTATTCACTTGAGCACTTCATCGAACTATTACCCTCAGGGTAATGGCCAGGCCGAGTCTACAAAAAAAAACTTGTTGAGGATCATTAGGAGAACTCTTGATGAGAATCAGAGGTCTTGGCACACCAAGCTGAAATCAGCCTTATGGGCTGATAGGATCACTCCCAAAAGATCCACAGGTAACTCTCCATTCAGGCTTGTCTATGGAAGAGAGGCAATCTTGCCCATGTCACTTGAGTTGCCAACATTGGAACTCATGAAGCAGCTGGAGTTACTTGAATTTGAGCCCATGGAGGTGAGGTATGCAGAGTTGATGGAGCTGCAAGAGATCAGAAATCAGGCATCCCAAGCAATGGAAAAGGATCAAACTTTGATCAAGAAGACCTTCGATAGAAAGGCCAAGGATAGATCTTTTCAAGTTGGAGATCTAGTGTTGAAATGGGATGCAGACAGAGCAAAACCGGGAAGGCATTCAAAATTTGATGCCATTTGGAGTGGCCCATACATGGTCATAAAGTGCAAGAGCAGAAATGCTTTCCAATTGGCCTCATTGGATGGTGAAGAACTGCAGATTCCAGTAAATGGAATCTATCTCAAACATTGCTACTGAAAGTAAAAGGTTCACCCTTGTAAATATTAGTCTAGATTTCAATTCCTCTAAGTGCGTATGCACATTGTCTTGTTGTAGTTAGGTTTCAGTTTCCCTAAGTGCTTTGGCGCAGGTTTTGTTGCTCCTGGATTGGGTTTTTACAGTTCAGCGTGCTCTCGTAGAAGGAGTTGCAGTATCAGGCTCATTTCAGGTCATTGCTTATGACTCCATGCCCAATGGATCGCTAAAAGGCAACTGGTCTTTTCATCTAGCAGGCAGATGACCCCGCTGAGTCACCAAATTGTTATCCAATTTCACCCCCCAGGGTTAATTTGATAACATGCATCAGAGATTCTCAAGTCCCAGGCTGAAAAAGAATGAGCTCAAGAGAATGTGAGAAGTTGCAGAAAATAATTGGGCCAGAAAAAATTGTGAAAATCGGCTAAGTCCTTGTTCTAGAACAGTCGGGACATTTGGGACGCCAAGGCGCGGATCGGCCAAAAAGCCTCCAGGTGGCCCAAACAGCAAAGGGACAAGTGGGACAAGAGTGTGCGAAGGACGCGAACCAGCCGGTTCGGCCGGAACGGGGAATTGTAGCACCAGGACAAATGGGACAAAGGGACGCGTGGGACGCGGAAAGCCGGTTCAGCCGAAAGAGAAGAAAATTGACTAACAGTTTGGGACATTCGGGCCGTGAGTACGCGAACCACCCGGATCGGCCGAAAAGGAGAACTTTTGCACCAAAAATTTGGGACATTTGGGCCGTAAAGGCGCGGATCGGCCGGATCAGGCGAACCGGAAGAATTTGCCCCGCGAAGCACTGGGACATTAGGGACAAATGGACGTGAACCGACCGGTTCGGCCGAAACAAGAAACTTCAGCACAAGGAAAAGTGGGACATCTGAGACAAAAAGATGTGATGGACGTGAAAATCTGGCAGGCCCATGGACCAATCAGGAGCATGACACGTGTCGTCAAGGAAAAAGGTCCAAAAAGTCAAAGGGGCGAGTTTTCGAGCACTGATCCAAACCAATGAAATAGTGCCACGTGTCCAAGTTTAAGGGGCCCACAAGAAAAACCCATGAAAAGGTGGAGAGAGGGAATTTCTCAGCGAACCAGAGCCTGCCACGTGTCATCCAGATGGCAGAGCGCGGGAAAAGAAATTTAAAAATCCGTTTTCGCCTGTTTTGTGCCCTAAATCTTCAGATCATCATATCTTTCGATCCAGAGCTCAGATTTGCACGTTCTTTATATCAACGGAAAGCTGTTGAAATTCTCTACATGATTCTGGGGTCAATCTTGCATTTTGGTGTAGTTTGGAGGGAGAAAATTAAGAAAATGTCTCTGACACGTGTAATGCTTCAACTACCAACTTTAATGCAGCAGACAGCTCGCCGCTCCTGTTAGACAGCCCGCCGTTTTGCCAGGATCCACCGCTTGGATCATAATGAGATGATTTTAAATGCTACCAAGAAGTGGTTGGGGCAGATTCTAGATTTCCTCTCTCTCTCCTCTCTCATTTCTTGATATATATTGTAAAGAGGAGGCTCTTAAAGAGGTCAGACATTCTTGTTTTGCATCCTCCCTTCTTCCCTGCTTGCAAGAGAATTTGTGGAGCTTTTCAAACCTCCCATATGGATTGTAATGCCAGTTTTTGCCTCTTGGCCACTGCAATGTATTGTATCGACTCTTGAGCAATATATATATGTTTGTGATTGATTCTCAACCCTCTCATGTATTCATTGCTGTTATTTTGATCTCTTATTGCAGTTTGGTTACCTGTGCATAGTGTTTGTATTGCATCTATGTGGTCTGTGTTAGATTTGCAAAACGAGTGTCTAACATTCCTTGGTGCATCACCTCTGTAGTTTAGGTTTTATTCTATGCATTTTCTCACCCTGTCTCCTTGACAAGTTAGATTAGGTTTTAGTAAACCCTCTGCATTTTTGTGTGCATCTGAACAGAGGAATAGGAACCAGCCTTCTCTGGAGAATCCTTTCTCATCTTTACAAGTCCCACACTTGGAGAAAGGATTCCATGTTGTGCAATCACACTGGATGCCTAAACATCAACCTAGAAGCCTGATCTGCATCCAGGGGTGCTGTGAGTCTGCAACAACAAAACCATTGTTTTTAATTTATTTCAACTTTATAGCTTACGCAGGTCATTTTATTTTTTTGTTGATGTCATGTTAAATTCTCACGGCTTTTACTAATGTTGCCTTGCTTTTCCTTGTGCAGGTCACAGGTACGTTTGTGCAAGGAGGAGGTCGTTCCACATGTTCTAATTGTGGAGGAGTGCATATATGCAATGTCTTTTCTTCTCTGCCACCACTATTTTTTGTTTGTTTGTGTAGGTCTAGTGTGTGGAGGAGTTCACATAGAAGGTTTCATGCCAATCCAATCAGGAGAAATAGTGACCAACTTATGGTCTACCCGTCCTCTTGTGTTACAATGAATTGATCCTAAAAGGAACGATAACCAAATCATACCAAGCCAAGAACACAGATGCTAATCAAACACCACGATCATTAAGATGAAAGCAATTCACCAGAATAGCTTTACATAAAACCTTTGCAAACAAATGAGCAGCAATATCATATATTATTATGGAACTCAATGCAATACATTGAGAATGGGCCTTGCTTAAATAGGCAAGGAATAACAATCTAAGAACCAATCAAGGTCATAGATCAAGCCATAAATCAAGGAAATAAATAGTCATCAAAGAACTAGTCAAGTCCATAGATTTATGAGAGAACTAGACATCAAAGATCTAGTCAATACCATAGATCAAGGAAAGAACTAGTCAATACCATATATCAAGGAAAGAACTATACCTAACAACTATATAATATCTCCTAATATTTAAATAAGATAAAATAAATGTCCACACACATAAGTGGGTGAGGATAAATACAATAAAAGTAAATAAAGTACCTAGGTGAACATGAGCTTAGGTAAATACCTACTGTAACACCCCCTCCTCAAGTGAACCTAAGGGCCAAAATAGAAGTGGCATGTCCACAATATGAGTCCCAGAAAGTAGGCCTGATGAGGTACTCATGTATAATAACTGGGAAAAAAGGGACACCGCAAGGTACCCAAAACTAGTAACAACAAAGTAAAGAGAGTAAAGACCCGCTCCAAGGCATCCCAATAAGCTCAGCTCAAAAAACTTGTATATGCTAAAGAAGTTTGGTGTGCACTATGGTCTAAATCCACTGCTCTATCACAAAACTCAAAAACAACTGACACTGGGTTTCACCAAAATAGCTCCATACAAGGAGACTGTCAACAGAGTGATGTTGAAAGTGCAAAAAAAACACCAAACATAATTTGATCAACTACTGCAAATAGGTGTGCCATGATCCAAGAACAATAACCAAAGCAACAAGGCAAGGACATAAACTCCAAAGTGTCACGATCCAAGAAAATCCAAGGTAACAAGGTAAGGACACAAAACCTAAAGAAGCAGGATCAACACCACACCCTCCCATACTGCTGAATGAGTGGAGTGATGCTACAAATCTATATGAGTTGCCCAAAATCAACTACTCAAACACTGACAAAATAACACTGGTCTTCACCAGAATAGATCTCCCATAAGAGATACTGTCAACATGCCAAAAGTGTCAAAAATACAGATACAAAATCTCTCAACAAATAAGAGAGATACACTACACTTGCTAAAGAAAAGTGCTCAAAACAAGAAGCATCACAATGCAGAAGGTATAGAAAGTGGAGCAAGAGGCTGAATGGTGGAGGAGCCATGCCTGTAGAGTCCTCTCAATGAATGTCTATGTCACCGCCACGAGTGATCACATATCCACCCCAAATCAACATAGATGGATGAAGAATATTCCTACATATGACTTGGTGCAAAATGCACAATGGGTGCATGCAAAAGAATATTAGAATGTGTGTCAAGTTGATCATGTCTGATAGTTGAAATCTTAGGTTTCTCAAGCCTGAGTGAAGGTGTAGAACTCATGTGTTGCTCATAATCCTCAGAAAGTGTCAAGCGAGCAAACAAAAGAAGCTCTATCAGTGTGTGATCCCAGTGAATTATCTACTCAAAAACCAATGTCATGACGAGAATTCCACTTAACATGTGGAATAGAAGAAACAATACCCTATGAATGTCTTCCAATGACTCCACTAGTGAGACCCATAGAATGAAGCATGTGAGAACTGAATCCAGTGGTATGCTTATCAAAAAGGCCATGTAGTTGAGCAAAAATAGGATACACAACATGTGGTACTATAATAGGCACAGATGCGGAAGAGCATGCAGTAACAAGCCTCACAGGTTTAGAATCATCAAGAGCAGGAACATGCTCAAAAACTAACAAATCAATGTCAGTGGGTATATGAGAAATAGCTGCAAGTGGACTAGGAGCATGGTAATGGTAAGTTTGTTCTGTAGGAAGTGTATTATTGTATCATTATCCTGAATGAGTGATTGCAAAAGAGAATTTCACTTCTTGAGCGATCTATTTTCTTCCACAAATTTTACAATATCCTCTTGAAGTCCACATACTTCATAGAAAATCATATTATTCTCATAATCCATGATAGATACAAAATGTAACTCCTATAAGTTTAGGACATCGAGCTCAACCAAAACTGCATCCACAATTGATTACAACACTCCTCCATATTTGGCACTTTATAATTATATTAGAAGTCTCAAAATAAATATTTTCAATTAAAAGAGCACAAAAAAACGAGCTCTTTTGCAAAAAACGGCACTCAAAACCAAGTTATCGATCAAAAGTTACAAGCTTTTTAATATTTTACTCTATTATTTATTTTAGTTGCCACTAAAACAAAATAAATTGTTGTTTCCTTCACCACACAAATAAAATTAAAGGGGGCTCAAGTTAAGTTCCTACTAGTAGGAATCACAAGCTTTAAGCCCTCATATGACCATACCATATGTTCAAGGTACCATGAAAGGAACGATAACCAGATCGTACCAAGCCAAGAACACAGATGCTAATCAAACACCACAATCATTAAGATGAAAGCAATTCACCAGAATAGCTTTACATAAAACCTTTGCAAATAAATGAGCAGCAATATCATATATTATTATGGAACTCAATGCAATACATTGAGAATGGGCCTTGCCTAAATAGGAAAGGAATAACAATCTAAGAACCAGTCAAGGTCATAGATCAAGCCATAAATCAAGGAAATAACTAGTCATCAAAGAACTAGTCAAGACCATAGATTTAGGAGAGAACTAGACATCAAGGATCTAGTCAATACTATAGATCAAGGAAATAACTATACCTAACAACTAGATAATATCTCCTAATTCTAAATAAGATAAAATAAATATCCACACACATAAGTGGGTGAGGATAAATACAATAAAGGTAAATAAAAAGCCTAGGTGAACATGAGCTAAGGTAAATACATACTCTAACAGATCCCCACAAGGAGGTTATAGTGAACTCATCCCAATCCAAAGTGACACGACCACACTTGGTTACATGGCTAGACAACAAAAAAAATGCCCAAGCAGAAGAAATATAACTCAGACAATGTAAAAACACAACTGGTCAATGTTATGTGAGCTCGGTTGTTTGTAAAAAAATAACTCCCAATGCAAGAACAACCTGACTAAGTCTGGTCTCAATGCATGGTCGATTTCCAATATTATTTGATTGTAGGGTCAGAGAAGATGGTTGGGTAGGAGCTCTTCAATCTATTAAACCAACTTGGTGGAATGCTAATGTAACTTGGTCCTCTAAATTTGATAATACATATAATATTATTTGTAGCTAAGCAATTTAGAGACAAAACCCCTACTGGTGAATTTTTTTTAACATTGTAAGCCCCAGGAAAAAGAAAATCTTGGTGCAGGGCACCAAGGCAAAAAAAAAAATTGTGTTACGTTTACCTAGAATTCACACAGGAGGTTATGGGATTGCAGGGAGATGTGGGAAGTTGTTGGAGGCAGCATTAGCTCTCTGACGAAGAAGATTTCTTCTCCACAAATTCTTCTTTCTCTGCAACCTTCTCTAACCTAGTCAGGAGCTTCAATTCGCTCTGGTACCAAATGTGAACAGGGATAGAATCCTGTAAATTATATTAATCTGAATCAACCAAATTACATATGAATGATCTGCAATACTTATAGGTATTATACAAATGAATACAAACAAGAAACTAAGTTGCACATGTGCAACAATATTCCTGATTACATAAGCTTCCAATATTACATTCGGGAAGCACAAATGAATAATAACAATAATATTGTTAAAACAATATAAAAACACCTGTATTTTTTGAATACAAATAATAATATGGTTTATAATTAAATTTAACCATATAAACAATAAATACATTAATTAATATACAATGCATAATGAATATAGGTGAATAATAATAATTAACCTAATAGGGGCGTCGTGTAGAAGAGCATGAGAAGATACCCGTTGACAGAGTCAGATGACATTTTGGGTTGTCGCAAGATGTACCTCCACCATTCCCACAATATAGGAGGGATGACATGGAGAGGCCTATGCCTCTACCATAGCCGACACTACTTACAGGGCAGGAGGAGCAAGTGGTAGACCAGTGGATTGATGATGTCGGAGTTACAGACAGGTATAAATAGTGGTGGGTAGTATAGCTACGAGCAGTACCACCGAGGCTGGGGTAGCCAGACTTTACCACCATCACAGTTCAGAGAGACGCCCTACAAGGGTAGGTGGTAAACCTGGTTACATAGTTAGGGATAATGCAGGGACAACTGATGGGTTCATAGACACAGGTTGTCATGTTGCAGGCACAGGTAGCATCCCTACAGGCCCAGGTAACATAGGGATAGGTACCTACACATGGTGGAGATGGAGATGGGGTATAGGTGGCCACCTTAGAGGCATAGGTTACAGTTTTGCAGGTCCAATTGGCCACTGCACAGGCACAGGTTGTGGCCCTTCAGGCCCAAGTACAAGCACAGGTACCTACACAGACCAAGGGACAATGTCTCGTTTTACAGGTAGGGGCGGGTTAGGGTCCCACTGTACAGGTACAGGTTTAGAGGCCGATGACACCACCATAGACAATACCCATGGCCAGGTTCAAGGATGCCTTAGGAGAGGCGAGATACTATCAGGATCACCTGATGGTGGCAGGGATAGATGTCCCTTCTTATGTAGAGTATAGAGCATAGTAGGCCTCGAGTGAGAGGACTAGGTCCCACACTCACTGTGTGGAGAGTATAGGGGGCTAGCGAGCCTAGAGACAGGGTCAAGGTGAGGCCACCAGTGCACGGAGGCAAACTCCAGGGGAGGTACTAGTAGAGGTCAGGCCATGACCCATTGTGGGTGGTGACCTGCTAGTGGGATGTCGCATGGGAGAAGAGGAGGAGTAGGAGACATGTGATACATGCATGGAGGATGTCTGATGGGGGGATTCCTATAGTGACACATACTTCCATTTTTTGTGTCTTTTTGGTATATACTGGCCTGCGTGCCGAAGACAGTGAGGTTATATATGATTGTTTTGAGATTTTGATCATATATCGTCCTGCGTGCCAAAGATGGTGAGGATGTATCTGAGATATTCAAGATATGTGTATATATTCGTATCTGTGTACATATGTATGTATACACATACTTTCTCATTTAAATAGATGATGATGATATTTATAGCATGGATGGTGTAATTGTTTTTAATTTCCATTATTATGTGTGTACGTGATGGAGACTAGGTGAATTAGGTATGATTGATTCAAGGTCGTAGGCATGGCTGAGTTAGGTCAATTAGGAATGATGGAGTTAGGTCATAGGCATGATAGACTCGAGTTGGTTAGGCATGATGGAGTTAGGTCATTTAGGCATGGTGGAGTTAGGTGTAGGCATGATGGAGTCTTGTTTTTAATGTTAATTTAATGGCCAAGTTATTGGCAATGTGGGAAATAAATGATGAGGTATATGCACGTTATGGTTTAAGTTTCCAAATATTTGCTATAGTATAAATGTGAAAATGATAAATGAATGATGTGATGAAATGTTTATTAATTGTTGCTTGTTTGGTTTAATTTCTAATTGTTGATACTAAAAATAGAAATGAATTAAGGTACGATGCTCATAGAAAAATGGAGGGGAAGATAGGTTAGGGTGAAGAGTGGCCGAGCTAACCTTTAAGGACCCTATGCCCTTGGAGTTCTGCCTACATAGCCCTGGTGAAAAGGGTCCTCAGACCGATGTAGTTATCTCATAAGCTAGGGAAGAATATGAGGAATGGGTTAGTAGATCTTAAGCATGATCGAATGTAGGTCATAGGCATGGTTGATTTTAGGTCACAGGCATGGGTGAGTTAGGTCATAGGCATGGTTGAGTTTTTTAAAATATAGGTGTCGATGATCTGGTCTTATATAGAATAATCAATAAGTAATGAGGAAGGTGAATGGTACGAGGTGGTAAAAGATCCACCTAATTGATAAGGAACCTAATTAGTCTGTCATACCCCATATGGGATTATGAACATAAGACCCTAAAGGTGTTGCATAATGGACTATTTAAAGGTGAAGTAAGTCTCATGGACACAAAATGTCACATTTGCAACAAGTCCCTTGAGTAGATAGGAAATTAGGATGAAAAGGAAATGAGGTGAGAGTGGGTGGTTTAGCGCAGCTTAGTGTACGACAGCATGTTTTTCTTAGCAACAAACCCAGGATCAACAACAGGCAAGTCCATGAAAAAAAATTCATCATTTTCTTCATTTGTTTATTTTTAATAGACTGATCGATGTGGGAAGTCTATATGGGATGAGTATATTATCTCCTTGAGGTCTTCACGAAGCTAATCGATGCGGGACGCTTGTGTATATTTTTATTGTATTTTTGCAATGACGTTATAAATATGTCCTTCGAGGGAGTAGTCTATTGATAGTGGTGAAAAATAGTGAAGAGATAAGTTTGACTCAAGGATTTGAATCCCTTTTTTTTTTACGTTTAATTCATGGACAAGACTATGTAAGAAGATTAGGCTCTGGTTTAAAAGACTGGACCATAACACATAGAGGGTAATTATAAAAGAGGTGGTTCCAAGTGATGAATGAACATGGGATTCCATCTGTAAGAAGATGAAAATTATCCATTAGAATCACGCTATGAGTAGAACCGTGGTACTCATATTGAAGATGAGGATGAAAGGTGACGATTAATCACATAATTCTTATTTAGTTGTGGATCCTAAAAAATGATTAATATGGAAGGTAAACAATGCTCAAGGGATGAGCGAGCAAGAGACAAAAAGTGGTATAGGACTTGATTTCAACAATAAAGCAGTCAAAGATGCAAGGCATTAAGGGCTCAGGTTCAGGTTTACCTTCGAGTGAAGACAAACGATAAGCACCTGATCCATAATCTTGGGTAATAATATAGGGTCCAAGCCAATTCGGAGAAAATTTACCCCATT
Source organism: Taxus chinensis (assembly GCA_019776745.2). Classification (NCBI taxonomy): domain Eukaryota; kingdom Viridiplantae; phylum Streptophyta; class Pinopsida; order Cupressales; family Taxaceae; genus Taxus; species Taxus chinensis. The sequence goes on from CM034156.1 coordinate 22,721,187, forward strand.
TACTTTTCTCTTCTTTGGTTACATGTTGATTTTCCTTCAGGATGAGGTCACCGACTTGAAAGGTTCATTTGTGGACACATTATTCATAGGTATGTTTGATACATTTTTGGTAGATTTGGAGATGGTCAAGAGAATTAAGGTTGTATTCATCTAATAACTCAAGTTGCGCCAAACGGTCCTGGCGAAAGTCATCATCGTTGAGCATGTTCTGGAGGGAGATGTAGAGAGATGGAATCTGAACTTCTAGAGGCAAGACAACCTCGATACCGTAGACCAAAAATAAAGGTGTGTTGCAGTCAAAGTGTGAATACTAGTGCGGTAAGCCCATAAGGAAAAAGGAATGTGTGTATGCCAATCCTTCCCAGTATCGTTGACTAATTTCATAAGAATTTTGTTCAAGGATTCATTGGTTGATTATACTTTACCATTGGTTTATGGGTAATAAGGAGATGAAAAACTAAGTTGGATGCCAAAAGTTTCACGTAACTTACGTAGGGTTTTGTTTGTGAATTGCTTTCCATTATCAGTGATGAGGTGGTGAGGGACACCAAAGTGACAAATGATGTGATGGTCAATGAACTCACATATTTTCTCAGCTTTTATAGAAATGAGGGGGATGGCTTCTACCCATTTAGTATAATATTCAGTAGTAGTTATAATTCATTGGTGGCATTGTGAAGAATGGGGATTGATCTCGCTCACAAGATCCAAACCTCATTGAGAGAAAGGCAAAAGGTCTCACGTGACCTGCAAGGCATGACTAGCTGTGTTATGGAGATTAGCTTGTTGCTGACATTTTACACAACATTTGACATAATCACAACATTCACGGTTTAGGGTTGGCCAATAATAGCCAAGGTGAAGAATGCATTTTGTGACAACTAAACCACTAAAGTGGCCTCCACAAATTCCATCGTGAACTTCCTTGATGGTGTAGGGGATTTCAGAATTTGTCAGGCATCATAAGAGAATACCATCAAAGCTACAATTATAATACCACCCGTTATGACATAATGAGAGACACTTTTTAAAAAGGCATGTTGTCCATTATGAGTGAGATCAGTGGGTAGAATGGAAAGGGAAAGATAGTCTACAAATTGCTTGTACCAAAGGTCACGTGGGTCAAGTCCAATGGTTCTGACAGAGTAGACCTCATGAGGTAAATGATATGGTGATTTTAGCCTTTGTATTATGAAAAATATTTTAGAGTTAGCAGGCAAAGCAGGTATACGAGAAGCCAAGCAAGCCATTGTATCCACAAACTTATTGGTAGAACGTGGGGTGGTTTGAATTTGATAACAATCAAAGGTGGTTAAAATTATGTTTATGTGATGCTTATAATTTTGAAGTATTTCATTACGACACTGGTATATGTCATTGACTTGGTTTACGACCAGCTGGGAATTACCAAATATATTGATTGATTTAACATCTAAAGCATAAGCATCCTAGAGACCCAATACGAGTGCTTCATATTCGGAAATATTATTTTTACAATCAAAATAGAGTTTGAAAGACAAAGGCATAGGCTCACCACCAAGAGGAATGAGGATAACACCGGCCCCACCTCCATGCTTACACTTAGAGCCATTGAAGAAGAGTGTCACTTAGTAAGCGGGTTAGTCTAAGGAGATGGTAGCTATGGTTTCATCGGGGAAATTTAAGTTAGAGGGTTGATTCCTGGAAATAGGTGTGTCTGCTAGTTGGTCAGCAATAGTTTGTCCCTTCATGGACTTTTGATAAATAAATTTGAGATCGAGGTTAGTAAGAATCATAAGCCAACGTGCGGCACATTGATGTTGATAGGGTTTGGTGTACATATAGTGTAAGGGGTCAGTATTGGTAATAACGAAGGTTTTATTGTTGAGTAGGTATTGACAGATTTTAGTGGCGACAAAAACAAAGGATAAGAAGATTTTTTTGGCATGGGTGTATCTAGTTTCGTAGTCCATAATGGTATGGCTTATGTAATAAATCATTTTATCTCTATATTGCTTGTCGCGATGAGCAAGCAAGGCACCTAAAGAATGGTCAGTGGCGGAAATATATAGGTAAAAGGGTTGGTCATCCTTAGGAGGAATGAGCACTAGTGGTTGAAGAAGGTACTTTTTAAGGATTCAAAGGCTTTATGGCATTCCTCATCCCATTTGAACGAAACATATTTCTTGAGAAGATGATGAAATGGTTGATAACGGTCAGAAAGCTACGAGATGAAATGACAAATGGATTACAACTTACCTTGTAGGCTTTGAAGTTGGCAGAGATTAGTAGGTGGAGGCATTTCTATAATGGACTTTACTTTAGCAGGATCAACACTCTATGCCAGGAAAAGAAATGATGAAACCAAGGATTTTTCCTGAAAGTACCGTAAAGACGCACTTCTTTGGTTGAAGATGAACACAATACTTTATCAAGCGGTCAAAGATGACCTTAAGGACGGTCAAGTGCTCAGTTTGATGTTTGGATTTGGAAAGAATATCATCTACGTAAACTTCTAATATGTGATGCATGATGTCATGGAAGATATAAGCCATGGCTCGTAGATATGTAACACCAACGTTTTGAAGGCCAAAAAGCATGACTCGATATTAGAAGGTCCCCCAAGGGGTGATGAAGGCAGTCTTTTATTGATCTTATGGAGCAAGTAATATTTGATTATAACTCAAGAAACCGTCCATGAGTGATAGCATTTCATGGTCAGTGGTGAGATCAACTAGTTGGTTGATGTCGGGTAGGGGAAAATCATCTTTAGGACAAGCTAGGTTGAGGTCATGGAAGTCCATGTAAATGTGGAGTCCCCCTGTCACCTTTGTGACAAGAACGATGTTAGAAATTCATTAGGGAGAGTCAATGGGTAGGATGAAGGAAACTGAGAGAACTCGTTGAAGTTCTTCTTTGACTAGAAGAGCAATGCTAGGATGTATTTTCTGCAGCTTTTGTTTGATGGGTTTGGCATCAGGAATGATTACGATATTGTGGACCAAAATTTTAGGGTCAATACTGGGCATATCGACATAGGACCAAGAAAAAGTATTTCTATAGTCTCAAAGGAAAGAGGAAAAAGATTCCTTCTCAGTAGCATCTAAAGATTGGCCTATCTTTACAATGTATGGGTTTTCCTGAGTGTTAATGCTGATTTCAATGGTCGATTCGTTCAACATGGTTTGTGTCTCAGAAGGTAATGACCGGTGAATATAAGAATCTTCCGCACTAAGGTAAGTGAGGATGGACTCATCATCCTGACATTGAATGACATTTATAGAAGGCATATCATCATTGATCATGTTAGGGTACAAAAATGGCAGAGAAGAGGCAGCCTTGCCATTGCATTGATAGCTTACAGGTCCCAAGGAAATTGTGTTTACAAAAAATAATTAGGAGGAATAGATTTGGGATCTATGGACTTCGTGGGTGAAGATGGTGACGTGGGTGAATGAGGCGGAGAAGTTTTGTTTCCTCCATGAGGTCGGCATGAGCCTTCTTGGGAGGTGGTGCGTCAAATCCAATGCCACTACGGTCATTGAGTTTATGAGTGGTACAGGAGATGACAGTATGACAGCCCTGTTCATAAAAAATGAAGCCAAAACCTTTCTATGCGCAACAGTGGAGGAAGGTGTGAGCTAAGCGGTGGTTAGTAAGGGATTGTAAGTCAAATTAAAATGGTTGTGTGGGATGGAGGTTTGGGTTTTTAGGCGGAAATATAAAGGCCCCCATACATTAGATTAGTACAAAGGTGGGGAGGACCATAAGCAAAAATCACGCCTGTGTGGTAGTCATAACTAGGGTGTTGATGCAGGTGTCAATACTCTTGCAGAGTCAGGAACATGTCGATATTATATAGGTAGTACTACCCAAGAGTGAGGCATTGAAAAACACCTTCTAAGGGATCAGTAGTTGATATGTGGGTAGCAGGGATAGATGACTTGCTAGATGATAGGGCAGCAAGTGAGTCACCTATAGATGTTGCGGTGGCAATAGGAATAGTAGGGTTAGATGTGGGAGAGGTGGTAGCAACCTTGGTGGATGAGCTTGTGGGTGAAGGTGAAGTGGGGGTAGTGGCAGATGCCTTGACTGGTACAAGCACATCATTGGGTTGGTATAACATGATATAGGTCTTGAAAGGTGATAGGTCAGTCGAGATGGTGTAGTTATGTCCTCCATGTTCAAATTTGAGGCAGAAGTGTAAAGTCGAAGGGACACAACCCATGGCGTGGATCCAAGGTCAACCAAGCAATAGATTATATTGGAACTCCCCTTCTAGGACATAAAATAGTTCAGGGATAGTGCGGGGACCCACGCGGACATGGAGAATGATGGTACTCAGGGTAGAGGTCATGGCATCATTAAAGGAGCACAACATAACTAGGTTATCATGCATGCAATTGGCAGGTATGTGCATTTGGTTGTATGCATGGGAGGAGATGATGTTAATACTAGCACCACCATCGATCATAACACATCGTATGTGTATATTATATATAAATATGTAGATGAAAAGAGCGAGATAAGGATCATCATACTGGAAGGGGATGATCTCCTCATCCAAAAAGTTGAGGGCAGCTACTTTTCGAGTAGGTGGGGGTGTAGAGGAAGGCGACGACTTAGTGAGAGAGGCTATGTGATGAGGGGTAATGATGGAGGATATGGGCATGGGGTCATTTGATAAAACCTCAATAGATTGAAGAACATCTATGAGGGCTTGATGATGTGATTTAGAGGTTTGGATGAGTTCATATAAAGACATATTTAGGGAGGATTGGTGCAATTTTTTTAGCATTGTGCGATGTGTGACCCCATCAGAAATAGGATACGCAGGACCATGGATGGTGACTTTAGGTGTGGGTGCAGATGGTATCTTGGGTACATGGTTGGTTGATGGGATAGTTTATTTTTCTTTTCCTTTGTCTTTCTAAGCACTGGTAGCAATGTGAACCATGTTAATCTGAGGGGAGGTGGATGGAGAAGGTGTGTCATGAAAGGTATAATGACATGAGGGGAAAAATACTAGCAGTGGATAAGAGCCTTGTGAAATGAGTAGGGTGCATTGACATTTGGGTGGTGGTTTGGCTAATTCCCTAATACAGACCATATTGATCTCAAATTTGGGAGGTGGGAAAAATGGTCGTGGGGGTGGAGATATTGGTCACTGAGTAGGTAATGGAAGAATATTTGGGGATATTTGCAAAGGCAGAATGGGGTTCTCATCAAGGAAATCATCGTCGTCAAAATTTTCTTTAGGAGGACATAATTAGGTAAGGACATTTTTTAAAGCCTTGTAGTTCTCTACATTGATTCCTGACACATGATGGTAGGCACAAATTTTAGTTTTGTCAAACCCTTTAGGTTTGGGCTTGAGCGGGTCTTAAGTTCTAAGAGGTGGTAATGTGATGATAGAGGTTTCGAGGAGATTTGTTAAAATCTTGGCGTAGGACCTTGCCAACAGATCGCAATGGGAGATGAGAGTGGGTTTTGGTATAGGTGTGACTAATTGTGAAGAAAGAGGCTTTACAGGAGGGGGAATGGGTTGGTCCACTAGTTTGGTATGTGGAATGGTCTTAGGTCTTGTAGGCATCTATTTGGCTAAAGGTGTGGTAGAAGAGTTGGCGATGGAAGATTTGGTCGGTTTGACTACCTTATTGGAGGGTAGTGGATTCTTAGCTTTGGGTTGCACCTTCTTAAGTAAAGGTGACACGGGAGTGTGGGATGTAGAAGGAAAAGTAGATGGTGTAAGGGGGAAAGTTACCCATGGGGATAATCACGGTGCAGTAGCGGTCATTAGAAGAGGTCACATGGAAGGTAGTGGTGGTATGGGTGATAAGAAGGTCACGGGTGACGATGGTGGTTGTGTGGATTGCTTGGGTATATTAGAGGGTCGTGATGAGGAGGTGGGCTGCTGCGTTCTTGGTTTATCGGTGGAAGAAGGTTGTTTGGTCAGGGTCAAGGGGTGAGGTCCTAGGATGGATGGAAAGGGTGAGTGTGACAATGGTGTGGTAGGTGAGGTTAGTGTATGAGGCCTAACAGGTTGGGTCTTCCTTTTAGGCGTAGAAATGAGTTTAGTGTTGGTTTGGGAAGATGTGGCTAAATCTAATTTGACGGGTGGATGAGTAAGGTTGACCCTTAAGGTAGTGATGGGTTTAGGTAAGGAAGATGATATAGGCATGGGTAGATGTTTGGGTATAGGTGTGTAGTGGGTTATGGGTAAAGGTGCATGTTGGGTTATGGGTAATGACATAGAATGTGTTCGAATATACATGGTTATGTTTGGTTTGGTTTCTTGAAACACTTTTGGATAAATTGTAGAGGTTTCGGTGAGTGACAATTGTATTTGGGTTGAAGCAGGAAGTAGAAGACATCCCCAAAGCAAGGCTCTCTCAACATAATCCAGATGATCAACCAAGCATGAAAAAGGTACCGATGTAAGTGGGGCTAATGTTGGTCGAGTAGGAATCCCCGTAAAATATGTTTGAGAAATAGGGAAATGGTTAGCTTCAGACTATGTGGGTAAGCGGACCAAAAGTAGGTCAGCAGAATCTTGGAAGGCCGATGGAGAATGGTCACCTAAAGGCAATGGTGTTTCTATAGTATTCTCTATGGGTAAAGGAGATGATAGGCAATATGGGGTATACTCTCCTTGTGATGGTATAGGGAGTGGACATGTGGTCTCTATGGGTAGGAGATGTGTTATTGATGACTGCGCGATAATTGGAGAGGCAAGAGGTGGAGTGCTAATTATTGGTTCTTTCACCAGTGAAGGGGAGAATGAAAGGGGTTCCTCCATGTGTGGAGGAATAGATGGAATAGGTTCCTATGAAGGTAGGGGAGTTCGGGATAGGATTCATCTATGGAAGGAATAAGGGGCAATTGGGAAGTAGCTGGTATGTCATTAAAAATAGCGTGGATCTCAAGGACATCACTATCATTGGTTGAAGTGTCACCAGTTTGGTTGGAAGATGGGGCATGATTAGGGAATGGTTTTTTGAAGATATGTAGGTTTTGGTTGGTTGGTTCATTTGGGTTATCTAAGACTAGATCTCCATTGTCTAGCCTTTCTTGGACAATATTCTTGAATGTGATGCAATTACCATCGCTAAGACCTTTGACACGATGATAGTTACAAAATCCATGTTTCTTATACCACGCAGGCATGGGGCGATCAGTGTTAAAAAAAATTGTGGTTTTATAGGTGGAAGGGCAATGGCACCATCCTTAATAAGATTTTCCAAAATAGAATAATATGGTTCCCCTATTGGGGTGTACTTTCGTTGTTCTCATCTAAATTGGAAAGTTTGGACAGGAGAGAGATTAGAAGAATTTTTCGCTTGGTTTGATGGGTGAGAGGGTCCAGCCTTGAGAACCACAGCATTGGAAAATCCTTTGGATTTTGAATAGTTGTTTTGGGGTTTCAAAGATGAAGAACCATCATTTGATTTGAATGTGATGTTTTTTTTACGTAGCTGAATTTTCTTCTCTTCGATAGCACGAATCTCCAATTTTAGTGTCATAGTGAATGCCTCGTCAAAGGTGCAAAAAAATTTCACCTGCAGGGTTGGTGAAATGTGTCTAGCACAAGCCCAAGTAAACAACTCTATGATCTTAGTTTGAGGTAATTGAAATGTGAGCTGGTTAATTAGGTTGCGCCAATGAGCAAAAAAGTCAGCGATAGACTCATTGGCATACTATCGAGTGGAGTAGAGATCAGTCATGGTGACTTTCTTGACAATGTTGATTGAGATATGGTCTAAGAAGGCTTGGGCTATTTGATTATATGAGTAGATGGAATGTCTAGGTAGCCCACTATACCAGTCTAATGCAAGTCATGTCAGGGACATTAGGAAGGTCCATAGGAGTAAGGCGTCATCATGGGCGATCAGGTAACACCCATGTTTGAAAGACTGTAAATGATGTTTTGGGTCTTCCTTACTATTGAAATGATTGAATTTTGGCATTTCCCAATGTGCAGGGTATGGGTGAATAGGAATGGATGGATGAATGTGCTCATTACAGATTTCATCGTATGTGAGGGAATTACGTGAGCCAAAAACTGATGCTTCTAATTTTTGCATCCTTTCCATCATTAACTTGATGAGGTCATTAGTAGGATGTGATAAGAGGGTGCCTCCCTTGGTGTAAGAGGGCTGGTGTGGAACATGTGATGTGGTTGGCATTCGAATGTATGGTGATATTGAATAGGAAGGTTAAGAATGGGGGACCGATATGGAGGGCATATACCCAGAATGAATGATGGATGAGATAGGGGGTTGTTGATAATATGTATATGTAGGTGGGACAGTCGAAGTGACTCTAGTAGTGATTGGGTGCAGAGACTGCGGGATGGAGAGGACAAGATTCTGGAATGGGGTAGGGGTCACCAACACCATGGGTGGTTGTGTTGTAATTGGTATATGTGAGATAATGGGCACAGATGGGGTTATGCTCTGGGTGGTCAATGAAGGAACAACTGATACTATGGGTGTGACTGATGTTGTCGATGTAGCGGTCATAGTGGGTGTAGAGCCTAGCTGTGAAACCACTGGGGGTAAAGCAAGTGAGGGTAACATCAAACTAGTAGGGGTTGTTGCAAAAGTGGGGACAAGGGCAGGAGAGATGGATATGGGCATGCCATATATCAACTAGCTTGAGGAATCTCGAGTGGATGAGTGGGAAAGATAGAATTGTAAGGTTGCGGGATTCTAATTGAGGAGTCATGTGAACTCCTCGTCACCTGTAGCAATGGTGGTAGGTGGAGTCAGATCCATGGGTGATAGGATAGAAGGTGGTGAGGGACTAGGTGGGAGTGGTTGACAATTAGTGTGGAATATAAGAGCATTATTTTGGTTGTAAGTCAACACCATGTGAATAAATTTTGACCTAGAAAGTTTGTATTCTGTAAATGACACAGAAAATAGTAGAAAAAATGAGGCTGAAAGGATGAATTCGGTCAAATATTGGATTTTTAAAACCAAACACAGAAACTAATGATGGTCAGGATGAACAGTGGCAGTTAATGGGTAACCGATGTTAGTCATAGAAACTAATATCGGTTATTGTGGAAAAATACCAGTTTCAGGAAGTGAAACAAGATTGATGAATGTGTAATGGAGGAAACTATGTATGACAAAAATATCAACAGAGGGGAACAGGATGGTGCCCTGAGGGCCAAAAATAGAACAGAAGTGATGAAGGCTATTCCAGGAAAATAAACTAGAAATCCAGAAGCCAACACCGGTTAGGTTTAACCAACAACGGTCACTGTGAAATTTAGAGAAAATGGAGAAAACTTTATTTTGTGATTCAAATCAGGTGAAGAATCAAACTCAAGAATCTGAGAATGAAAATAATGGGGGCCTGACACACTCAGATAAATTCAGAATACTCCAACTACGATGGTGAAGTGTGCAAGGAAGAATAACAATGTAGATTTGTAGTCTCACACCTCAAAACACAAGTCTAGAAGAATGCTAAGAAAAAACGCGATCCTGAAAGTGATTTTCTTATATTTGTTTAGCTTATGCTATTTAGAATTGACCATGTGAATTCATAATAGGATTTTTTATTGGGAAGGCATCCTATGAAGAAGGATATCTAAAAGGTGAGGTTTCAGGTTATGTTATGGTGGGGGGCTGCTCTCTGATAGGTGACTGGATAGAGATAACCAGATTGGGAGCACCTACCAATCATTTGATTGTGTGATCGTTGACAGGCGTTCCCAGGTAAGATTTCGTTTAAGAAAATTTGTATATTCAAATTTGTGTAGTTTGGTAGAAGAAGAAAGAGAGTGCTTTCTACGGTTCAATTGTGTCAACCATCAGCTAGGCATGACTTCCAGCATATAGGTTTCCCTCATTTTAATGTGAACAAAAAATGCAGAAAATTAGAATGTAATGTAAGTGTTTTAAAATCCCAAATCAAAATATTATTTTTGATGTAGCAAATGATGAATAGGAAGAGGAATGCTCTTTCACTAATACAATGCGAAAAGAAAGAAGAATGTGTTCTTTTTAAAGCACCAAAAACATGATTGCTTTTAGACAATAAAGAGAGGAAGAATATGATTCCAGAGAAGAAAAAATTAATGTGCAAGATTTTTAAAGGGAAGCAAACACACAAATTTTTCCTAGGAATGAATAAATGCAACAGAACCCCTAATAGGCCCCACTAGGCATGCCAAAATGTTTCACCGTTTTCTTTATGTTTTGAATGTGAAAAAACAAATAAGGGTGTGGGTCAAGGAGGAATACCTGTTGTGATGGTTGGTTTGAAGGTTGTGCATGCCTTCTGACTTCTCGATCTGATGTTGACTGTGAGATATTCCTTTTGGCTAAGAGGAACTACCCAAATAGAAAACAAGACCACAAAAGAAGAGTTAAATAATATATGACAGTGGACTGCCTAGCATATGCTAGATCTAGGAAGTATGATACTTCCTAGAAGGTTGTCAACCCACTATTTTTATAAAATAAATTATGAAATAACTAAAATACGTACATAAATCAATCTAGTGCTAGTATTCTGATTTGGGAACCTCGTATCACTATCAGCGTTGACCTAATTAAATACTGAAAACTATGGGGGTCAAGGTTTTCAGCTAAGGTTACAGATTTTTCAGGTGGTCTGCAGGTCACAGACAGGGTCTTAGCGGGGTTGGGTAAGGTGTTTGGGTTGTTTTGGTAGGTAGGTAGGTTGTTGATTTACACAGTATTGACAGGAATAGAGACCAGCATCGGTCATGTATGACCAAACGTGGTTAAGAATAACCGACAACGGTTATGGGTAACCGGCGTCGGTAGAGGTGGGATGATAAAACTCAATATGATTCAGTTTTGTGGTTTTAGCTGGAGTTAGGAAAAGATGACAGAGGGTATGACGAGGTGTATGAGGATCTTAGGAACACTCATAGATATATAGAGGTCAGGTATAGGTGGTTTTATGATGTGGGTGGAGGAATGGATGGGTTTACAAAAGGAGGAATAGTGGGGAAAAGGGAATGTAAGTAGAAAATGACAACAAAGATAACAAAAACCTTTAAAACAGGACAAGGATGAAATAACACATGTGATATATGTACTTACTGATGTTGTAGGTTCGATAAGTAGGTGGTGCCAATGATTGATCGATGTGATGAAGCTTGGTGCCATAGTGGTGCTTCCTAGAATGTTGTCGTGAGAGTAAATCCTCTGGATCTGTCTTGGTGCTAGCTATTGCTGCTTGGAAGTGCAAAAGGGCTATGATTCTTGCTTGCACGTAGATCTCCTTTTGCTCCCAAAATTCGATAGTGTGGCCAACCCCCCCAACAAGGCTGCCAAAGCAAATAAATGGTAACCAACGTCCGTTCCAGATTGACTAGTGTTGGGTTATGTATGACCGGTATCGATTAAAGCAGGATTCTCTAGGTTTACTAAAAATGATAGATTTTGCAATCATTGGGGCTAGATCTATCCTTCCTTCACGGATCAAATCAGACGTTAGCTTTTTAATGGGCAGGAATGTGGTTAGAGGAATAATAGGCATTAATTTTTAGGGTTGAGTTGATTCCTAGTTAGTTATGGTAACATGTTGTGAATAGGTCAATAATGAGGTGTCTAGGTGAGGTGTGCATCTATTTAATTAAAGTAATTAAATTAATAAATGGAGTGAGGATGAGCATTAATTTAATTCTAAATAATTAAACTAATATTAGTGTGGGGCATAAGGTTCATAATTAGGTGAATGTATTTAATTTGGTTACTCGAAAGGGGACCAAGGGGAGTGTGACCCAATTTTGGTGTCTACGCTTATTATTAACTTGGAAATATTCTGGTTTTATGTTGATAAAATCAGCTTGTTATTTATTGATTAAAAACCCTTTTCACTTTATCCCCTCCATCCATACGCACACCTTTCCTCTACCTTCTTTTTGCACATGGATTTAATGGATTATTTTGTGTGATCCCTAATTGAAAGGCCACTAAAAATGGTTAGACTAGTGTATATATTGTCGATGTTCAATTAATGGAGTTGCCTCATTCCTAAGCAGAGGGGCCTAGTCCTAAAGAATTGGTGAAAACCCTTAATTTTATCTTGTGACAATTTATTTCACACAAAAAATTGGTGACCACCATGGGGTGGATTTATCCATCCTGCACCCTATAACGATATAAATAATCCTAAAAATCAAATATACCAAAAATCCATAAAAAGTAAAAATCTCAAAAACATGAAACTTGATGCTTGAAATCCATTGCTATTTTCATTTGTGTTCTTTCACATTCTTATCACGGGTTTTCTCATAAGTTGGCTGAAAAGAGACACGCAAGATTAGACAGATTAAGAGGTATTTCTGAACCAAATTTTGAATCTCTTAAAAGAAAAAATATTATATCCGATACAATCCATATTAATTCTCTCAAGCATCATCTCCATCTTGTACATCAAGTGATACAACAGGAAATCCAATTGAGACTCCTCCTGAATCTTCAATTACACCACTACTAGATAGTCCTACACTAGAAAAAGAAATGGAAGAACCTTAACCACCTATTCCATGGAGAAGGAATATTATTTTGCTTTTTCTTACACCACCTCTCTATGAATTGCAGAAGGGATCCCGCAATAATTTTCCCAAATTCAAATGTGTTGGCACTCAACTTCCTAAAGTACATTTTATAGATTTCATCACTGCATGTGGATTTATTAGAATTGAACATGAAGATGATTCAATAAGGTTGTTCATGGATACACATCAAGAGAAAGTAATAATATTGTCATCCAGTAGCACCAAAATTGCTATCATCTGGTAGCAATTCTACCACCCACTCATTTTCTCAACTAAAAACAATTCATCCATAACTCCAATGCAACTTGCCTAGCTCACTGCATAAGGTCAACTCATTCGAGACATCCAAAAGCTACCTTGATATCTACCATAGATAACATGTCACTTACTGTCAACGCCCAAGATTGTTAAGTTGTCCAATTTGCATGGGGTGTAAAATTGGATAATATAAAGGTCAGGAGTTCCCAAGTGCTAGTGTTTATTTCTAAGCACTAGTGTCTGTGCTAAAATGATGACCCAAGTCAAATTATGGGTCATTTCTGTAATTAAAGATTGTTTTGTTCATGTATTGTGTAAGCTTGTATTGAATCTCTAAGATAATGTATGGGGTGACTAATTCACCTAATGTATGCCCCCCTCTTTTGGGGTCCATATGATGTCTCTAGGAGGATCATTTGTTGATATGAAATGGATACCCTATAAGGGGAGGTAATGTGTATCATAAAAACCAAGGCACATACAAAAAAAAGTGGTTCGAAAAATGTGTTAGTTGAAAAAGTAGCAAGTATGTAATAGAAAAATAGTGTAACAAGCAATAATGTAGATAAAATAGAACATGAAAAGTGGGTTTCAAACATGGGACACCGCTCACAATGTCGCAATAAAATCAAGGCCGAAGCAGAAAAAACATACAAGATCAAGCAATACATAGGGAATATCTCACAAATAATGGCATACAATATAAGGCAAGAACAAGAAAAGTTTCATAATACCATGTTGGTAAATAGTTCCTACAATGCAAATGGTACATGTGAAGCACCCATTAGAATGTTATAAATATAAAGAGTATGTTAAAGCGTGTATGTATCAATAGAATAAGTAGTGTTCTAGTAAGATAGAAAGTAGTAAATAACGAAAAAATAACACCTGTAATGTGTAAGAAATTAGATGCCCCCAAGAGCCTCGGTAGGACTGGTAACATGTATAGTGCCAAGCATTATTATTGCGTGTAAAGATATGTAGAAATTTTTCATTCACAACTAGAAGAAAAGTGAGCACATATGTGTATAACAAAAAGATAATGACATACTCGGCATCTAGCTAACAAAGTAATAAAAGTGTACATGTAAGTAAAAGCAAGAAATAATAAGTGTAACCAAGATATGCAATACATTGTGAGTATGAATGGAATGGAATGAAAATTGAATGTGATAGGAGTAACATGCCCCACGAGCAAATGTTGATGTATGAGATGAGTTTCATTTATAAAATACCCCTTGATAGTCGAGAATGAACCATAGAACAAGATTGTGTCATCAAGAAATGGTTTGAAAATGTGTGATAGAAAGATATAGAACTGTAGTCACAAAATCTCGCACTTACTATTATATTTATACCGCCAAGTATTTTATTTTGTATATGGATATCACATAATAAAAGTGTTCACTAATGACCTATCCCCTAGTCATGTCGTCAGTTAGTCAGTCATCATTGTTGTTTTTCTAGTATAGTTGTCAATTGTCTATAGAGTTTTTGTCATCTTTTAAGGAGTCTTAGGTTTCATAATTTTGTTGATTGTTATCTTCAGTCCTGTGTTGGGGTTCCTATGGTTGTACTAGGTCACCCCAGTCCATGATTTTTGGCACCCTAATTTTTGTAACTCTTGGTTCTAATTTATTTCTTCAAGGTCAGTCATTGTTGTTACCCTATTCATTCCCCTAATTAGTAGTCGGTTTTTCAGGTAATTAGTGTCAAAATTTGAACAAGAGATCCCTATATAAACATAGCATACTCACTACATTATGGGTGGACATCTTACTATCAAGGAAAACTATATACTAGGGCAAGGGACTACATTTGGGCATCTTCTACATCTACATCACACAAACATAGGGGAAAGGGTTGTATTCCTTCCATTCCATCCACCATTTGCATTTTTACATCTACTTATTGCCCCCTACTTCTGTGACATTGGCGCTAGGGCACCCTATGCACAACATTACACAAAAACGGACATAGAACTACATGGGATATAAAATGTAGTGCAGTGCTTAGTTGTAAGCCCACCATTGTGGAAACTAAGGTCAGTCCAACCTATTCATATGCATTTTTATTTTTAAAAGTTGATGCTTTGAGTAGGGTTTTGCAGGTGGATCTTCACATCACATTTACAGCAACATAAGTGAAGGTATTGTGATATCTGTGTGACAAAGTCGAAGATATTGTGAAGACATTAGGACACTACCAGATTCAGATACTAAACATTTTTGCATACTACAGCACCCAGATCATTGATCAGGGCAGCTTAGGGTGCCCCAATACCCTTCTAGGCACCCCAGTCCATTCATATTTTCAACTCCTGCCATTATTGAATTCATCTAGTCACATCTTGCCCAATCTCTACATCATCCTATTTCAGCCCAACACATAGTGAGCTAAATAAATTTTAGGTTGGTATTTTATCCCTTTTATTTTCATTATTCCATTACATTAAAAAAATAAAATAAAATATTTAGATTCAACATTTTTTCGTATTTCATTTTGTTTCTATTTAGATTAGCTCATAAAATATAATATTTTAGTTAATCATTTTGGTGAACCTCAATTTTAAAATACTTTGCCTTTGGATCCTTTTCAATACCTTAGTAGTTAATCATGCTTCCTCTTCTTCACCCATCATGTCTCATTTTAGTGTCAATCTTATTTATGATGAGGGTGCCATAGTTGAACTCAAAGCTTTATGTAGTACCTCAATGGCTACACCCGATCATACTCAACGAGAACTTTTGAGGGCCAACTAAATGTGCCAACTAGTCTTGTAGAATCTCCTATAGGTATCTACCTCGTTGATGACCCTATTGCATTCACTCGTTGTACACCATGCCATCCGGTCACTTGTGTTCCTTCTTCTGATATGCCATCAGATGCTTTAGATGACTCTATCATTGATTACTTATTAGGCATTGATACTTAGTCAATTCTACATCATGACTCCTCTTCTATTCAACCTACTGTTATAGTTACTCCTATATCTTGTATTGCTTCTTATAGTACTCCTCCAGTATCTCATTCTAGCTTGCATTCTCCTTCATATTACATTAATAACCCTACTGATAGTCTTGTAAGTGATAACATTGTCTTTGGAACTCCATCTACTACTAATGATTATCAAGAGTCTTATTCCCTACTAGTGTGACCCTCCTAATCCATTTTTGTCTTCTCCTGAGGTTTCATCTAATATTGTGCATGAGTTATCATCTTCTTCTCCTTCTAAATCAATGCTCCTCCTTCAAATAGAGGTTTCATCCTTGGGGGATTTTATCGATGGTAGTCATACTATTTCTATCAATATTCCACCTTCATCATATATTATAACTCCTTTGTGACTTTAGAGACTCTATTGTATCACCTCTTGAATGATCACTCACAATGGAAAACTTCAACCACTTAACACATTGTTTCCATCTTCTACCATCCCCTCGCAGGATTATCTCTCTAGCATGTTGTAGGTAATAGCTTCAAAAGTTATGACCCTCAATTTCGAAAGTAGGGCATATTATGCCTATATTGACAACAAGTCTTCGCATGGTAAGTGCACTGTTCAATGGGTACTTGTGACCCTCATGATATGAATGGGCTCTCATTCTCATGATTGATTGTTAAAGTCCTTTCACTATAATCTTATTGGCATGACACACTACAAGTGCTACACCCATTTACCCTTTGGATCCATTATCACTTTTTATGACATGGAGGATGAATAGGCCCTAAAGTTACTTATGACCACATACCTACTTTACATACCTCAGTAGTCATGTAAGAACCATAAGAACACAAGTGCATCATTAGGGGTTAAGGTGATAAGAATAACCTACCAAATACCAAGATGAGATATGGCACCCAAAAAATATCAACCAACTCATTTACCACGGTGGAAGCATACCTCCACCACTTGAATGGATTTTGTGTGAGTGTATGAATCTAATGGAATGTCATGTCAAGTAACCATGGGATATGCAGAGGTTGGCAATCAAGTAACCTCCTCTTGAGTCTTCTCCACTAGGTGGCCATTATACATTTACCACCATCATAGAGTTAGACAAGCAATCATTCCACTGCAATAAATGTCAATCTGCATTAAGTGTATCCCATGACCCTTATCTAATGAGAGATTCCTAGATTATAATTATAGCATCCAAGTTTCATCTGGTTAGTGGTCCTCAGTGTGCACTTGTGTTCATACTGGTTCTATACATACTATTGATTGCCCACAAAATATAAGAGCTCCAAATGAAAAATTGACGTATCATAAATTTGGTGATTATACTGGATATGAGAGGTATTTAATTATAAATGTTAAGCTCCATATCCTCATATATTATATTACTTTCCATAAACTTTTTATCTGTCATCACTCACATTCAGGTATTGTATGTTACCCTCATTTTATATTAATAGGTGAATGTTCATATCCATCCAACCAATTGTTTGCAACTAAGGAGCATTGGTTAAATTTCAATATGAGATGATATACATTTATATGTCACTAGTCCAACATGACAACTAGGGCATTGAAAGTTCTAACATCTCTCCCATAGGAAACTCCAACTACACTAAATTTGCATGTGCCCTAGTCTCAGACCACACCATCTCTAGAGGATGGACATTATACAGTGATGTCCTGATGTTTCAATGGAATTGTCAAGTCTCCTCATCATATTATGATAAGGTAATTTTTTACATGTCGCTACTGTTATGAAAATCACAAGAGATGAGGCATACTCACCTGCAATGTCATCAAGGTGCTCTATCTTCCCTCCACCTGGCCATCCATCCACATGCAAAGTACAAATTATGTCGCAATCTGGCATGCATAACAATGTTTAGGAACCATCACATTTCCCACATCAAATTATACTTATGATCTGCCATTAGACAAGCCCAATCTAAGCAATGTGATATTATTATAGAAGTTATTGGCATGATGTGAAGCTACTCCACAACCCGTGTAATACTCCCTTGACCCTATTTGTGGAATATCCCTCTAGGAATGGGTCTGATTCTCTCACCTTTTTGATGGTTTTATTATGCACATCCAATAAAACAACAAACACAACATTAGAACACATTACATAACCGTAAGGGTACCATACAACACTTATTCAACATAGTTTTTCCTATTGGATTGTTCCACCCAAACATGTTGGAAAAACAATCATCAGGTTATACACTAAATTCACATTATGGACCAGGGTGCCTAGATGTATTTTCCTTTGTTTTTATCATGGAAGCTTGAAGAAAAATTCTGACTAGGGCCTTTTTTCACTTAGGAGTAGGACATTAGTGTCCAATTCTGGAAACTCTAGTCTCATGGGTCACTAGCGCCCTCACCACTCTTCTCTAGGTAAACAAAATAAGAGAAAATAAAAAATCTGAATTTTCAAAAATCCAACTAAAACACCTATTACACCATACATTTTACAAAATTCAATGCACTTACTAGCTCCACGGTCATACATGACGCTACAACAGTCACCATTATCTCAAATCGACTAGGATACAATGCTCTTGCTTGAGGCATCTTCACTCACTCCGTGCACACTCACACAAAATACAAATGAGGTAAATAAACACATTTTCACTTTCCTATTTATAGTTATTTTTCATCACTACCTTTACTATGGTCCTTATTTCACACTTATTTCCACAACTAATACATGCTACATCGTTTCACTCATATCTTGAGTGTTTTTACTCTAATTCACACCCCATTTGTAGAATTCTTTTTAGAATTCTGATACCACCATATTTTACACATTTGGCATGCATTATATCCCTTCACTATTGTCTTGTATTCATTACATACCCGATTTCACCTCTCGTCATTACTTTGGGCTTAGAGTCTATTCTTTTCATCACTCCCCCTATTACCAAAAGGGGGGCATATTATTGGGGGTCCCCCTATAATCCCCCTCATATCATCATGCATTCAAAAATTTAAAATTTGATACTTACAAATACATCATGTGATATTTTTCCATTAATTCTCCCTAACAAACTAATCTGGGGGCAACAAACATTTAAAATCTCCCAAATATGATCACACACCACTTTCTGTTGATTCCCCCTAATGACCTAACTTGGGGGCAACAAGTGATTAAAAATCCTTTCTAATAAAATCATTCATCATTCTCTACCAATTCCTCCCCTAATGACCTAACATGGGGGAAACTAGCATAAACTCTCTCCATAAGTAACCAATCAAAATAATCAATCAACCAATCAAAAGCAATGCCTTCAGATCAAAAATTGTATCATTTAAATCTACAAGCAACCTCCTAGATGACCTAACTTGGGAGTTACATTCACCACTCTTTCCCAGATGACATAACTTGAGAAGTTATTCTATATTCTATGTCTACTTCCAGATGAACTAACTTAGAAGCCCTCTCATATTCAACCTTTGCTTCCAGATGAGCTAACTAAAAAGCCACATCTTTCATCTCGCATTCACTTCTAGATGACCTAACTTGGAATTCACCTTTTCATATTATGTTTGCTTCTAGATGACGTAACTTGGAAGCTTTCACATTGTGGCAATGCCCATGGAGTGGGGGAAATAGTTCCTTTCCTTTATCACTCATATATGAGTCAAGTATTTAATCGAAATCATTTGGATCCAAAAAAATCTCAAAATTTTGATCTGAGTCCATTTACAGTGGCTAGATCTTGAGGATGTAGTTAAATATTGGATGATAAAACACTTCTCTCCCTATACTCTTCCTCAGGCGTAGGACACCCAAATCCTTTTATTATTCATTAATACATGAGCGTTGAGGTTTGGAACTGATCACTCCCTACCCACCTATTCATCATTAAACTACGTTTGAAATCATCATGCATCCTACTCATCACTTTCATTTAGCACACTTCATCATGAAATTTATGCTTTTTCGTTACGTTACATGGATCAAGCCACTGATCCATGGTTCGACATGCTTTTATAGTTATATCGGCATGCTTATACTATCAACATGTTATTCTACAACATGGGCTTCTCTAAATTTTTCTCAGGTACGCATCTCTATCTAATTTATGTTACTAATATTTTTGCTCACTAACATAAAGTGGAGGAAAATTTAGTCACAAAATCACACACTTACTATTACATTTATACCACCAAGTATGTTATTTGGTATATGGATCTCACATAATAAAAGTATTCACTAATGACCTATCCCCTAATCATGTCGTTAGTTAGTTTGTCATCATTTTTATTTGTCTAGTATAGTCGTCAGTTTTCTATAGATTTTTGGGCATATTTTGGGGAGTCTTAGGTGTCGTAATTTTCTTGATTGGGAGATCAGGTAGATCTTGTAGACTACTACGCCCTTAACCTATTGCTTGTATTAGGATATGAGTATCCGACTTGTGGCTTACCATATCATTTTATTATATCATTTATACTTTCTCATGCTTAATATGTCGGCCTTGGTGATGGCCATAGCATATGAATAGTATATATAGGGGATTATAGGTAGTATTTCATTATCATTTGAGCATTTGAGTTTTATTATATGGTTTGGAGGTTGCCCCCTCGAAGTGGTGAAGCTATTTTAATTACATATTGAGATTATTATTATGAAATATTGTGTTATTTGGTGTTATATTGTTTCTCTTAATTTGAATTATACAAGTAATTTCATTTTAAGTGGTATCAGAGCTGCAATTTGGGCCGAAATTAGGGCAAAAACCCTAATATTTTGTTTCCACCACATATTGTGAATAATAGTGAATTGGTGGGAGATATTTTAACTAGAGTTGCAAAGAATTTCAATTAAGGTTCCCTGAAAATTTCAAACTTTTTTGATTTATTTTGAAAAAGTTATTACAAATTTAGGGTTTTTCATAAAATTGTTCCCTAGGGTGAAAATTGTGGAATGTTTTCAAGCTCTTTACATTTTCGGAAAGCTCTCAAAAAATAGTATTAGTATCTTCTCTATGTTTTTTCCTATTCGACTGAATTTTTATCGAAACCATAAACCCTAAGGTTTGACATCATGATGGGGCCTTCTACAAGATCAAAAAAGAATTTGGTTACTCTGGGTAAAACCCCAGATAAAGCTGGTGTAGTGATTGAAGAGATGGAGTTAGAAGGGGTAAATACAGATTCCTTAGCACTAGGGTTTACCTCACTTGATCATAAGGTGAGCCAACTTGAGTATGAGCTGCGAAATGTACAATCTGAGATGGTGTCTAAAGGAGACAACCCAAATCAATTAGTGGTTGGATGATATCATGCAACATGTAAAGGGTAAACAATATGGCCCAAATCCTCCCCATATCAACCAAGGAGGATCTTCTGTTCAAAATCATGGACAAAATAACCATGTTGGATCACTTTTCCAGCCCAATCAGAATCCAACTTATTCGTAACCACGGAACATGATGCCGAAAGTGGATATGCGCAAATTTGATGGTAAGGATCCTCTGAATTGGAAAAATCAAATGGAGAACATCTTTGAGTTACATCAAACACCATCAGGACAAAAGGTGACATTGGTATCCCTGTATCTTGAACTAGACCAATTCGTTTGGTATCGATGGTTATGTGCTCAGATGCAGAAGAATGGTCTCGGTGTCACTTGGACAATTTTTACCAAGGAGTTGTAATTGCACTATAGTTCTAGTGTTTCAGAGAACTACTTTAGTCAATTTGCAAAGTTACAGAAAATAGGATCAGTCAAAGATTATGTGTATCAATTCTTGAACCTATCCTTAAGGGTGGAGAATATTCCAAGAGAGAATCTTAATGACTTGTTTCTTGGGTGTCTTAAGGACCACATCGAGCATGAGGTATGTATGTTTAATCCACTCAAACTTTCTGATTTTATTATCATGGCACGTCAAGTAGAGGAAAAAGTTCTTTGTAGTAGGAGGCCGCCTTTCATTAACACTAAAGAACGTAGTATCTCTTCCCCTTCATTTTCTTGGCCAATTAGACTAACTCCTTAACAAATGGAAGAAAAGAGAGCAAAAGGACTATGTTTTAACTATGATAGTAAATATGGACCGGGGACACAAATGTGTTAATAAAAAGTTGTTCTGTATTGATGGAGGTAATGAGGATGATGAGGAAGCTGAAATTATAGGAGAGGTTGAGGAACCAATAGAAGATGAAGTAGAGGATCACCAAGCTACAATTTCTTGCCATGTATTGTCAGGTATTAGTACTCCTCAAACACTCAAGGTTATTGGCTATCTCAAAAAATAGTAGGCGATGGTGTTTATTGACTCGGGGAGTACTCATAACTTCATAAATAGTAAGTTAGCTACCCGCCTCAATTGTTTTATTTACCCAGCTCCAGAAATGTAAGTTATGATTGCGGATGGTGGGACAATCAAGTGCACAAGAAAGTGCCATAGTATCAATATTTCCATGGGAGACTACATGTTAGACTCACCTATGTTTTCTATTTTTATGGGTGGGGCATATATTGTTCTGGGTGTCCAATGGCTCACAAACTTAGGTACTATAGAGATGAATTTCCAAGAATTTCTCATGCGATTTCATTTAGATGGAAGGAAAATATAATTGAATGGGATGGTGAATAAGTCTCCACAGATTATTAGCTCTCATAAGATGTATAAGATTCTCAGAAAAGGAGTAGATAGATTTATAACAAAGTTATATTCCATGTAAGTACAAAATACAGAGTCTTCATTGCCACCTGATCTTCAAAAGATTGTTGATGCTCACTCATTTGTTTTTGATGCAATTCAAAGGGACTACCACTAGCTAGGGATCAAGATCATGCCATTCAGTTGATTCTAGGGAGACAAACACCTAACATCAGAGCATACAGATACCCATATTCCTAGAAAAGTGAGATCGAGTAAATGGTTCAAGAAATGTTGAAGGCAGGTATCATCAGGCATAGCTAGAGTGCATATTCTTCACCAGTGGTCATGGTATGTAAGAAGGGTGAAACATGGAGGATGTGTCTAGATTACCGAGAACTCAACAAGTACACCATCAAAGATAAGTTTCCTATTTCGGTAATTGATGATTTACTTGATGAATTGCATGGTACTATTTATTTCACAAAATTAGAACTTCGTTCGGGGTACTGTCAAATTAGAATAAAAGAGGAAGATGTTCATAAAACAGCTTTCAGGACTCATGAGGACCGTTATGAGTTTTTGGTAATACCTTTTGGTCTTACAAATGCGCCCTCAACCTTTCAAAGCTTGATGAACACTGTTTTTAGGCAATTTAAAAGGAAATTTGTATTAGTTTTCTTTGATGACATATTGATTTACATTAAGACATGGGAAGAACACTTACAACATGTAAATAAAG
This sequence comes from Taxus chinensis, assembly GCA_019776745.2. Taxonomy (NCBI): domain Eukaryota; kingdom Viridiplantae; phylum Streptophyta; class Pinopsida; order Cupressales; family Taxaceae; genus Taxus; species Taxus chinensis. The sequence goes on from CM034156.1 coordinate 22,744,301, forward strand.
TGTTGGAAGTTTTAGAGAAACATACTCTCTATGCAAAGCCATCCAAATGCTCTTTGGTGTATAAGAGGTAGAGTACTTGGGTCACATTGTATCCCATGAAGGTGTCAAATTTGATCCTCAGAAGATCAAAGCTATGGTGGAATGGCCAAGGCCCAAAAATCTCAAAAGTCTTCATGGGTTCCTAGGACTAACAGGGTACTACAGAAGATTTGTCCAGGGATATGGTAGAATAGCAACCCCACTCACTGCATTGCTAAATAAGGATGCCTTCCATTAGACAGACATAGCCACTAAATCCTTTGAGCAATTAAAGGAAGCCATGTGCAACACCCCAATTTCGGCTACTCCCAACTTCTTAAAAACCTTCATTGTTGAATGTGACGCTTCAGGATCAGGATTGGGAACAGTTCTAATGTAGGAAGGAAGACTAATTGGATTTGAGAGTCACCAATTGAAAGGAAAATATCTACTCAAAGCTGTCTATCATGGCTATTCTTCATGCGGTCAAGCATGAAGTGTGAATTTTCTAAACAACCACTTGTCTATCTTGGGCACGTGGTTAGAGGAGGAGAGCTACAAGTGGATACAAAGAAGGTGGACACCATCACCAATTGGGGAACACCAGCAGGAGCCACAAAGACTAGGAGTTTTGTGGGAGCAGTACAATACATGAGAAATTTCATTCCGAGATTCTCCTCTATTGCAACACCCTTAGACACACCGGCCGCAAAGAGTAAGGGTTTGGAATGGGGTAAGGAATAAGACAAGGATTTTGAGTTATTAAAATACAAAATTAGTCATGCTCCAGTACTTGCTCTTCCTGATTTGCAGTAACCCTTTGAAGTAGAGACATATGCGAATGATTACGCTATGGGAGAAATATTCTAAGTTGAAGCATAAGATTCTTACAGAGCTACATGCCTCACTTTTTAGAGGACACTATGGGTATTTGAAGACATATCATAGAATAAAAAGAGAATTATTTTGGGAAGGACTCAAGGGGGATTTACAAAAGTTTGTATCAGAGTGTTTAGCATGCCAATAGAACAAAGGGAAAACAATTAAGACACCAGGTCTATTGCAACCCTTATCAATTCCTAGCCAGAGATGGGAGGAGGTCTCGATGGATTTCATCACCGGATTGCCTTGTTCAGAGGGTAAGAATGTTATTTTCGTGATTGTGGACAGGCTCACAAAATATGCCCATTTTTGTGCCCTATCACATCCATTTGCAGCTAGTACAGTCGCATATATTTTTTTGGAGATAGTTCAAAGGCTACATGGAACCCTAAAGATAATTGTAAGTGCTCATGATCCTATTTTCACAAGTAATTTTTCAACAGAATTATTTTCATGTTTGGGTACTCAGCTAGCTCACAGTTCATCTTATCATCCTCAAAATGATGGGAAAATGGAAGTGGTCAACAAATGCTTAGAGGGTTATCTAAGTTGTTTTGTATCAGATAAGCAGGAAAGGTGGATTAAATGGCTACCACTTGCAGAATGGTGGTATAACACATATTTTCATACCTCTTCTCAAATGACCCCATTTTTAGCATTATATGGTTACCATCTACCTTCTATCACTTCCTCCTTGAGGGTGCAAACTAAGGTCAGAGATGTTGAGGAACACATTCAACATCAACAACAAGTTTTGGCTAGTTTGAAGGAGAATTTAGCACAAAACAAGATGAAACAACAAGCATATCAACATTGTTGTGAAAGACATTTTGAAATTGGTGACTGGGTTTTTGTACGTTTCTAGCCTTACAAACAAATGTCCCTAAAGCAACATAAAAAGGACAACAAACTTGCTCCTAAATATTATGGCCGTTACTAGGTTCTACAAAAAATTGGCAGTGTTGCTTATAAACTAAAGTTTCCTCGATCTTCACACATACACCTAGTATTCCATGTTTCATGCTTGAAGAAGGTTATTGGACAAAAATTTGAAGCCCAAACAAAGTTACCAGAACTTGACGAGGAAGGAAGAATAATTTTGGAGCTAGAGTAGATTCTGAAAACACGTACTAAGAGGCTGAGAACCAGAGACATTAAAGAATATCTGATCAAGTGGAAGAATTTGAGCATAGAAGATGCAACCTGGGAGGATGAAGGTTTTCTGTAGCAACATCCAGGATTATTCAACGTTGAGGACAAAGTTGGTTCGAAGGGGAATGGCATGTTACACCCTTAACCTATTGCTTGTATTAGGATATGAGTAGCTAACTTGTAGCTTACCATATCATTTTATTATATCATTTATACTTTCTCATGGTTAATAGGTCGACCTTGGTGATGGCCATAGCATATGAATAGTATATATAGGGGATTGTAGGTAGTATTTCATTATCATTTGAGCATTTGAGTCTTATTATATGGTTTGGAGGTTGCCCCCTCGAAGTGGTGAAGCTATTCTAATTGCATATTGAGATCATTATTCTAAAATATTGTGTTATTTGGTGTTTTATTGTTGCTCATAATCTGAATTATACAAGTAATTTCATTACAAAAGAAGTGTGGGAAAAAAACTATCTACCGCAAATATGATTTTGACTAAGTTTTGGTATGATGTAAGTGGGCATTGGTTAATGGATGATATCTCAGACCTGAAAGATACCATGGTGACTGAAAATAGGCAACATGAACAAAATGTACTATGATCATATCAACACAATATAACATAATGGAAAAGAAAACTCTGTAAAAATCAATTAAAAAAACATGACACCAAATTTGTTATGCGGCCTCATCGCTCGTGGTTGATGAGAGGTCAATATTTGACCTACTTTCTCTGTTTCCGCCACCCTCCAATTAGTTGCTACTTAGAAAATTTAGCTTTGAGGTTCAATTTTAGAATTCCTCCCTCCCTAAAATGGATGTTGAGTTCTCCCGATAATGTGTCCAATTACAATTGAGACAAATTTTGATGTTACTATTTGAATTGATAACAATGACTATTTAATTAACACATACAAATTATTTTGACAATAGATACACACTATTCTTTTGACTTTGACACAAATATACTTTTGATGAAAAAAGGGATATCAACATATAATGATAACATTGATTATTGACTTGCTACCTTCATCATAAAATAAAATACTGAAACTATAAAAAGATAATACATTCGTAAACTATAATTAGGACAAGACTATAACAATTTATACGAATCACACAGCTCATAGGAAGACTTACATGAGAGGTTAATTGATAAATAAAACCCAATGAAATAATACGAACTTAAGAAAATACTAATCCCAATACTCAAACCACTTGCGTTTAGAAGACGAATATTAAACTTTAATCAACTCGCTACTAATTATAAAATCATATTGCAATTTTAGATAACTTGACCATATAAATAAATAAACCTGAATTTGGCATGGAAAAACTAAAAGACAAGCTACATAAAAATCACAACATATTTTATACGTGGAGATTACAAAGCGGCGAGAGAGGAAGAAAACAAAATATTTTGGGTTGTCACGAATGTATGGAAAAGGATGGACTGTCAAAATCTGAATAGCAGGTCGATTTTCCTCACTCTTTTCTTGTCCCTCATAGTGGATATCATGAATAACATGAATGTGCAACAATATACAATATAACTATAATATACCAATGCTAGTCAATAAGACGTCTATAATGTGAATAATGATTTGTCTATATACTGAAAAGAATATAACTTGGTAGCTATGACCAAGAGGAGATTTGTAGTGCCATCGGATTAAAGACATGTAACAAAATACAATGCTTTCATTAATAGGGGTAAGATAATGTAGAAAACTTCCCCATTAAACAATATTAAAACTTCATAATATTACTTCAGATTGAGTAGAATAAACACACAAATAAAATTATTATTACTATTTTTCACCAACATAAATGTTCTAATTTATAGGCAATATGATTCCTACAAAATAGGGGATCTGAAAATACTCTACCAAAAATATATGAGTTTTTTTAAACAACTCAACAACTCAACATTTCGTGAATTGTTATTATAACAAATGTACTAATGTTTATTGTTACCTCACAAATACATTAAAATAGAGTACTAGTAAACATAACATTCATAACTAGGACACCACTAACCAAACACATGGCAAATAAGACCTTTTAGCACATCATAGAGAAAAACCAAAAACTTTTAGATGACTTGGCTATAGGTCAAATATCATGGTCTTTCTTTGCTAGGTGAATTTAATGTAGTAACAACAATATCTTAATTTTTCTGATAGCAGGAATGCACATGAATCATTGAGCATGTGGTAGATTTGCATAGGTTTATAGACAAACAAATACACAAGTATATATGGTAGACCGATCCTGGTGGAAGTTGCATGAAAATACTTAGATCACAAAAAATTTTTAGAATCCTAATAAATGGAAGTGTTGTAAGAGCCTTCAAAAATAATGGAATTGGTTGTATTCAAAATGCCCATATAGGGAACAAGGTAAAAACCACATCAAATGTTCAAATTACCTTAAAGGTCATGAATAACCTTAAACAATGAAAAATATATTTCTAATGTATTACATATTACATTGACAAAATAATACCGATGTATGAAGCTAACTAAGTGTGCACATGAAGAATGAATGTATTTGTAATTATAGGTGCACCATGCAATTTATTTGTATGGAAATTCTAATAAGAAAAACACAACATAGGTGCTCATAACGAATGACTAATATGCAAGTGTGAAATTTTTTATTACTTCTGTAATGACATACTATATACAATTTTCAATAATAGGGATTATGACACAATGTCATTACCCCTTGGACAACATCAAAAATCCATATTATATATCAAAATCCTAACCTATTTTGATACCAAATAAATGTTTGGCATAATTTTTACACACAAATAAACTCACAATATACTTAATAAAATTTAGTTTGATACAAAATAAACTTGAGATATTACTCACAAAGAGAGAAGATTACATATCTAGTGTATTGATCTCCTATAAGTTAGGAGTCACACTCATCTCCTTCAAACACTCATATCTAATACTATTTTGAGATATTATGACCCACCTATCTTCTCACACATAATCACATTCTAACTATACAGTATGTAACGTACCCTAGAATATCTTTCACATGTCACACATTATTATAACTCATCACACCACAGTCTAATACACTAACATACTAATATGTGAACACTAATAATATATTCCTAAAATTTCCCTCTATCATTCCATGCTCTTTGAAGAAATTTGAACCGTTACAAAATCATAGAAAATCCCCCATAGCTCCAAAAACATTGATTTCTATAAAAAAGGTAAAATTTCCTTTACTTTATAGGATAAATACTAGATTAGACGCTATATTTTTGAATTTTTGTGAAAATGGGTTTTCTAAGAAAATCCCCTAAAATAACATTTTTTTACTCAAAAAAATACATTGGGTAATTTTAAAAATCCAGATAGATGGTTGTTGATAAAACAAATTTTGGAAAATAAATGCTAAACCCTATATTGTAATGTAGCAGTAAATAAATAAGCAATGAAGTACAAATTTGGCCTAAGCAATAAGCAAGACAAATGTAAAACCCTAAGTGAAAGAGGGAGAAAGAAGACTTAGTTGATTTTCAATAATCCCGGAGGTGTGTAGAGCTGGAGAAATGGTAAAACAAAAGTGTAGACTGTTGCAACAAAGCCCAGAAAATGTAGAAGTATCAGAACAAGCTAGACTGCGGCGCCTGGACTAGGTCAGGGGCGCCTAAGCACTATAGATCTCCTCTGGGCGCCGGTGACTGCTTAGAACCTTAGAAAATGATCTTCACATAGTCATAAGATGTTCGCTAATGGCCTTCTTTGGTTTCCTGTATGTCACCGTCTGATCACTGAGCTTGCTTGAAACCTGCAAAGACAAAGAACACCTGTAAAATCCCAAAACACATCAAATCCTAAAAAGATAAAGATGCAAATGGGGAGTCAAATTGACCTCGACAGTCACTTGACTAAGTGAACTTATGATCTAGGTGCTGCACTACATTCCAGACTCCATGTAGTTTTACACGCGCGCATGTGGAATTGTACCCTATGTGGCTCTTTTGCCAAACGCACTCGAATAGTGAGCAACAACTAGATGTAGATAGATATGTGCATGGAAAAATGAACTTCCCCTCCTATGCATGTATGTAGAATTAACATTCCCTTGCCCCTTGTGTGAAGCTAAATGGATGCTTGAATACTCTTAGAATGCTCTTGAATGCAACCTTAGGTGGTGATAATAAATGCATAGTGTTTGGTCCTTTATTATGGTCACATAGCTTTGTATTTATATGATTCCCTTGTTTTAATTTTGTACTTGACAAATAAAATGCTGACCCAGAAGAAAATAAGATGCCTAAAAAATAAAAGAGGCCCAAAAAGATCGGGTAACATATAAAGAGGTTAAGGCACCCAGAGGGGATGACGGTGCCTGGGTGCTGGCGTCTTGATTGGGCATTGTTTTCTAGAATCAAAAAAGATAAGGCAATGAAGATAAAATTGGGATGTAGGTTGTGAAAGAACAGAAAGAATACCAAAGGCAAAACAAAAAGGCCAAAGATAGTTGTCACTTATTATTTTTCTCACTTAGGAATCATATAAATAGTAGTATGTGATTAGGGCCTAGAAATTTACCCAAGTGCATGATTTTATGTCTATAACTCTAATTACAACCTACATGATAACAATTTACATGGTTGCCTTTTCCTCCATGCATGGTTATAAAGAAATTACTTGAGTGCAATCTCGTGTCTCTCCCTCTATCGTTTGAGGTTGATACGGGAAAGCCTCAAAGTAATAGATTTAATGGTAATGTTTATTTTTATCATCATAGATGTATTTTTCACTATATGGATAGATGATTTGATTTTTGACACACCATTCAAGATATGTTTTACTCTAATGTGACTGAATGGGATGAGCACACTAAATCTTCTAATCCTATCAATGACAATGTTATGTTGAAAATATTCAATGATTCACTTCCTAAGAATACTAATGACCCATCTACTTCATAATTTCATAGCACACATCATGTAGTGCCACCACCTTCTTATGGTCATCCACTAGATGTTATGATTGGTACTATTACTCTCAACATAACATCACAAATATGGAATACTATATAAGTAATTTATTATTTCTTTATAACTCACCTAAAATCATCACAAGTTACTATTGTAAATATCATTCCAAGAGAACTTAAGGGTTCATAAATCTTACTAAAATAGATGCACATCATCTAGAGCATTCCCTACTATAAGTTTTAAACACTGAACTAGATTAAAGGGTTTGTCTTCATCCATACAAAACTATGAAAATGTTATAGATTCGTTTTAATAAGACAAAATTCACTCCAAGTATTATAGATGGGTTTTAATCAAAAAAAGGGTTGGGTCACATAGTTGTTGCACACCACATCTCACTATTACCAAGTTGGGTAAATTTTTTACTATGAAGCTAGCTCAATATCTTGGTGTCAAGTGATTTAATGGAACCCCTAGGGGTTGGTTAGATATAAAATCTTGCATAAGCACCTAGGATAACTACATGATGATTGACTTCCACAACGAGGCTATGTAGTGTGGCACTTGGATTGGTTCAACAACTAGGAGTATGATTGTCAAGGGTGGTCCAACCTCAAACATAAAAATAAAATCTATTTTATTTTTATAATGCTCTGATGAAGGATTTTTCATGTTATTAGGGTTTATATTTTTTTGTAGGTTATCATAGGTCATCTTGAAGTTGTGAGGCCAAGAGAAATATATAACAAGCATAATTTGCAAGCAAGTGACAAACACATGAAGTGTTATATCCATACTATCACAAGGTTTAAAATCAAATAGATCTTGTTCTAGAATTTATATATTCCCACATCTACTCAATTTCCAGTTCTAGAATCTCTAGTGTGAAATTCATAGTTGCATATATTCATATTCCACTACTCTGCATACTCATATCATTCTCAAACCATCCGAAATAGCTACTTTTATCTCTCCTCTTATGTTTTGAGAAAGTACTTATCATTTATCAATCATTTTGAATTTGAACACATTATTTTGGTCATGTATAATTGATGTTGGAAGTTAATTAGATCATAATAGCTTTCATGTTACGAACATTTACATTATTTTTAGTGTTGTGTACTTTCCACATCCTATAAATTAGTTTAGTGGGTAAACACGTACATAAAGAATAAGGATTGTCTAACAATATAATTTAAAAACATGGCCTCAAGGACTTTAAAGATTGTAGAATATGTACAAAATGGATTTTATGAGGATGTTATTGAAGTGTTTGAGAAAATGGAGAACTATATAGAACAACCTAGCCATGTAAGATTTTATTGTGGTTTATTAGCATATAACCATGTAGTAATAAAAAAAATTCTAACCTGATCAACTCATATTTTACAACATACTCTTGACATGTGTCAAAATTATTTGGAATAAGGTATAGAATCCATCAAATAATATTAGAAAGTATGTTTTATCAGACGATGTAGTTGCAATTGCTCTAGTTGATGTGTATGAAAAAATTGGAAGTATATACAAGGCATGTGAATTATTTCAAAAAATTCCTTCGAAAGATGTCATTTCATAAAATGTAATGGTCTTAGGATATTCGCAAAATGGATCAAATAATTTTTTTCTCATTGACTGCTATTATGGAAAGGGTAGGCACAAAATGGATATGTTGGGAATATCTTGAAAACTTTGCAAAAAATACAATTAGAATGTGTAAATCCATGCTCTACAACCTATGTCAACATACTCTATACCTTTTTTCAAAGGGGACCTTTGTAGTATGATGTTTACATGTAAAAAATTATAATTGAAATGGGGCATTTGTTAGTTGTCGTAGTTATAACTCCCTGATAGATATGTATTTAAAATGTGCAAGGATACACAATGAACATGAACTGTTTTATAAAATACCTCCAAAAAATATGGTTTCATAGACTATTATGATTGTAGGATATATACAAGATGGCTTTCTTGATTAGGCTTTAAGAGTTTTCAAAGAAATGCCTCAAATAAATGTGGTCTTATGGATTTTTATGTTAGCAGGGTATACACAAAATGGCTATATTGAATAATAATTGAAAACTTTGAAGAAATTACAATTAGGTGTGAATCCATACTCCGTAACGTTTTCCATAATATTTTAGGCATGTGCCAAAATGGGATATTTAGATGGAAAGGGGATTATTGTCATATTTTTCATTACAAATTATCTTCTAGGTATGTATGAAAAATGTGTAAGCATACACAAGGTGTAGCGGCCTCTCTTCCAACTCCTAGCTAATACAACTAAATTTTTATTCTTTTTTATTACATAACTTCCCTAGCGAAAAAGAAGTACTACTTCATCCTTCCATGTTTGTAGTTAACTTCACCTCATAAATTTTGTATAAGATTAATATAAATAATCATTAACTACTCACCTAATTTATAATATTAATATCTCATTATAAAAAGGTTTAAGTGAATTCATGAGATATCGGGACCCACTTCATAATGCAACGTAAATCTAATCGTAATTATTTAATAGTAACCAAAAATATATATGACTTCATTAAGCACAATTTTTAACACATATAGACCCTTTTGTCACAAGTTCCCCTCAACGGGTATTTTGGGTTTAATTTCTATAATTTTTTCATTTAATAAAGTTAATTCTTAGCAGAAGAAAGTGTTTATCATAACTCATTTCATTATTCCCACAATGTACATTTAAAGTACAAATTACACTAGATACCGTAATATCATAATATTGATCATAATAATAAAACATTTATTTCTTTTCATATTGACCTAATTTTCATGACTATTTAATTCATTCCTCATAGTCATGCATATAGCTAGTTTCATACAAGTGAGATAGTCAAAAATATATATAAGAATATTTTAAGCTCTTGACGATGGTTACCCATCTCACCCAACACTAAGAATATATATATTCTCAAGATTACTTATTCTGTACATAATCATCATAAATAAAGTAAACCATTATGATGGCCTATAGATAACATAAAAATTATATAGTTCCTCTTCTTGTCATGAAGGAGTGATAATTTCCTCACAAGACTTGTCATCCTCTTTTTTCTTCCTTTATTATTATTCATTTTAAAATCAAGAAGATATCATTTCATTTTATCTAACTCAATTATTTATTTCCAACCTCAAAACCTGAGTTATGGCTTAATAATATTTCTTATTAAACGTTCTTTTATTTTATTACCCAAGTAGTTTGTAGGGTATTCATGTTTGATGATTTTTCTACTCTCGTTCCATTTATATATATATATATATATATATATATATTTGGATGGTGGGTTTCCTAACAAAATCCAATCCTGAGAAGCGATGGACTTCCTAGGAAGGATGTCAGCCCACTTCTTCAGAAAATTGATTACAAATGAGAAATAGGTAGCATATAGAAGATAAAAAAAATAGAAATATGATAAAACTAAGATCAAATAATGATAAGTTAATAGATTAAGATAAAGGATGAAAACCAGACAGGGGTGGATGGTGACCAGAGGTAGTTGATGAATATTATGACAGATAAATCCAAAAGGTTTAAAGTTCATCATATATGGAACATATTTCTAAATTCTAAAGATTTCTTCGTTGAGGCACAAGGGAAAAAGAAGCATAGAAAACACAAATTACAAGAAATAGATGAAAATGCAGTTGGGGTAAAGGAGGTTGATGGATACCAAAGGAAAATCGATGGTGACTGTGACACAAAAGTTAGGTTATGGAGTGTCTAACATGAAGAACATAGAGATATGAAAAATCTATATCTTGTATGGACAGAGAAACTGATAACATAATAGACAAGATGTAGGAAAATAATTGATGTAGATCAGGTTGATGGTGACTGAGGACCAATCGACGGTGACTGAGACTAACTTTGGGCTTGCTGAGGGTTGATGGATGCCAAACGAGCTATGTGAAAGAAGTAATTCCGGATGATGTAGTTGCAAAGATCGAAAATGACAAACAAACCTGTAAATGGATAATGAAGAAGTAATGAAAATAAGATAGGTCTTCCAAAATATCTAAGCTTCAAATATTCCAAGAGGGTTGGAAAAGGATCCAAAGTGGCTTCAAGAGGTTGGCGGAACCTCACAAGAAGAAAAGAAACCTATAAAATTCTGTTAGAGGTCAGATCTCAATAGTTTCATGCTCCTGGGAAGGGGGTGATGGTGTATTTATAGGGTCCCTGACACCCCCATAGGGTCACCATCGACTACAGATAACCCTTGATTTAGCTTGGGTGGATGGTGCACAACTTGAGGGATGAGGCCCTATTATGTGGTGATTAGGGTTAGAAGTTTATTTGGTGGATTGGAGTTACATGAGGATGAGAAATGTTGATTGGAAGGTTTAAAATAATAAATTTAGGTAGGTGATGAGTCTAGATAGGATAAATAAGAGATTTATGGATGTGATTAAGGTGATAAACATGATTAGGGATAATTAATGTGATTATAGGTGATAAGTGATGAAATAATAATGGGATGGGATAAAATCAAGGTAGGAAAATAGAAACTAAAGGGAAATAAATTTGATTTAGGAGGGAAATGGAATTTTGAGTACAGACATGGATGTGAGTGTGTACAATGACAACAAAGGGGTGAATAAACATGGAATGGGGAACTAGTGAACAAAAATTTGGTGTCTAAATTCACCCCTTTTTTCAAGTGGTTTGTGTTAAGCAAGCCACGAGACAAAAACTAGGAGTGATAGAAGATGGTTGAAGTGCTCCCCCTAAAAATAGGGATCGATGACACAAATAAAATTGATTACTAGGTTGATAGAGATAGATGGAGGAAGGGAGCAAAGGGTGAAAAGATGAGAAAATATGTCCCAAGTGGAGAGTGATATGACCATTGCAAGAAGACTAGGATAAACTAAAATAAATATGGCAGTAATCCTAAAAACACATCAGAAGGGAACATAGCATGACATCAACGGAGGTGGTATTAATGTCCTATGGACCCTTGAGTTAAAAAATATCACTACAGCATGGAGGGAATCCAATGGTAATATGCTTGGATGGATGTGCAACCAATGGGTTAAAGGCAGACATCAAACGTATGTGAAAAAAATGTGATTATGGTCAAGACAATGGTATGATTGAATTCCAAGAAACAAAGAGGGGGAAAAGAGTATGTGATGTCCTTCAAATATGAGGATGTGAACAATTACGCGTCCTAGGTGTGGAAAAGGAAAAATGGCCACAAAGGTGAACTTAAGATGAAATATGGTTCTTTGAGAGGGAATATAGAGACAGACATAGAGTGGGATTTTGGATATGTTCAAGGATGTGCTATAAGATATGTAGATAAGAAAAAATATCAAAATAAGCTATGTAAGGCAAGGAATGGTGTGGTATGAGTGACACACAAGTCTAAAGTGTAAGAAAATATAATTTAGATAAGTAGATTTGATGGATATATATAGATATTGATGTGATGTATAGAGTAATTTATATAGAGATGATTTGTTGATTGGATTATATGTGGAGTTGATGTGATGGATTTAGATTAGATACAATGTTTATTTGTTCTAGACACATATGTGTTAATTAGATTGAATATGAGATAAGATGATGTAACTAGATGGATTGGATGTGATAGATTAGAACATAAATCAAAATGGAAATTTGTGTTCAATGTGGGTGGGTGAGATATGATGGGATAGAAAAAAATGGCTGCATTGAAAGGTATGAATAGAACACGACCTTGTTAGGGTGACCTAAATATAAGAAATGTGTTTTCATTGTAGTAAGTAGTGCACATGAGATAGATGCTTTAAGACTAGATTGGAGGTAAAATGTGAAAAGGAACACGAACAAAGTTATAAACTTGCTACCATATGGCAAGTGTTAACACAAAACTAACGATAGTTATTCACATGTAAGATTGTGAGGGGAGGATGGAACGTGTTCTTATATACCTATTGTAGACACATCAAGGGTTTTAGGTGTAGCTTATACGAGGGAAATTATTTCTCCTTATGTGCTTTTCCTAGGTGTATGCCATACCTCTTAACATTATTATGCAAACTAATCAATGCGGGATGTTTTCCTTTGAGGGGAAAGTTGATTGATGTGGAAATCTTTCTTAGGATGCTTAGTTTTGGATTGATGCATTTTCTTTTGATGTTTTAAAGGTTGATCAATGTAGAAAGCCTTTACTACCATGATATAATAAAGTAGCCATCCTTCGAGGGAGTGGTATACTATTATAAATTTTTAATTTAAATATTTGGATTTTGATTTTAGATGGTAGGATAAAATATGCGATAGTTTCCCTTTGAGGGATCAGTATATAATTTTGACATTATTTGAACAATTATCCTTCGAGGGAGCAGTCTGTATTTTGGATGATATAGCTTTGATAGGAGCATCAATATTTTTTTTGAATTTATGGTTAAGGTTAGGATATCCTTGTAGACCACTTAGGGAGGGGAAGTAATGTGTACAAGATACACATGTGAACCCTTATCATGGTTCCAGTATGTAGATACAAAAGGAGATGAATATAATGATTATGGGGTTACCACATAAAAGGAGAAATTTTTCCATGCGGAATATGTTATGGGCAGAGTCGTAGTGCCCATATTCAAGGTTACACATAGGATAGTGATAGAAGACCACATAATTCCAAATCATTATAATGGGAAATGGAGAAGGTTAATGATGAAAATGAGATCACTAATACGACTAATGACATGGTAGTAGGTGTGTTAACAATAGAAAGGCCACAAGTGCAAGGTGTTGAGAGGTTTCATTTCAAGTTTAACATCAAGAGAGGCTAAGTGGTAAGCCCTAGACCCATACTTATGAGTGATAATGTATAATCCAATTCAATTTGGAGAAAATTTCCTATGTTGGCTCCTTTCCATAGTAGTGACATTCTAATTCTCTTTTAAGAAAAAATCACTAATGTTAAAGTCACGCTCTTTTATATGTTTATTATATGTGTGTTTGATACGTTCTTGATAGATGTGATGATTTTGGAGGGTTATTAAGTGACGTTCATCTAATAGTTTAAGTTATGTTAGATGCTCTTAGCAATATTCCTCATCAGAGAAAAAATTGTGAAGAGAAACGCGTAAATATGGAATTTAAATAGGGAGAACAAATTCCAAGCCATAGAAAAGATGGAAGGGCCGTAGAGGTGCAGATACTAGTTTGATAAGACCAAAAAGAGAAGGGAATATGAATATGTCAATCCTGACTTGCCTTATTTATAGTTTTGGTGAGAATGTTGTGGAGAGTTTTGTTAGTAGATTCAGCTTGGCCATTAGGTTGCAGATAATATCGAGAAAAGAAGATAAACTTTATATTGAAGGTGTCAAGCTTCTAAAGGTCTTAATTTTTTTAAGGACTTTCTATTTTCTGTGATGATTTTGTGAGGAATGTCGAAGTGACAGATGATGTTTTGATAGAAAAATTCAACAATTTTGTTATCTTTGATTCTTTGGTTGACATAAGTGGGATGGGTTCCACCTATTAAGTGAAATATTTAGTGGTGTTGAGGATGGAATGATGACATTGAGAAGAACGTGGATTAATCAGACCAATGAAGTTGACTCCCCATTGTGAGAAAGGCCATTGATCTTGAGTTGGCTACAAATATTGGTTAGGTATATGGGTGAGATTGGAATATTGCTAGCACTTTCACAATAGTATTGGTTAAGGGTGGGCCAATAGTACCCCATCAGAATGACGCACTTGGAAACGATCAAACCGATAAAGTTTCCACCACAGATGTCGTTGTGGACCTCTTGTATGCCTTGGATAGATTCATGGGTTTTAAGGCATTATAGTAAAATACTTGTTAAACCCACATTTATAGAGGATGTTGCCAAGGATAACATAGCGGTTGGTGCGTTGAAGGAATGACTTCCTACTATTTTTAGATAGGTCAGAGGGGACTTTGGATTGAGAGAGATAATCGAAAAAATGGGTATACTAAAGATCTAATTGTTTGGTTTCAATGAGATTGATATAAGGAATGTCATTGGTATAGTTGATCAATGCAATGCACAACAACTAAGAGTTTGGATTATTTTGTTGTTAAAGGTATTTCATGGTGTCTGAAAATCAATTAAATGAATGAGGAATGGTTTGGATAGTGTATTGATCAAGGAATTTTAGGATAAAATCAACAATGTCCTTATAGTTTTGAAGGACTTCATTTTTACATTGATAAATTCCCTCGATTTGATTAATGATAAGTTGGTAATCACCATAGATGTTAAGGGTTTGGATTCCTAGCATGATAGCGGTTTGGAGGCCTAAGATAAGGGCCTCATAATCAGCCATTTTATCGGTACATTTAAATTTGAGCTTGTAGGCAACATGAATAGGAGTCCCCTAAAGAGGAATAGTGATGATGTCGGCACCTCCCCCTTTCCGACAATTATAACCATCAAATAATAGTGTCATTTTAAGGGGAGAATACTCATGTTCAATGGCATTGATGGATTCATCAAGAAATTTCTCTTGGGGAGTTGATTATTAGGAAGAGGGACTTCGGCAAGTTGATCGGCAATGGCCTTGCCCTTGATTTTTGGGAGATGAACTCTATGTCAACCTCAATCATGAACATGAGCCATCGAGTGAAGTGATTGTTATGATAAGGTTTGTAATGCATGATTTTAAGGAGATTGAAGCTAGTGACGATGTATGTCATGTGATTGAGAAGTTAGTGGAAAGTCTTGGAAGTTATAATGTAGAGAGTGTAATATAACTTTTCAGATTCAGTATAGAAGGTTTCATAATCAAGAAGAGTGTGACTCATATAATAGATAGCTTTCTCCATGCCCTGCTCATCATCGTGTTCTAGCATGACACCTAAAGCATGGTCTATGGTAGATATGTAGAGATATAATGGCTCCCTTTCACATGGAGGTGTGACCACATGTGGGGATAAAATATATTACTTAATTTCTTCAAAATATATTTGGAAATTTTTATCCCACTTGAAGTGGGCGTCTTTTCAGAGGAGATGATAAAAAGGTTGGAAAAAATAATAAAGTTACGAGATGAAACAGAGAATTGATTGAAGTCATCCTTAGAGACTAAAAATTTTCTTTATATTGATAGGAGGAGGAATCTCTAGGATGGCCCTGATCTTGGTGGGGTCAACTTCAATACCCCGTATAGAAATGATGAAGCTAAGGTTTTTTCCAGTTAGAACTCCAAACACACACTTGGAGGGACTAAGTAGAATGAAGTATTAGATAAGGCATGCGAAGAGGATTTAAAGGATAGTAATATGGTCTTGTCGATGGTTGGATTTACCTAAGAGGTCATCGACATAATCCTTTATGGTTTTGTGGATGAGATTGTGGAAGATGTAATTCATGGATCATTGATAGGTGGCCCCTATGTTTTTCAAAGCAAAGGGCATAACGCAATAGTAGAAGGCTTCCCAAGGGGTGAAAAAGGATGTCTTATCTTGGTTTTCTATTGTGATAAGTATTTGATTATAACTAGAAAAACCATCTGTAAGATAAATCATTACATGGTCAACAGTTAACTCGATGAGTTGATCGATGTTAGAAAGGAGAAAGTCATTCTTGGGACAAGTGAGATTTAGGTCTCCATAATCCATGCATATTTGAAGCTTCCCAGAGGTTTTAGTAATGTGAATGATGTTAGAAACACATTTAGGATAATTGATTGCTAAGATGAAGCTGGCTGAAAGAAAATTTATAGTTATTTTTTAGCGAGGATGCATACAATGTAGCTTATGCTTAACTACCTTAGCATTAGGGATGGTGATAATATGATGTGCAATGATACTATAGATTAAAATACTAGAAACAAGGCCTAGCATGTTATCATACGACCACACAAAGGCCCAACTATGCTTAAAGAGGAAAGTAATGAAGGCTTCTAGTTCTTGTGGATTAAGATATTGGCCAACTTTGAGGATGTAAGGCTCTTATGAAGTTCCTATGTTGATATCAATGGTGGATTTATTAATAATGGTGGATGTGTTAGGAGGTAAGGAATTTATGAAGATGAGAATATTCTGCCCCTATATAGGAAATAATATAGTCATCACAGTTGCATCAAATAATTTTGATGGTAGGGGAATCCTCCTCTTCCATCTTGGGTAATTTAAAAGGAAGGGACCTAGTTTCACTTTCATCCTGATAGGTGACCAATCCTAGAATGATTGTGGAGATTAAAAAAAATAGGGGGAAGTGACATGGTGCCATCCATGTGCATTGGGTCATTAGATGAGGAAGGTGATGATGATTCCATTTTTATGGGGGATTTAGAATTGTGTTCAAGAGAGTTGGTGAGATGCTCATTGAATCCCAATTTGTAATTATCATGGGGTTTGCGAGATTGAACAAGGAAAATATCATGTATACCTTATTCATAGTATCTGACACCAAATAAATTCTATGCATAGTGGTGGAGATATTTGTAGTCGAAATACTTGTTGTAAAGGAAATCAAATCCATTGGTGTATAGTTTGGTATGGGTTTAGTTATCAGCATGTGAAGAAGGGTGATCAATGCCACCATCAACAATGTTGGTTGTCAAGTAAGGTAGACCCAAGGAAATGATATCCCTAACGTTATATTGGTTCATGGGATATTATTTGAGACTACCAAATTAATTGAGTGAGGGGAGATCATTAAGACTGAGAATTTGATACCCCCTAGTGAGAGACATTCCATCATGGTGTTGAAGGATTCATTGTTGGGAAACTTAGATGTAGGTATAGAAGAACTAGTGGAAGCTTCAGAAGATGGGTCTTTCTTTGGGATGAGCACACCATTTGGCATGTAGGTTATATGCCATGCTTTGAAAGGAGGAATATTTGTGGGGAGTGTGTGGATTTTCCCCTTGTGCTCATACTTAAGAGAATGATGAAGAGTTGATAGGATGCACCCCATAATGTGGATCCATGGGCATCCAAGAAAGATGATTTTTTGGAATTTCCCTTTTATGATGTAGAAGAGTTCACAAAGGATTTTCTCACCAATGCAGATAGGAAGGATGACCATTCCTAATGTAGGGGCGACGGTGTCATTAAAGGGTCAAAGGACCATGGGTGATTGGGAGACAATGGTGTCAAGAAGCTTGAGTTGATTGAATGTGTGGGATGAAATAATGTTGATTTTATCACCATTATCAATCATGGATTGTTTGATGAAGGTATCATTGATATGAATGGTGATAAAGAGGGGAAGGTCATGATCTTTGCATACAATGTCAGGGATCTAAGAATCATCAAAGGAAATATTGGCAAAATTTGTAAGAGCTCCAATGAGGGCCATGAAAGGTTAGGGTTCATCCATTTTGATTGGGATGAGTTGTAAATCTTCGATGAGAGCTTTTCAATGGTGACAGGGAGCTTTGGATAATATCATAAAGGGAAATTTTGATAAGATCTTGATGAAATTGTTTCATGATGCTTTGTTCTATGACAATAGACCCTTGGGTTCATGGAGCAGATAGACTAGATACCTTATCCATAGATGAAGAGGGAGATGAGATAGGCTTGTTAGGAGGAACAATGATGATAACTGTTTGTTTTTATTGGGTAGATGTTTAAGAGTCATGGGGGTGAAATTGAGTGGTAACGTGAATGGAATTTATGTAAAGAGGGGGGGCCTCTTTAGACGGGGTGGAATTTGGTGGTAGGATTATGACTAAAGGTGTGGATGGAGAGCTAGATTTAAAGGTCTTGGAAGCTTTGGATTTTTTTACGGTTGTTCTTGGGTATAGATGAGATAGTAGATGGAATGGGGTGGTCTTATTCGATGAGAAGAACATCCTCTTGTATGAAGTTGTTGATAATTGTTTAAAGAGACTTGTAGTGCTTTGTGTCATGCCCAGGTACATGATGATAGGTGCAGACAACACTGTAATCAAACCACATGGGCTTCCACCCACGTGAATCAAAGGACTTGATGGGGGGAGATTAATTTCATATGTTTATATAAGGTGATGAAGGATTTTGGAATAAGACACAAAATGGGTTTTAGGACAAGGAGTCTAGTGGATTTTGGATTGATTTGATTTAGGAAGGGAAGGCGAAGACAAAAGAGGTTCCTTATTATTATGGGATTTTTTAGGGACCTTACACTCAAATTTTGATTTGGAAATAGGAGTAGATGATTTTGGTTTAGATTTGGTGGTGACGGGAGACTTAGATGAAGGACACAGCCCCAAAATGGATTGTCAAGGTCCTAAGATGGATGGTTATATATTGGGTTGTGTGGATTCATGGGGATTTGAAGGGGGAAGCTCTAGTTTCTTGTGTGGATGAGTGATTAAGATAAATGTGAATTTATATGCCTAATATGATTGTTGTTATAGTAGTAAATAAATAAACAATTAAGTATAGAAATTCACCCAAGCAAGAAAGTATGAAACCCTAAGTGTAAAGAAGAGGTAAGATGACTTAGTTATTTCACAATTGTTCCTGTAGTATGTTGAAGTGCCAAATGGATGAACAAGTAGGGAGGAGTGTCAAACAAAGCAACAGAAAAGTATGTGAGCTGATGATATATCTAGATTGGGGTGCTTGGACAGGGACAGGGGAACCCGCTGGCACTCTAGGCCTCTTTTGGGCACCTATGTCTACTAAAATGATAAAAAAACCTCCTCTGAGTAATCACTAGTTGTTCACCTTTGTTCGCTATGAGGTTACACAATGATCACCCAAGTCACTAGAAACTTGCAATAAAATAATGACCTACAAAACCCTCAAAGAGACATCAAATCCTAAAAATATGTAGAATGAGGGGTCAGACTATCCTCGGTTGTCATAATGTTGATATTACGAATGATAACTACATTACATCAGAGATCCAATGTATTTTTTTGTGTGTGTAGAATTGTGCCCTAGGTGGCTCTTGTACATGTCGCACTTGATAGTGAGAAAATTAGCTAGATGTAAATAAATGTAATAGATGTGTGCATGGAATATAATGAACTTCCCTCCTAAGAAGTGTGTATGTAGAATAACCAACCCTTGTATCCCTTGGATGGTGGTAAATGGATGAAATGGAGCTCTTATATGCTTGACAGACGCAACCTTAGGTGGTGATAGCTAATGCTTAGTTCTTGGTCCCTTATTATGATCACATAACTTTATATTTATATGATTCCCTTCCTTGAATTTCTTATTTAACCCCAAAAAGGATGACTACCAAAAATATAAGATGTTCAAACAGCTAGAAAGCACCCAAAAGATGTGAACAAAGTACAAAGGGGTCAGGGGCACCCAGAGTAGATTAGGGCACCTGGTGTTGGCGTGCTAGCTGGGCACTAGTGTTTAGGATGATAAATGCTAGTGTATAAAAATTAAGTAGCAAGTAAGGGTGCAAGACCAAAAGTGGCAACAAAAAGAAAATAAAGGTGGCCAAAGACATGGGTCAATTAGTAATTTTCTTACTTAGGAATCATATGAATAATAGTATGCAAGTAGGACTAAATAGATACCCAAAGTGCGTAATTTTGTGTCTACATTTTTCCCCACTTTATGTTGTTGATTAAAATCTCAATAACATAAAGTAGATAGATATGTGTACCTAATAACCATGTAGATCGATGAGGAAATCGTGTTGAGGGACAAGACAAAGCATGGAGTGATAAAAGTGTGAAGCTTGGATGCTAGGGAGGAAAAAGTATAGAAAAGTGATGATGAAAATGAATTGAGGGTGGAAACAAATGTGTATATGTCTCGATATGCATGTTATTGATGTCAATTGTTGTTATGATTAGTGTTGTTGGTGTTGTGATGATGTTGAATGATGTTGACTACCACTTCCCATACAGACAAGCTCGTAAAAGAGAAGAATGAACAAGTTGTCAAACATACATGTATATGTTTTAAAAACATGTAAAGAGGTATGTAAAATGAAAACTATGAAAAAGGAACATGTGCACCTTATACATAATGAGGAAAGAGTGTAGAAAGGATCTTGTAGATGATGTATATGAATGATTTTTTTGGGTGATCTTACGCTAGTTGTGTTGGCCACGACTTTTTGGGGTGATCTCGTGTCAATGATATGAAACAAGGTAAGGGATAAAATTTCGGTGATATCCTCCAACCTTTAACTACTTCCTGTAATGTATAACACCACTACAAATGGTGTGTAAACATTTTAACAATTCGATCCAATGCAAAAGTAAATATTATTGTGTAGTACATTTATGTCGAGTGCTAAGGATTGTGTGCCCTCTAAAATTTGTAGTGTGGAGTTCTGTAGACTATGTTGAACTGCCAAATACTTTGTAACCACCCCTAGTCATAGATGTCCACGAAGGGTCAGGGTCACCCAGGCGCTACTGTCTTGGTCTGGGCACCAGTGTTTTTGTTGTGTTAAAGACCCAAGTATGATTCCAAGCCTTGTCTGATACTGACGATTTTGTTGTAATAGTACCATGTTGTGTTGAAATGTGACTATATGATGTTGTATGGGGTGACTGATTCACCCAAATGATGCCCCCCCTCATTTGGGGTGCATGTAACGCAGCTGAAGGAGTATACGGCCCAAAGGAGGATCGACCACTATGATGAAATTGTGCCCTGTAGGGGGGAGATAATTTTCTTGGTTGAAAGAAAGGCACACACAAAAAAAGTTGCAGGGAGACAAGTGTTAGTACAAGAAAACATGCATGTAAAATTTAAGTCAGAATACAAGAAGATAATGTGTAATCTACGATGCAAGTAGAAAACATACAAGAAGACAATGTAGACCATGAAAAGTGGGTTGTAAACATCAGACATCACTCATGATGTCGTAAGATAATCAAGGCCAACAAAGCCAAAAAATAGACAGTGCACAAACAAGAAAAAGGGAAGATCCCACAGACAAGAGCATACAAAGAACAAGCAATGTAACAGATAACCATGGAAGCAAATAGCCATGCATAACAACTTTTACACATGAAACACCTGTTACCATGTTAGGAAGATAAAAAAAATATGTCAAAATATGTATAATCTGATATAGTAGTGTGTTTTGAAATAAAATTAAATAATAACACATGTAGTGTACGAAAGTGAATGCCCCCAGGAGCCGTTGTAAGAATCCTAATAGGTAATGCATCAAACATCCATGTTGTGTGTGTAGATCTATAGAATTTTTTATCACAACTAGAAAGGTAAGTAAACGCGCATGTTGGTATGATAAAGATAATGACATAAAAGGTATCTGTCTAGCATGTGTAGTAAAGTGGACATGTAAAATCATAAGTAAACAAGAGTAAATGTAACCAAGATATACAAAATGTTGTGGATGAGACAAAATGGAATGCATTGTGAATGATATGGTCAACATGCACCCCGAACTGATGTGTATGCATACAATGAAGTTCATTTATATATGCCCCCTCAACATTCAAGAATGTACCGTAAAGCAAGTGTGTGTCATCAAGAAATATTTTGAATTTTTTGTATTATAAATATGTGATCGTCAAAACATAAAGTGTAGAGTGTGTGAGTGAGTGAGTGAACATGCAAGTGTGGTGAGTTCTATTTGAGTTATAGACCCTTAGCAGTCAAGTATGGACTGTGGAACTAGAGTGTGTCATAGGGTAGTGTGTCGTGTTGGTTTTGTGAGAGATATGTGTGTTGTGTTTTGCTATTTGCATATGAGAGAAAGATGTCGAGAATGTATTGATTTTGTAGGATATTGATTGTGACGTTTTCTATTATGTTGTGTATAACAAAGATGGTAAGTGTGTAGTAAGTTGTGTTGATTATAAAAACTATGAGTGTGTAATATGGTGTGTTGAAAGAGATGTATTATGAATATGTAAGGCTTTTAGTAGTTTTTGTCAGATGTGAAAGTGTCAAGAAGGTAATGTGTGGTAAATGTGTAGATCGTGCAAGATGTGTGTGTTGGTTGTCCACAAGAGAGATGTGTTGTATCATGTAAGTGATGCATGTTGTGTGATTTGGGAGATATATGTTGTGAAACATGTTATTAATTTTTCAATTTTGTTGTATGTTGTGTTGAATATGTGAGAAGAGTATGTGTTGTTAATTCTTGTGTTGAGTTTGTAATGATCAATAAGTGTGGGAAATATGTAGTTCTTATGTGCTGAGTGTGTAGTATATAATGTTGAATGTGTGGTTGAAGGTTCCATATGTGTGATGATTGTGATGAATATGTGTGATAAATGTGATGATGTGTATTGTAGTTTGTATTTTAATGTGTAACGTGTTGCGTGTGATGTTCATGTTTATAGGATGCCCTAAACAGTCAAGTGTGAACCATAGCACAATAGTGCGTCATCGGGAAATGATGATACTAAAGTGTGTCAAATTCATATGTTGTATGTGAAACTCTGGATGTGACGTGATGAGAAAATAAGATTCTTATTGATGTTAGGGGGAGGGATAAATAATTTTTATGCCCCCCAAGTATGTGATTATGAGTGTGATCGGGTAATTTTATCTATGAGTTTGTCAATTTCATGATCAAAATTGAATGGTGAAGCATATTAAACTTGATAAGTGATAGTGTCGTTGAGCAAGGAGCCATTGAGGCATAAAATATACATGCCCATAGTGTATTCCTCATTAGTAAAATGAGGTAATGGACACCCATGTGTATACCAATGAGTGAGATTCGGTGAATAACCAAGGAATGAGTCATTACAAAAGAAAATATGAACAAATAGAATGGGGAAATGATATATCAATGTGATCAAGGTCTAATGTACCCCAATGTAATCAAGCTAAGACTATCCAAGTGTAAGAAGAGAAGTGTAGGGATCCCGTGAAAGAAAATTTGTGAGATAAAAGACTCAAAGACTATAAGCAACGGTGATGTAAACAAACCCATGGTAGAGATGATGATCATGAGGTAGAGGAAAGATGTCATCAAGTTTAAAACCAAACCAATTCAACCCATCATGTGTGCATATAGTATCTGAGAAAGTAGGTTCAAATGGGATGTTTTCCCAATAAGAGTTATTAATGAAAAATGTGTATATAAATGGAGGTCGTGTTAATGGGTATTGCTCATAAGAAGATTAAGGATATGGAACAATGTTTAATTGATGGACAAGCCCCTGATAAATAATCATAGTAATAGTAGTAGAAGGAGGTGATGTTGCAGATGAGACA
Source organism: Taxus chinensis (assembly GCA_019776745.2). NCBI lineage: Eukaryota > Viridiplantae > Streptophyta > Pinopsida > Cupressales > Taxaceae > Taxus > Taxus chinensis. The sequence goes on from CM034156.1 coordinate 22,768,466, forward strand.
ATATCTAACATGAAAATAACACCATCGAGTGGTGGTAAATGAGATGGAGTGTCCATGGGTTGTGGTTCATTAGTAGTATTAGATCGTGGAGTAGGAATTGTAGTATTTGGATCATGATCGCAATATTTGAATGGGTCATGATCGCTATGTACTATATACTCTATTCCCTCATAAATGAATTTGACATAGTGATGTACTGTAGAAGGAATGGATTGCATGACATGAAGCCATGGCCTACCAAGTAAAAATTTATACGAAACTTGAAATTCAATGAAAAAAACGTATTAAGAGTTTTTTTCCCTACAATGATAGGCAAAGTAATGTGACATAGGCATGGATGAACAGAACCATCATATGCACAAAGAGAAAGATACAATGGACTAACATTAACATCAGAAAGACCAATATTTTTTAGGAATGACATAGGACAAATATTAATTTCATATCCATTCTTGATTAAAGCATGCATGTCAGCCACATTGTAAATGTGGATCATGATATACAAGGGTCGATCATTGTCAGCATTAGGATTGGACGGTAAAGCAATATGCTGAGAAAATGCATCAAATTGTTTTATATATCATATCTAAATGAATATTAGCAAGAATGCAAGTGGTAACTAGGATATTTTTTTATTCTATCTCTTAATTCAGGATTGGTGAGAAAGATATTATTAATAGAGATACTCATGATGAAGAGACCCTAGAAAGAAAGGAGAAATAGAAGGATGAGGATCCTAGGAACAGTCAGATCGATTTCAGGTTCACAAAAATGATTAAGATAAATGGGAAAATATATATATGCCTAATATGATTGTTATTGTAGCAATAAATAAATAAATATTTATAGAAATTCACCCAAGCACACTAAGCAAGAAAGTATGAAACCTTAAGTGCAAAGAGGAGGTAAGATGACTTAGTTGTTTTGTAATTTTTCCTAGATTGTGACGAAGTGCTGAACAGATGAACAGAGAGGGAGAAGCATCACACAAAGCCTCAAAAAATTGTGTGATATGACGATTTACCTGGACTGAGACACCTAGAGAGGGACAAGGGTGCCTTTGGGTGCCCTAGGCCTGTTTTTAGGCTCCAGTGTCTCCCAAAATACTTAGAAATCCTCCTTTGAGTGATCACAAGTTGTTTTCTATTGTTAACCTTTTTCCGTTATGAGGTCACACAATGATCTTTGAAGTCATTATAAATCTGTAATGAAACAATGACCTACAAAACCTTCAAAGAGACATCAAATCCTAAAAAAGGTAGATGCAAAATGAGGGTTTGGACTGTCCTCAGCTGTCACAATGGTGATCTTGTGACTGAGAATTGCACTACATCTCATACCTAATGTAGTTACGTGTGTGTGTGTATGCGCGCGTATAACCATGCCCTAAGTGGCTCTTGTGTGTGTCGCACTTGATAGCAAGCAAAGTAGCTAGATGTAAAGAAATGTAATAGATGTGTGCATGGAATAGAATGAATTTATCTCTTATGAAGCATGTATATAGAATCAATAGCCCTTGTGTCCCTTGGATGGTGCTATATGGATGCAATGGAGCTCTTAGATTCTTAATGGATGCAACCTTAGGTGGTGATAGCTAATGCTTAGTTCTTGGTCCCTTATTATGATCACATAACTTTATATTTATATCATTCCCTTGCTTGAATGTCATATTTAACCCTGAAAAGGATGACTACCAAAAAGATAAGATGTGCAAATGGTTAAAAAGTACCTAAAAGATGTGAACAAAGTACAAATGGATCAGGGGCACCTAAAAAGGATGAGGGCGCCTGGCGTTGGTGTCCAGGATGATAAATGTTAGGGTATAAAATTCCAGATTGGGCAAGTAAGGGTGCAAGATCAAAAGTGGAAACAAAAAGAAAAGAAAGGTGGCTAAAGACATGGATTAATTAGTAATTTTCTTACTTAGGAATCATATGAATAGTAGTATTCAATCAAGACTAAATAGATACCCAAAGTGCGTGATTTTTTGTCTACAATGAGTAATGAATCTTTGGATAAGGATGCCAAGGTTCTTAGATGTTTGTCGTGAAGTTTTATCTTTGGGAGGGATAACTATGATTTCAATATTAGAACTGTCTTTCTAAGTGAGATCAAATGTTTTATACAAGGGTTGTGTTGTATATGTGATGCTTGAGGATAGGGATTATTTTTTAGTAGCACCATTGGTAGAATCTGAAGGGGTTGTCAATTATGCGGGATTTAGAAGTGTTGATATTGGATTTGTTTTATTTTTTGGGGGTAAGGATTGGATCGAGACATCACTCATAGCGTAATAAAGTGAAGGTGTATGTTTGGTAGATGTTTTAAGAGATGATGTAGATGTGGATGTAGATGAGGGTATGGATGAGGGTATAGGTGTGGTTGTAGATGTGGGTGCAAATATGGTTGTAGATGTGGATGCAGATGTAGGTGCAAAAGTAGGTGTGGCTGTAGATGTAGATATTAAATCCTAACTTAAGGTGTTGATTGCATGGGCATCAAGAACTTGAAATGTGAGAGGATTGGCTTGGTTGTTCAATGGATGATTTCAGAATGGTTGTTTGAAGACATCCAATGGTTGATTAGGGGGATAATTTGGATTATCTAGTTGGAGGTCCCTATGATCGATAATATGTTGCACTAAATCCTTAAAGGTACAACATTTCTCGATGTCATGGCCTTAGAATTGATGAAATTTTTAGTAATGATCCTCATGATACCATGTGGTTTTAAGACTTGAGTCATCAACATGGTGGATGGCAGGAATTTGGATAAGGTGTACGACCATGATCTTGGCAAAGATGGAGTTATATGATTCACCAACAAGATTATAATTGGGGGTATTTGAGGTGACCTTTGCGGAGGCTCAATATTATATGTGGATTGAGAGGAAGTTTTGATGATAATAGATTTTTTTGAATTCTTAGAATTTTCATTATGGGTGAATGGTTTTTTGAACTCGATCTTGGGTTTATTAGAGAGAATTTTAACATTGTCTTGCTCAAGGGTGTGTAGTTCTAGTTTGTGGGCCATAGTAAAATATTCCTCAAAGGTTTGGAAAGACTAAATTTTAAGGGTATATAAAATATGTTTGGTGCATGATCTAGAAAAGAGTTCAATCAATTCAGTTTGAGGTAGTGAGAAGGATAGTTGGTTAATAATCCCATGCCACCTAGAGACAAAATTGATAATTGATTCGTCCTCAAAAACTTTGATGGTGTAAAGGTCAATGATGGTTATCTTATGCACTATATTTATGAAATAATGTTCTAGTAAAAGTTGTGCAAGTTGTGTGAAGGAAAAGAGGGAATGTTAAGGAATGTCATTATACTAGTCTAGAGTGGGGCTGACCAATGACATAGGAAAGGTACGAAGCATAAGACCTTGAGCACTCACAATGGGGTAACATGAGTCATTAAATGCATGAAGGCATTGTTGGGGATCTTATTTTCTATGGAATTTAGATAATTATTGAAGCTCCTAATGTGGAGTATATCGCTTAACATGTGTGAATATATTGATGGGTTCGTTACAGATTTCCTCATAAGTAAATGTGATTTTGGGGCCCATGACAATGGCCTCTAAGTTATCCATTCTACTCAACAATGCTTACGTAGGATCATTTGATGTATGAGGATGGTGGCCTAATTGATGTTGTTGTGGATTCTAGGAAGTAGATGGATTAGGTTGTTGGTGAGATTGATAATATTGGGGGTAACTGGGATTTTTTGGGAGTAGTTGATAACTTGACAAGGAGGAACATAATTAAAAGTTTTTGATTGGGTGGGTTGCGAAATAGGATGTTGTAAAGGGATGTAGTTAGATAGGTAAGATTGTAAAGGTTGTTATTGAGTGATAGGGGGATTGGATTGGATTTTTTTTTGATGAGTTTGGTTATGTGCATGAGGTGTTTGGGATTTTTAAAGGAGTTGATTGGAAAATATATGTTGAAAAATGCTTCAGGGAGGTTGGTTAGTCTGAGTAAAATTTGAAGGGGTAGGTTGTGAGATAGTAACATTGGGATGGACATGGGATGTTAAGAGAGGCACCGAGATTTGAAATTATTTCTCGGATGGTGGAGGAGGTATGTTGCATTCTTGAAGATTTTGGGAGGAAGATTTTATGATAATAGTAGATGAGGAGGGAATAGTAATAGAGGATGTAGGGATGGTCACATCGGTATAGATACCTGGTAGATTAAGTGGGATGGGCACCACTAATTGTGTGGATTGTTGGGTCTAGAGAACCATGACAAAGGATTCATAAGGGACATGTTTGTTTTGGGCTATTGCTAGCTCATTCATGGCCCTCGGGAAAAATATATAGAGTGGAGAAGTGAGGAATTTAGTAGATATGGATTGTGGAGGATAGAGATAAATCTATTGAATAGGGGGTCCATCAATAGGGATGTTGGTGGATTTTTGAGATAGATAGTCATAGAGGGTGACAGGGTTAGCATCAAGGAGTTCTTGAAACTCCAAGCATCTGCAATGGATGATGGGGGGTCCAAGTGCTCATAAGGAAGTAGTGGAAAGATGTGTGGTTGGTTTAGAAGGGATGGAGTGATGGTAGACAAATGAATTTTTCTCGATATGGGGATTTCCTTAAACCACATGGGAACGTGAGGAGGAATCATAAGAATTGTGGAGATGGAGGCCAAGGATGAGGTCACCAAAGGGGTCAAAAAAACAATAGTGAGTGTGGATGTTTTTTGTGAGGGTTGGTTGAGATGGGGATGTCATTAGAAGTGGTTGATTGTTTTATTTTCTTATCTTAGGAAAGAGTAACAACAGGCATGAAATAAACAAGAAAAATCATATGCAAACTATTAATTCAACATGTAAGTCAAGAAGCATAATTTTATTTAACTTAGCTTATTTATAGAATGTGAAGAGGGAAGAGGCTCAAAGATAACCTAGAGAAATGGTCACTCTATGGATGGTTTCAGGTATGTTTAAGGATGGATTCCTTGATATACCCAAAGGTATGTGAGGCTCGAATATGTGATGACTATTGGTAAGTGGCCTGATATAAGGGTATATCCCCGCATTTCATGCACCGCAGTAATAAGGGTGTCAGGTGCATAGCTGATATACCAACTGTCAAAAAAATTATTACATGGCCAGAAAATCATGGTGGATTCCTTATTGGGTGATGAAATCCCACTAGCTCCACCTAGGTAGGAATTGTTTATATGTATAGATTGTCTATGTGGTTTGGTTTTGTGTGAAGAAAATGTGATTGTAAAGTTTTACCACCTAATTAAGCTAGGTGATCAAGCATATATGAAAGGTTTTTTTAAGATCCAAATCCAAATATGATGTTCGATGAGGACAAGAAAGAAAAGGAAGGGAAGAATGATGCAAAAAAAGGAAAAATATGAATCAAAATATGAATACCTGGATTAAATTTTCCTTTTTCCAAATTACATACATTGTTTTAAGAAATTAAGAGAACTCCCAAGCACACAAGCAAAGAACTCTGACCTCCAAAATTATTGGAAAGAGGACAATATAATATAGAATAGAAATTGAAAATGAATAAGGAACTTACCAAAGAAGTAGCCAGGTCCCACCGGGTGTGCCATAATGTTTAACAATTTTTCTGCTCCTGTTCCAAGTTAATGAAATAATATGCTAGAAAATAAGAAACTCCAAATATGGGAGAGTTTAAGGCTACCTCTAATGTATGACACTGATGGTGATCAATGACGAGTGCAAAAATCCTTTCCGTAGCGAGCTTGATGACTTGTACAACACAAATGATAGCTACACAAGAAAATATTAGTAGATTTGGATGGTAGGCTGACTAACCAAATCCAATCCTAAGAAGAGTAAGGATGTAAACCCACTTGTTTATAAAATTGATTACAAATGAGAAATATGTAGCATGCAGAAGATAACAAGAATAGAAATATTCATAAATATGATAAAACTGGGATCTGATAATGATAAACTAATAGATTAAGATAAAAGATGCAAACTAGATAAAGGTTGATGGTGAACAAAGGAAATCGATGATGACTATGAAAGATAAATTTGAAAGGTTGAAAAACTAGATAAAGGTTGATGGCGAACAAAGGAAATCGATTATGACTATGAAAGATAAATTTGAAAGGTTGAAAACATTAGATATGGAATAAATGTATTAATTTTGAATATGTCCTGGCTCAGGAATAGGAAGTAGAGAAAACACATATTAAAGGAAAATAGATGAAAATGTAGTTAGGGAAGAGGAGGTCGACAATGACTAGAAGAAAATCGATGGTGATTGTGATAGAAAAGTGAGGTTTTAGTTCTGACAGGAAGAACACAAATATCTAAAGGATCTGGATGTTACAGAGAAAGAGAAACTGATAATAAAATGGACAAGATTCAGGAAAGTAGCTGATGCAGATCGGGTTGACGGAAACTAGGGACCAATCAACGGTGACCGAGGCTGACTTATGGATTTATGAGGGTTGATGGGTGCCAAATGGGATATATAAAAGAAACAAGGCTAGATAATGTGGTTGTAGAGCTCTAAAATGACAAACGGACCTACAAATGGATGATGAAAACAAGATAGGTCTTCCAACAATATCCAACCTTCATATCTTTCAAAGAGGGTTAGAAAAGGCTCCGAATTAGCTTCAAGAGGTTGGTGGCAGCTCACAAGAATTAAAAAAAACCTATAAAATTTTTCTAGAGGTCGGATCTCAAGAGTTTCATACTCCTAAGAAGGGGTTGATGGTGTATTTATAGGGTCTCCAACGTCCTGATAGGGTCACCATCGATTGCAGATAACCATTGATTTAGCTTGCATGGATGATGTGCAACTCGAGGGATGAGGCCCTATTTAGTGGTGATTAGGGTTAGAAGTTGATTTGGTAGGTTGTAGTTATAAAGGGATGAGAAATTTTGGTTAAATGGTTGAAAATATTAAATTTGGGTAGGTGATGAATCTAGAAAGGATAAATGGGAAATTTAGGGATGTGATTAAGGTGATAAGAATTCTTAGGGATAATTAATGTGATTATAGGTGATAAGTGATGAAATAATGATGGATGGGATATAATTATGATAGGAAAATAGAAAATAAATATAAATAAATTTAATTTAAGAGGGAAATGGGATTTTGAATATGGATGTGGGTGCAAGTGTGCACAATGACAACAAAGGGGTGAGCGAACGCGGAATGGGGGGCTAGTGAACCAAATTTTGGATTCTACCATTCTACTATACAGGTCCTTATTGAACATTATTTCATTAAAAACTAAGCTCTTAGAAACCCCTTTTTATTCCAAACATATATGGTAACATTCAAATCCTTATAATTCCATTCAAGGAGTTATATTGGCCATTATAGGTTCTTTATTTCTCCATAGCAATATATTAATATGGATAGATATAACAACCACCCTTTTAATCATACCCACGTGTCTTATAAGGCTGGAAATTATAAATAAATTAAAAAAATCATCCAACTAATAAAAAGGTCTATTTTTGCGTCCACAAGGAGACCATGTCATAAGGATTTATTGAAAACTCTTTTGTAAGACGTTTGTTCGAAATAGACCCAAAAATGTTGAGTAGCCCTTTAAATACTCATACTAATATAATATAGGTAGTATTATTTGTAAACATCATAATAACACATAAGTAGTTTTTATAACACTTCATACATCAATTGAGGGCCTTTCCTTCATGTGATTTCCCATATAAAAAGTACAATAAGCCACTATGTATAACTAATTTTGATCTAGTACTAAACATGATGCAGGAGCATTATTGAAAAGATACAAAAAGGAAAATTTTCCTTATTATGAGATCAAATTGAGTGAGTTGGGAGGTCTAGGTTGAGTCTTAAAATTTGAATTTTCAAATTCAAACCTTTCCCTCCATTTTTGTGTCTAAGTGTCTTTGAGGGTGAAAATAAAGGGTTATGGCTTGTCAAGGTAGTGTAAGGTTGTTTCATAGATTATATGTGTGTATAGGGTATCATAGGAATATTAGTTGGCACAAGAGTCATTATATGTGTACAAATGAGGAAAAAACTACCTATTTTGGCTAGTAAAGGCATAATGAGCTATCATGACTCCTATAAGGGAAGTTACTATTCAATTGGGAGTTACATGCAAGAGAGGGGTTCTAGTATATGGTAGAGAGGAGTAAATTATAACCATTATTCCTCGTGGAGAGGAGGAAGAGGAGGTCTAAGAAAAATGGAATTTGCATAGAAGTATATCTAGTAATATGACAACACTATTTGGTTTTAAAAACCTCTTATATTGATTGTGATGAATTTTGAAATTGAATATTTATGTTATGTGATCTTGTGGTTCTTTTTTGTACTTGCAGTAGGCTCATTGAAAGGCTAGAGGTGTGATGTATAGTCCTGTAGTATGAAATGTTGTTAGGAGGGACTGTGGTTATGCATTGTTATTGATACTTAGGAAGGAATTATTTTTAGTTCAAATGAGTGTTATATAGTGAATGATGTAGCTTTGCATAAGTTTGAAGGATATGGCTTGCTCTTGTAGATAAGTTTCCATGATCTTTTATGACATGTTGAAAACCAATCAAGTGATGGTGAACAAACTTTAGGTGTTTTTTTTTGTATAGTTTGAGGCATAAGAGAATATGCTCACATCTTGCATGCTATCTATCCTTTGAGCTTAGTCATTGTAGACCACATCAAAAGATTGAAACCTTCGAACAAGTTCTTTGCATGTGATAAACTATGGAAAATGTGATTATGCAAACCTGGAGACTGTGATTGTGCATTAGGGGTTAAAAAAATTGATATTTTTGTGAGCGATGAGTTTAAACATGAATAAAACCTTGAGAAAGGGTGGATGAGTTAATCATAAGCCTTATATAGGTTCTTGTATACTGAAACAAATCCTATCTCCTTACAATGGCACTAAGGGTTTCATCTTTGTCATGTGCATGTATGCTTGTCATAAAAGATTATAAAAAAATAACCAAACCTTGTTTCAAGCTCAACACTTCTACAATAATATTGTGGAGGGATTCAAAACATCCCTTTAGGCCAAATCTAGAGCCTTAAATCGAAGGATAGAAAAAGATACACCAAAAATTGTCCATCTTGAGCTAACTCTGCCACTGACCTAGGGTTTGATCTTTGGAGCCTCGTAGTATTAAGTTTTGTCTTGAAATTGGTAATATACCACTATAAAAAGGTCTATTTTAATATTTCAAAATATTTTTAAATGTGCACTAATTAAATTTGAATATATCTCTAACATTTTCCTAGAGGTATAGTGAACATAGTGTAAGGGTTAGAAAAGCTAATCATTTAACAAAGAAAATTGTGTTCACACTTGGAGTTGAATCTTAAAACCTTGTACATAGATAGGAGAGGAAAACAGGTTCCTAAAAAGATATAGTTTGTGTTTGAGAACCCCATGCATGGTAAGTTATGGTTGACAGTGTATGAGACTAGGGCTAGAAAGAGACATTTGCATTGGAAATCAAAAAGTGAGTTTTTAAGGTAAAGGTAAAGGAACTAATCTATAAAAAATTTCCCACATTATGATGACCCTAAATGGTTATTGTGAATGTTTTCAACTTGAAAGGGATGTTTTTAAATCCTTCCAACCATGAGTGTTACAACCACCAGTGGTTTGAGAACTCATTGGGATAGTCTTGGGACAAGTTAAAGAGCAGTGTTGAATTTGATGGATTCTAGCATAATTTATGGAAGTTGTTATGTGGGAATGAACATGTGATATAGGTACTGATAATTGAAGGATACTTGAAATTCTAAACTTCAATATTCGTTGCTTTGGAGTTAAGACAAAGAAACTAGTAAAGGTATGTTCATATAAGGTAAGTGGGAAGAATTAAAGTGTTGTAAAAGAGCTAGATTGTTTTATCATTTGTATTGGTCTTTATGGATGATAGAGGAGAAGGATGTGGTGTTGATAGGGTGGTATACTGCTTGAGAGTTCAAATGTTATGCTTTTAGCTATTCTTAAATTTATATTTAAGACATTCAAAACAATGAATTGATCAAATGAATACTATTTACTATTAATAACTTGAAGAATGCATGGAAAGGTAATTGGAGCTCTACATCATTTGTTATTAGAGCCTGCTATTGTTTTTTGAATGCAAAGTTGGTAGTTGATTACTAAGAAGACATTGTGAAGTTGTGTGATTGTGAAATTTCAAGGTGAAGAGACAAAGGTAAGGATAGACAAAGAAGAATTATTGGTGGAGTTGGTGAAGTTGATAGGAAAGAAGGAGAGAGAAAAAAAGGGGATAGAAGATCAGAAGAAGAGAGAGGAGAAAATAAGACTAGAGGCATGGATGGAGAGAGACTTGAAAGAATTAAGAGAGGATGTACAAAAACTAGAGGAGTTGATAGTGAGAGAAAGATATGGATTGGAGTTCGTGGTAAAAATAAGGGTCAAATGGCCTATAGCTCAAATTGTCAAGAGGAACCAGAGGATGCAGTTAAAAGAGATCATCAAGGAGGAAAAGAAGAAACTAAAGAAAATGAAGAAGCATGCAATCAAGACGAAGGAATAATATATCAAATAGGTTGTGTATGAGATAATTTATAGGATGGAAGAGTACAATAACGGTGCAACAATAGCAGAGCAGGTTATTCATGAGGTATGTGAACCATTTCAGGATAAAATGATAGTTGTTTCGTTGTGAATACTCAAACTTGGATGAAGATAGACTAGTAAATGATGAATAAATGTGTGCATTAAATGTTGAAAGGAAAGGAATGAGTCTAAGAAATATGATTGTGGTGATGGAACTTAATTGGTTCTTGTTTAAATTCAAGAAAACTAGTACTTAGATAAAAGAGAATGAGAAAAAGAAAATAAAATTGGCAAGCGGAGGTATGATATAGATAAAGGAGGTGGTGATGATGTCTTTGATGAGGCTTTGGACATGTTTTTGTAGATTGAAAAAAATAATAGAGGTATAGTGCATAAGAAAGCGATTGAGAAAGAACATGAAGAGAGAAATAAGGAAGAGATGAGAAGAAAAGAGATAGTAGAAACAATTGAGGAAGGGAAACAAGAGAAAGATGAAGATAGTGATGTGAGAGGAAAGAGAGATGGAAGTGAGAGTGAAAATCTCGTGATGAAGAGCTTGTGGACCTAGCAAAGTGTCTAAAAGAGGAAAAATCGGTTTATGAGGAAAATGAAGATCATGAAAATAGGAAGGATGAAGCTTATGGGCAGCATACAATCCATTTAAGCAAGAAAATTGATGAAATTGGGAGGAACAAATACTATAGAGAGGTGGACAACACCAGGAGGCATGAAATACAATGCATATTTGTTGCTTTTATGTTTGATTTTTTAGGTGAATCTGGTGAAGGATTTAAAATGATGAAGATGGTGAAGGAAATCAAGAAGGGAAGCAAACATTTAAAGGAATATGTAAGGTTAAAGAAGTGAGTATGGGACCTAGGTGGTCTTAAAGTCAACAAGGACATTGAGGGGATGGAAAGAAAACCAAAGTCGTGTAAAGAAAACGAAGACAAGGTGATGTAAGCAAGTACATAGACATATTTTTCTCCGCCTTAGGAGTATGATGCAGGAGAATCATTGAAAAGTTACAAAAAGGACAATTTTCCCTATTATGAGATCAAATTGATTGAGTTAGGAGGTCTATGTTGAGTCTTAAAATTTGAATTTTCAAATTCAAACCTTTCCCTCCATTTTTATGTCTAATTGTCTTAAGGGTGAAAATAAAGGGTTATGGCTTGCCAAGGTATTATAAGGTTATTTTACAGATTAGATGTGTGGGTGGGGTGTCATGGGATTAGTAGTTGGCACAAGAGTTGTTATGTTTGTGGAGCCTATTTTCATGTTAGAGTGTGGTACACCTTCTATGTGTTACACTTGGGTATTTTTACAGCGGTCCCGCTCGCCGGTGAGCGGGTCAAGGGGGTTCGGGGGGGTGAAGCCCCCCCGATCGATGGGGGCTCGGGGCGAAGCCCCCGAAACAAATTTTCATGGGTGGTTTATTAACCCATGGGTAATGGGTAACCATTATGGGTTGTTTTTGGGCCCATGGTTTTTCGGTACCCATTGTTTTGATACCCACGGTTTTTTGCCCATGGTTTTGATACCCACGGTTTTGTATCAAACTGCTTAAGCAATTGTCTATTTATATGGTCTTATGCATATGATAGATAGACAAGCAAATGTATTGCAGATGTGTTTTGAATTCGGGTGTGAATTATGTAGAGTTTGTTGAGCATATCTCCAAATAGATCTGGGTATTGTATTGAGAGAGTGGAGGCTTGTAATAAAATCTGAGCAAGTGATTCTTGGTGGACGTAGCCCAAATTGGGTGAACCACATTAAATCTTGTCTCTCTATGTTGTGTTATTTATTCTGCACTTTTATTTGAGATCTGTAATATTTTCTGCATATTAGTTTCTACTGTTACGATTCTGTAAGGGATTATTCCGCATATTTTATCTCTTATTTCCTAACAAGAGTCATTATATGTGTACAAATGTGGTAAAAACTACCTATTTTGGCTAGTAAAGGCATGATGAGCTATCATGACTCCTAGAAAGGCATTTACTATTTAATTGGGAGTTACATGCAAGAGAGGGGTTTGAGTATATGATAGAGAGGAGTCAGTTAGAACCATTATTCCTTGTGGAGAGGAGGAAGAGGATATCTAAGAAACATGGAATTTTCATAGAAGTATATCTAGTAATATGACAACACTATTTGGTTTTGAAAACATATTGTCTTGACTGTGATGAATTCTAAAATTGAATAATCATGTTATGTGATCTTGTGGTTCTTCTTTATAATTGTAGTAGGCTCATTGAAATGCTAGAGGTGTGATGTATAGTCATGTAGTATGAAATTTTGTTAGGAGGGACTGTGGCTATGCATTGTTATTGATACTTCTAATTGTGAATATGTAGGAAGGAAAAAAAAAATTCAAATGAGTGTTATACTAGTGAATGATGTAGCTTTGAAATAAGTTTGAAGGATATGGGTTGCTCTTATAGATGAGTTTCTATGATATTTTATGGCATGTTGAAAACCATTCAAGTGATGGAGAACAAAATTCAGGTGCCATGTTTTTTACAGTTTGAGGTATAAGAGAATGTGGTGAAATATTTCATATTGGATATCCTTTGAGCTTAGTCATTGTATACCATAAAAAATATTGAATCCTTTGAACAAGTTCTTTTCATGTGATAAACTATACAAAATGTGGTTTTGTTAACCTAGAGCCAGTGACTGTGCATTGGGGGTTAAGCAGACTGAGATTGGTGTGAGTGATAACTTTGAGCATAAAGAAAACCTTGGGAAATGGCGGCTGAGTTAATCACAACCCTTAGATAAGTTCTTTTATACTAAAACAAATCATATCCCCTTGCATTGTCACTAAGGGTTTCATCTTTGTCTTGTGCATGTATGTTTTTCATAAAATCTCGTAGAAACTGACCAAACCTTGTGTCAAGCTCAACACTGCTAAAATAATATTGTGGAGGGGGTGAAAATAGGCCTTTAGGCCAAATCTAGAGCCTTGAATCGAAGGATAAAAAAGATACACCAAAATTTGTCCATCTCAGGCTAACTATGTCACTGACCTATGGTTTAATATTTGGAGCCTTGGAGTATTGAGTTTTGTCTTGAAATTGGTAAGATACCAATGTAACAAGATCTATTTGAATATTTTGAAATAATTTTGAATGTCCACCGGTTAAATTTGGAGATTTCTCTAACAATTTCCTAGAGGTACAATGAACACAGTGTAAGGGTTAGAAAAGCTATTCATTTAGCGAATGAAAATGTGTTCACACTTGGAGTTGAATCTTGAAACCTTGGACATATATAGGAGAGGAAAATGGGTGCCTAAAAAGATATAGTTCATGCTTAAGAATCCCATGCAAGGAAATTTATGGTTGACAGTGTATGAGAACATGGCTAGAAAGAGTCATTAGTATTGGAAATCAAAAGTGAGTTTTGAAGGTAAAGGTCAAGGAGATGATCTATAAAACTTTTCCCACATTATGATGACCCTAAAGGGTTTTTATTCATGTTTTCATCTTGAAATGGATATTTCTAAACCCTTCCAACTATGAGTGTTCCAACCACTAGTGGTTTGAGAACTCCTTAGGAGAGTCTTGGGACAAGTCAAAGAGTAGTGTTGAATTTGATGGATTCTAGCATAATTAATAGATGTTGTTATGTGGGAATGAACATGTGTTGTAGGTAATGAGAAGTGAAGGATCCTTGAAAGGATAAAGGTCAAGATTGACTGACTTAGAGCTAAGACAAAGAAGCTAGTAAAGGTATGTTCAGAGAAGGTAAGTGGGAAGAATTAAAGTGTTGTAAAGAGTTGGATTGTTTTATCAGTTGTATTGGTCTTTATCTATGAAAAAGGAGAAGCATGTTCTGTTGATAGGGTGGTATACTACTTGAGAGGTCAAATGTTACACTTTTATCGATTCTTGAATCTCGAATTAATACATGCAAAACAATGAATTGATCAAACGAATACTATTAACTGCTAATAACTTGAGGAATGCATGGAAAGGTAATTGGATATTTGTATCAAAACCTCTAGTGGAATCCTCAAGATGGGAGTTCCAATGGTCTCAAATATATTTATCCAAATTTTCATGATAAGAGTAATATTTTAATATAGAGGGATCTTTTTATTTCTGAATACATAATTATTGAATGAAAAACTACAATACTCCTGATCTACTGTGTCCCAGCCTCAAAATAGGAATAACAATTAATAGAGACCAAAGTTAAACTTAATTATTATGGGCATCCATGATGATCTTGGTTCACATCTATTATAATAAACATAATGATAATATTAGGCTCAACTGTGAGATTAGCAAGTATAATACCAAATACATGTCAAGGAATATATCATCACATTCATTGTTAACTCAATAACCTCCTCATATATAGTTATTTATGCATGTCTTTCATATTTACCATGTTTACAGATCTAGTTTCTAATAAGTTCAAATTCTGCATGAGTAGTACATAAGCATAACATAACCATCCATCTAAGTGAACCTCAGATAATGGATACAATTATTTTATAGAAAACAATAGAATTTACAGTAATACTTCCTTTTGATACCCAAATAAATACAAGTATACTTATCCTCTCCCCATTAGTATATTCTTCTCTTTATAAAATAACAAACAAGATATCATTAGAAGCATATAACTCTATAATATACTTTTCCCATGTAAACAGATTCAAAAAATCATATTTTTCACGATGATCTTTCCTTAAGCCTTTCTTTTATTGAAGAAAGAATAATTCAATGATAAAAAAATAAAATTAATTTCTTCTAAATTTCAAGTGAGTACCTTCAACATATTTTGGGTCAGCTCAAAGATGAGATGACATGATTTCCATTCCCTTTCATTAAGCATTAGCCATTAATAATTTGTGCATAAACATGTTCCTTCAAGATAATAGAAGAGATCAATTATTTCCATGTTTCATCATTTTACATCCAATAATTTAGGGTTACAAACATAAGATTCTATTTCATTCAACAAAGAGTGTCATCTTCAAATTTAAGAGAGAGTAATCAATTTTTTTTCCAATATTCAACGTAGTTCCTTCATGGCCAATTTTAAGTAGTTTTTTAGTTTTACAGAGATAAATCGAGATTTTTTTCCAAATAATCAATGTAGTTCCTTCATGGCCAATACAAGGTTGATCATAGAAAAACATCCACAACATATCATAAGGATTTATTTCCCAAATGTATGAATAGAGAATATAATGAATTATGGAGGCTTACCCATATATGCCAAGTTATACACGAAAGCATACAATGATGTGTTCAGGGAGCATATATTAAGAAAGTATTCAATCCATAAACAAAAACAAATAACACATGTGTATATGTGTATGTTATCAAACAAAGAAAGCTCATGCATCAATTATTATTAACTATTGATTAGTGTAAGGAAAATAAACCACACTTGAAATGCACAGATGGAACCCAACATCTCCCTTGAACTCCATCTTCCAGATCAATCCTTCCTTTTGTGGATATTTTCCCCATGAATAATTGATTTTAGCTATGTCTAGAAAGGAATTTTATAAACTTTCAACTTCTAATTTTTTCAACATATGTATCTATAAACAACTAGTGTTGCTCCCAACTAAAGATGCTGCAAAAGACAAGTTCAACAACCCCTCCCATAACTGACATGCAACAATTTAGCTAGGGTTTTAAATATTTTTCAGAACACTCCTATACAAAACAGAAATGAGCGCTCCAAAAAGTCATAATCCCCTTTTAATAATAATGTTCCCAAATTCTACTAAGTAATAATGCCTAAATAATTCATAACCCACAAAAGGTGAAATCAATCAATAATACATGCATATGTTATGATTTTAATTGCCTATTTACATATAAACCAAGTTCAAATAAGATAATGATACTTTGATTAAAATCATTTACCTGCTTTACAGTTAGTACCAAAGGTTCATGTAAGGATTAAAAATGCCACAATTAATCCTCAATTAGTATCTCAATACAATTATTATTGAGTTGTGGAGCTCAATTACTTCGGATTAGCATGTAATATGAAACTTGATGGAAAACATAGTAACCGACATCGCTTATGGAGGGACCAGAATTGGTCACCTATGACAGATATCAGTCAGGAAAGGAGAAACTAGCATCAGTTAGGGCTAACCATCATCGATTACCTGTGCGGGAGTGTTTTATTTAACTCTTGAGAATTAGATCTATTTTTAGTATTAAAGCAAATCTATTGATTGTAATTACGTGGCTAAGTTTCCTAAGTTTGTATATTCCTATATAAACATGAAAGCTAGGGTTTAGAAGTAAGAATTAAGAAGAACTTGCAAAAGTTGATGATTATTATGAGAATAATTGTGTGATAGAGAATTATTGGAGAAGAAGTAAAATATTGTGAGAAAGAAAGTAATGTACATCTTAGAGGTGTGGAAGATTGTAAATCTTCAATTGTATATCTTGTCAAAGCTTTGGATAATAGATTGACTTGTTTCTTGGTGGACATAGCCCACACTGGGTGAACCGCGTTAAATGTGGTATTGATTTAAATCTCTTATTTTGTATAATTCTTCTGGTAGAATATCTGCATTGATTGCATGTATGTTTAGATCTAATATATTATCTTTACAACCTTGTGCTAACCCCAACAACTGGTATCAGAGCTTTGTTTGAGGGTTTTATGTGTTGACATATTTACTCACAGAGGGTTTTTCTGATTGAGTGGGAGCTACAACAATGGAAGAAGAGAAAAAATACAAGGTAGAGAAGTTTGACGGCTGAAATTATCAATTATGGAAGATGCATATTGAGGATTATATGTATTAAAGAGATTTGTATTTACCATTGGATGAGAAGTCTAGACCTATGAAGATGAGTGACGAAGAATGGAATATTCTTAACAGAAAGGCTTTGGGATCTATAAAATTGAGCCTGACAGCATCCATGGCTTCCAATATTACTGAAGTGACTTCTACAGTATGGTTAATGACATCTCTTGCCAATTTATATGAAAAGCCTAGTGCTTCAAATAAATTTTATTTGATGAAGAAACTATTTAGTTCTAAGATGCATGATGGTTGATCTACATCTAGTCATTTGAACGATTTCAGATCTATTGTAAATCAATTAAAATCAATTGATATATTGTTTGATGATGAAGTGAAATCACTTTTATTCTTATGTTCTCTGCCTGATAGTTATGATAACTTGGTAATGGCTATTAGTAATACAACATTTGCTAATAATATTTTGAATTTTGATGATGTGGTTAGTATAATCTTGAATGAAGAAATTCACAAGAAGAGTATAGAGGAATCATCATCTGGGAATTCTTTGAATGCAGAAAGCAGGGGCGGGTAGAATAATATATCCAAGAGTAAGAGTAATGGGAAATCAAAGTCAAGGGATAATATATCTAAATCCATAGGTAAGCGAATTACCTGTTGGAAATGTGGAAAGAAAGGACATGCGAAGAAAGATTGTTGGTCAAAGGATAAAGAGAACCAACAACCAGATAAAGGTAAAGAAGTAAATCTTGTTGCAGTAGAGGTAATGCAAGATGCTCTTATTCTTTCTTTAGATAATAGAATTGAATCATGGGTTTTAGATTCATGAGCTTCTTTCCATATAACCCCTAATAAGGGTTATTTCATAAATTGTGTCCAAGCAAATTTTGGGCATGTTTATTTGGGTGATGATGAACATTGCAGTATTACTGGTAAAGGGTAAGTTCATCTAAAATTGTAAAATGGAAATACTTGGGTATTGAAAGATGTGAGGCATGTGCCAAGCCTCAACAAGAATCTTATTTTTGCAAGGCAACTAGGTGAATCTGATTGCATGGTTACATTCACAGCAAACTCTTAGAAAGTCACCAAGGGTGCTTTTGTTGTGGAAAGAGGTAAGAAGGTAGGAACATTATATTTATCTACCTATGTTACTAATTCTTTTTCTGCATTATCTACTTTAGATTCAGATGTATGTATGTGGCATAATCGGTTGGACCATATGAGTCAAAAATGAATGTAAATCTTAAAGTCTAAGGGTAAGTTATCATATTTGATAGATTTAGATCTTGATTTATGTGAGCATTGTGTCTATGGAAAGCAAAAGAGAGTGACATTTCTCAAAGTTGGGGCAACTAAGAAGGATCAGAAATTGGAGCTTATACACTCAGATGTGTGGGGACAAGCTCGGGTAGCTTCTTATGGAGGATCCTAGTATTATGTTACTTTCATTAATGATGCTACAAGAAATGTATGGGTTTATTGTATAAAATGTAAATTTGATGTTTTTGAGACTTTTAAAAGATGGAAATCCCTTGTTAAGAATGAATCAAATTCAAAGTTAAAATTCTTTAGATCTGACAATGGTGGTGAATATTGTAACAAGGATTTCAATGATTATTGTTCAGTGAATGGGAACATACAGAAAGAACGGCTCCAAGAACACCACAGGATGATGGAATTGTAGAAAGAATGAACAGGAAAATCATGAAATGTGCTAGAAGTATGAGAATAAATTATAGATTGCCTTTGCAGTTTTAGGCAGAAGCAGTTGATACATCGGTTTATTTGATTAATCGTGGGCCTTCACGTTCAGAATCTTTTGTGCATATGGATAAGGAAAATAAGAAAAAATTGGATGTAAAATCCAAGAGATGCACTTTCATTGGTTACGGATTTGGTGATTTTGGATTCCGTTTTTGGGATTTAGAGAATTCAAAAATTATTAGAAGTTGTGATATTGAATACAATGAAAAGAGAATGTATAAGGATCAAATTTTGGTACCCAAAGACGAACTAGTTGAGAAGTTTGTGAATGAAAATGAACTCTCATATTTAAAAGTAATACCGATAGGGTTACACAGTAACCGGTGTTGATTGACCCCTGACCGACATCGGTCAGTAGAAATGGTATTGGTTGTAGAATATCTAAATCGGAATTGGTTAGTAGAACTGGCATCGGCTATAGGTGACTGACGTCATTCACTGGCAGAATTAGAAACAAGTGTCTAGGAGGTCTAAAATGAGCCTCTAGTACCCCAAAATCCTATGAGAAGGTCACAAAGGGTAGGCAAACCTCCAGAAATATTTACACCTTCTCTATCTTATTATTATTGATTGATATGGTTAACCAAAAAAATTTGAAGAAGTAATGTAGGATGAGACCCACGTCCAGTGGGAGCATGGCATGGATGGGGAGATGGAATCCTTGGAATAGAACCAGAATTGGGATTTGGGTAAGTTGATAACATGTAAGAGGACATTGCAGAACAAGTTGGTTTACAGGATCAAGGAAGAAGAGGGTGGACAAAAACTGTACAAGGCAAGGCTTGTAGTAAAAGGATTTACACAAAAAGCAAGTATTGAATTTGGTGAAATATTTTCTCCTGTTGTAAAAATGACTTTTATTCATACTATATTGAGTTTAGTTGCAGTAGAGGATTTGCATTTAGAGAAATTAGATGTGAAGCTGGATTTTCTTCATGGTGATTTGGATGAAGAGATTTATATGCAACAATCACTTGGGTATGAAGTCAAGGGTAAGGAGAAATTAGTGTGTAGGTTGAAAAAGAGCCTATATGGGCTCAAGCAAGATCCAAGGTAATGGTACATGAGGTTTGATAGTTTTATGCATGAGCATGGATACTTGAGATGTGAATACAACCATAGTGTTTATTTCAAGAAGCTTGAAAGTGGGAACTATATTATTTTGTTACTGTATGTGGATGATATGCTTATTGCAGGATCTAGTATGTAGGACATTAGTGAGCTTAAGGGAAAGCTAGGTCACACATTTGTTATGAAGGATTTAGGAGCTGCAAAAATAATCCTTGGCATGCAAATACACAGAGACAGGAAGAACAAAAAATTGTATTTGTCTCAGGAGGATCATATCTACAGGGTATTAGAAAGGTTCAAGATGCATAATACAAAACCTATTAGTACACCTATGGTTGGACACTTCAAATTGAGCAAAGATCGGTGTCCTTCATCACATGAGAAGATCAAATACATGATACGAGTGTCATATGCTTCAGCAGTTGGGAGTCTCATGTATGCTATGGGCTTTACCAAACCAGACATTACATAGGCAATGGGAGTTGTGAGTAGATATATGACTAATCCAGGTAAAGAAAATTGGGAAGTAGTTCAATGGATATTCATTTATTTGGAAGGGACATCTAGCATGCAGTTATGTTATGGAGGTTTGGATATTTCATTATGTGGCTATGTTGATTCAGATATGGCCAAAGATCTGGATGGTAGAAAGAGCACTACTTGATATATTTTCATAGTAGATGGGATGATGGTTAGCTCGATTTCAAGATTACATAAGGTTGTGGATTTGTCTACTACAGAGGAAGAGTATGTTGTAGCTACAGAGGCTAGCAAGGAGATGATATGGATGAATAGGTTCATGAAAGAGTTGGGAAAGGAGCAAGATGATTACAAATTCTTCAGTGATAATCACAGTGCAATTCATTTGGAAAAGAACTCAACGTTTCATTCAAGAACAAAACACATTCAGTTGAGGTATCACTTCATATGACAGGTATTGGAGGATGGGCAGTTGAATCTAGAAAAGATTCATATAAGTGGGAACCCCGCGGATATGCTAATGAATCCATTAACAAAGGAGAAGTTGGAGCTACACTCCACTTTTGTTGGTTTTCGAGTTTGAGACTTGAAGACGAAGAAACAAAGCTAAGGAAGGATCTAAGAATGACATTGTACAGGTATGGTGCAGTAATTAATCTCCAAGTGGGAGATTATTGAGTTGTGGAGCTCAATTACTTCATATTAGCATGCAATATGAAACTTGCTAGAAAACACAGTAACCAACATCATTTATGAAGGGACCGGCATCGGTCAGCTATGACCGGCATCATTCAGGAAAGGGGGAACTGACATCGGTTAGGGCTAACCAGCGTCAGTTACTTATGCGGGAGTGTTTTATTTAACTCTCAAGAATTATATCTATTATTAGTATTAAAGAAGATCTATTGATTGTAATTTCATGGCTAAGTGCCCTAAGTTTGTATATGCCTATATAAGCATGAAAGCTAGGGTTTACAAGTAAGAATTAAGAAGAACTTGCAAAAGTTGATGATTATTGTGAGAATAATTGTGAGAGAGAGAATTCTTAGAGAAGAAGCAAAAGCTTGTGAGAAAGAAAGTACTGTACATCTGAGAGGTGTGGAAGATTGTAAATCTTCAATTGTATATCTTGTCAAAGCTTTGGATAATAGATTGGCTTGTTTCTTGGTGGACGTAGCCCACACTTGGTGAACCATGTTAAATCTAGTGTTGATTTATATCTCTTGTTTTGTATAATTCTTCTGGTAGAATATCTGCTTTCATTGCATGTATGTTTAGATCTGATATATTATTTGTACAACCTTGTGCTAACCCCAACAATTATTATTAAATAATCATATTGTTAAAATCAAACCAAGGTTTATACAACCTTTATATGCCCAGGATAAATACGAAAATCCAAGTCAAACAATGCCTGGACAATTTTTCAACCTTTACCTTTGGAGTGCTATAAAATCCAAACATGTAATGCCTAATAATCAAAATGAATATTGAATTTGAGGATCAAATCTATTGTTCATCAAGATAAGTACCACTACCCTGAATAACATTATTTACAATAATAATGTTCCTTAAATCGATCAAAACAAAATTTTATATCAAGTCAATCAATAATATTTTCAATGTCCATTCAAGCAAATCATGTTGACTTTCCAAGTTACAAACAGTCATACATCTTTTGCCAAGTCAACAACACTGATAGTGCCTCTTATAATATATATAATACCATATAATATCCTAACAACACGGATGTTTATATATCATCCTTCAATGTTGATAACATTATCGTAAATCAACAGTGCTAATGGCCATGCGTGATCATTTATTATTCTAGGTAAACCAAATAATATAATTATGGAATGCACACTATAACGAATTGTCGTACTACCTTATTAAATGCTAAGGTGGTCTAACTATCAGCTAATGTCAATGATAGAAGTACAAAATGTACATATACATATCAAACACATAATGAAAAGATAAGAGACAGGTTTACGACATAACCATATGCCCTTCTGGTGCAATGATTCCTTATTAGACATCGTTTCATAGCACAAGACTAGTGTGTAGTCAGATACATAGTAGCATTCCAAGGTCTCTTCGATAACGAGATTATCATACTTAATACAGGTATTGAACACCTTGTTTTATTAACACACATAGGCGAGACCTTCAAGGTTAGCAACCATCCACCATAATAAAATTGTATATCTTCATATTACATTTTAAGCATACTAGTATCATACATAAAGTTACAAATAATTTAATAGATGATGTTAATGCGAGTTAAGACTCCCGGTAGTTAATCAAACCTTATTAATGCAAAGCTTACACTAAACTTTATTCGGTGTACTGCCAGAAATTACCTTTATTAATCTAATACACCATATTGACGGCTTATGCAGACGTCAAATTTGGGGAACCCGATTCCCAAAGTGAGATGTGACACAAGGGACAAGGAATGACTGATAAAATGCCTAAAAAAGAGTGGCCTCATGGACTATAATGATTGTAGGATATGTGCAAAATGGCTTTTTGGGAAGATGTTCTTGAACAAATGGAGCACTATACTGAACACCCCAACCACGTAAATTTTGGTTGTGTTTTATGACATGCAGTCACAAAGGTGTTTTTTTGGATGGACGTTCTTTACTATTAAATCAATCAATTCCCCAAATGCAAGACTTAGACATGCCTCTTCAATACATCTTAGAATTGCTTGTACAACTCTAAAGATCAACATTTTGTCAAAAAATCAATCTCACACTAATTAGTTTGCCTAGGGCGCATTAACATATAAACCCCAATATATCAAGATCCTTATGCCACCAGAGGTGAGGTTGTAATGGAAGTGGCTCATATTGATAGAAAATTCATATGTTCAAATTTGTTCATTGTGTGTATCCCTTGTGATGTGAACACTTCTCTAAAAGCAACATGATAACTTAGACACTAAAATAACACTCCACCTTTATTTATTTTGGGGTGGGAGGATAGATGAGGGGGGAGGGAGTCCTTTCTCGTATTGAATCAATCAATTCTCACAAGCATGATTAAAAAAATTATAAAACAAAATTTAAAAATTAAAAGATGTTTGGAAAAATTAAGAAAAACATATTTAACACTCCCTTTAATATAAATTGTCTATATTATGTTGTACTATAAAATTAAAAGACAGTGAGAAAACGATCGAATATAAACCTTATTTAAAACTTTGTAATAAACAACATTCACATATTTTACTATCCACATAACCCTGACACATCTTTTCAAAACAAGTGCTAGTCATAACTATAACTTACATTTCAAAATCCTTCACAATAAATAGACACACTTTTCATAGATCTTTAAAAAGACACAGTCTGTCTCTTTCTCATAAGGAGCCATTCAAAACAAATAACCATATTAATTAGTTATCACTTGAAACAAGCAAAATGAAATGAGTAAATATACAACCACCAAATAACTAGCAGGCGGATTGGGCCCTCTTAACAACATGATGTTTATGATACATGTTTTTTTGGTCTTCCCGGGTCAATTTGGGACCCTTAGTCATTAATGATACTAGTTCCTCAATTGAAAAAAAAAAACGAATGGTATGGCAATAAATGGCTTAGTTGTTTGGTTTTGAAAAGGACAAGAAACAATTGCCACTACTAGTTATACCTTCCTTTCACGGCAAGAATAGGAGACGTAGAAGAGAGCAATAAAGAGACGGGTAACCTATAGGACGACTCACTTTTATGCTTTATTTCCGGGCTAAATCGTTGTATTTATATCGATGTGTCTATTTTGAATTTTTTATATATTATAGTAATTAGTTGAGAGGTTTTATATGTTCCTATTCATTATTAATAAATGATTGGAAAAGTAATTTCGTGTTACTAAATTTTATCTTTAAAAAGAAAAATTAAAACTTTGTTTTACAGTAGAAACTCGCTTCCATTCCATTAAGAAATCTTTATTAAAAAAAAAATTATCAAAAAAATTTGATTAATTTTTTTTTATTGAGAAATATAAATCAGTAAATGTACTGAAGTCTTTACGTATTTATGTTTAGTTCAAATAAAATAGTCTGCAAAATGCTATTATTTATGATATAAAATTTGCAAATGTATGTGTATGAATTTGTAACAAATTTGAAATGTAGAGATAGAACCTTTAAATGTAATGCTTCATCTATATTCCTACACTTACAAAATCAGTCACACTCCTTATCAACATCAACTACAAAAATAATAACGATCCTTCTAAATCAAATAATATATACCATTTGGTGTTTACATTGCATTGTATACATGCGATTGCTAGTAATTATTGACAGAGTCTCAATTTGATTGTATCATTATATTGAATTTCAAAGAAATTCTAAGTGATATTCACATATACACCAAATTTAAAACCATAAATAATTTCATATATATATATATATACGTTGAGAGATATCAATTTCGAGGCGCATACCTACTTATGATAGATATTAATTTTTTTATTGACTTCTCCAAAAAAATAAACAAAATCATTTAAGTGACAATCCAATAGAAGTAAAATTTATGAATGAACTATCACATGACGGTCAAATAAATGTCAAATTTAATGTCGAGGATAAAATTGAACAACACACTCTATTACAGTCTTCCCTGCGATTGTAGAATGCCTCTCGGCGTAATAAAACTCTCAATATATTTATTTAGCCAATCAGTCGTTGGTCCATTGGATCAATTGTTAGACTCTTAAAGACCCATTAGGGATCAATTGTTATCGAGTGCAAAGGCCCAAAGTATCTTCAAAAAAGATGAAGTCGAGATCGTGTCTCGCACGACTTTCACAAAATGGAAACCCCAGAGCTTTGCATCTAAATTAAAGGAGACTAGATTAAATCTAAACTTTTTCAACTTAGTGTAAATAAATGATTTTAGAAAGTGTATTACTCTTGACTATTACATTATTGTTTAATGGAATTTCAACTTGGGTAAGGACCCGAAAGGAATGTCACCTTTCATCATTATGTTATATTAATATTTTTTTAAGAATATTTAGTTATTTCTCTTAATTAACATTTTCCAATTTTGAACTCGTATTCTTCTCCGTTCAATTCAAGATTCTTGATAACTTATAACGTCTATCCCACAAGTTGGTTGTTGAAACTTTAACAAAACATAGGTAAGCGATCAATTATCAAATAAAACCTTGAAACTTGGCCGATCATTTCAATTGCCCTTACAACCAATATAAAAGTTATTAAAATATATTTTATTCTATTTAGAGAGTATTATTTTATAAATTTTATCAACCTCATAATTATTCATTATATTTTGGATGCTCTCATATTATTTGTTTTGTTTGAATAATTGTACTATGTTATTTTATTTTTAAAAATAATAATTTAGTTAAACGATTTAATAAAATATTTTTTAATAAAGAAATTATTATAATATTAAGATCTATACTTTTTTTTAAATAGATTCATATATTTTGAATGAATAATTTGGAACAATATTTTGGATCACACTTCAAGATTATATTGTAAAAATTTAAGACCTAGTTTTATTTAAAAATTGAAGTTGTGATCTCACATGTTATGAAAATCTTATATTTGATATTTGTTTATGTTTTTATATTGGGCATCAAACAACTTCAAAATTACTAATATTCATGATAGTTAACAAAAACACAATCAAAGACATTGAAAAAAGTAATTTTATTTCTCAAATATACTAATACACATAATAAGAGGATGATTGTCACAATGTTACCAACACTAAGGAGAAACCACATTATTGAAAATTAACCATCAAAACATCAAACATGGAGTTTAACCTATAAGACCACAACCATTGGTCAAAGTAAAATGGGTGCAACCTTGTTGTAAGCTCAACTTAACACTCAAGATAATAAAAAAGCACTTCTTCATTTCTAGATGAGCAAATTTGGGGCTTGCATTTTGTATAGGGTGAAATTTTGTGATTCTAGATGAAATTTGAACCCAAAGCGTCGCAAACAATGTTTTTACATTATTTCAAAAAAAAATAGAAAAAATTTAAAGTAAGAAGTTTGAAAAAAATGTTTTCTCGGGACCTACACCATTGTGATTTTCTCTTCAACGCGATCATTTTAACTGCTTCTTCAATTTTTGTGAAACAATTCACATACAAATCTACCTTATTAGGCCTATTTTTCAAGTTTAAAAAGCATATATATTTTTTCCCACAAGAAAATTACACCATTTGATTTTCTCATCGAGACGATCAATTTAACTATTATTTCCATAAACATTTTTTTTTTTGAAAAACAAATTGGGCTATTTTAACAAACATTAGTACTCACTATGGATGCCAAAAGGGTAATTCTTGATGGTTTTAATTATTTCAACTAGAGAGGATATATTTAGCGTATGTGCTTCTTTATAAGGAACTTTACCATTTTTAAAATGAGTGAAGAATATGCACTACTTTGACCTTTTAAAACACTAAAAAATGATTAATGTGTATGATGAAGCACGCCATATTATGGGTCAATCAGTGTCTCTTGAACTCGAGTTTCACTTTTAGGGTGGCGTGACTCCTTATACAAATCTAAGACTAAGTTGGAAAATCTCTTTGGTAAACATAGTAAGTGATTCAACCCAAAATAGAATTAAGGTTTTATTTTACTTTTAAAAAGGACACAATATATTTTTTAGATGTTACTAGATGTTAAATGAATGTGCAATAAAATTTGTAAATAAATGCTACATTATTCAAACCAGAGAGTACATATGAAACAATATAAAGAAGTCACATTTAATTAGTGCATATGATAAATATAGTAAAACACAAGAAGATGAGTGCACTTACCTATTTGACTAGTTTGGAAGTTGATCTTGGTGTGACAAAAGGATAAAGTACCTGAAAATATCCTACAAATGTTTAGTCTTTGATTCTGAAATTGTTATGTACACAGGTATTAGTGAAAAAATTTGTCGCAAGGGAAAATTAGGGGCTTTCACCAATGCTTTGTGACTAGGTCTCTATGGTTAGGAATGGGGCAACTCAATTTATTGAAAACAAGGAAATATGTACACTACTCTAACCATTGGGAGTGGCCTTTCAACCGATGATCCCACAAGAATACTCCACTAAGCCCACATGCAAAAGGAGGTGGAGGAAATGTGTGTATGTGGAGAGAGGGGATAAAGTGAGGAGGTTTTATTTAATAAATAACAAGTTGAGTTCATTGACATAAAACTATAGTATTTCCAAGTTAACAATGAGAAGAGACCAATATGCAAACCAAGACAAAAAGCACAATCAATACAATGCTTAACTGCATTACATTCATCAAAAGAGTCATTATTTCCCTGGTTGTGCAGAATTACAATGCTCTACTGGAGTAGTTGAGATGGAGAGGAAAACATAGGATAAGAAGATAGAAGAATTGTAGTTGCTTCCCTGTAGTAAGAAAATGGGAGCTATTAACTAAGAAAATCTAACCTCAAACAAGAAAATATCCCCTTGGGAATGGAGAGAGCATTACAATATATATCCAAATCCAGTGACCCTTCACATTCCCATGCGACTTTTCAACTTAAAGTGCAATTCCAAATGAAGAAATAGAAACTTGAAGTGACTTAGGAAAAAAATTTACAAAATTTTCTCCTCAATGAAGAAATAAAATTATTGAGAAAAAGAGAGGAGACGAGAGAAAAGAAGATAGAAAAAGGGGAGAAGCTCCAAACTCGAATGAAGAAGGATGAAGAAGCTCTGATCATGAAGAAGTGAAATCTTGATCCTGAGGACCTCCGCAATAATTCTCTAGTGAAGGACTCCAGGTGAAGAACTCTGACCCCTCTACACTGCGAAAAGCCTCCTCTTGAATGATCAACTATGTAGCCCCGTCAGGTACATTGAGATAAGAAGTGAGAAGCAATTGATGAATGGACCATTGAAAACAATGAAGGGTGTCTTCCCTCACTTGAATAAAATTCCCAATACCTAAAACATTGTCATGCCATCGCAATCGATCATTCACATGGAATGAACTTGAAAAAATTTCGGGCACAATGCAACCATGATGATCCTTGATTCTGTCACCTTGAGAAATTTGATGATCGATGAGATGTAAGATCATAGCCTTCTAACACAAAGGAAGAGGAAGGATAGAGAGATTTATTGCAATGTCATCCACCTTATTATCAAACCCCTCATATGAGATTAAGTGAAATGTCCTCCGGGATTAAAATACACTCTGAGACCAAAATTGGGAACCAAGAGGGTTTTTTCCCTTCTACCTGAGTCACCATTCAACTGTCATTCCTTCATAAGCATGAATTTTTCCTTATCACCCCTATGAGGGGAGCTCTTGATAGATGATCACCACATAGTGACAGGTGTATATTTACAAATGTTTCCAAATATGGCATGCTCACTCTAAGACACCTTACATTTACCCCATCACAAAATGTGGGGATTTACTTGTAAACTGAAGATTTAACCTCCGTGAAGATTGGAATCAGTGAGGCATGAAGGGGAGGAACATGTGTGACCATTTTGATCTCATTCAAAACACTTACTATTTTTAGTAATTCATACATGGGGTTCTACCTTTAACAATTTTACCAATTGTCATTTTTTAGTGTTTTGATCTTGGAGGAATGAATTGAGGTACTGGAAACCAACTGTTTCTCAGAATTACTATTTTTAGTAGGATACATGGTAGAGGCTTACTAAAAAATGTAAATTGGTCTTTTGTGTGTTGAATCAGAATGAAATCAATTTTATAAGTTTCCATTTTCTATTTCAAGGCTTTGCTCCAATTTTTGAAAGATTTCAATCACCAGGTTTTTATAGATTTGAGAAAATGTTATTTTATGGATGGAAATTGCATATGGCTATAAAAATGTTAGGAAATTAATGTTTACATTATTTGAGGTGTTAATAATTATGTAAATGTAGAAATGTAATTACTATTGTAATAGTGAAATTGTTAATAAACAACTCACTAATATAGGTTTGGGTGGTTAGTCGTATAATATTAAATGTGTTAGTGGTTGGAGTGTTATACCCATGAATATTATTATGGGATATTAGTTGTAATACCTCCCTATTATTTCAAAGGTTGTTTTTCTATTTGTTTGGATATATAATAGTCATGTACTGTACGTTTGAAATATAGAAGAAATATATTATTGTTTGGTGTTTTATTTGTGCAAAACTGGTTTATTTTCTAGTTTTGGTATTAGAGCTTCCTCGGTCTTCCGTGTGATGGGAAAAAAATTTATTTACAAGGGCAACCCTCATATTATTTTTTTCCCTAAAACCATGAATTTCATTTAAAATTCATTTTGGTTTGCATGTTTGTGCTTTGGCCCATTGTTCTTCTCGAGAATTGGTGGTGTATTACATATCTGGAGAGGCTTGCAATCAGAAGTGACTTCTCATGTAATTTCCACTATCATCTCTTCTGTTCTACCCATGCATCCATCATAATTGCATTCATTATAGTTATAATAACTATATGTTGTATGATTTGTGATTTGAGAGAGAATTATCATGAGACTACTATTGTATTGTTTGTCACTATCGTGGATTGTTCATGCACATAAAGGCACAATAGTCAAGTTGTAAAGTGGAAGAGGTGGGGGATTTTAGGAGCATGGATACAGTCAATACTTATTTGCTACGTATTTTTCTTGAATGCACCAATCATCCCTTCTATTATGTGGTGGTGAGCTTGCACAACATGCACAAGGTAGAGGCCTACTCAAAATTCTTGCCAACTGAAGATTCTGCATTTAAGAGCATTAATGTTTCCAGTACTACATTTTACAGGTTGACAACCAATATGTTACTCTCTTATGCCTGACATTTAACAACGTGAAACTTCCTTCAAACTATCCATTCATTTCCCCATATGTTACATTTTTACTTTCCATGTGTCAAAAGCATGTGGTCTATTTCTGCCTAGCAGTCCCTCATCCCCTACCATGTGGGTTTAACTTTTTTGTTTCCATTCTATATGCATACCCAAGTTTCTTTCATTTCTCACCATGTGGAGTCCAATGTATGGTAAAGATTTTTTATACTTAATCTCTTTTGTTTATAGGCCATCATTAGGTAATTTGTTCGCAAACTCTAGGCATGATCATTTCTTTGTTGCATAGTCATATGTTTGTTTCTTTAATGTTTTGATTCTATAGCTTTGTAAATGTCTTAGTGAATGTTCTAGAAATGGTTAATGGTATATGAATATTTAGAAATGATTTAAATACTCATTTTAAATATATATATAGTGTTAAAGTTTTATCGTCATCAAAGTCTTATGGTAATAAAGTCTTTAATGTCATTGTCAAAATCCATCATGTCGTCAAGTAATCAAGAAAAAAAAGTGTCATTTGTGAGTTTTTGTTGTCAAAAGTTGTATCATTATTGAGTGTCTTGTCAAAAGTTTATTGTGAGTTGGAGTCGAAGTCAAAAGTCTTAACAATAAAAAAATTGTGTTACAGACGCATTTTCGGTGTTACACGACGTCCGAAAAAATAAAGTGTTTCACATTGTGGGAGGGAAGAAAATAATAATTTCAATGTGCAAACAAATGTGCTTCATGTTTGCATCCTGCTATGCTAGCAAAATGACGATGGAGGATTGAGGCAATGGAGGATGGATGTCGGATAGCAACCTCTCATCAGTCATTAACAATGGGGCCGCACTTCTAGTATGATGACATTTGTTATAGTTGTGTTATGTGGATTTCAATTTTTTAGTGTGACATGAAAAATAAGAACAGATGATGTAAATTCCTGTTTACTTGTGAGTATTCCTCATGTAATCCATTTTTTAGAAACATTGTAGAATATTGATCAAAATGTATTGCAGTAATCATTATGTGAAAGTTATTGGTAAACTAGGAAAACCAATTCTGTAAGGTTTTTGGTGAACCTGTAAAACTAATTGTGTAAGGTTTTTGGTGAACCTGTAAAACCAGTTGTGAAAGTTTATTGGTACACTTGCAAAACCAATCGGGTAAGGTTGTTGGTAGGAGCCGGAGAAAACCATCACTGGAAGAAATGTGTGAGTTTTGTGCATGCCCAACGCTGCACAGTTGAGAAGTTGATCATGAGCTCTCATGGGTGGTATGCTACAATCAAAGAATGAGATATGTTTTACCATGTAAAGACTAAGGGGGGGAATGTTAGGAAATTAATGTTTTCATTATTTGGGGTGTTAGTAATTATGTAAATGTAGAAATGTAATTACTATTGTAATAGTGAAGTTGTTAGTAAACAACTCACTAATATATGTTTGGGTGGTTAGTTGTACAATATTAAATATGTTAGTGATTGAGTGTTATACCCGTGAATATTATTCTGGGATATTAGTTGTAAAACTTCCATATTATTTCGAAGGTTGTTTTTTTATTTGTTTGGCTATATAATAGCCATGTACTGTACGTTTGAAATATAGAAGAAATATATTATTATTCAGTGTTTTATTTTTGCAATACTGGTTTATTTTCTAGAAAAAATGGCTAATTGGATCAATGGAGGTAATTAAAAACTCTTTACAAAGGTGTTTTCATGAGGAATCTAGAGTCAAAATCTTGTGGCAAATGGAGTTGGGGTTTGCAAGTTACGAGCAAAACAAGATTTTGATGGTTAGGGCACAAAAGTGATTTTTTTGGTGTTTGAACATGGTGAACCAGATTTAAAAACCTCTTTAATGGATTCAAAAGAGTCATTGTATATTTTTAAGTTCATGTTTTATGATTTTGAGTTGTGGTGAGCATGGGTGAGTGAATTTATTTGATTGGAGTGGAAGAGAGAGAATGCACATGGGAAAATGGAGGAGTGGGAGAGTGAGAAATGGAGCATGGAAGCATCCTCACCATTAGGTGCAATTTTTGGGTGAAATTTCACCTAAACAATGCGTCTTGGGTGCATAGAGGGCTGGAAAATGCGCCATGGGGATGGGGGATGGGGGATGGAGGAAACATGACAAAAACATGCACATAGTGAACCTTTTTCTTATGATTTAAACATGGTATGACATGTATGCATGAAATATTCCATTCATTGAGAGCATGGTGCACTTATTGGGGTGTAATTTCACCTTATAATTATGCCGAAGGTCTAAATTGAGTTCAAAAATGCGCTTTGGAGGGGAAATGGTACCCACCACAACTTATAACCATCACTTAAGTCCTTCACATGCACTTTTTAACTTCATGTTATGTTTTTAAGTTCACTTACAAGGTTCAGTTGTACCTCAAAATTATTCCAAGGGTGAAAAGGGACACCAAAAGTGTGCCCAAACACTTAATTGTTGCATCGGAGCATAGTTTACACCTCTAGCTTGCTTCCTGGAATGTTTTCTTTTCCCTGAAGTAAAAAAATAATGAAATTTAAACAAATAATATATTAATTTTCATGAAAAAAATACAAATGAATCCATTGAGCCTATTTAGGAGGCATGAAAATTAGTTCTTCAACAAATTTTAAGCATACCTTCAATTTTTCCCTGAGCGTTGCACCGATAAGACGAGTGGAAAAAAGAGTTTTTAATGAAAACAAGCCAAAAAAATTGTGAGCCATGAAGAGTATTGAAAATATCCTCATTTTAATTTTTTTTAGGCTCCTAAATCTTCACGAGGTGTTTGAAACATTTTGCGCAAGTTCCACCTTGTAGAAGAACTCTTGTGCTACACTAATGGGCATGTTTCTACATTTTTTATACTCCCATAATTCTTCCTTGATTATTGCAACATGAAATAGGCTCTGTAAAATTTCCAAATCCTAGGATATGAGCTCTCGAAGCTTCACGAGGCTCCTGAAATATTTCAAACAATGTGACTAGCTCTTTTGAAACTTACATCTTCCAATGTCTTGCCCAAAAAGACCTGACATTCTTAACTTGTTCGTGAACTTAATCTTCTTCAAAAAATATTCCTAAAATGCCTTATAAAACTTTATTTATCTCCCATACATCTCTTGAATGATTTTACTTTTCCTTGTATGCTTCTGGAGGATGTTCACCAGTGACAAAAGGACCAAAAGTAGCCCTTTTGAAGCCTCCAGTAGCACTATTCTTTCTTAGATCTCAGTAGCTTCAAGAACCAAGATAGGTAAAATTATATTCACATGAAAAACACTTGAAAATTATGTTAACATTTTCCTCTCAAAAAAATGAGGATGACACAGTTGAAATGTGGGCCAGAGGAAAGGTTTACATTGATTGAGAAAGGGAATTTCAAGTGCGGAATTGGTTTTCATGAACAAAATTTTAAATTTTACATGTTAGAATTTTAGCTGACAATAATTAGATCTTACTTGGGGAATTTTTTCGGATTGGAAAAATTATTAACAAAGCAAGCATGAACCTTAGCTATCCCTCGAGGGAATAGACCAGTGCCTTATTCATTAGGAAAGTAGATTCACATAACACACAAGAAATATAAGCAAGACAAACACACGATGGAAAGGGAAACACATAACTGAAGGGGAAACACACCACACAAAAAATAAAAATAATAGAAAGGGAAACAAAACCTAAAATCACTTATGGTACATGCGGGGGACAACCCACTTTCACTGTAGCACCTTTTCACCTATAGATGTGTTGACCAAATTCCCTCGTTCCTTCTCAAATTAGTGAACTAGTACTAAAGAAAATAAGTAACTCCAAATATGCGGGTTTAAGGTATCATGGGAGAAAACAAGAGATATTTCTCCATAGTGAGCTAGATGGCATGTGAATCAAGAGAACTCAACACAAGATGGGATTAGTAGATAGATGGGTGGGTTGGCTGACAATGTCAGTCCCAAGAAGTGAGAACTTCCTAGGATGGATGTCAACCCACTTTTTAGATAAGATAAGATAAAATCAGATATTGATAAATTGGATGTAGCATAATCTAAAATAAGACAAAAAAATGAAAAGCAATGAAGATAACAAAATGCAGATTTGATCTAAATACATACAAAGTAAATCAAACCTGGGTGGGTCGACGGTGACCCGAGCCTGCAAATGGAAATTCAATGGCAACCAAGGAAGATCAACTGGAACAGTGATGGAAAATGCATATCTAGAGCCGATGATGCACTGAGATGGCAGATAGAAACTTGCAGGGGGTCTGAAACAAAAAAGATGCAAGAAAATTACGAAAACTGATGGAAAATGCAAGGAAGACCGATCAGGTTGACAGATATCAGGGAGGGTCAATAGAGACTGGGGACTAGAAGAACAACTCTGAGATAAAAAAAAATGGGTAAAATGATAGGATCTAAGAGTTGGATGACTGTGGAGAAAAAAATTGGATGGTTGGGGATTTAAATCAAAGAGAGGCACACAAAATGGAGGTTGGGTCAACGATGACCAAACAGGGTCGATGGTGACTGGGGATGATATAGACTTGGGTGAGAATTGATGAACTGAAATGAAGACTTGTAGACAAAAAAATAGGGCATGGGAATGACTGAGGTAGAGAGCTCATGATGATAGTTGAACCGGCACAAGATCTGATGATGATAGTTGTAAGAGAGGGCCCAAACATGAAATGATGAAAGAAGGATTCAAATCTCCCAAAGATGGTCATAATATCTCTAATAGAGCTTCAAGATGACTGTAATAATTGTAGATAAGGTGACAAATGAAAGAAATATCACAAGAAATCTTGAAGACTCCAAAATTGCATCCTTATAAAAGGAGGGGTAGGGTCGGCTTTATAGGGTCGACAATGACCCAAATGGGTCACCTCTGATTTGCGAACCAGTCCTTTTGAATGGTAGGATGGATGATGAGCTCAAGAAAAGGATCACATAAGAGGCGGGATTAGGTTTTGGAAAGATTAAGACGAATTAGGGGTGTATAGGATGAGTAAATGGGTAGGTGGAGGATGGAAAACATTAAATAAAGGCCATAGAGAGGTGAAATCATTAAATGGTGGCCTAGAAAGGATAAAATTGAGGGTTTATGAAGGATAAATAAATTAAATGAGGATTTGGGGTTAATTAAGGGTGATTAGGAATGATTAGGGAAGATTAATTAAATGGTAGGAAATAATGGTAAGCGGGATAAATTGAATTTAGGAGGGAAAGGGAATTTTAAAGGAAAGAGAGGTATGTATGTATGAAAGACAACGGAGAGAGAATGCGGGGTGAGGGGTAGTGATACCAAAATTGATGTCTACAAGATGCTACCCATGTATGGGTAGCACCGAATGATTTTTTTCTGTAAATCCATTGATTGGTTTGATGAGGTAAGACCCCTTCCTCAACTTCTTAGGAAAGACAGGTGTTAGAGGTGGTCCAAATATGAATAGCTCACTTTTTTCATTTCCTGGAAAGTCCATTTCAGGTTGTCAATCCATTGTTTCATTCACTTGTTCTTGTGATTTCACATTCTTCATTTTAAAACTATCACAATATTGATTATTGATCATACCAGGTTCACAATGTTCACCACTAGACTCAAGTTATCCATTGAAAACATTCTCATGAGTTTTCATGTTCTTTATGATTTTTATTTTTGTGAGATGATTCTTGATAGACAGTTTGAAGTTTTCAGCATCATCATACTCATCTTGTTTATTTGTGTTCAATATATGCTCCAAATGTTTCTCTTTCCCACACACTAACTGATTATTTACCTCGATATCACTCTTTTTGATGAATGTATTATCTTCGTGAATGAATATATCAATGATAGATTCGATCATTTCCTTTTCTTTCCATTCATCATGAATACAATCTTATTCACAAAATGGGAAATAGAAGGTATCATCTTCACATTCATACTCATCATCTGATGTTCCAAGAGGGACATTGAGCTCCTTCGTTTTTCTATTTCATTATTGAACATTCAAGAAATATTCCATGGATGGATATAATTGATTATAGAAGATGCTCAAAATGCTTAAAATACAATTTTTATTACAAATATGCTTGCACACCCAGCTTACTAACATCAAGAGGTTGATGGGACTCAAACTTGAACACATCACCATTATTTTGTAAAAGAATACAAATACTTTCGTAACTCCTATAGTTTTGCGAAGAGTGATATTTGGACTACGCCTATCAATTCCTCCATAAAAAAATATAGACATTCCCCCCAAAAAATTAAGAATAAAGAATTAAATACTTCATTTTTTCAATTATAATCTCCACTACTAGTTACACTAATGACATAATTAAACATACAAGAAGATTTTCATTAAAACAATTATGCCCCTGCATAATTTGGAGTTGGAGCATGGATAACAATACTGTACTTACTTTTATTTGCAAAAAAAATGTAATAGTTTTATACACGTATATACATATAATTTATGTTATTAAGTTAATTAATATTAAATCTTTAAAGAAATTGTTTTAATATTGAATTCTAAAAAATAACCGACAACAAATATAGTTAAATTTGGTGCCCCTCACCATTGGCACCCTAACCTTTTTATTTGTACAATTCTCACCTCCTCAAGCTGGGCCATAAGCCATTGAGATTCTTCTTTTTAGATTCAATCTTGTTCCTTTTCATCCATTAATTATTAAATATATGAATCACTTTCAACAAGGTGGCGTTTCCATCCTCTCAACGTGGCTACCACCAAAACTTTCAATGAGGCCATTTCTTGTTCTTGTTATCAATGCTAAAATTGTTCCAAAAATTAAAACCAACTGTCCCACTGTTTATCTAAAAACACATCTAGATACCTCCTGCTGGGTCTAGATTTTGTTTTACTACACCATAAAAAATTATTTTGATGAATTCCTCCAATCTACCCCATTATCTGGGAGCTCACATGCGTAATTAAATTGAGATCCATTCACGAAATTATTATTGTCAAGTACGATATTTTTTAGATTAGAGTTTATTATAGGATTACATGGAATACTCTCGAGGGCACCTTATGATCCCTACCTTGAAGTCCGCTCAAATTTGGATGCGTATTATAATACCTATTCTTGTTCTTCTCGATATTTGAGGGCATATTAGAATGCCTTACATGTCTCAACATCTCATATTCAAAAATAAGTAATAACAAATACTATTGTAACCATTAAATCCAAACAAATAAAAATAAACCTTGAGAGGGTAATGCCTTGTCTACAAGAACTTGTCATTCCAAAGGTATGATTTTATTTTTCATTTAGTTAGAAATATCATGTTTTACGTTACAACGAGGGGGTAGGTGGGATAAATAGTGGTGGCT
This sequence comes from Taxus chinensis, assembly GCA_019776745.2. Lineage (NCBI taxonomy): Eukaryota > Viridiplantae > Streptophyta > Pinopsida > Cupressales > Taxaceae > Taxus > Taxus chinensis. The sequence goes on from CM034156.1 coordinate 22,806,301, forward strand.
TTTTTTCCCAAAAAAAAAAATACATTATTTGAATTTGGAGAGAATTTTAGAGATATTTAGACAAATAATTTTGTAACATTATAAGAAGATAACGTGTGGTATATTGAACTAAATTTCTAAATACATACATTGTTTACAATTTGTGAAACACATCAAAAATTTTCTTGAAAAGATCCCTAAGACAAATATATAAAATCTCTTTTAATAAATATAGACCAAATGTTGTTTAAGATAGGCAAGCCATTCTATATAACAACCCAACCAATTTTCATGAAACATCATCTTATAAATTTCCAATTAAATCAAATGAAATTATAGTATAACAATCCAAGCCACCATTATCTAGGGAAGGTCACCTATATTAGCCTACAACACAAATATGTAAAATGTTAATAAATAGTCCATATTAATATGAATAAAAATTAAAAAATAAATTATGTTCATTTAGGGAAGAGTCACCAAATAGCTATTGCCTAATGATTAACACAACTATGTGAAATGTTGATCCATTACTAGATTCCAAGTCGAGTAGGGAGTAGAGGCATCATTAAAAAATAAAGTTATGGTCATGTCAATAAAAGAGTACAAATAAATATCCCCTTAAATGATCTAAAAACTTGTGAAGGATAATCCCCTTAGGGAATCTAAATTAAAATATCCCTTTCTAATGTTTTCTGGTCAATGCAAGACAAGAAACATATTCGATTCCCTAATACGAAATCTAACATTAATCATATTATATGATTTTAAACCTTAATCCATCCTCCAAATATCAATGCCTTTTGAAATTCATTCAACATAAACTCCGTCGCCCTAGATTTCTTTATAACTTGGAGGGATATATACGAAATTCCCTACTACGAATGGAAATCCATTAATCATATTCTAATATTTAATTTTAAACCTAAATAAGTCTTAAACGAGACATTTGAGAATCAAATTCTTGATCTTCAAATACATGCCACTTTGTCTATTCCATCCACAAGAAATTATTATATGTGGTTCTGCTACAGCGAACTATTATATGTGTGTTTGATTTTGAAAAATATCAGTAGATGCAAGGTGTTACAAGCTTCATTGAGATGGCTAGCATTAGCTAACAGATTGGTTTGAGTATTTATATAATATTCTTCCTCTCAACGCTGCTAATTATAGACCGGACTATACTTATTTTCTTCCCCCATACTGCTAATATCCCCATGATTTGTGCACCTTTCAGAAAAAGGTTCTTAATTTAAACTTGGAAATATGCAACTGTTTATAATGTTGTCTCTTATTAACTATTTTCATATTAAGCTAGATTGAGAAATATAGTATATATTGGTTTTGCTGTTGCAGTGAAGGCATGTTTATTGGCAACATGATAAGGATAGCATTACCCACAAATATCCGCTCATGCTGTGATTCAGGTAACTCATGCCTTTCACTATCCTTGCAGAAGCCCGCTTTTACTCCCCAGTGCTGCTTACAAATGCATATCGTAATAGCGTAATTTACTGGAATGGAATATATGTGTATTAATTTTGTACTCGGTTTCGAACCCGCAATCTCCACTACCCTAAGTCTTAGCCGAGACATTTGTTTCTCAAATTCTTGATCCATCATCACCTTGTTCCATAGTGCCTACCCATCACACAGGGTCTCAATCAATTATATGTGCTCATGCGAAATCAGTAAGAGAGATACACTATGCTTACACAATGTGATTTTGAGTGAAATGAGTCAGAGAGATTGGTGTTGGAAGTTCATGAATTCTAATCTAATAACAGATTTGATTTGATATTTATATATTTCTTTCGCAATGTAATTATAGACCGGACTAATACTGCATTTTGTTGGCCTATTGATCATTGGAAATTGTGCCTCAGCACCAGGTTCTTCTTTAATTGGACAAATCTCTTCATGAATCTCTTAACATCTGTTCATCACAAAGCTAATACCACCTATTATATTTATCGTATATAAGATGAAAATTGTGCCATTGTAATAAATAGATTATGAACTATCCGTCATGTGTATATGGGTATGTGTTTATATAATCAGAAGTAAATTTTACTTTCTATACAAATGTAGATCGTAGGAGCACACTTTGGAATACTTTCTTACACACGTGGATCGTATTAATTTTGTACTCGGTCTCAATCTCCACCCTTGGTCCAAGATTTCCGTGTTTTGAATCCCATAACTCTTTAAATGTGTTTTGTTTTATAGTGCAATTACCCATTTCACATAGGTTTTCAGTCAACACAAATCTCACTATGATTTATTAATTTTATTGTATGACTATTCTTACACAATTAACAGAGTGAAATTCACCTTTCAAGAGAGATTCTAGCTTGGTTTGTAATCTTTAAAGTATCTTACCCAAATTGATGATTCATTTCATGGCTTTGTTATCCCACACTAGCAACCTGTATCTATGCAGCTATTGGGTTGATCATTGACTCAATCAAGAATTTCAATTTGCTTGGTATAAATATTCTAAGAACAAACCTATCACATTACATTATTTTTTTTTCATTTGATACTGTGGAGGGATACCACCTATTATGTTTATGGTATACAACAGATATTGTGGCACCATGCATTCTAAGGGAAAAAACTATTAAGATTAAAAAAAAAAAAAACGAGTATGATCTGGAAATTACTTTTAACTAAAAGTGTATCGTGAGAGACAAGAGATCATCTTATTGTGTTGTGTCCGTGGTCCAGATCGAGAATGTTCTACCATGTAACTATTAAATGTGTTTTTTTAAATCAATTTTAATTTCAACATTGTTTTCCCTTTCTATATTGATTTAGTCAAATTTCTTGTATGATATCGTTTAAGTACAATGTATTGAAAAATTCAATTTTCAAGGAGATTACTTCCATTAGCTTGGTTTGTAAATTTTATAGATTTGTCTAAGAGAGGCATTTCATGGCTTTGTTATGATATCTATTCTTTGTATCTATATATTGGGGAGATGTGACTCAATCAAGAAGCTTCAATTTGATTGGTAAATTGAAATATTAACTTAATCAACCCATCACATTGCATTAAATTTTTAATAATAATTGATATTGTGGAGGGAAAAATATGTGATAAACATCTTCTATTTTGAGATGCATTGTAAGGGATAGAGATAGTAAGATTTCTATTAACTATTGCAAAATTATCTGTATGATGGGAAATTCTTATCACTATAAGTTATTGTGAATGAAGAGTTTATCTTATGTTTTTTTAGAGTAGATAAGATCGAGAGTTCTACCATGTATTTAAAAAAAGCTATGAACCAAAGTACATTCAGTCAAGATATAGATTACTTCCTTTAAGCTCAACAATTAGTGAACTAGATCCACCACACTTGAACACACTTAAAGTGCAGGAAATCTCGAGCCAGAATCCACCTATGCTAGATGATCAGCCTACCAGCTATGCCACCTCATGTTGCATTACCACCCCGAAAAAAGATCGTGCATAAATTGAGATTTTTATTTGAACCTGGGTTAAATTGCCGAATAATAACCATCTTATTGAATTTGACCACTCCTCTTCTTTTCATATTGTACCCCATAGAAATGATACTAATCTGGACGGTAACTATTGCACTTTTCTCTTATACCAGAGCTATCAACTGGAGTGGTGGAGGATTTATGTTTTTTTAAGTGGGACATGGGGGTCAAAGCTTAGGTCCTTAATGTCCGCCGAGCATATCTGCATTCGGGAGCTCCCCGCTATGTTCACGCTTGGTCACATATGGAGAAGTTCGAGCTAGAACCCCTACCTCAAGGTAAATCCCCATGCCAGCCACTTATTAGAAAGCACCCCCGAAAAATGAACTCAATGGGAATGTGAACTTAGGTGGAGCCGAATACAAACTATTTGTAACTCACCAGTAGCCCAAGAATTTGAGTTCAAAACTTTGAATGGTAAACACTTTTATTATACTAGAGCTATGAACTAGAGTGTTGGAAGAACACTTTCTCTAAGTGGGACATGGAGGTGGGCTTGGGTCCTTAATGTCCGCCGAGTAATCCGCATTCGGAGCGCTTCGCTATGTTCTGCTTGGTCCACATGGAAAATTTCAACCACTACCTCAATGTGTCTCCATGGCCACTTATTGAAAATGCATCTAATGGACTCAATGTGAATGGAACTTGGTTACAAACTATCCTTGTAACTCACTAATCTATAAATTCAAATTTCATCACATTAAAGCTTGTCTAACCCTAGATTTCCCATGTAATAATAAATGAGTCTTGTGGGGTCTCAAACAAGTAGTGAACAATGTGGGTCCAACATTAATCTAAATCCTTAAGGTTTTTTGAAATTCTCTTTATATATTTGAATAAGTTTGATTGATTTAACTTTTAATTGATTTATTTTTCTCTAGTTAACTTGAGATGTTAATTAGTAAAGTGATATTAATTAATTGGATAAGATGTGAGGTGTAAATGGATAATGTGGGATTTATTTAATTTTGATATATTTATTAGCTAATAAAATTAACTAATGGAATAGGGAATGCAATAATATAAATGATATGATTAATTAATTAATCATAGGAAAAAGATATGAATGTGATAGGGTCCATAGTGTGAATATTTAATAATTTGAGACCATGTTTGAGCGATAGGAATGATTAGGAGAATTATGGGACAATGTCATAGAATGTCGTTAAAGATTTTAAAATAGAGTAATATATAAAAAGTGGTCGTAATGTACCATGAAGTAATTACGAGATGATTTCAGAGGTTTAGAAAGTGTAATGTGATATTTTAGGGTGTCTACAGTAATAGTACTAAGTGTGTGGTTTTGTGTCTACAATGATGAAACTATTTATATTACTTATGCTGAAAATAATTTGCATGCTCATATTGATGAAGTATCTTGCATTTATCCAAGAGGTATTACACCCCTAATTCATAATGTTATATGTTTACCTATACCTAGTGTCTCATCTCCCATTACTATAGCTACTTTTTATAGACTGATGGTACCTATATCTTTTGGGATAACTTGTATCCCCCTCAAATTTTATCATTTATTTTACACATATTGTTACAAGAATAAAATTATCTCATATGATCTTACTTCTAATACCAATGATGCATTTTTCTATTCTCTTTTGTTTATATTTCCTATGCACAATACCCCTAATGATAATCTTAACTATGTTACTTGGTGTACACCTCAATATGATTTTACCACTCCCAATGATTCTATATCACATATTTTACGTATGGATCACCTTGTTTATCTCCTTATTTTTTTGGTTGATATAGACAACCCTCATGAAATTGAGTCTCTTGAATATTTCTTACAACATTGTATTCTTCTTACTAATATACTTATACTTTTTATATGCGTGTTTAAGACTTTTGTTTATATAGGGTTCTCCCATCACACTCATATTCACCTCTAATTCAAGTCACATACTCCTCCTGCTAATATTTTAACTCGGTCATATCCTATGCATAAAACTTCACATGGTTTTCTTACCCTAGTTCTCTTTTGACACATTTCATGGATTCTACATGAATCACACTTGAGCATCATTATTTGGCACAATTCAGGGCCAATTCTTCCTTTTATTTAGGATTCTCTTCCCCTCCTCAGTGAGGTTTTCATTGGTTAGCTCTTATGCTACACCTATCCCTATGCATAGATAAAGTTAAAAATACAAAAACATTCAAATATTTGTTAAAAATATAAAACCAAGACCTTTACACATATCTTGAATCGTTATCATTTTACCTTATAAATTTCATTTGTCACTATGATTTGATTATTATGCCTTTAGCCATAGTTCTTATATTGGGATATGGATAGCTGAACTATAGCTAAAATAATCTCTTATCATGTCATATCATAGTTAGTTATGCTTAATGGGCCAGTTTTAGGGATTTGGATGGTATAGTAACGTATATATAAGAGTTAGAAAGCAAGATATGACCATCATATTGAGAACTTGAGTCTTCTTGTATGGTTTGAAGGTTTCCCCCTTGAAGTGGCTAAGTCATTCTACTTGCATATTGTGATCATTTATATATATTTTAGTGTTTTATTACTGTTGATATTCAAATATATCTATGTAACTTCATTACAAGTGGTATTAGAGTTTGATTACAGATAGAACTACGTCAAAACTAATTATGAGGATTCAACTATATCTCAAAAATAATAGAAATTTTTATGCAAGTTTTGTTATAGTATTGGGAAATCATTCAAGTAAGATCCTCTCTAAATTTCAATATTTTTTTGACTTATTTAGAAAAATTAATATCAATTTTATGATTTTTCATAAATTCACTACCTAGTTTATTGATGGAGCTAAAATGTGCACCCATTCCCAAACATGACACTAATAAGAAACATAATATAACACTCAAGTTGTGGGACTCAAACTGATACAGACCTAAATAGATAAGGTCAAACTTCCTAATACTTACTCTTAATACTAAACATACTTCTAGGGATTAAAATGCAACTATCTAGCTCTACTCTGACTTTCTCAAGATTACCAGGGTGAGAAGGAGATGCATAACAAATAAACCTAAACTAATCAAGGTGATAGGACCGTTAAAAATAAGGGGATGAATACTGAAGCAAGAGATAAAATGGAAGAAAACGACATTGTGAAGATGACTGAAATGAAAGCCGACAGATCAAAATCCTAATGGCAGATAGTTCTACCTTTCATGATACACAATAGACACAGATTATTGAAACTAGTGTATGGTTTCTCAAACCTGGAGCTAAGTGAATGAGATTCTAAGAGAGTGTAAGAAGGAATAACAGCAAAGGCCATGACATGTGCCACAAATTGCCAGAGATTTTTTTTCTCAGAGATCATGCGCATATCATCATCCCTTAATATAGGAGGAAAATACAAAATATTTACAGAAGAATAGCCCAAGGTATGTGACCTATTATAACACTTTGTGTAACATAAAATTATGCCCTTGTATTTCCAAAGTATCCAAGATTAAAACTAGATTATCACTTTATAATATATGGAAAAATGAAAGGAAGAGAGAAGAAAGAGAGGTTAAAATTTAAATTCTCCTTCCACCAGCTAACCAATCTTCATTTAATTTTTCTTACATTTTTTGAAAAGGGGTTGAATGCCTATTTAAATATACGCCTTCCACGACGCTACATTCCCTATTAGGAGAAGGAATGAGCACCCATAATGCATTAAATTCTGGGTAGTTGGGCCAACTAAAATAGTCACCTTTGCGTGTTGGTAGAAGACTTTCTTCACTTAAGGCCACGTCAATCAATATCTTTTAAATCCATGAAAGTCAAGATTCCCTATTACATGAAGTTGAGGCCAACATTCCTTTCAAATTGATATCAGATTTGTAAGGATCGGGCCAAGAATTTGATATTCATGATTGATATTAGCCTTGTGCAGTAAAACTATGGTTATACTTTTATACATGACTTTTAAATTTTAGCTATGCACATGGATTTTGACCTTCTACGTAAGCTTTCTCACTCATGTCGTGAAGCTATATCACCATCCTTCATGACTCTTTTCCTTTGATGGCACAACTTTCTTGATTTGATGGTTCAGTGGGTGTCAACATTTGACTCAATGTCTTTGTTCATGGCTTTCTAGAACATACGCGGCCTCTTTCTATCCATTCCGTGGCATGACCCAGACTGTAGCGGGTCCTTCTCCTTTACCCACAGCTTCCTTAGAGATATCCTCAATCTATGTCACGGCTATTCCCAATCCTTAGCGTGACATGGCTATGTTGAATTTGCATCTTGACCATTTCTATCCTTGAAATCTACCAATTCCATACGGTGTGCCAAGTTGTTCTTTTTTTTCAAGGGGTAGTACAAAATAGACAACATTTTTTGCGACTCATAGGGGCCATCTGCCTACAATATGAGATGCATTAGTAGCCTTAGCATATCCATTTGGGCAGGGGATTCAGCCTGAAATTTCTTGAATCTGATTTAGTTTCTTTGCATTTGATTTTGTAAGGTGACTGTAACTAATCCTTGATGGTTTTGAACTCTCTTTCAGTAATGCAACTTGGAGAACACGATGAAACTATGCAAAAGAACGTCTCCATAGCAACAAGAGAATCATGTACAAAGAACTTAGGGAAAGAAACATATACTACCAATTAGAGCAATGTGCTAAAAGAACATAGAGGAATTGAAAATCTCTACTATACTATATACAAGATGCATGAGATTATATTTAATGAGAAGGTTTGAGATAAATCCTATTGACCAAGATTTTGAAACATGTTCCCATCAAGATGAAACAACTCAAATGAGTTAGACTACTCTCACAAGTGGTAATGATATATGGTCCACTCCAAATAACATCAAATTTGGAGGGTATCCCTACTTTAGCTTGATCTGTGTCCCATTTCAAAACCAAATCTCTAACCTTGAATGTATGATTCTCTGAACATTTCTGTCAAAACACTACTTGGTTAATGCTTGATGTTGTTCCATCCTGTCAAATGGTTCCATTCCTATGTTTTCTCTAGCTATCCATCCAATTCCCCCATAATAATTTCCCTTTGATCCGCACCTTCAAATTCCAGCTGCTGAGCTAATTCAAGTGAAGGAAGCTCTAAGTGACAAGGGGAATCTATAGTCTCCTTTAACATATACCAGCTTATAAGGAGAAGTACCAAATTTCTTTTTTTGTTGTTATCCTATCCACCCAAAGAGAATTTTTTTACCTTTATATGCCACTATGCTTTTCATATAATTCCCATTGTCCTCTTCATAATTCTAATAAGATTTTTGTTAATAGATTTCCACCAATCCATTACCTTGGAGGGTAGTAACTAGAGTAAGTTCTTCAGATAAATCCCAAGTCCAAAATCCCAATAAGAAATCTTTTATCCCAAAAAAGGCTTTATCATTGTCATAAACTAATGGTTCTAAGGGATGCCAAAACCTAGTAACATTTTCTTCAAGAAAATCCAGGATGACCTAATTCAGTAACTTCCTTTAACAATGGCACAACCTGAGTCCATTTGGTGAAATAGTCTATGTGGCTGTGAGGAATCATTTGTGACCTACACTAGCTGGATGGATTTAATCATTCTGAATGAATTTGAGACTCCATTTTGCAAATGATTGATCCACCTAGAATTAGATGAAGTGGCAGTGTCACTAGTATTTTATTCCCAGCGAAGAGTGCACATTCCTTGCATTTCCTTGCCCATATATAGAAAATTCCGCAAACAACGTGGGCCAAGAAGGTAACCTGACTTTTATAATATTCATGGTTGTAGCTTTATCAGAGAAATGTCTTCCCAAGAAACCATCATGTAGTTTAGGACAAGACCTTGTTCACTTTGTTCACCTTCAATGCACCTGAGTAGCACTCCGTTAATATTCCCTTTTGAGCAACATATGCCATTCATCAAAGCATAAGGAATGAGATCACAATATTATATGTCTTCTATTTATCTTTGTTCAAACCAAAGAGGGTGTGTAACCATTAGATAAAAAAATTTGACATATCATTAATCCAACTACTAGTCATTGAATACATTCCTTTGCATCTTGTCTTCCATTACAACATCATACGTGACAACTCATTATTTGAGGGAATTTCATTCATAAGGGTAGTTTCTTTAAGATTCTACAGCTTCCAAAGCCTACTGTTTACACAGAGTTTTTTCCCCCTTACCAATTTTGTGGCCTTAATGGTTACATCATATTCCATGTTCTTAGTTATCCATCTAGATCATTTCTCACTGATCTCTCTGCTCCCATAATGAAGTCTCTGACACTGGAAAGCGATACCAAAACACATTATGTGGCTAACAAGAAATCATATCTTTTTAAATTTATTGTAAGGCGCTCATGATGGAAACACATCTGTTTCTCAATATTACTATACTTGAGCTCATAATATCTTCAGTGTTTGGATGAAAAAATGCATAAGTTTCTACTCTATTCACTTGATCATTTACTTGTGTTAAAACCGCACCTATACTAAATTCCACCCCATGAGAATACAGAATGAAATCCATTGGTGTAATCTGGGTTAATCAATGTTGGGGCCTGATGCAATATCTTGTTTTATCTTTCTCAAAGTTCTCCTTCCCTTCTGCAGTCCACTTGAAATGACTGTATCCTTATTGAGCATGAAGATGTAATAGGTCTTACCAAACCCGCAAAGTTAGGAATAAAGTCACCTAACAAAGTTAATCTTTCCAAGAAAATACTGTCAATGCCTTCTTGTGAGATTGTACAAGAAAAGAGTTGTGATAGCTGCAATTCTTTCTGGATCAATGGAAATACCTTCTTTTGAGATAATATTCCCTAAGATCTTTCCTCTAGGAACTATTAAAATTTCATTTCTTAGGGTTAAGGGATACACCAAACTCTATGCATCTTTCAAACACTTTCTCTAGGTGCTTTATGTGATCGCACTCTACTTTGAGAACACCAATGATATCATCCAGGTAAACCAAAATGAACTGATTAATAAACCCTTTGAAAGCAATATCATTGCTCTTTGGAAGGTAGCACCTATTTTTGATAATCCAAAGTAGTAATTTTTTGATAATAAAATGTTCCCCATTTGGTGGTGAATGTGGTTTTATATTGATCCTCTCTTTTACTTTGATCTGGTTAAAACCAGAAATAACCATCAAGCATGGAAAACCTCTCTGCTCCTACTACTATCTGTAAAAATGTTTTCCATGGACGGCAAGGGATAGTGATCCTTGAGAGAAGTCTTTGTTCAAATCCTGAAATCCACGCAGAGCCATATTTCACCATTCTTCTTCCTGACTGGGAATTAAATTTTCCACCCAAGTAGAATACTTGATTGGAAAAATTATTTTAGTCTTAATGAGTTTGGAGAATTCCTTTCTCAAGAGGGGTTCAATCTTAGGGTTGAATGGCCTTTGTTTCTACATAATTGGCTTAATGGTTAGGATCAAGATCAATGGAATGTTGGACTATATTGGATTGAATTATTTTAAATACTTCATAGTCCTATGAAAACACATCACTAAATTTTCTGGCATAAGAAAACAAAAGCTTCTTTTTCATTTTCATTACATAACCTTTCCAGAGTAGAAGCTTATTTTCCTGAAGTGCGATTGAAATTGGCTTAAAATCCTCCCTACTTTTCTGCCATGTTATTTTCCATTCCTTTGAACTCGTCATCAAGACTAAAAATCTATTCCAAAGTGACTAATCCCTTGGGAAACTTGTTTGATTTTAGTTGAATAATTTGATCCCCATAGACCTCCTACAAATCATTTTGCATTTTCAAGGAGAATTACACCTCATATTGGATGAACTGCATAATATTTTCATTTTTGTCAAATACATGCCAGTAAGGCTGTGATTATTCTAGGATAGATGGCCTAACCACCATTTTGATATGTTGGGCATTCACTTTGATTAAATCCTCAGAAGGTGATAATTGAAATCCAAGGGCCACCATTTGGTCTGCATCTTTGTTTATCTTTCTAGGCACAACTTGTAGGTTAATGGCATCAAAGTCTTTCTAATAAATATCCCAAACTCTATGTTTGTAAGCTTTCAACATCTTGTTCTTTCATGTCACACATCTACCAAAGACTTGGTGAATAACCAATTTAGTGTCTCCAAACACTTGCAACTCCTTGATTTTCATCTTTTCTGTGATCAATAGACCATACACTAATGCTTCGTACTCGACTACATTATTTGAACATGCAAATTGTCAGCCTATGAGTAAAGAAGAACTTTTCATTTTTTGGAGAGATGAGAACAACACCCACCCAACTCCATTTCTTCTTCTAGAACCATCAAATAACATCTTCCATAGTCCATAAAACATTTTCCTTTTCTTTTTTGAATGTCGTGGGTATCACAGATTCCTCTTGGAGAATGCAATAAGTTCCTAGGCCAGTCTCAAAGGTCTTGAAATCTTCATCATAAGGATCAAACTTATGATCTCTCTTAGCCCATTCATCTAGCAACAAATCAAACATGGAAGGGAGGAATGATGTGTTCATCTGGGAATTGAATTCTTGCTCATGCTCATCTTGTATTAGGCAATTTGATTGGATAGGAGTTGGGGTCAAATGGCTCAATATGGTAAGAAAATATGGGCTCATCTTGTATTATTAATCAGGGTACCATATCTAGTTTTTAGTAGCATGTGAGTCCAATCTGAGGATAAATAGCCGCTTACTTTAGCTTTGAAGTCTCTAGAATAACAAATGGAAAACATAGAGGTAAGTCAATAACTGAAATGTCATGGGTTATGGTGAGGCTTTGGAAGACATGAAGTGTTAGCTCAAGGTTTTTAATTATGCCCAGGACATTCGATAATTGACACATCAAGTTGTAAAACACCCCTAGACACAAGACTTGTATTTGAGACCTAGGATATCGGTGATTTTCTTGGGCATTACAAAGGTACTAGCCCCTGAATCAATCATACACTTATGAACTAGGTATTTACCCACAATTATTAACATGTAAAAGGGTGGGATTTTGATAATTTTTCTTACTTGATCATCATTTTCTTGATAAGACATGAACCACTGACATAAGCCTTTTGTACATTATTGGATCCGTACATGAGGAAGCTTGCTTGATGGACTTCATAACCAGAGATCTCACATGTAGTGATGGAATAACAAGTACATCCCACATAGAGATATTGACATTGGTATTCTTCATTTTCTCAACAATGTTAAATGGGAGACCCGCAGACTTCTGCATCTACGACATGCCTACCTTATCTTAGTTCTTCATTCCTTTGTTGTGGCAACGTTTGATTCGGTGGCTCTGGTTGAGTAGAAACCTCTTTATCCACAGCTTTACCAAGAAGTTCAGCTTGGCTTTCTCTTGTTCACCACAACTTATTTTTCCTTTACCCATGGCATTGACTTGATCCATGGAAGGTGAAGCCTGTAGACTCCAACCTCATTTTCTTATGTCGCGTATTATCAACCATATTAATTAATGGTTTGTTATAATTTCCCGCCACTTGGTTAACCATGCAAAAATCCTCATCTCCAAAGAACATGAGGTTTCCATCATTGTTGATTTCTTGATTTGCTTCCACATATGGATTTGATGCCTCTAGCAGTAGTTCCTGTTGACTAGAAGATCCTTGGACCATGTATGCTTGAAGATGCATTGCCCTCTCACAACCAAGTTGGTTATGTGGTAGATTACATGGAAAACACCACTCTATTTCTTGTGCCATATTATTTTACATAGAAACTAAAGCTTGACTTGAACTAGGAGCAGGAAGATGCTTGTGGAGGAGGAATTGTTGCCAATGGAAAGAGGAGCACTTTGACCTGCTTTTCCATCTGTTATTTTAGGCTTTGGTTATGTGCATACCTTTGATTAGGTTGCTTTGATTTCTATATGGTTGATACCCCTGATTAGAAGATTTCCCTTGATTTTGATAATTTTTATAGGATTGGGCTTGTTATTTCTCTAGGGATATAACTTTGTTTGTCAAATTTCTAATCAAATCCTTCATTTCTTCATCCTCTTTTTGTTGAGCAAGAGTTTGTGAGGTGGAAGCAATAGGTTGCAGATTTGGCTCAAGGATAGGGGAAATAGAAGGTTGAGCAACTTTAGGTAATTCAGGATACAATGGCATGGGTGAGGAGATAATTTCCTAGCTTGTATTAGACTATTTTAAGATCTGATTGCAATTGCATAAGTAGCAGTCTAGTAGAGTTTTTCCTCCCATAGATTGTATCATAACATATATATTCAGAGTTTAGATCTTTTAAAAAGTAAAGAAATGCACCTTTTGTTATAAGTCTCACAGAAGCTAGAATTTTGTCCCAAGTTCTCTAGAATCTGAAGTTGAAATCCAACCATTTTCTCATTAGGTTCTCTCTTAATTGTATTTAACTGCTCCAAAAGAGATAGGTTGTCTCTCTTTCTCCAAATTGGTCACAAAGGGTTGTGCACAATTCATTTCAATTTTGAATTATCCCTACCCCTAGGCTTTTGAACCATTGTAGAGCTTTTCCTTTTAAGTGATGAAGCCAAAAGTTTGACTTCCACATCCATCTCAGCAATCTCATGGATAACACAAACATTTGTAATGTCCTAAATGTGGTCAACTAGAGTAGTGTGATTTTCTCCAGTAAAATATGGAATATTTTTCAAGGCTTCCACTGGAATAGGATTCTGGGCATTCAAGGAAAGGGGATTGTTGTCTGTGAAATTCACAAATGGATTTTTTTGTGGCAGATGTTGTTGATGAGCCATTCTTTAGGTATGAGAACACTTGTTGACTGTAAGAAGGGCCTACCAGGTGGAGGTGTTGAGGGAGTTCGATTTGGAGGAGATGGCTATATTTCAATCTATCTTCCTCTTCTACCTCTGGCCAGGGATAACTGCAAGTATTCAAATACACCTTTGTCTCTTGATCTGAACTGTGTTTGGATCCTTCTCATGAATCAGGGACACTTAAGTCACCAGTACTACTGAAACTAGTTGATATTTTGAATGGAGTCACCAGATGTGTTGTTGCAGAGCCTCCAAAGGCTAGAGCTTCACCAATATACACATCAAAACCTGATAAAAATGGAAATATTAATTTCAAAAGTCCCATCGGGCATGCCAAAACTATTGGAGCTCAAATGTGCACCTGTTCCTGAATCATAGACAATTCGGGATTTGAGACAACATGGGACTATCTCCAAGTTGTGGGACTCAAACTGAGACAGACCTCTAGAGAAGGTCAACTTCCTCTACTTACTCCTAATGCTAAACTACTCCTAGGAATTGAAATGCAACTATCTCTACTCTAACTTTCTAAGGGACCAAGGTAAGAAGGAGATGCATAAAACATAAACCTAAACTAGAGAAGGTGATAACACCAAAAATAAGGGGATGAATACTTCAACAAGAGAGAAAATGGTGGGAAACGATAATGAAGAGGTCCAAACTGAAAGCCACAGATTAAATCATATCTCAAAGGTTCCACCTTCCATGATGCACAATAGAACAAAAACTTTGAAACAATGCATGCAAAAAACTTATAAGTAAATGAGAGGAAAAAAGTGCAATAGAACAATAATTAAGGCCAAAATGAGCCACAAAACCAAATATTTTATTGCTTAAAGATCATGCACAAATCATCATGATACAAGATGAGGATGAAAAACATTTACAGAAGCATAGCCAAGGCATGTGACCCTTAGAAAACTTTTGAAGCATGAAATGATTCCCGTCATATTCCCAAAGTATCCAACATTAAAACTAGGCATCACCTTACAATATATAGAAAAATGGAAGAAGAGAAAGAAGGAAAGAAGAGAGGGAAACTTTGAATTCCCTTTACACCAACCAACCACCTTCATTCAATTCTCTGAGAAGATCTTATCATCTCTATAAAAATCACATACCCATGCCACTTTCCTCATTGAGAAAGGAACGACACCCATACTACATTTAATTTGGGTGGTTGAGCTCAACTCGAACATTGCACCCCTTTGCGTGTTGAAGACGTATTTCTTCACATCATCCACCTACCGACATTTAATTCATGAAATATAATTTCATTTGCATAGAGGAGGCTAAGATTCCTTCAAATAGATATCTAAATTGCAAAGGATCAAATCAAGAATTTTAGATTCATGTTCATTTCATAGCTCCATGGAAAACTGTTGGTTTTCCTTTGATACACAACTTTCCTCTTTTAGTTTTGCGTGGATTTTAACTCTCGCAGATTTTCTCACACAACATTGACATGGTGCAGCCTTATCTGACCTCCATGGTAAACTTCTTTTCCTTTAATGGCCACTATAATTTTGTATTTGCTTTGTACCCATGTCTTTTTCTTTGACCTATATCGTGGTTTTATCGAAATCACTGGCCTTCATTCTCGCGGCATTCAAAACATGTAGTGGTTTTACTTCATTTTCTTATGTGGCTTCTGAATTAGAGTACTTTTTGCATCTTTAGCCACATATTATCACCTGCTTCACTCCTTAGAGGCAGAATGCTAAAATTCTATCCTTGAACGGGATCCTTATTCCAAATTTGCGGTGAAGCTAAGTTGTCTCTATTTTGCAAGGGGTGCAAAAATAGACAACATTTACAATTTTGGGAAATTTTCTTATAATCTTATATTTTCATAAATCTTTCCAAAAATTAGCTAGGGTTTATTTTCTATGTTTCCCTCTATTAATCCAATAATTTTACAAAATGTCAAGCCTTCAATTCCTACTGTAATCCTTATATCTTGAGACTCAAACCCTACATCATGATCAGAAGATCAACTTGATGCCAAGGGAAAGGTCAAGTAACTCTAGGAATGACTCCAAATAAGGAAGATATGGATTTGGAATCCTCGGCTTCTGGAGTATTAGATATAGTCAATCAATTTCAGGAAAGGGTTAATAATATGGTAAGGTTGACCTCAACAACAAGATTCTTCTACTAGAAGGTAGTCTTAAGGGTGAAATGAAGATGGGGTTGTAATAAATGTTAAAAGAGATGATGTTTTCTCTTTTAAGCATGACTACTAGCATGAAGTCGTATTCTAGTCACATGGGTTAATCCAGCAATGCACACACAAATACAAATAACACCAACCAAGGAGGATCATTTGCAAAAATTATTGGATATTTTAACCAATTACGTAGCATTATTCCTAAAGTGAAAATGTGTAAGTTAAATGGGAATGAGATGATCACTTTGATAAACCAAATGGAGAATCTATTTGATCTGCATCAACTCCTAAATGGACAGAATGTGGTAATGACATCTTTTTACCTAAAACAAGAATAATTAATTTAGTATAGATGGATGTGTGAGAAAAATTAAAATAAGGGTCTCTCTACTACTTGGTCTATGTTCACTTATGAGCTCCAAACACACTATAGTAATAGTGTTACAGAGAACTATTTTAGATCATTTGAATGATTTCTTCTTGGGTGGAATCAAGGATAACAGCCAACATGATGTTCACCTTCTTAATCCCGGTTTGATATCAAAATCCATGATCATTTATTAGCATGTGGAGGAAAAAGATATGATAAAATCAAGGATCCTCACTAATCACAAGGAACACATGAATCTATAAGCATATTTTCTCCAACTGACATGATTGACTCATTAACAAATCATAGAGAAACAAGTAAAAGCATTATTTTACAATTATGATAGTAAGTGGAGAAAAGGACATAAATGTCCTGAGAAGAAGTTATTCTACATTGAGGGTCCTAATGAAGAATAAGATGAGGAGGAAGCAACTAATACAAAGGAAGAGGCTCCTGAGATTGAGGGTGAAGAATCTCAACCAACTATCTCATGACATACCATTTTAGGAATCAACACCCTAAAAACACTTGAGTTCATGAATAAGGGTGACATTATTAATTGAATTATGAAGTACTCATAACTTCATCAATCATAAGTTATCCATACGGTAAAATTGTTTCATTTATCCATCACTAGAATTTTAGGTCATGGTTATTGATGGAGGTAAAGTTATTTGTTCAGGAAAATTCCATAAGATTAAGCTATCTATTGGATATTACCTGCTAGAGGGACCCATGTATGTCATTTCAATGGGAGGAGTAGATATCATGTTTGGGGTCTAATGGCTTACTACTTTGGGAACTGTGGAGATGAACTTCTAGGATTTATTCACATGGTTCCATTATGAAGGAAGGAATTTTGAGCTATATGGGATGAAAGATAAAGTTCCATAGTTGGTAAGCTCTCGTAAAATGTATAAAATTATTAGGAAGGGTACAAATCGGTTTGTGGCACAATTATTCTCAATAGAATCTCAACAATCAAAAGGCCCTATACCATTAGATCTACATGCCATTATTAATGAACACTCAATTGTGTTTGTCGATATACCAAAATGGTTACTACCTAAAAGAGATCATGTTCATGTTATTTAGCCACAACTAGGAAGCTAACCACCCAAGATTAAACCTTTTAGGTACCCTTATCTCCAAAAGGATGAGATTGAGAAGATGGTACAAGATATGTTGGAAGCAGGTATTATTCACCACAGTCAAAGTGTTTACTCTTATCCAGTGGTTATGGTAAAAATAAGGATGAAGTTTGGTTCATGTTTCTATACTACATGGAACTCAATAAATACATAATGAAAGATAAGTGTCATATTCTTATCATTGAAGATTTGTTATATGAATTACATGATGGTGTTTATTTTACAAAATTATATCTTCGATCATGATAACATCAAATAATAATTTTTGATGAAGACATTCATAAAACAACATTTAGGACACATGAGGACCACTATGAATTTCTTGTAATGTCATTTCACCTTACAAATACACCATCTACTTTCTAGAGTTTGATGAATTAAATATTTCAATAATTTTTACGGAAGTTTTTATTGGTATTCTTTGATGATATAATAATCCACAACAAGACTTGGGAGGAACATTTTATATCATGTCAATAAAGTATTTTACACTCTTTAACAATAACACATTTTTTCAAGCCCTCCAAATATGCTTTTGGGGTATGAAAGATGGAATAATTGGGTCATATTGTGTCTTATGAAGGTGTAATAGTATATCCTCATAAAACCAAAGCTATGGTCAATTGGCCAATTCCTAAAACCCTAAAAAACCTCAGGGGATTCTTAGTGCTTACAAGTTATTATTACAAGTTTGAGAATAATTATTGTAGAATTACAACACCATTGACATCATTATTGAGGAAATATTGTTTTCATTGGAATGATGTAGAAACCCGGGCATTTGAATCGTTAAAGAAGGCCATGTGTACCACTCTAGTTTTGGCTACCCCATACTTCTCCAAAACCTTCATTATTGAATGTGATGCTTTATGGTGTGGCATAAATGTGGTATTTATGCAAGGGGGCCATCCAATTTCATTTGATATTCATCAACCCAAATGTAATACCCTCTCAAAACCAACTTATGAGAATGAAATGATGGCTATTCTTCATGTAGTCAAATTGTGGAGACCGTATCTCATCAGTCGTCACTTCAAGGTAAAGACATATCATAATAGCTTGAAATACTTCTTAGAGAAAAGACTCTCATATAAATAACAACAACTAAGATGTTGGGATATGAATTCGAGATCATTTATAAAAAATGGAAAGGAACTTTGGTATCTGATGCACTATTCAGAAGAGATGAGTCCACAGAGGCATTATTAAATGTCATATCCATACTATAGGATGATTGGGTAGATTAGGAAAGATCTGAATGATAGAATTACACCTATACCCAAACTCTTATTCAAATTATCTAATAGGTTACAAGAACTTCATAAAAAAATATATGGAAAGGGGATGCATTTTAGTATAAGGACCAGTTGTAGTTATGCAAAAACTCTACCCTGAAAATTTATATTCTTTAGAGATCTATGCTTCTCCTACGGGTGGCCATTATAGATTCCTATAAAATTATCATAGAGTTAATCAAGATTTTTTCTAGGAAGTGTTAAAAGTATATTTCCATAAAGTTGTGGAAAAATGTTTAGTGTGTCATTATAACAAGGTTGAAACTATTAAGTCTCCAAGACTTTTGCAACCTCTTTTTATTCTTAGTGATAGGTGGCAAGTTCCATGGATTTCATCGTATGATTGCCAAATTATAAATGGAAAAGTGTAATTATGGTGGTTGTGGATAGACATACCAAGTATGCTCATTTTTTATCATTTACCATATCTATTTATAGTAAGTACAATTTCCATATATTTTATGGATGCAATTCAAAAGATACATGGAATACCCAATATTATAGTCATTAATCATGATCCTATATTTATTAGAAATTCTTAGACTAGTTTATTCTCATGTTTGGGTAATCAATTGGCTCATAGTTCATCATATCATCCCCAAACTGATGGATAGACTGAGGTAGTAAAATTTGTTTTGGATGGGTGTTTATGATGCTTTACTTTAGATAAGTAGGAGAGATGAGTTAAGTGGATACCACTTACAAAATGGTGGTATAACACTTAATTTCACACTTCATGCAAAATGTCCCCATTCCTGACATTATACAGTTAACATCTAGCATCCATCACTTCCTATTTAAGGATATAGCCTAAAGTAATAGCATTTGAAGTTCACATTCAATACCAACAAGAGGTTCTCTCTATCCTAAAAGAGAACTTGATCAGGGCACCAAACCACATGAAGCAACAAGCTGATCAACATTATAGTGAACAAATATTTGAAGTTGGAGACTTGGTTTTTTTGTGATTACAGCCATATAAGCAACTATATTTAAAACAATAGAAAAATATAATAATATTTCAACACAATACTATGGTCCTTATAAAGTGTTACAAAAAATGGTATTGTAGCATAGAAACTTAATCTTCCTCAACTAAGTAAAATACATCCAATTTTCTATCTTACATGAAGAAGGTAATTAGGCAAAAGGTGTAGACACCCTAAAAATACATACATATTTCTATCCCACTTCTACCTAATTAGAATTAACTAAATTAATTCTATCTCACCATAGTACACCCCTTTGGAATGAATTACATTAATTTCATCATTCAAATATTCCCCTTTAGAAGTAATTAAAATTAATTCTATTACCTAAGCTATATTCCTACCCATTGGAATTAAATAATTTAATTCTAACATGCCTTTGGAATTAATTAAATTAATTCCTACACCCTCCTAGCTAATATGATTAAATATTTAATTATTTAAATGGTTAATTATCTCCTCGCAATTAAATTAATTTAATTACACCATTCTCTTGGAATTAATTAAATTAATTCCTAACACCTTCTAGCTAATATAATTAAACATTTATTTATTTAAATGGTTAATAATCTCCTCACAATTAAATACTAATTAAATTTAGTTATTTAATTCCACCTATTTCAGTTAACAACTACTTGGACTCCACATCCTCATCCTAGTCAACTACACTTATAAAATACTAGAAAGGTGGGGGGAATTGAATTACACATACAACCACCTTCCCAAATGTAACTTCTGTAATTAAATCCATTACTGCCCATTAATGCCCCAAAACTACTATAACTTCCTCCAATGCTATTTTTAGCATGTGCATTCAACCGTGTTCAACCAACTTCTAACCACTTTTGCTTCTATAAATTACAAGTTTACTCTCTTACAAATCCTCTTGAATTGTTTGTAGATAAACTTTGTCAATTTGCAATCTGAAGCTTTCCAAAGTATTTGTGTTTGTAGCATTTGTACTCACATTTGGAGAATATTCAAGAGCACCCACATTCATTTACAAGGTTCCACAAACAAAGTCTCTACAACCTTACTGAAGTTTGCATTGGAAGGTTACTGGAAGGTTTACATTTTTTATTGTTTATCTTTCATTTACCGTAGTTTTTTTCTCTGCATACATTTTGGCACGCCCGGTGGGACTAGCACCCCATTTCTTTTCATTTTTGTTTTCATATCTTATTCATGTGTTTTATTTGTTTCACAAAAATCTTCTTGTTTGTGTGCAGCTTTCACACGTGAATTGGGAGGTTATCATTATTTACTGTTTTCCATTTGCAAGGAGTGGTGCTTGTGCTAAAAGCAGCTTCTCTTTTAGTTTCTCACTTTCTACATTGTTTTTTCTTTTAGTTTATCACTTTCTGCATTGTTGTTCTTTTATGTACTTTCTGCAACCTGCAATATAAAAAAAATAGAGTTAGATTTTAGATTTTAGATTTTTTTCCTAACTTAGATTTTCATTAAATTAAATAAAATTTACACGCACAAATTTTACTAGTTGTATTTAAAAACAAAACTAAAAAATATATACAAAAAAATTGCCAAAAAGAAAATTAAACCCTAACTACCCCTCCCTCCTCCCTACCCGGCTCAGCCAACTCGGCCAAGCCACCTCCCTTCCTAGCCTACTGAGCTCTACCGCCCCCACCTCCTTTCCCACCTTGTTGTCTCTCCCATCCCCGCCCCAAACATACCCCACATCCCTCTTTCCCCTAACTCACTTCCCAACCAAGCCACATCCCTCTTCCCCCTAGCTCACTACCATCCCACCCCAACCCATGTTCCCCATTCCCTACAACTCCCCTCGTACCCCGTCTACACCCCAATCTACCTCCCAATCCCACCCACCCCGTCTGTAACCTACTTGAGTTCCCTGAGCCCTCTGTTCTCTACCCCTTCCATCCTACCCACCCCGCATCCCATTCTCCCTGCTTTGTTCCCTACCTACCCAACTCATTCCCACCCTGCGTCTCATTCCCCATAGACTAAGTTGTTTCCTATTCTCATCCTCAAGCCTATTCCCTGCTCCACAGCTAATCCAATCCCACCCCTCCCTGTCAAGCTCTCTCCATTCACCTCACCCACCACCGAGCCCTCCAAAGCCTTGTAAATCCTGACCCCGTCCCAACCCCCACCCCAACTCGCCCTACCTCGAGCCAGCCTTGGCTCACCCCTACATCGAGATCCTACATTGCTTCCACCTACACACACCACACACAAAGCCACCTCAACATACATTAGGTTATTTTTAGTTTATATTGTATAGTTTTAGGTTTCGGTTTAATTTTTTTATTATTAGTTATTAGTTTTTTTAATTTATTATTTTATTTATATTTATTTCTAATTTCTTGTTATTTTTAGTTTAAGATACAAGTAACTTAGTTTCTTTATTTATTCTTATTGGCCTAACTGTGCACTTTGCTTTTGCAGGGTTCGTGAACACTTTTAATCACTCTTGTGAGCTCATTGGAAATGTTGCATACTTAGTGTTATTGGACTTTTTGATTCAATTTTTTTCACATTTTTAATCACTTGTGCACATGTTTCATCATTTTTGTTAATCCACTAATCCTTTCTAATGTGTTTTTTGTGCTTCTCACTTGTTGTTTTCTTTTTTTTTTCTGCTACTAATCATGAATTGCTCATGTGTATGCTCTTTCCTCACACTTTTTAAAGAGATCTTGGGAATCAGAAATGTGGTCACTTCTTTCTCTCTCTTTTTTATTTTTGGGGAATTAACATTTCACTTAACCAAAGCCAACCCACATGTATGCTCTTTCCTCGTGGTTTTTAAGCAGTCTTGGAAATCAGAAATGTGGGTTCACTTTTGTTGTCTTGTTTATGTGTGTTGTTATTTTCCCCTCATTCTGAAAAACTTTCTAACCATTGTTTACAGGACCTGCTCTCACTCAAGGTGGATTAAGCATTTCAAAAAATACTAACTACAGGTTGCCAAAGGAGTTCAACTAAACCACACCTAAATCAAAAGATAAAAAAACACCACATTCAAAACACTTGATTTTCAAGTTCGGTTAAGAGCTACAGCTCGACCGCTTAACTAGAACATAACCCCCTTGGCATAAGCCTTAATCTACAACAAAGGGGGTGGTTCTAGGAACCCCAAATTAGTCCACACCTTGAGGGAACTGGTGGACGAAATGGGAACCTTTTCTCCTACCTGACTAGTAAATTCTTTGTGAGTTAGAGTCATGGATATCCTTAGTAGTGACCTCAGTGTGATTCATTCTGAAAAAGATCTTTTCTCAAGGTTTTAAAGGGGGTAAAGTAAATCCGTCAACTAGCAATAGTGTCACGCTCGCTCGGATATATTGTTGACACCTAGTTGAGAGAGCCACCTAGGAAGCCAAACATTTTCCAAGCCAATTTAAGGTAGAGGCCACAAACAAAAACTTCTTTTTTGATTTTCTTCTTTTGTTTGTCTTTCTTTTTGTAGTAGTGTTCCACACTTGTTTGGGATCCATCTTTCACTTTTCTTATCTTTTTTGTCATTTTCCAAACTATCCTTGTTTGGATTCTGCTTTCATCCCCATTTCATCTATTCTCGTCTTCTTTTCTTCTCATCATCAGTCATTCACTAACCTTCATTTTACTCTCAATTTTCCTCTTTTCGGAACTTTCATCTCCTTTCATTATTTCAATCTTCTTTTCTTTTCATCCTCATTGTCTTCTCCATTTGATCTTCTTTCATTCATTAGGATTTTTTATTCACTTATTTGATTCTTCCCCTTTCGTGATTATCAAATTCTTCTATCTTTTGTATTCACCTCATTTTGGTTTTATCCCCCATTCCATTCGACACTTAAACATTTAGATAACCTTCCCAAAGTTTAATTTTTCATCTTTTTTTCGACATCAAGTCTTGATTTACGGATATCCACATCCTCTCTCCAACACTTTCATCTTACGACTCACATCTCAACGGTGTTGTTCACTGTTAAACTGTATATGTTTTTTTTCTTCACGTCTCTAACTTGACAACATATTTGTCACATTCTAGACACTTCATCATAACTTCTTTCCAACGCTTACACTATCAGTATTTAAGTCTTATCTCTTCATTAGCCTCTTCCTTCTTAACTAATTCTTGTTTATGGTTGAGCACATTGCATACGATTTGAATCCTTTTTTCATACCCTCTTCCCATTTAGCATTCAATTTGTTAGGTGGTAGAGTGCATTTCCAATCAATCTATCCTCACTTCTTCACTCTAGCATTCACATTGTTATAGGTTGAACACATTCAGAATTTTTTCACTATAACCTTCATCCATTATAGCATTCACTTTGTTAGAGGATGAGAACCTTCATCACATCACGCCGCTCTTCCATCTCAGCATTCACTTTGTCAAGGGTCGAGTTCATCAAACACCATCGCATGCTTCCATCTCGGCATTCACTTTGTTAAGGGTTGTGTCACTCATATCTTGCAAACCTCTTTCCCATCTTAGCATTCACCTTGTTAAGGGACAAATTATTATCAAACTTAATCGCACACCTCTCTTCCATTATCGCATTCACTTTGCTATGGGTTGAGTTATCTTTCACATATCTCTTTTTCTCCCTCCCTATTTTAACTATGGTGGGGACACAACACAGAGATTATAGTCCTTTTGGAAATTTTGATATTGATAATGACCAAAACTCTGAGGATGATCATAATGACATCTCACTCGAAGAATAATCCCTTGTTGAAAATATTTTACGTATGGATAAAGACCAATTTTTGCTTCGTCTCCTTGAGATGGGAGTAAAATTACACTCTGATTTCGATGAAGCTAGTTTACAAACATTACTTGGAAAACCACCACCTAACAAGGGTGAACCTTTCATTTCGATAAACAATGTCGATGAGGCAGGAGCTAGTTACACGAATAATGATGATCAAAACAAGTCCACCTCGAATAACGTCAAAGGCAATGAATCAAACAAAGAAAAATCTGATGAAAGGAATAAAGGAAAATCAACTGATTTGGCCATTGATTTTACTCAAGCCCTCATGAATCAAATTAATGACATGGCTAAACAACTTGCTATTTTAAATTCCAAAGTCACAAATGAATCCCATGACAAGGAGGCACCAAAGAAATCTAGTGATGCTTCATTTAAGAGTCATACTACACCCCCCAAAGATAACAACAACTCTAAAAGTGATGGTTCCTTATATTTCTTATAGAACAACTCACTGTTTTCCCAAGAATGGAAAATGATGAAGGACACTATCTCTAGTATGAAACATGAATGCAAACAATTTAGCTTTGAAGAATTTTGTCCTTACCCCTTCGATAAGGACATTTTGCGTATTCCTTTTCCAAAATCTTTTGACATGCCCAACTTTGAAAAAAACAAGGGCACGAGTGATCTTAGAGAGCATATCAAGGATTTTTATATGGCTTGCCAAGAGGTGGCCTATAGTGATGTCTTCTTAATGTGTCTCTTTCCATGAAGTCTAGGAAGACAAGCCTTGGACTAGTTCCTACTCCTCTCCAAGGGCTCTATACAAACTTTCGTGGACCTCTCAAAGAAGTTCGTCAAACATTTCTCATTCAACCTAGAATTTGAAATTACAATGATGGACTTGTGTAATGCCAAACAATGAACAAATGAAACCTTTGCACAATTCCTACAAATTTGGCATGGGATTGCTAGTCGTTTCCCATGCTCCATGCCTGAGAAGCATCTCGTGAGCATCTTTGTACCCAATATCAACAATGAGCTATCCTTTCACATGAAAATGCATTGCCTTAATACTTTTGAAGAAGATATTGAGAAAGGATCCCATATTGAAAAATCCCTTATTGCAAAAGGTTTGATTAAACCTCATTCAAAAGACAATGGGAAACATAGTAACCATCCTAATAGCTCTCACCAAGACAAATCTAAACATGTTAACCACAATCGTAATATGGTCAATGATGGTATTATAGACAACTGTAATTTCCACAACATCCAAAACACTCAAACTAGACCAAACAAAGGTAAACAACCTCTTGTTGTTCATAACAAAGAGGTTTCCTCTTCTCTTGATTCTAAACAACATCGTTTCACTCCTTTGGGAGAACCTCTATCAAATGTTCTTCAACAACTCATTAATGCAAACATGGTTACTTATCCCATCACCAAACCTTGGGTTGTGGAGAACCCAAGCCTACTTGGTACAAGGCTGATACTTATTACGGTTTTCATCGCATTGACGGTCACCCGACTGATCAATGCTTTCACTTACGTCACTTTGTCCAAGACCTCATTGATGTTAGTGTGAAATCACAGCACCCCCAAATGAGTTATGGATTTTCTTTTCTAAGGCAGGGTCATTTGGTGTGATTTACATAACATTGGATCATTCCCCAAGCTGTGGGACTTGAAAATGGGAATGATCCTCCAAAGAAGCTTGGTTCCTCTTCCTAATACTAGCACTAAACTACTTCTAAGGAAGGAAATGCGACTATCTACTCATAATCTAACAATTCCAAGGGACCAAGGAGAGAGAGAGAGAGAGAGAGCATGAAAATAAAGAAATCCTACATTACATAGGTGATAGGACCGAGAAAAGGGAACTTCTAATCACAAACCCAACTGCCTGAAATGGAGAGAGGTGAGAAATGGAGAGGATGGACAGATGCATCACAAACCAAGGATAAAGTTCACATAGAACACCATTTCAAACCCCTTAAACACAGCTCCCAAAACCTGTAATGGACATCAGAGATATGCACAGTATACCCTGCAATTGTGAGAGGTGAGAAGAGACAACAAAATGAGAAAAGGATGGACAAAATGCATCATGAAAATAGATTTTATTGCTCCATGAGTTCACACAGTACACCATTAATGGGCAAGAGGCAAGACAATTCCATTACAAAGCCAAGGGAGGAGACTTAAGCTCCACATTCAACCCTGGAGAAGAAAGAGAGAGGGGGGCAGGGAAGAAGAATGAACAACCCTTTACAATGAATCATGCCCCTGTATTTATAGATTTAATCAGAGAGAAGAAAGAGAGAGGGAAACAGGAAAAGTGGGTTGAAGCTAAACCACTTCTATTAATGCTTCTAATAAAATATGCCCCAAATACATCTTTCCTACATGATTCCTTGATTTGGCACCTTGAAAGAAGAGGAAACGATGGAAACAGATAGAATCCAATCTAGTTGTTGAGACAGATGGATCCTACATTGAAGGCCCAAATACGTTTCCTCCATTTTCCTTTACCTAACCTCCTCAAAAATTAAAGTCTCAGACCTCCATGGCGTAGGTGAGACCGAGATCTTTCCAATGGTGTCAGATTTGCAATATTTCGAGCCCTGAGTCGAAAGATATGCCCCTTCAAAGTTTGTAGCAGGTCCGTATAGGAGGGCAAGAAAACAACTTGAAAAATGGGTCCCCTTTTGATAATGTGGGACACGTGGTAGCTAGATTAGGGAAAAATCAAGTTTGCGGGTTTAGAATTTATCTTTTCCCATTTTTTCGTGAGAATCACAAAATCCAGAAAACTCCCGCGGCCCCGCTACTCCGCTTGGACACGTGGCACCCTTTTGTTGGCTAGGGAGGTGCACTCCGATCTTTTCCTTTGTGCCATTTTGTCAAAAGGAAAATTTTCACCTTTTCCTCAGACTCCCCGCTTTGGTTTGACTCGGGCTCAAACGCTGACTTTTTCCTCTTAGCGGATTCGTGGCCCATTTTGTAACTTTTACACCCTTTGGGGTAAGGGGCAAAAAACTAACCTTTTCCCCGATGACCCGCTTTGACCTGGGACACATGGTGACACCACGCTTGTTTGAAAACCCTTTATCTATTCAATCCTTGAATCATCTCCATTTTTTCCCCTTCTTGCTTCTGGCCTCTTTGCGGAACTGCCCCTTCTTCTCAGACCCTGCAATTCCATTGTTGAATCTGCCTTAAGCTTGTAAAATAGATTTAAGACATGAAATGGATTGACAGAGTCATTTCTTCTCTTTCTTCTCACACAGGGTCATGGCCAATCCAATATTTTTCCTGGGGGGGCAAAATATGGATAACAATTGATAGTGGAGATATCATTGTTGAAGAACCATCACCAAATAGAACACCCAATGACAATCTTAAGGTGTTCTCAAATCCATTTCCCAAACATGGTGGTGACAGTAAAAATGTTAACAAAGGTCCCTCTTCCAATAACCCTAATTTTAGTTCAATTGTCTCATTTATTGAGGAAGTACCATCTACAATGGTGATAATTAAATTCACACCTTCGAGTAATGTTGTGACCACACACTAACGAAAGATATGGGTTCCTGTAGCAAACCAACCTTCTATGTCTTTGCAGAACCTCAAACGTCCAAACCAAAAACTCCTTCAACTCAAAAGTCAAATTCTAATGCCAAATCTTCCACTCCGGGTTAATATGACTTCATCAAACAATTAGCAACCACTCCAACACATATCTCTCTCATGTAACTATTGAAAGATTCACCTAGCTTTCAGGATATTCTCACTCATGCTCTAAATGAATCAGGTGTTCCTCATACTCTCAATGTTCAATAGTTTCAGGCTATGATCGCGAACCTTACGCTTGAAACTCCTATCTTATCTTTTGGCCCTCAAGATATGTTGAACCCAAATCTGATTAACAACAACTCCTTGTATATTGAATCCTATGTTACGATCATAAAGTCAAGAGAGTAATTATGAAATTGTGGAGAGTGGCTTGAAAATTTGTTTCAAAAACTGCTAAATTTGGATCTGGTGCATATAAACCATCTACCGAGGATGGCAAAGAGCTGAAGGAGCCTATGAATTCCATTCATCTAAAGAAGTTATACTTCTGAGTCTCCAAAGAGTAACCCTTGTACTGGGGGCATATCAATGCATCCACCTGTTTCGTCATTTCACTTTATTGCCCACTTGTAAATTTTTACCTCACCATGTGTCACATGTTTTCCTTGTTAGGTTGTCATGCCCATGGTCTACAACCATTGTTCACCTTCCATTATGCTTTCTTTCACTTCCTTCATACATAATATGTTGGTTTTCACTTGGGAATTTCCTTTCCCTCTTCTTTAGCGTGTGGTTCAGAATTCCAAAACAACCAAAAACATCTCACAAAAAAAAACTACAAAAATAATATAAAATTGTTCAAAAAATACAAAATGTTTCGAAAATACTTTTCAAAAAAATCTTGCTACTATGTAATTTCTTTCACCATTTTCTTCATCTGATTGTTCCCAATCATCTTTTCCAATTAATCAAGCCAATCTTTGCAATGTTACTTTGCATAGGGACATCGCTTGGCTTTGGCTTTCTCTTGGGGGTAACTTGACATCTGTATATATTCACTTCTTTATTAGAATTTATTTTTACATTAGTGTGTTTTTGTTCACTAGCTTGTTTAACATTTGTTCATATGGGATTTTTGTATTGTATATTCTTAGTTTATTTTCTTATGTTTGATAGTTCGAATAACCAGTACTCTGTGTATCTAGAATGCACTCATGGACCAATCGTAAGAAATTTATTGCATTCTAGTTCACATATAACTTTGGTGTGGTTCTTTCCTATTCATATTGGGTTTCGTTCTATTACTCCTTTTATATCTTTTTGTCATTTGTACGTGTTGTGTTTTCCTCCTGGTTTATTTAAGCCATGGATGTCTTCATTTTTTGTTTGAATTTGTATTTCCAAACTTGTAAAAATCCACAAAAAAAATCAAATACGAGTCAAAATCCAAAAAAATCAAATATTTCAAAAATCCAAAAATAAAAAATAAAAAAATTACAAAACTTTCGAACACACATTCACTTATCGTAGAAATCCTACAATTGGAAAACACTTAAATATAACATTTACTGTATTTTTGTTACGGAATAGAGCACATCTAACTTCTTGGCATCCCTTTTTCTCTTTACAATCATTTTTTTAAGAGATAGGCACTTGACTAACCTTATTTTTTGCTTCTTCCCTCTTAGCACTCATTTTTCTATGGGTAAAATTTTTTCCATTTTCTTTCCTCTTCCATCATCGCATTCACTTTGCTAGGAGTTGAGGTTTTCAAACATTTTCATCGCTTATATCTTAGCATTCATTTTGCTAAGGGTTGTGTTATTCATCGTACCTTTCTTCACTCTACCTCATTTCTCATTACAATGGTGCATTTATACAATTCATCCTTTGCCCAAGAATGGCAAATGATGAAAGACATCGTTGCGGGTATGCAAAAACAACGTAAACAATTAAATTTTGATGAATTGTGTCCATACCCTTTTAACATGGACATCGTGTGCATACCCTTCCCATGGTCTTTCGAGATGCCCAAATTCAAAAAATACACAGGCAAAACTAATCCGAGACAACATATTAAAGGATTTTCCATATCATGCCATGAAGTGGCATATAACGATAGCTTTCTCTTGTGAATTTTTCCTAGAAGTCTAGGAGGATGAGATTTGAGTTGGTTCTTACACCTTCCAAAGGGATCTATCACCACCTTTGTGGACCTCTCAGAGAATTTTGTCAAACATTTTTCTTTAAACCTCACTCACAATAATAACCATACTATAACTTATCATGATGAATCTTGGTATATCAATCACAACCGTAATTTCATCAATGTTGGTGTCATGGATAATTACAATATGGCCAACATACATGACCAATCCATCAAAAATCCAATTGTACGACTTAGCCAAGACACTACATCACGTAAAGCTAAACATAAGTTTACACCCCTCGGTGAAAGTCTCTCTAGTATCTTTCATCAACTCAAAGTGGCTGGGACGATAAAATATCCCCTTACAAGAACTTGGATCGAAGGAGAACCTAAGAAATATTAGTACAAACCACATGCATATTTTTATTTTCATCACATTGATGGCCACTCAACTGATAAATGTACACATTTTAAGAACTATGTCCAAGACTTAATTGACGATGGAAATATCTTTGTAGATCTTGATGATGAAGGTCTTGCAACCGATGATGTGTCAACTTCCACACCTTCAAATGAAGAGTTGACTGTTATTCCCACTTCTATTTATACTAACATTTCGTGAGATCATGACAAAGGTCAAGTATCTCCCCCTTCAAACCAATCCATTTCTTTTACAGATTTTCTTCCTATAGTCCAAATAGACATTGAACTTGTTTTGGACAACAATATTCTAACACCTGACGAGAGCTTGAATTTTCTCCAAGAATCTCCAATAACCCTTGACATAACAAAAGAGGGTTCTTCATCAAGCACAATTGATCTTCATTCCATTCTTCCCATTCCAGCTCCTATGCCTAACATCTCTAGTCTTGTTGTTGAATACAACCACAACAAGCCTGGACACTTGCGACAAAACAACCTTCTATGTCCCATTTCACCTCAAACGATCACATCCTATGCAGGTGTATCATCAATGATGATTCCTTATTTTTCAATATTTTCTACATGCAGTACATTAGTCGAGGTACGTATACCCAAGAATATTCCTTATACAAACCTTTTCAAGATTTAATTGCAAAATATTTTTTTCCGATCAAAATAATTTAGCAAACCTAAAACGAGCAAACTTTCAATTATTTACTCACTATGGATCAATACAAGGAATCCTTTCATATACATCTAGAGATCCATTCTTCTTTGCTCATGCTCTTTCACTCACATATGAGTATGAATTATGTATCTCAACCTCTTCTCTATATCTGACGGTCTTCTGTGTAACATCATATATGTATTCTTGATCTCATCAAAGAATTATCTAATTACACATCCTTTGAATTGGGAATCTTGTCTGCCCAAGTCTTTTACTTCTAAGGACCCATTAGAATCCTTTGATTCAATCATTTGACTTCATTTTATCCATCCAAGTATATGACTTATCAAATCATTGGATTCACTCCTTTGACTTGGCTCCTGTCCATCCAAGTCTCGTATTGCAGGAATTATCTAATCTTCAGATTCACTCCTTTGACTTGGCTTCTGTCCATCCAAGTCTCGTATTACAGGACTTATTAAGATACCTTGGATTTCACACATTTGACTTGGACCTTGTCTGTCCAAGTCTCATATTTTAGGACTTATCGAATATTTTGATTCCTCCCTCTTGACTTGTCTTTCATCTACACGTAGTCTTATATTTCAAGACCACTCCAATTTAATAAACTAAGGACCTTCTTTCTTGCTGAGTCTATTTCAAATCTTCATTTTCCAAAATTTAGAAAAATAAAAAATAAAAAAAAAGCATACAACAAAACTCTGTATTAGAGCACTGTTTGTCAATTGGAAATGACAAAGTGTGTACAAATAAGGCTAAGGAATTCCATCTATTTATAGATACCTTAATCATACCATTATCATATACTCACCTTCTTCACCTATTATGATCACATGTTAACCTTGTTCCTCTTGGGCATTATGTGTCTCATCTTTGTTATGGTTTCTTATCATTTCAAATATTTTTACCTATGTTTTGTCTTGAAGCTTATTGATGGAAAAATCCTCCTTTCAAATAAACTCTCTCTTTAACTAGCAACACTAAACTTCTTTATCCGGTCCTTTTTGACCGCCCATATCAATATACGGTGATAAACCCTTGATTTTTCCTAGTCACAAGAGGCTGAGACTTGGGGGTAGAATGTTCCTTCCCAAAAAGTGCACTATCAACATACAAGGAAAAATTTAATCAATCTAAAAAATACAAAATCAATACACCTTTTGTCCTTTATAGTCTTTGGTGATAAGCCCATACTTCTTACTGGAAGTATGAGACTAGGAACGGATAAATCCCCTACTCACCTACATTTTGTCTCCAGTGTTAAGCCATCACCTTTTACTGATGGCATGGGGGAACATGTAGGATTTCCTTCACAAAAATCAATAAATAATCATTCAATAAAGCCTTTATGAAATTTGAATCAAAGTTCTTAATCAAAAACATCCCAAGAAGTAATTTAGCTGCTCATGTTACAGAGAGACACCAATTCCTTCAATCATATTTTTCTAATCTGTAGGCCATCAATAGATCTAATTCGAGTCAAAACCTAAAAGTTGAATCATCTTGTAATCGGTCAAATAATCTTAACTGGAGATGAGTTACATTTTTCTCATACGGATCATTGTTACAGCTTGTGTCATCGCATCCTTTCTTTTCACCTTTAATATAACTATTCGTCTCATTTTCACGTCTTTTTTGGCTCTTGGTGATGATCCCTTGCATCTTCCTAGTTGCGTGGAGCCACAAGCAGAGTGAAACACTCTATCATTCTACCATCTACATTTATGCCAATGGAATGGAATGCTTTTAATTATTTGTAACTGCTTTCAAGCAGTGTACCTTTTTACCGAGTTGTAAAATACCAAAATAAAATTAAAAAATGCCTCACAAAACTATAAAAATACAAAAGCAATATAAAATTGTCCAAAACTCCAAAAATAGTTTCAGACTGTCATAATCAAAACATTCAGATAATGTTTTACAAAATTTTAGCAACTAGATAACATAGTTCAACACCTTCACCATTTGATGGTGCTCCTCATAATTATTCCAGAACATATTGATATTTATTACCCATGATGTATATCTATTCCTGAGGTAATCATTTACCCTTTCGCAATATAAATTTTCCTTGGAGCACACCTAGATTTTACATTGTAATCCAATACAGATAAAAATTCAATGGGATATGACAAGAGTATCTTTCAAAGTATCTAAGAATCACTCCACTCTTCACCTTGATCCAATCCTCTCGCATGCTAAGCTATCACTTGGGGGCATTCAAATCAGTCTAGTTCTTCAATGTGGAACACATTCAGAGTGTCATTAGATGTCATTTTTACACGTTGTATTGTACTATTGCAGTTTGTTAACATTGTGATGATGCTTTTTATTCTTTGAGTTTTTCATTTACTTTGTTTATCTTTATTGTAGACCACTTGCAGGGAAATTTATTCACGTCCTAGTTTACATATAACTTTGGTGTGGTTCCTTCTTATTCATATTGGGTTTTCTTTCTATTACTTCTTTTATATCTTTTTTTCATTTACATGTGTTGTTTTTCCTCCTGGTTTATTTAAGGCATGGAATGTCTTCCTTTTTTTTGCATTTGTATTTCAAAACTTGTGAAATCCAAAAAAATCAAATATGAATCAAAATTTTAAAAAAAATCAAAATAGTCACAACAAATTTCGAACAAACATTCACTTATCATAGAAATCCTACTATTGGAAAACACTTAAAGTGAATCATTCAACATTTCAATACAATCTTGGTAAACATCATACATTTATCTATTACCCTAGTGATTGTGCCAATCCTACAACTATCACTTTCTTCCCTTCGCATGATATGCTAAACTCTGCTTGCGGCAAGTCAAACAATTGTTTTTCCTTCGTGATATAACTTCACCTGGGGCAATTTTAACTTTGATCATTTGCACAACAGATTCCACAAGAGTGTCATAAGGAGTCATTTTAACTTTTCTCTTCTATTCTGATCGTATTCCCACTTGGGAGCATTTGTATCTACTTAATCATCATTGTGGCACACATTTGGGGCATTTCGACTTTGTGTTGCATTGTTGATGTTTACTCCTTTTGGACCACTTACAAGTAGTGTGATCACATCTTGTTCCTTTATAACTCTGGTGTTGGCACCTACTTTGTATTTTGGGTTTGTTTTCCTTTTTATCTTTTCTTTGTTGTGTGTCATCTGGATTAATCATCTTGATTTTTTCATAATCATGATGAAAACTCTATTATGCAACAACAAAAATTAGGTTGCTCTAAATATTACTCTCCAAATAATGCTCATGCTACAAACACAGTCCTTTCCCATCCTTGTTTTAATCCCTTTCTTTCTTCCTATCAAGTGGTTGTCCTCCGCCTTGTTGTGTCATCCACCCACTTGAGGGGGCATTCCTCTACTATTTTTTTTATGGGGCATCTCGATGCTTCACAATTTTCTACTCGTCGATCTACATGTGTTTACTATCTTTAAAAGCACTATTACTTTGCAATAGCACTTTAAAGAGGGGGAAAATGTAGACACCCTAAAAATGCGTACATACTTTATCCCACTTCTATCTAATTAGAGTTAATTAAAATAATTATATCTTGCTGCAGTACACCTCTTTGGAATGGATTAAATTATTTCCATCATTCAAATATTCCCCTTTAGAATTAATTAAAATTAATTCTATTACCTAAGTTATATTCCTACCCATTGGAATTAAATAATTTAATTCTATTATGCCTTTAGAATTAATTAAATTAATTCCTACAACCTCCTAGCTAATATAATTAAACATTTAATTATTTAAATGGTTAATTATCTCCTCATAATTAAATTAATTTAATTACATCATTCTCTTGGAATATAATTTAAACATAATTAAATTAATTCCTAACACCTTCTAGCTAATATAATTAAACATTTATTTATTTAAATAGTTAATTATCTCCTCATAATTAAATACTAATTAAATTTAGTTATTTAATTCCACCTATTTTAGTCAACAGCCACTTGGACTCCACATCCTCATCTTAGTTAACTACACTTCTAGAATCCTAGAAAGGTGGGGGTAACTGAATCACACATACAACCACCTTCTCGGATACAACTTCTGTAATTAAATCCATTACTGTCCCCAAATGCCTCAGTACTACTGTAACTTCCTCCAATGCTATTTTTAACATGTGTATTCAATTGTGTTCAACTAACTTCTAACCACTTTTGCTTCTATAAATTGCAATCTTACTCTCTTACAAATCCTCTTGAATTGTTTACAAATAAACTCTGTCAATTTGCAATCTAAAGCTTTCCAAAGTATCTGTGTTTATAGCATTTGCACTCACATTTGGAGAACATTCACGAGCACCCACATTCATTTACAAGGTTCCACAAACAAAGTCTCTACAACCTTATTGAGGTTTGCATTGGAAGGTTACTAGAAAGTTTGCATTGTTTATTGTTTATCTTTCATTTACTGTAGTTTTTTTCTCTGCATACAAAAGGTGTCTTCTCCATTAGTATTACCAATACTTGATGAAGAGGTGCATTTCATCTTAGAACCTAAAGTAATCCTAAAAACATGCACTAATAAGTTGAGGACAAAGGTCATCACCGAGAATCTGATCAAATGGATGAATTTCAACATTGAAGATGCAACATGGGAGGATGAAGAATTCTGAGAGAAGCACCCAAAGATTACCAACATTAGGGACAATGTTTCTTTGAAGGTGAGGGACATGCTACACCTTTCACCCTAGTTCATATATTAGGATATGGATAGCCAACCTGTATCTAAAATAATCTCTTATCATGTTATATCATTGTTATTTATGCTTTCATATGCTTAATGGTCATCCTTAGGGATTTATATAGTATAATATGTAGGATTTAAAGAGTATGATATGATCATCATATTGAGAACCTGAGTCTTCTTGTATGGTTTGGATGTTTCCTCCTCAAAGTGGTGAATTCATTATACTTGCATATTGTGATCAGTTCTATATATTTTGGTGTTCTTTACTGTTCTATTACTGTTGATAGTTAGATCTATCTAAGCAATTTCATTACATTCATAGATAACATATATTTTCTATGTAATATTTGCAAACATGCATTCATGAGGTATATTAAGCTTGATGCATAGACACACAAAGTGTTACATGATTATGGATATTGGCTTAACCCTTCCCAAATATCATAATCATCTAGGGGAATCTCCTACATATTCTGTACAAGTGTAATTGTTTCGTTATAGTTCCTCTCTACTTATCCATTACAATTTCTTACATAATTTGTATAAATTTTATCTTGTGAGATAATAGAACTAACACATGTTCTTTGCACAACATTGAAATATCTTGTTTTATGTGCTTCTTTTCTGTCATCACCAATCCGGCACTATGATAATTCTTCACTGGGAACTCCTCATGCTATGATTATTTACTAATGCACAACCTTTAGTTTGGTGGATGTAATCTGGAAACACAACAACAAACATAACACAAGAATACCATCGACTATGATAAGATGGAATGATGACAAATCTGAAATATCAAAGTAAATTATAATATTAACATGAAATTGTTACAATCTCACCCATGAGGTACTTCAAGTGTTATTGACTTCACTTGCCTTTCACCAAGACTATGGGAGAAACTTTACAATTACACCTCTTAATGGCTTCTTCAACACACCTTTAAACTGATGGCTTCCTTTACACACTTCATACAATATTTCTCACTACTTCCTTCTATGCTAAATGAGGGGGGGTGGCCTCTTTATTTATAGAACTTCCAGGCTTATCCATCTTATCTCTAAGATAGGATAAGAAATCCACTCTGACGAATCATATTCCATACCTTAACTCTTATCTGTACATGTAAGCTTATCTTTTAAGATAAGATAAACCTTATCATTTCACATGGGTTCCACATTTTTAGACTTTTTACAAATAAAATACACAAAATATTTATGACCTCACTCCTTGTCCTTATTACCAATATAATATTTCTAATTCCTAATCATGTAGACCCTACTTCTCTACTTACCCCAACTTTGACATTTTAACATTACTGGACCACTTACGACAACTATTTACTTTTTACCACAACATTCCTATTGTACTTTTGACTATTACCGTACTATACATTATTGGCAGTGTCATACTGGCAGCGCCGTTATCTTCTATTGGAAGCTACTACTAATTATACTTAACAACATCCTATTCCTAATACATACATTAATGAAATAGAAATTACGGAGGAAAATTTTAGTGTCGACATCTTCCCCCTTCCTAGCTTCTACTCCGTCCTCGGAGTAGACTATTCTGGTGCTTGGAAAATCTTCAACTTGTCGTGGTTGACCCATTTCGTAATGGGAGTGCCATCCAATTCCTCCAGTTGGTACGTA
This sequence comes from Taxus chinensis, assembly GCA_019776745.2. Lineage (NCBI taxonomy): Eukaryota > Viridiplantae > Streptophyta > Pinopsida > Cupressales > Taxaceae > Taxus > Taxus chinensis. Next base: position 22,844,423 of record CM034156.1, read on the forward strand.
CCATTTTCATGCACAGCTGCTATTTTGTAGGGCCCCATCCATTTTGGAAGAAATTTTCTCTGTCTTCTTTTTTTGTATCTGGAATCATATACTAGAACCAAGTCATTCACATGAAATGGAGACCACCGGATCTTTTGATCAAAGTATTCCTTCTGCTTCATTTTCTTCTTATAGCTTGTATCCTTAGCTATTTCCCTCATTTCCTCTAGCAAATGAAGATGTACCAACCTTTCTTTTACTGAATCACTTTCATCCATTCTTTCATTTTCCATTACTCTGACCGTGGGAATATCAAACTCAATAGGAAGAACTGGATCAATGCCATAAGCCAACTGAAATGGGGAGTATCCTGTTGCTGACTTTGATGTTGCCCTATATGCCCACAATGCTGCATGAATCCTTTTATCCCATTTATGTACCTGCAAGGCTGCATCTTTTGCTAGAATTTGACACAACACAAAATTTGTTCGTTCCACCTGTCCATTTGTGCTTGGCTTGTATGTTGTTGCCTTCCTGTGCTTAATAGAAAACTTATTGACTAGGGCTTCTACCACCTCATTAATGAAGTGGCTTCCTTGATCTGTTACAATTTCTAATGGACAACCAAATCTGGTGACAATGCGTTCATATATGAACCTTGCCACTTCATCCATGGAAGTTGTTTTCAATGGCCTAGCTTCAACCCACTTGGTTAAATAATCTAGTTGGACTACAATATACTTATTTTGGAGTGAGGTAGTTGGAAGTGGACTTACTATGTCTATTCCCCACTTTTCAAAGGGACCAAGTGGAAGAATAGGACATAATGGAGCTGATGAAGTCTTACGGTTACCATGTGTTTGACAAATATCACATGTCTTACAATAATTATAACAATCTTTAAAAAGAGTGGGCCAGTGATAACCTGCATCCAAGATCCTTCTTGCTGTAAGTTGTCCAGAGAAGTGCCCTCCACATGTACCATTGTGGAATTCTTCTAGCAGTTCCTTCCCTTGATCACGTCCAACTGCCCTCTTGTACTGTCCATCAGGTCCTATTCGAAATAATACTCCATGCAGAATAGAATATGGACGACTGGCTTGAGTAATATTTCTCTTAGTCTTTGCATTGGCACCATCAGGAAACTTGAATTCATTCAGATAATTCCAAATATCTATGTATTCACTAGGGATTGTGTCAAGGGATAACAATGCTGCATCGGGGAAATCATCATCATCACAAGATGATCCTAAACCATCATAGGCTCGAGAGAGTGCATCTGCATTGACATGCTTCTTTCCTGGCCTATCTATAATATCAAATTCAAATTCTTGTAGCAAAATTATCCATCTTGCTATCCTCCCTGATGGGTTAGGCTTATTTACAATATATTTTAGAGCCTGATGATCTGTTACAACTAGAAATTTTTTCCCTAGCAAGTAATTCCTAAACTTCTTTACAGCAAAAATGATAGCCAGAGCCTCTTTTTCAGTTACAGTATAATTTACCTCAGCACTGCTCATTTGTCTGCTCCCAAAGTAAATTGGATGTTCATTCCCATTTTCATCCTTTTGGCTCAAAGTACTTCCTAGTGCTGCATCTGAGGCATCAGTGTACACAATGAATGGATTGCTCCAATCTGGATTCTTTAAAACAGGTGAAGACACCAGGGCTTCCTTTAGTTGTCCAAAAGCTTCATGTGCTTTATTTCCTGGTTCATAAGTAACATCCTTCTTCAAGAACTGGGTTAGTGGCTGTGCAATCTTTGAGAAATTCTTGATGAACCTTCTATAGTACCCCACATGGCCTAAAAATGATCTCAACTTACTTCTATTCATAGGAAATGGTAACTCTTTGATTTTTGAAACTTTATCAGGATCAGTACCAATACCATCTCTGGATACAACATGCCCTAACAAAACGCCTTTAGAACATCCAAAGACACACTTTGTAGGGTTTAGTGAGGCTTGTGCTTCATCTAACCTTTGAAATGTTGTCTCCATCTGGTGCAGGTGGTCCAACTTGCTCCCATAGATGCAAAAATCATCCAGAAATACTCTGATGAAGGTCCCAATGTAGGGTTCGAACACCCTATTCATCAAACGTTGGAATGTTGCCGGAGCATTACACAACCCAAAAGGCATAACTCTATAAGCAAACGTTCCCCAAGGAGTGGTGAACGTGGTCTTCAGCTGATCTTTCTCTGCTATACGAACTTGGTTGTAGCCGCTATATCCATCAGCAAAACTATAGCACTCCTGGCCAGCTACTTCGTCCAAGATCTGATCTGAAAATGGAAGAGGGTAATGATCCTTCTTTGTTGCCTTATTGAGCTTCCTGTAATCAACACAAATGCGTAGCTTCCCATTCTTTTTTATTGAGATCACAATGGGAGAAACCCATTCTGAATTCTCCACAGCAAATATGAATCCTGCATCAAGCAACTTATCTATTTCTTCTTTTACAGTCTTGGAAAAATTAGGATTCATTCTATATGGCATTTGCTTTATGGGCTTAGCACCATCTACCAGCTCAATAGAATGTTCTACCCAACTTACTTGACGGAGTTCCTTGTAATCAAAAGTGAATATGTGTATGTACCTTCGAAAGAGCTGGAGGTAGGATTCCTTCTCACTCTCCATCACAGCATCACCAATCTTTATTTGTTGGAGACGATCATCAACTTCTTCTTCAGATAATTTTATGGGGTCATGAGTTGGTGTGACTGGAAGGATATCCATGACTGAAACATCAACCTCACTTTCTTCATCTTCAGTGTCCACTTCACTGGTACTAGAGTAATCAGAGGATGTCCAATCATCAGTTTCATCACTTGAATCCACAGGTTCTGCCTTATGATGTTGAGGGATCACGTTTATCTTCACCCTCTCTCTACCACGTCCAAGTGTCATGAAGCCTTCATTCCAGTAGTTTCTTGCATGAACTCTCCTTAGCCATGGTCTTCCCAGCAACATTGGGTACGCAACAGTACCATTTTTCATCACCTGAAAGTCTACCACACATACAACACCCATAACAGATATTGCCACATTTGAAACTACACCTTCTGGTTTAGTTTTTCCCTTATTTAATGACCTTAACATAAGTGTTGAAGGGCGATCAATTTTTAAACCCAACATATTCATTACAGACTCGGTCATTACATTAACTGCAGCACCTCCATTAACTAAGACATCATGAATTGAAATACCATTACATAATACCTCAGCTTGTGGAGCATAGGGATCCGCCTCTGCCTCCAAAACAGGGACCTCAACCTCCTTCCTTCGTCGAGCATTGAGTCCACTTCGCAACTCCCGCCTCTTCTCAGAAGACATAGCCAAGAGTTGACCATATGTAATATTTGCAGGCCTTTTGGACAGATCTTCCAAGATGGAGTATGGTCCTTGCCCCTGTGAAATCAGAAAATCCTGCACACCCAACTTTCTTCTCCTATGTTTCTTACTAGTTTCTCCTTTCATCTTCTTAGGATCATTTCCATCTTGATTATCTTTTTCTTTCTTTCTTTTTGTTACAAACACATCTACTTCATTATTTCTGCTCTTATCTACTACATCAAAAGAATTCACAGGTGCTTTTCCTTTATCATTATCTCCTTTACCAGATGTAGAAGCTCTATCTGGACAATTATACTTATAATGACCCTTTTTATAACAACCATAACATACAACTTCAGAAATATTTCTTTTTGGACCTCTATCTCCTCCCTGAGAACTAAATTCTTTTCCTTGAAGAAGATTAATAGTTAACTGACCCATCTTTTTGAGCAGATCTTCATACTCAGTAGATGTACTAGGAGAAATATTTGTGCTCACCGGGAGTGGTTGTGGATTCTGGACCAAAGGTGCTGGTGTAGGCTCTACTTTAGCAACAATTTCTTTGGGCTCCTCTTCCATGCTTTCTTCTTGCCTTCTTGCAATCTCCTTTGCTTGTTCAATGGTAGCTGGGCGGTCATACTTCACTCGTTGTCTGATCTCTGGCTTCATCCCAAGAATGAAGTGCTTACATAGGAGATTATCCACGCCATTCATCAACCCATCCGCTAATCCTTCCTTCCGGATCTGGGCATCGAGCTTCCTCCTTAGCTCTAGAACACGAGCATGATAATCCCTTATCTTCTCCTTCTCTCCTTGGGATAGCTTTGTGATATCGATCATGAGATCTGCATATTTCTGTTGTTCACCAAATTCTTCAAGAAAACTTTCAGTTAATAAATCCCATGAATTTTTCACATTATCACCTAGTGTTTCAAACCACCTAAGTGTTGAACCATCCAAAAAGGTAGGAAAAAATTCAGTCCATTGTTCCCTTCTTATGAGGCCATTACAAATACAAGATTGTTTAAACTCTTGAATGAAAGAGGAAGCATCTTCATTAGATTGATCTGAAAAAACAGGAATCTTCCCCATTTTCAAAAGTAACCACCGTGAAATACCAACCCACAAGTACAATCAACAAGACTTATGTGCACAAATAATTGGAATCACTGTAATAGAAAGTGACTTTACACCTTTCTACAGTAAAATAGAAATGACCACGGTAACTATGGTAAAACTTGACTTACTGCGGTAAAAACTGACTTTACTGTGGTAAACACTATTCACAGTAAAAAGTGAAGTTACTGCGGTAAATACTATTCACGGTAAAAAGTGACTTTACTGTGATAAATACTATTCACAGCAAAAATGACTTTACCATGGTAACTACTATTCACGGTAAAAATGACTTTACCATGGTAACTACTATGCACAGTAAAAATAAGGTTACCCTCCAATTGATTTTTGACTAAGTGGGAATATCTCTCCAGAAAATCCACCAACGAGGAATGGTCCCGGCAACGGAACCAAAATGTCATCACCAATCCGGCACTATGATAATTCTTCACCGGGAACTCCTCGTGCTATGATTATTTACTAATGCACAGCCTTTAGTTTGGTGGATGTAATCTGGAAACACAACAACAAACATAACACAAGAATACCATAGACTATGATAAGAAGGAATGATGATAAATCTGAAATATCAGAGTAAATTATAATATTAACATGAAATTGTTACAATCTCACCCATGAGGTACTTCAAGTGTTATTGACTTCACTTGCCTTTCACCAAGACTATGGGAGAAACTTTACAATTACACCTCTTAATGGCTTCTTCAACACACCTTTAAACTGATGGCTTCCTTTACACACTTCCTCATATAATATTTCTCACTACTTCCTTCTATGCTAAATGAGGGGGGTGGCCTCTTTATTTATAGAACTTCCAGGCTTATCCATCTTATCTCTAAGATAGGATAAGAAATCCACTCTGACGAATCATATTCCATACCTTAACTCTTATCTGTACATGTAAGCTTATCTTTTAAGATAAGATAAACCTTATCATTTCACATGGGTTCCACATTTTTAGATTTTTTACAAATAAAATACACAAAATATTTATGACCTCACTCCTTGTCCTTATTACCAATATAATATTTCTAATTCCTAATCATGTAGACCCTACTTCTCTTCTTACCCCAACTTTGACATTTTAACATTACTGGACCACTTACGACAACTATTTACTTTTTACCACAACATTCCTATTGTACTTTTGACTATTGCCGTACTATACATTATTGGCGGCGTCATACTGGCAGCGCCGTTATCTTCTATCAGACGCTACTACTAATTATAGTTAACAACATCTTATTCCTAATACATTTCCACCATGCACAGACCCTTTTGTAGGTACATATTCTAAAATGTGGCCACCATTTAAAATTTCTATTTGATCCTACATAGATTATCATACTTTGTGAGGTATATTAATCCAGATGCATAGATACATACAGTGTTACATGATGATGGGTGTTATCCTAGCTTTCCTAGATACAAGAATCATCTAGGGGAATCTCCTACATATTCTATACATGTGTTATTGTTTCATTCTAGTTCCTCTCTACTTCCCCATTATGCTTGTGTACATAATTTATGTAAATGTTATCTTTTTAGATAAAAGAAATAATGCATGTGATTTTTTAAACATTGACATATCTTTTTTATGTGATTCTCTACTAGCTACGATGATGTTTTTTATCACTATTTGGTATACATGTTTGTTAGTTGTTTTTATTACTCCTTTTCTGTTTGTCTAGTATGTGGCATAAGTTTTGTGTTTGTCTTGTGGCATTGTGGGTGTCCCAGGTTTATGACTTTATGCCTTTCATGCATGACATTTATTTTCTTATGCAGCCTAAGTGTTTTGATAGCGTTGTGAAACCAAGGGTGCCCCATATTTACATTTGTATTCCTTGATATCAATCTTTTCTACATATTATTTCTTTCTCACTTGACTGTTGTTATTCCCTTTTTCTTGTTCCACTATAAATGAGTTGTCACTACTAATCCTATTGTTGTATTTTTTGTGTCACGGTTTCCACCATGCACAAGCCATTTTGTACATATATATACTCAAATGTGGCCACCATTTAAAATTTCTATGTACTCTTACATAAATTACCATATTTATCAGATAGTGATACACCTATTTTAATTTGGCCTAGACACTCAAATTTTTTATCACATATTCCTAAAAAGAGGGGGCATTCATCCGGGTATATTTTACAACTACACATAGATTTCTAGGTTTGGGTGCATGTTTTCACATGGTACAAGTCCTTAGAAACATATATAGATATATATTTGGAAAAAGGTACACGAGTTTGGAAATTCCATGTGGTCCTAAAAAAATGTGTGGAACATAGGGAAGGCATGGGGGTACTCATTTTATTTCATACTTTGTGTCTATATAAACATTATTGGCCTAGGTCTATCAATAATAATATGGTTTGTGGGGTTATGGAAAGTACTGAAATAATTGATTTCTTTATATGTAGTCCTTCTTATCCTCTAAAAGGGGAAGATATCAGGTCACTACAAACTTTGATACATAATCTTCTTCCTTCACGGGGTGTTTCACTACCTCTCTCTTATTCTCTCTCTACCTTTTATTTAATGTTGGTTCACATGCACCCAACACTCTAATTTATCCTTTAGCACAATTGGGGATCATTCTCCCCCAATCCTTTAGCAAGTTCAACAATATAATATAAATATCTAAGTATAAGAAAATAATGGATGTTTTTCCCTCTATATAACCAATAATAGTATTCTTTCCATATTTTACATCTCTTTATTTCACTTTGTGTGATTTAAAATTTTTATATTTACATTTGTGTTACATTTCAATATCTACTAAGGAAAATGACTACACTTTTTGTTGCAGGTTTCACCATTAGGCATGCTGACACCAACACATCTAGATGACAAAAACTATATGAAAAGACAAAGTGTGTCTACACACTCAAGTATGTTTTCCTTTTAGAATGTAATTTTTGTTTTATACTCAAAGGGGGGGAAATTTAGACACTCAAATTTGGAAATTTACCCTTTTGACAATGTTGGTGGTGAGAATGATTCTTTGCTAAGATATATATCCACATTATATCCCCGCTTAGTACATCTTATTTTCTCCCTCCAAAATTATTTATACACATTGATGTGTCATCACACCCTGAAGTATAAATGCACAAAATAAGTATTTAAGGGCTCTATCCTCTCCCTTTTTCTAGTTCCACATTTCATTTATAGAAAGGATTTATGGGTCTCTTTTTATCATGTTACATTATTCAGTATGCATGCATTGTCACCATGTCCAAAACCATACAATACGGTCAGGATGTAATATCCGGTCTAGGTCGATTTGTATGGTCTTGTACTGTAACATCCTCTAACTTTGATTTCAATTCAGTTATCTTTGTTGGATCATTTATCCTCTTGATTCAGCCTTGTCATAACAAACTACCTTCAAAACCACATATAAGCATGTTAATATCACTTCATCTACTTACTTGGAACTCTTATGATCTCTCATTACAAATAATAACAAAAAAGTAACTCAAGGATCCCTAAATATTCACAAATATAGTTCACATCCATTAGGGAAGTCACTACTATAACTTTGAATCACTCAACTAGGTCAAGGAGTTCAACTTCCCTCATTTCCAAGCATCCAAAGATCCCAATCCAATGTCATAATAAGAGCAAAATCATCCCAAACATTGTCAAAGTGGTTCAAGTTTCCAATCTAGCTGCATCCATATGGATATCACATGCTAAGTCGAGAAATACACGTGGTTTGAGGCCTCTTAAGAGTAATGTTGACATAAGCAATGCACAAATTGCACTTTAACATAAACACTAACCTTTTATAAGGTATCCCACCCATGGTTAGGGTTTCAGTTTGATTCAAATTATTCATATCATTTCACAATTGTGTAACACTTCAAGTTTGATAGAGACACACATTTATAGGAAATCAAAGGGAAAAAAGTTATAAAGCCAAACCCTGAGAAGGTCTAAAACTGTATATATTTTCCAAGACCATACAGTCAACCATTGCAGAGCTATACATTTCTAGAATATATTATTTTCTAACTACACTCTCAATAACGAATAATATTCAGGTTTATTACTCCTAGTTTATCCAATTTGAACAACCAAATATCTTTAGTTTCACTTTGTAAAGCTAAGTTCATCTCTCCTCTAATGTTTTAGAGATAATAACATATATTTATCACTAGTTGCAAGTATTAATGTATTGTTATGATATTACATGATTAATTTTGGAAGTTAATTAATCAGAATAAACCCCTATAAAAACCGTACATCCTATTTCGATGCATTCATTACATTTATTAATTTAAAATAGGTGTAAACATTTGGTGAATCTAACTCATGATAATATCTTCAACCCTTTTTCAAACCTTAGTTTCCCTAGGGTTTCATTCTACATTATATAATCATGAATTTTTCTAATGAACCTTTTGTGTAATTCCTCAACTTCGTTCAAACCTATCTAGTATATAAAATCATTCTCTATGATGTATTTATAGATACAAAAATCCCTCTTGCCACACCCCTTGACATTATAACTTTTATTCTAGGTGATTTGAACTTCTTTGATGAAATTATAGACTTATATTTTACTATTTTTAGGACTTCTTCCAAGATGTCCACGATGTCTTTCTTTGAGTATATTATTTTTGGTATGTATAATCCATGTTAACTATTATCTCCAAACAACTTCATGGTGTTTATCTCCAATTTCTCAAGGTTCCACTTCTCAAATACCAAGGATGTTGCACTTTAAATATACACATAATCTTCTCTCTCAAAAAAGTTAAATATAAAGACTAATCTACAAAAAAACAATAAATAATGCTTAATATTTTGACATAAAAACTCGCATCCATAGGGGAAATGATGTGTGGAATTTCCACTTAATATTCATTGCATCACCATGGAAGGGTTTTCTCTAATACCAAATGATGAATTTGGTTTATAATTCTCACAATAAACTCAATAGAAATTCATTTATTTGTAAAATTAAACACACACACACACACACACACACACACACACACACACACACACACACACACACACACACACATCTCCGATATCCTATTAATTAGGAGAGATTTATGATCTCTAATAATCATTCAATCTATAATGAATGAACAATTCACTCATCCCTATTCTCACTATCAAACGATCCTCATAAGCCTAATACATAGTTTATTTACAACTCATGTCTAACTCATACCACTAAATATATTATCTAGCACTATTAATAACTCTCATATTATTTTCCTGCAAAATATTAACATTAATGTGGAGCACTAATTCCTAACACATGCACAATCCAAGATCTACATGGAGTTTGAAATATAGTTCAATGTTTGGTTTGAATCGATGGGGTGACCATCAATTTCAGTCCAACTCAAGCACATAACCATGTTTTTTGTATCTAATACATATTTAAACAATTATGTAGGAACTTATGGTTTTTGTGAATATACGTATAGGTGTAAGTGTCATGAGACTTCTGAAAATACATAAAAGTAGTGCAAGTGCAAACAAAACATCTCAAAAAAACCAAAATCACATTATCAATAAGGATGAAACTAGTTATTAGGGACCCAACCATCAAATGTTTCATTCCAAAAATAATGGTTTGGTAAGGAAGGCACAAAGCATATAGAGACTTATGAAATACATTATAATACCTACACAGAGCCTATATTATTTGAACAAAATGTTTTTATACAAATTGATTAGCCCAAAAATTCAAAACTTGAACCATGATAACCAAGCCACAAGATGTAAACATGCTTCAAAATCTTCCTAAATCCCTCTCCCATTCATCTAGCCTCATGTGTCATGGTCAAATTAACCCTAAAATTATTCCTATTTCATTGGGTTAACATGTATAATTTTTTCAAATTATGTGATAAGGTCAATTCTTTCTTTTAATAAAGTGCAGAAGAAGACTAGTTCTCTGGCAAGCCTAGAAAGGCCAATTTTGGCCATTTCGGGGCATGTGTGTATCCTCCGAGAAGGTTCTAAAAAGGTCATTGAAATATGGAGGTAGTATTGGAGAGAATTTAAGGTGTTGGAAGTTTTTTAGGAATATTTAGGAAATATTTTGTGATTTAGGGGCAACCTATGCAAAAGTGGGTTTTCAGGTTAAGGAATGAACAACCAAATTGTGAACCTAAACATCTCCAAATGATTCTGGGGTCTCCGTAAGGAGTTAGGAGGAAAAAAATAAGGAAAAGGAAATATTGAATAATCCTCTACATGGTGGAAACATCAAATTTGATTCAAGATCTGATTATTTCTTGAGGAAGTTAAAACTTTGCAGGTGTACCTCACTGTCCTAATAAAACAGGGTCATTATTAAGAGTTTTAGGCATAATTAAGGTCTGAAACCTGTTACAATGGTCATATAATGTCTTTTTTTAAGTCATATCAATATTAAATTTGACCTCAAAAGTCTATTGTGACCCTTCGGTGTTGTGCTCATGTATAATTAACTAAGCTATAAATTGAAACTAATATCTACATGGCTTCAAAAGTAAATGTTAATTAAACAATGAACCATCAAGGTAAGAGCTTAAAGGAAATTCTTCTTCAACGCATAAATGAAACTACATGCTAAGCTATTTCTTACTCTCTATGATTGCTAACTTAAACTATGAACCTATGAAGAACATAAGCAATCAAATGTGGTTGGTGGTGATCTCAAGAATTTGATCCAATAAATCGTAATTTATTGATTTAGAGTTGTGAGTGTAATTAATTAATAATGATTAATTAACCCAAGTAGAAGCAGATATTAATTAAAGAAAGGCCATTAATCGACATCCTTAATGATAGGAAGGATAATTAATTAACGAAAGGTCATTAATTAAATAATATGAAGAAGAATGTTAGCTAATTAACGGAAAAGTGCTAATTATTACAGAAATGACGAGAAAGAGGATAATTAGTGCAATCTTAGCATTAAAGCCTGCGTAAGCGGATTTTAGGTGTCTACATTTGCCCCTCTTTGGGGTGGCATAAGTGACGCCACTTCAAAGATAGTAGACAAGTACAAACAAATAATTTTTTTGAAGAGATAGAAGAAAAATAATAATAGAATGAAGGATGCCCCCTCAAGTGTCGATGGGGTGATGAAAGAGGGCGATCGACTTGAAAAGATGAAAGAACATAATAGAAGAAGTAGAAGAATTGATCCCTATTGCCCCAAGTTGCTTTTGGAGAAAAGTGTTAATAGAAGGAGAGTGATAAGGAAGAAAAATGAAGATGAAAAGAGATGGATATAGCTATCATCTTGCCGATGTAAAAACCAACTTTATTTCATCATTTTTTTTATGATCGACGTCATCGGTCCTTATTAAAAAGAATGAACAAAAGTGTAGTATGACTTGAAAAGCCATATATGAAAAAATTTCCATAGCTAAAAATACCAACTCCATGCAACATACAAAATGCAATGCAATATGAGAAAGTAAAATATGCCTAACTCCTTGCAACATACATAAGCAAGCTAACCTAATAGAGAAACATAATGTAATTTTTTTTATCAAGCTTTGATTCCAACATGTGCAAATTAATGACAAAGGCTAAAAGTGGTGCCCCAAGTAAGGATAGATGCAAGGGGAATAATGGAGGACACTTGGGTCCTATGAAAAGCAATTGTGTACTATGAAACAGTACCAAACAACTCATTGTGCCCTAGAGTGCAGACATAGTAAGAAAACCAGATTTGTTGATGGAGGTACATCAATATGATTCGCGAGTCACGCACAAGAATAGGTAGGAACCAAAGAGTGATGTTTTGTAGGATGATTTATATTGTTTTTTTATTTTTCTTGAAACATATTTGATTTTTTTTAGATTTTCAACATAGTTAAATGTTTATAGATTTTTCTGACAGTTTTCCGACACTATGTACATGAAACCAAGAAACATGGATGTCCCCAATGATAGATGGGATGTACAAGGTAGAATGTCGTGTGTGCGAGAAAGTGAAGATGTGACATGCCCCAGTGATTAGGTAGGAGTATTCAAAGACAAAATCTTCATACGTAGAAGGGGGATCAAGGCCAATATAAAATAGGTTCAATCATGAGGGAGCAAGGATGCCCCCAGTGTAAGTTGGCCAAGAAACACATGATAGAAAGGAAGTAGAAGATTGTCTTATTAAAAGGGGAAAAAAGTGTCTGCAAACATGGCAAAGAGGTCATCCTATACACATGGATGTTCTAAACGATTCTGAAGAATAGAGGATGCTATAAAAATGTTTAGAAGGCAGTCGATAAAAAAATTATTAGCCCAAGGCACAAATCATGAGACAAGACATGTGCTAAAGCAAGAGTTTGAACAAGGTCCAAAAAGCAACACTTGGTAACATACTAATATTGTTTGCTCATAGAGATCTAGTGTGTGCTCGTGGAAATTAATTACCTTTTGAAGGGAAGAACTGATAGATAACAATTGAAGACACTAGCCAATGTGTAGGAATGATTTAGTTTAAAAGGTGATTTGTGAATGGAGAGTGGAAGGAGAGTCGTACATTGTTCTTCTGTCAGCTAGGCATCCATAGCCCCGACAGAGATGCATTTGATTCTAATTGCAACATTTCTCTACTTCCAGTCAGGCGTCCATAGCCTCGGTAGAGATTATTGGAAATACCCCAAGAGAGTTATATATCAATTCACTTTCGATTTTGTTTTTTAATTGATAGATTATTTTGCTTTCTTAAAACTTATTTCAGCTCTCTTGTTTGACAAGGGGTTAAGAACCACTAATGGCTTGATGGAAGGATGTGGAAGTGATTGTGATGACGACATTGGCTAGTGTCAACAAATACGCCCAAAAATTATTCCCAACAAGTTTATTATATGTAGATAGTGATAGGATCTCTAAGAGGTTAGTCGTTCTTTAATTTACTAGGGAGATGAAAGACCAAGATAAAACAGATACCATAGAGATAAATGTCACAAAATGTGTACGAAATAAGATAATCAAAATATCATTGAAGGGATGAGAATGGTGGATGACTTGTAGAGGATTATGAAAGAAAGGTAAGAAAGAACATCCATGCGTATGCAATACCTAAGTGCAATGTTTGATCTTTGTACCATTATTTTTTAATGTTTTTCTCATTTTTTGTATTTTTGTATTTTTTGATTTTTTTAAAGAATTTTTCAGTGTTTTGGGATATTGGGACCAACCATGTCACTCTACGTGATAGGATCCAAAAATGATGTTCACAATTTCCTTGATAAGGGAGATTAAGCATGTTTGTTTATCAAGAGTGATATTATGCCCGATCTTGATGATCATGGTGAGTTCACACTCAACAAATGACTATGATTTTCTTTTAAACATGGGTTTCATATGTGGGATTTTGAGTTCCCTATCCATAGTTGTTTCATTTTACACCATACTTGATGGGTACGTTGGTGTGCATTCTGGAATCACTTTTAATTTTTAATTTTATAACCACTTAAGTTGTTGGGAACTTTAGAGCTCTTCATTGTTTTGATATTAGCTTGATAAAGAACTTGTCTGGGTTTCTTATAAGCTAATGATTGACTTGTCTGATCCTGAGAAGTGAGAGAAGAATGTAGATATATAGAATTAATGAGAGGAATGACAATGGGCTTGCCACAATCATTGATAGCATAATGTGATGGGAGAAAAGGATATGGTCCAAGAATTGAAGAAGATGGGCTCCTAGGAGGCAAGCCACAGACAGAAGATGGAAGGCTACTTGGATGTGGTCTCAGTATAGAGGAATAAGGGCTACTAGGAGGTGACCCAAGAATGGAAGATGAGGGGATACCCGTAGGTGTCCCATATATAAAAGACAAGGGGCTAGTTAGATGTGTCCCAAAATAGAAGGTAATGGGCTACCCAGAGGAGACCCATAAGTAGATGATGAAGGGCTACTTGGATGTGGCCCATATATAGAAGAAGGAGATAAGATACTTGGCAATTGCCCAAAGTTTGATTGCGATTGAGGAATTTTGATATGTAAAGAAGAATTGGGTGATGAGAAGATGGGCCATGGCTCAATACTAGACCCAGGCAGTTCATCATGGAATGAAGAATGTGAGGATGGAAGAATAAGAGGAGGATCAAGTTACATGATCTTAGGCTCTTCCTTTGTTTCTTGATAAAAGGAATCAACCTTTTCCCCACAATATGCAAACTCATCAAGGTCTAAAGATAATCCTTGCTCGTAATTTGTTAGAGGGATATCTTCGTGTGCCCCTATAAATGTCATGATCACTCCTTCATTTTGAAATAAATCAATCGGTATGGGTTGTTGATCGATCACAGGGGTTTGATTGGAAGAAAAAGGTACAACTGGAATGGAAGACTTATAATATGTTTGATGATGATTGATAGAATAAGATGACTCAAGAGATTAAGTAGAATTATGGCTAGATGTCTCATGAGTAAAAGAAGATGTGGATTTAGAATGGGTTAGTATAGGTTTCCCTATAAGACGACATCGTGGAGGAAGAATAGGAGGATTTTGTATCCAAAATTCTGTAGATTGTGATGTAGGAGTTGACTTAGAAAATTGATTAGAAGGACTTTGAGTCACATGAATATTCAAAGGAGGAAGGGTTCGTTGAGGTGACTGATAAAAGAGGTCCTATGAAGAGGGGGAGAACCGTGACTCGGGAGTTAAATTGGATGAATGATAAAGGAGGTACTTCAAAGAAATGGGGGACTCAATGAATCGTAGTAGAAGTATGATGAAGGAGATCTTGCGAAGAAGGGGAAGACTGCAACTTAGGAGTCGAATTAGATGAATCTGAATAGTAGTTTGGATCTGAATCATTAGAAGAATCAGAGGAAATATTTGGATTGGAATCCTCAGAAGAAGAGGAAATGTTTGGATTAGAATCAGAAGAAGAGTGGGGGAACCCAAATTATAATTTGGATTAGAAGTGTCCAAACCATACCAACGACTATGAGATGAAGGTGGGGAACGGGTTCCCCGAATGGGTTCTCTAGCACGAAGAACCAAACATGGATTTGTCATGATGGGTGTCTTTTGATGTGAACACCTAAATTTTGATTCTTTACTATCATGTGTATAAGGGACCTTGCAATAATTAGTCATTTTTGGTGTGTGTTGGGTTCAAAATCCTATACCTGGATTGTATGATCAAACTTCTTCAAAGTGAAGAAGTTTTCGTGTCGATTTGGGTAGCATAATGACAATCAACTAGACATTTCGTAAAGATGGGGTTGCTTGTGTGATTTTCCAAAAGGGGTCTAAGGAAAACATACATCATGTTGACATAAGATTGATGATATAAAAATGTTCAGATAATAAGTTGTGAGTGCAAAGAATCAAAGGCTCAAAATGATTGTCCTTATAAATATAAGTCTATAAGGTGAACGATCGCAAGGAACAAACATGCCAACTCAAAACACAAAACTAATCAAACTTAAGTGATAAAAATGAGCAAAGAATAATGAATGATAAAGAATCAATGGATCAAAGTGATTGTCCTAAACGGATAAGTTAAAATTATGAATATGTGCTCATGTATAATTAACTAAGTTATAAATTGAAACTAATATCTACATAGCTTCAAAAGAAAATGCTAATTAAACAATGAACCATCAAGATAAGAGCTTAAAGAAAATGCTTCTTCAATGCATAAATGAAACTACATGCTAAGCTATTTTCTACTCTCTATGATTACTAACTTAAACTATGAACCTATGAAGAACATAAGCAATCAAATGTGGTTGGTGGTGATCTCAAGAATTGAGAATGAAATCTCACCAAGGATGACTACAAGGCCATTTTGGATCTTCCCTTATTACTCAAATTTGAGTGAAAGGATGCAAGATGGAGAAGCTATTTCCAACAATGGATAATGGCTCTAGATCAAATGCCTATAGTTTTCACTATTCAAAGCACAGTGTAAGAAGAAAGGAAGGAGCTTGGTCCTTTATATAACCTTAATATTGGAGAGAGATGTGCAACTTGGTGCATGTGGGATAAGGGTAAAACAATATTACAAATGGATAAGGTTGCTTTATAAAAGGTAATCTTGATTTAGAAGAGTTTAATTTGTCATTAGTGACTCATGGGAGTTGGGGGATGTTTTAATTAATCAAAGGTGATTAATTAATAGGTCGAGGTAATCTTATAGAAACTAATTAGAGGAAAATTAGTATGATTTGTAGGATATAAGATAGGAATTTGATCCAATAAATGGTAATTTTTTGATTTATATTTGCGATCATAATTAATTAATAATAATTAATTAACCTAAGTAGAATTGGATATTAATTAATGAAAGCTTGTTAATCGACATCCTTAATGATAGGAAGGCTAATTAATTAACAAAAGGTCGTCAATTAACGAATATGAAGAGGAATCTTAGCTAATTAGCAGAAAAATGATAATTATTACATAAATGATGAGAAAGAGGATAATTATTGCAATCTTAGCATTAAATCTTGCGTAAGTGGATTTTAGTTATCTACATGGGTGAATATTGCATGCTTTCAAACTATTTCGGGTAAGCCAGTGCAAAACTTGGCTTTCCAAATGAAGTAAGGCACACTTTGTTGCACCTCTTGTCCCTTTTTCCCCATGGAGAAAAGAGGAACAAAAAAATTCTCTAGGACATATTTACAACTCTCTAACCACCCATGTGTAGTTAAGTCAACTCGGGTTGAGTCTAAGCTGAGTTAGGGAGAAGTGTGAGTGAAAACCCATCCTTAGCCGATTTTCCACATTGTCGCATGTCACCACCTTTCTCCAAGGTTCCCTTTTCTTCAACTTCTATTATTTTTTCCCCAAGAGTACAAGGGGGACAAAAAAGTGCACCCATGCTCATGCCCTAGCTCCTAGTCTTTCATGTGACCTCTCTCGCCTTCGTAGGGTGCTTGCTTAGTTCTTCCATCTCAGTCACCTTCACTCTAGTGCTTCCACTTGTCTCAAAATTCCTCCAAGGAACCCTTTACTTCCCATGTTTTCCATTTTTTCCCTTTTTTCCCTTTACACCATGAAAACTATATTTTAAACTCTCACTCACTCCATTTTAACCAAAGTTCAAAACATGGTCAGTAGGGTGAGTTAGAACTTCATAAATCTCATTCAAACTTCTCTCTCACTCACCACAACTCAAAATAATAAAACATGAACGTAAAAACATGAAGTGACTCCTTTTTTAGGCATTAAAAAGGTTTTTAAAGCTAGTTCACCACGTTCAAACACCAAAAAAACTTGTTTTGTGCCTTAGTAATCAAAATCTTGTTTTGCTCATAACTTACGAACCCCAACCCTGATTGCCACAAGATTTTGATTATATATCCTCATTAAAATGCTTTCGAGAAGAATGTTTTCTTGCCTCATTAAAATGCTTTTGAGAAGAATGTTTTTCTACATATGGGCTAGTATGCATGGCTCTCATGTAAAAAATATCGTTGAGTTTATCATCTCCACTACCGCGCTAATCACCCAAGCTGAAAATGCCTCCCAGTCTTATTAGGTAGCAAGTAGCCATTGATAAGAGCCATTAAGTAAATCGAAAGTCATGCTAACGTGTCATCCTCCATACACTCTACAAGGTGCACCACCATACCCTCTCCATGAATTTCATCTACTCTTAATAGTGGTTGTGTCTGTGCCCAGATTTGTGTTGCACTCCTCTCCCACAGAATCAAACGACCCTGCATCAATACCCTTGATATGTGGTATACATATTATAGTGTTACCGATATCTCTCCGATAGGAAATTTGAATGTTTGGGACTCATTGTGTCATTACTCTACTAACATAGTCAACAAGCAGTGGTCTAATATGATGTATGACATTCATGTTATGTATGCCAATCTTGATGCCTCCAGTATCACCCACAGTCCTCTCTGCTTTGACCTCGTCATCTGTCTCTCAAATGATCACAATCGTGCATATATCTCTCGCATGTACTAAGATGTATAATCATCTCCTGCACACATCACTCTACTTCATTATTCCTTTATAAATCATTTTTTTATTCCTTCGTTTCATCTTCTGCATCTAATCTATTTCTCTAATTCAAGCTTTAGCACACCTCTTGTTACATTAGCGCACATGTTTTAATGCTATCACACTCAAGTTTTACGCTAACACATTATGTTTTATGTTAACATTCGTGTATTATCACTCTAACGCACTCAAAACCATGCCAGCGCATCCATTATGAAACTAACACACTTCTCACGGCTAGCATGTGTATTTCTACATAAATTCCCTTAATTTCATGTTAGTGCATGCAAGCCTACACTACTGCACTTTGCATGTTATGCTAGCGCATCTACTTCCTTGTGCTAGCATTAATTTTTCACTTTCAAATAGCTCTAAAAATAATAAATGCACCCAATTAATTCATTTCTTGTGTACTTACCGGACCAACATTGCCAGGAGCCCACCTAAACTCTTGAACACAATCTGCAGGATGAATACGTGTGCTAGATATTGTGCCTTCTCTCCCACAATCTAGAGCTCAAAAATACCCTAGGGGCACAAAAGGTCCTAATATAAAAAATGACTAAATGAGGTTTCATCCCTCCCACCCTTCTATTTAACCCCTTATTCTAAACCCTTATTTCTCTTTCTAAACCATATTTTTATCCTTTGCACTCGTCATAACTCATTTTCTACGCCCTTTCTTCCCACTTTATCCGCAACTCTCTCTCCCCTGGCTCCCTCCCCCCCCCCCCCCCCTCTCTTCCTATCAAGTGGATGTTCACCACTTTTTTGCGTTACCCACCCACTTGAGGGGGCACTCCCTTAGTACTATCTCTAACTTGTTGGGGCATCAAAACACTTCATCGGGGCAAATTAGGTAGTGCTCCATGCACTTATTTATCATTCGTTAATCAATTTACATGTGTCTACTATCTTTAAAACTGTTATAACTCTGATAATAACTCTTTAAAGAGGGGTAAATGTAGACACGCTAAAATTACATACTACCCTTTACCCATTGCTATTTGAAATAACATTCACTCACATCCTCATTAGAATTAATTTAATTAATTCTATCACGCATAAACATACATTTTCTCTCCTTAGCTAATTTAATTAGTTATTTAAATAAAATAAAAATTAAATATCCACTCAATGCTATTTCACTAGCTCACTCACTCAAGTTCTAGAACCCTACAAAATGTTAAAATATGTTGTACATTTTGCATACTATATACCTAGGAGTATTGTACACCTGTGCCACCAATCAAGGGTTTGAGGGCTGGGCCCCAAGATTTTTTTTGGGATCCTTATTTTCCCAGAAGTATAGATATACAATTTTTTTATCTATTCATGTATACTGGTGGTCTCATAACCTATGACTTATGGGGAACTATTTTGGGTTGGTTTTTTAGCCCATGGTTTTGGTACCCATTGTATTGTAAAATTGCTTTAATGGTTTCCTATTGATGTGCTTACATATTGCTGGAAATGCAATAGGGTAGAGCAGAACTGGGAAGTACATTATTGTATTGAATTTTTTTAAGTTAATGAGAGAGAGAAGTTAATGCGTTGTGTTTTTTTTCTTGAAAGGGGTTTTCGAGGATAAATCTTGTGTATGTCATTGTGATTTCTCTATGTATCTTGAATATTCTATTAAGTATAACTTCTCATTTTTTATTTATTGGATCGATTATCTTCACAAAAGAGGAAGCCAAATATTCACATACAACTAACTTTAAAATAAATCAAAAGCCAAAATTTGAAATAAAGCCCTTTAAATTCTCATTCAAACTCAACCAACTACACAGACCAAATCAACATGCTAAATCAGGAAAATGCATTTATTAACCCAAAACTTATTCAAAGCTTGATCCATAATCCATGAACTATCCTTTAGCTATAAATAAAGATGCTCATCCCTTCATAAATCATCTCTTGGAAGCTTAAGGCATTTACAACATTACTCTTATCCAATTGCCACTTGAATTCATACGTCTGTTAGGCTGCCCATTTGATCAACAAAGTTCTCCATTCATCCATTTCTCGTAGCACAATATACTTCCATTTGGAGTCAATTTTGGAGCATCCACAAACAATCCATCAAATGAGATTCAACAAGTGCGGTACTTCACTCCACAATTTAGCCATCTCATCTGAGGTTGCAAGGGAATGTGAAAGGAAGATATGATTTGATTTGATTTGCACGTTTCTTCCATTTATTAGTTTTTCTTTGTTTACAAACAATATTGCATAAAAAAGTATATGCATAGATGTGTTTATAGAAAACTTGTGTGCATTGGCATTACGTAAGCTTTATGTAATACAATGATACACATGGGCACAAAGATGCATGCTGAATGATTGATGCACATGAGAATTTCATAATGGAGGTTATAAAACATAGTAATACAACACATACGTTTGTTATGAAACATTACTATACACCTACCAAAATATATTAATTGACTAAAGGTGTGAAAATAATGTATTAATAATGTTATGACACAGTGGAGAAACATTACATAATGATCACTTTGATCGATAGTTAGTGAGACTAAATATTCTAAGTGTTGTGTGAGGATTACAAATTGGGGTGCTGGTATAAAAGCACATACTCTTATCAATGAGACACATGACCAATAAGATTCAATTAGGTGGTTAAGTCTAGTTGATTGCATTGAGTTAAAAATGTTGTCATAATTTATATAGTTACACAATTTAGTGTACAAACTCTATGTTATCTATATAACCTTTTTAATGTATTGTAAATGATTTCAGTTAATACAACATAATGAAGGTTTGTGTGTTCGGTTTTCATGCGAAAGGTTTTT
This sequence comes from Taxus chinensis, assembly GCA_019776745.2. Taxonomy (NCBI): domain Eukaryota; kingdom Viridiplantae; phylum Streptophyta; class Pinopsida; order Cupressales; family Taxaceae; genus Taxus; species Taxus chinensis. The sequence continues at coordinate 22,865,656 of CM034156.1, forward strand.
CCTGGCTGACTATTATGTCTATATCTTATGCATTGCTTGGATACATGTTTAGTATATCTCTTCTTTAATTTAGCTTATTATGTAAATGCCAGACCTCAATAAGTGAAAACAACACAACAATAATTTCAATAATTCATCATCTAAGAAAACTAATGCAATGTAATGTGTCTCTAAACATGAACTTCGAAGGTATAATGAATGTTTGATGATTATAAATGCTCAATAATTGCATTCCCTAACTTTCACGTGAAAAATTATTGAATGCCTTAATAAATAATGAATATTTCTCTTCCATTTTTGGATACTCAAATGAACTATGGTGCTTATATATTTATAAACAATTGAAATTTGAATTAGGACCCTATTAGTGCATAAGCTAATATAAGTAGCAGTTAAAGAGCATAAATGATGGGACCATGATAGTAGGTGCATCCTAACTAAACAAAAACCCATACACTTACTGGGAACACACACACACACACACAGACACACACACACACACACACAAACACAAACACACATGCACACACATGCGTGCACGCACACACCACACACACGCGCGTGCGCGCACACACACACACACACGTGCGCTCACACACACACACCACATTCTAAAAAATTAGGTACATGAAGTGCACATTCCTAATAAAAACTACCAAAGGAACAATAATCCCAAATTGATCACTTACACCTAATTCTATCGGTAAATCATGCCTTAAAAGAAGAAAAGTACTAGTTTTCTTTTCTAAAGCAATTTTACGAAGTAAATTTGATTAAATCTTCTTATGGGAATTAAATTTACAACACAACCAAAAATTGAAATGAAATTCTAATTAATATCATTGTGTTATCGAACTAGCTCAATAGGTTAGGAGTATGTTGAACACATACAACAATATGCAAGAGCAACCTGCTAAAGAGTAGCTCTAAAAACCAAAACATAGCTTATTCATAGGTCCCAACATATACACATTTTTGAGCTTATGCAAGCCCTTCACCAGTCCCACCACACTCTTCACGAAAAAAGGATGTCAAGTAGAGAATAAAGAGTGAAGGCAAATGCTAGATTTGTCTTAAAAAGATGAACACAAATAAAACCATGCAAGTTTTCACCATTTTAAAAAGTGCTGATATTGCAGATAAAAAATATTGTAAGAGGAAAATAACAAATGAGAGAATTTACCCAACACATACCATTTTAAATATTTTATTACTAACACTTATCTCTAGAGACATCATTTAATTAGAAATTTAAATTATTATTAATATCCACAAATAACCACAAAGATTGAGACTGAAGATTAGCCATGTGTAATAAGTATGTACCATACATAATATTAACAACCAATGCCAAATTCAACATGCATTAAAAGAGTAGAACTAATCTTAGATTATGGAAAAACAATCTCCCACTTAGCTACATATGGAGTAAAACTAAAATCAAATACATTCCCATACCCTTGACACACAAAAATTTAACACCCTTTTATTGAAATAATGTTATCTCAAAATAATTTGTCACTACTCTTTTATGAATGTAAACCAAGACGATAAACATCATCTCAAAAAACATATCTAAAATCCTTATGCATGTAAGTATTGGGTTGGACAATGGTCCAAAAAGAAAGGGAAACAAATCGGTTATAATTTTTTTCCCAAGTCTTCCAAAGAGAAGGGACTTTATAGTAGATTTGTCTTTCATCTCTTATATGTCATGTTCCTTATGTGCACTGAATTTCTTATCCATGGTTTAGAAAAATTTGCCACAAAGAAATTGAACACAACTTCTTGGAAGAATTAGGAATTCATTCAGTGATTGGGTTTCTTAACAACCATGATAGTGCACTTGGCATGATGGACACAATGGTGGCTTACACTTCCCAATACAAACCTGCACACATTTCACACAATTTAGATCCCCAAAACTCTCATCATAAGAAAAAAATAGAAAGAAAAGACTTAAAATAGACAAACGTAAACACATAAATTATTAAAGAAAACAGAGAAAGGAAAAAATATAAAACAAAGTAAGGCAATTGTACAACTTGATAGCTCCATATCCATCTGTGCACCATTAACATCTCTGCACTGTGCCTCTCCACGACATGACACAACACATTTCTTGTATCGCCCTCCACCAACTCCACTTCAATACTATGCACCTGCAAATTAAACATAAATTGCAAACTAGAATATAACATTTTTTACTATTCCATGATGAAATGAGTGAGAATTAGAAAGGGAATAAAATTAGTCGACCCTATCATGCAAAGGAGGGAAGTTGCAAAAGGGCAGCCACAGAGGACTTTTGAATGGCAAATTCCTATTCTGCACTTCCAAATCCTCAATGTTGCTCTCCTATATCATCGAATGGACCTTGGACAATGCCTCTTGCACAAGCGAAATGTTTCTAGAATTCAAAAGAAGCTAATCCATTTGAAAATTTAATTTTTCCACAATTTGGTAGAAGTTACTCTTAAGCCGACTTATAAATATCAAGTCATATCACTTATTAATATGTAGTCACTCCCTTTATAAACTGGGCACGAGGATCCTCACATTTTTTTAATTTTTGAAAATTCATCCAAAATTAAAAATTTGTGTTGGGATAAGATATGAAAATAGTCATTTCAAACCAAAAAACCACTCAAAAACTAAACAAATCAATTCCAATAAACTTAATAAAGTGATTTGGTAGCCTCGTGAACGTTAAAACTTCTTTTTCTTCTACATAGACGAAGAAGGGCATACAATTCTTTACACTTATTAATTGGGTGGGAAAAAGTTAAAAAAAATTAGACCTAAAATGTATAATAATCCTATCGGAGGCAAGAAGTGCTAGATGCAAAATGTATAATAATTCTAAGGAGGCAAGAACTAATAATTGATACGCCCATAAACACACTAAAACCATCCAATTAATGACTAATTAATTCGTGGGGCTATTTTGTAGGTCTCTAGAAACAAAAAGTAACCACCAATCCCATTGACATTTTGGTAAGCATGGAGCCTCCTACCATATTTAAAAAAGAAAGAAAAAAAAGGCTTAGATACCATGGTTAAAAGGTCAATAAGAATCGTGAATTTCCATGCAATCATGGCCAAAACCAAGACAAAATAATAAAGAAACCAAATCTAATTTGGTAATCTCATAATAAGCTCTTAAATCCTCCATCTTTCCAAGTATTCCCTTCTAGGGATTCGCTGTGAAACAGAAACAGATCTTCCTCTTTCGGATAAACAAATATTTAGAAGACATGAACCGTATAAAACAATGGAGATGAATCATAAGCATTTGACTAGGTAAAATCTTCCATTGAAAACAAAAAGCAGAAAGAGCTTTTTAAGGATTTTTACACCACGATCATTAATTAATGACAACAAATTCAGCCACCCAGAACATAAATTAAATGCCGTGTGGGAAGTAAAGGCCCCACAGTGCTTGGTGCAACTCGTGCATTTTCAGGATAATAATAAGTAATGCATGAAAGCTGGATTTTTAAAACTCGATACATTTATGTGTATCTGGGTCCTTATCTGTCTTTTTATTCACTTTCAAAGCACCAGTGTTTTTTGGATCTACTTTTTATTTTATGGTCATCTGTTATCACGACTGGTTGCTTTCTCGATGTCCGAATCCAGATCCCACAAGAACAGAAGCAGAGTAATGAAGTCTACTTAAAGATTATTTTCTTTTCATTATCGTTTCAGGTTTCTGGTGGCTGTTATGTTACTGACCATATACAGTAAAGTTTGTTTCAAGGGTTTGCATCGAGGAACTTTCTTGGCAGAAAATTTCGCCGTTGTTACTGGTTATGTGCTTTTTGGATACCCAATATTTGGGTTTTGGTATCCCAGTACAAAATGCAGCAATGAGCTTGAATGTTTTGGCGTGTGGGATTGGGATTCTACTTTGAGGTCCTGTTAGTAGGGTTTGAATTCACTGTTTTGCCGGAAAAAAACAGTGTAAGTGATGCTTAGGCTGGGGTTAGATGAGGTTTTCCCGTACCCAATTCACCCTGCAGCAATGGGTAAAAGCGACTTGGGAACTTAAGTGGGATTAGGTTGTTCTGCAATTAGGGTTGAGAAAAAACAAGTTGCAACTGTTGCTTATGCTGGGATTCCACGAGCTTTTCTCGTCCCCTATCCACAATGCAGCTCTGGCAAGCGATTTGGTAACATAGATGAGATATGGCTGCTCTGTAACTAGATTTGGACTTCATTATTTAGCGAATCAATCAGTACAAGTGTTACTTAATCGGGGTTTCGATGAGCTTTTCTTGCTCCCAATTCACAATGCAGGACTGGGTACAAACGACTTGTTGACTTGAAATAGGATTGTATTGTAGGTTAAAGCATGGGCAGGGTTGGGGAACTTTTGTAATTTGGAGCACTTAGTGAATTGAGGCCCCATATGTGCTCCTGTCACCGGGGCCTGCACAAGAACTGAACTTGTGACCATAGGTTGTCAAATGTGCAATTTTAACAGATGGTGATGGGTACATGGCTGAGTAAATGGGGCTCAGAATTGCAGGGAGCTGTGATTTTGTGCCAGAAACGTTGTTATGATGGACGCCAATGTATATTTCAAACAAAACATGGTGCTTTTGGGAAGCGTGGAATTAATGGATTGTTACCTATGTAAAGGCATACGTAGCTTTTACATCTCCTGGTTGGCTGTTTAGAATCTGGGACTTTTCACAAGAGGAGTTGCATATAATTTGTTGTGGTTTTGATTCAGAAATGAAGCTTTGTTAAAGTCGGTTTCCCCTTTAGCGGTTGCTATTATACATTTCAATAAAACATAGAAACGAGGCTGCAATCGAGATCTGTTTATCCAGAAATGGAGAGGGCGGCAATGTGGCTGCGGTTTATTTTGAAGTTTGGTGTGCTGTGGTTGTCTTGTAATTTGCTCGGGAGCTGCAGTCATGGTAAGTTGCTCCTGTTTTTACGTTTCGGTATTGACAACTGTTGATTTTATTTGATAATATTTCTTTCTTGAGAAACATAGGGACTACTAAAACTATTGAGCACTATAGCAGCTTTCATGGTGGTCGCTTTATCAATTTCTGGTCATCAGATCATTGGGAAGGTTTCAAAATCCAAGCAAACAATACAAATTATGACCTCTGCTCGTCAGATAACAATTCTTTTAAGCACGTGTGTAATATATTGAGCTCTGGAATTGCTGGCTTGTGTGTCTCTCATTCTATGAGATTGAACTCTTATCACGCCATACATTTGCATATTCTGAAAGTGCCACTATTTGAAGCAATAATCTTACAGTCTCTCAGTTACTTTTCTCTCTCTCTATATGCACTTTTATTAATATAGTTTGTTTCTTCTTGGCATCGTTCTTGTCCTGATAACGAGCCTAAGAGGTGGCTCGAAATGTTAACGATAATTATGGATCAGATTGCAGCATCTCCATTACTTGATGCCTGTTTGTTTTATTTATGCTTTAAGGAAGTAGTTTTAACTTTTACCACAGGTACTTCTAATCTCGACATGTCTTTACAGAAATTATGCAAGCCATTGGATTTGATCTTCCTTATAAGAGTTATGATCTCATACTGATCGTTTGTGGCCACAACCTTTATTTGGATGTGAAGTCTTTCCCTTATTTCTAAACCACTGTTACGCACTAGGAATGTTTATCTATTTTGGCTTAAGTAATCAAAATAAGGGAAGCTTCCACTATTCAGGAATTAAGGGGATGCCGTGGATTATCATCAAAGTATGGACAAGTTTTGACTATTATTGAGGCAATCGTAATTGGCAATACCCAGGTGATGAGTTGATTTTTAGGTTAGTACATCATGGACCTTGTGAGAAAAGAGTTAAAAGAAGAGATGATTCCTTGATAGCAATAGATTAGGCTGGTCCCGAGGCCATAGCTAGAACATACCAACCTCCTACAAGAGAGGGGTACTGATCACAAGGGAATACTTTTGTTTACCCTGAGATTGGTCAACTTAGCAAGATGATAATGAATATTGTTTTGAAGAGATTGGATTTCTACGATATACCTAGTCTTAGCAACTGTGCGTTTGTTTGTAGTAACAGCTCAAGATATTTAGGACAGAGTAACCAATCACAATGTTTGTTGGTTAGAAATATAAGATGCTGTAGGATTATTGTTACGATATACCTCCTTTGTTAGTTTATGTAGATTTTCAATTCTAATGTTGTATTATCATGACCTCTTGGGTATGCATGTGTGGTGGCCAAAAGAAGTATCAGACACACACATGCACAGAAACAACGGGTTTTCGCATGCTTACCTTTTACATATTAATGGATATAACTTTAACTGAGATTCATGTTATGGTTTGAGGAAGTAGATAGTAATTGCCCAGGGCTAGTGATACGTTTTTCTGTAAAAAAACCCATGCTAGGATTGGTCCAAATTGATGTCTACTAAATCCAGGGGTCATTAGGCTGTGAAGTGTTCTTTATTATAGTCATACATGATTTATGTGAATATTCACCGTCTATGATTGCCTACTTAATGGATTCATGAAGTCTTCTAGGTATGATTGTGTAGTGATTGATTTTTCCGATGTTTTGGGTTGATCTGCTGGACCCATCATCAAGGATAAAAAGATTTGAAGCCAATGCCTTACTAAATATTCTACTCAATCTGTATTTTAAAGGGAAAATTTATCTACCTGGGTTTCAAAGGCACAATATTTTACATTTTCATTGGTTTGACTTTTACATGGATCTAGTAGAAATTAGATTATTAGTCTTACTGCTACTCTGACAATTCAGCCATGCAGAGTTAATGCTTAGAGTTGTGGCTTTGCCATGACCTTGCACTAGATTCCGACCTCAGTGTACCAGGATGTGTTGTATCACTAGTATAGGTCTACGAATCTATCTTGACTCATAGCAGATCTTCAATAAAAACGACAATAGTCTTTGTTTTCAACAAGCTAGGTGCTAGCTAGAATCTTTCCATCCCATCTGTAGTTTTACCATTTGGTATATTTTAATTGACAAAAGAGTGGAGGTGATCAATTGACCACGGATACATTGAATTGTATCAAAGCAATAAACAATAAGCAACTAGATTGTGGGATACGGAAGTCAATGGTACCTAAACAACAAAATAGAGTGAAAGTTTTCAATCAATGAAGGGCCCAACAAGGAGCCAAGAGGGGCCCAAGCAGAGGGCCAAGGGCTCAATGAATGCCATCACATGGAAGCAAAAACATTGGAGTGCTACCAAAAATATTACAAGTCTGTTCATGTGGGTCTGTGCTAGTCCATACCACGATTAAGAATTTGTGCTCTAGCATATGGTAAAGTTAAATAAGTGTGCAGCATATTTAATAATCAAGATTCAATACAGCCAAGTATGCATATTATAATCATCAATTTTCCTCATGCAAGATTGTAAAATTCATAAATACTTCGAGAGCCTGTAGACTTCATAGAAACACGATCAAAGGAATTTCTCACGAAGGGATATGACTATCAGCTAGAACTGACTGCAATCTCTTTTGCAATACTTAACAAAATAATTCACAGAAGCAAACAATTAAAGATCATGTATTAGAAAACTGATGATAAGCAAATTGTGTTCCTCAAGCCTCCTGAAGCAACTTGCTTATTGAAGTTTATCTCATATCCAAGGCTGATGTGGTGAGTATAATTTCAAAAATTGTAAGCAACAGGCTAATATAATAATTTAACCTACTTACTTTAAGCGAGGCAATTTGCTTCATTGAAATTTGTCCCATAGCCAAGGCTGATGTGGTAAGTATAATATCAACAACTAAAAGCAGCAGGCAAATTAAATAATTTGGCCTACTTACTCTGAGCTATTAAGGGTCGGTTACAATTTAAACACTGCTTATTTTGCAAAATTTCTTTTCCCAATCACAAATGCAACTCTTTAGATAAATATTACCTTATAGACTGCATTAAGTGCAGCAGAGAATTCCTACAGTAGCCCACTTTTCTTCTTTAGGTCCTTGGCCTTAGAGGAAAAAGTTGACAAAACACAGATTCAAATTGATGAAAAATGGATATTATTGATGGGTATGTATAGTTTGTCAGTTTTTATATATATAATTACATTTAAACTGTGATCAAGTACTGCAACCTTGTTGTCTCATCATAAAGACCCGCATTTATGTCAATGCCCCTCTTATTTGCTTCCTAGCTCTGTTCTGAGCACATTAGTGATTCTTTAGTTCCTTGGTCTTAGAGGCAAAACACAGTTTCTAGTTGATGAAAAATGGACGAATATTGATGGGTATTTATGGTTTCTCAGTTTTATATATATGTAAACCGTTATTATGCACCATGCCCTTGTTGTCTTATAAATAAAGGCCCACATTTACGACAAGGTCCCTCTTAATTGCTTCTTGGCTCTATTCTGAGCACATTAATGACTTGCCAGACTATCTGTGACCATGTCAGTTTTGTGGACTAAATCAGTCACATATGACGGTTAGTATTGAAAATGTTCTTTTGGCATTTCTTAGTAGCTTTTTCTTCAGAACTTTGTATTTATTTATGTTGGCCTATGATGATTGGGTTCGCCCCCCACCCTCCCATACCCCCTTGGATACATACCTGGTACAGATACGTCCCGGGTATGTCTGGGTAGGTACTGGGTATGTCCCAGGTATGTTTTGACGTGCCCGGATGTACACGGGAGGTACCCACAGGGTTGGGCAGTGGGGGGCTCTAAAAAAGTTTTTTAATTTTATTCTGACTCAAACAAACTTCAGTTTTATTGCGGACTAGACTAGGAGGGCATGGCAACCACAAGGAAACCTGGAGATTGTTTAAAATCCCTCTAGTTTGTTGTAGAGAAAATATTCAAAGGATATCACGAATGTTTGAGGTAATTATTTGGGATCATCGCAATTGGCCAAAGAAAGAAGTTATTCATAAGATAAGATAAGATCAGATAATTTTATTAATGTCCAACAAATGACCACAAAAGTAAGTCAATGGGACTGCAGAGTACAAAGCCAAAGGACCCAGCAAGAGGACCCAAACGGGTCACCCGAGCATCCTTTCCCAGAAACTATCAAGGCACAACATTGACTCCTTCCAGCATCCTTAAGGAGGATTAGAAGGTGATTTTGGATAATATGAATACAAGAACCAACCATTGGACTGACCTCTTTTGTTATCATTGGCAGGTTAGAGTCAATCTGGTTAAATCTCAAGTATATTGAATGTTTTGAACATTGATCCTACTATATTTTTCAAGTTTTGTATTTCTTATGGACTAAAAAAATGAGTAAAATGCGTATATGTATGCATTATATATATATAAATCGAACCCGTATCCTGGCAACATAGATGTTGGCTAAACTTGCGTTTAACACCACAACTTTAAAGCTGTATCATGAAGAGTTCATCAGAGCTCCCCATGATAGTTTATGTGATAAGACCTAAGTTGTCAGGAAACAGAAGCGAAACGTAGAAACACGGATGTGAAAAAAACCTTTTAAATTGAAACGACAGGGAAATGTCTGTACAATATTATTTAAAAATATAAATATCTATAAAAAATGGATAATACAAATTTTTAGAGTCTAGAAAAGATAAAATACTCCAACAATATAGGATTCATGAAAGTTCATACCATTCAACTGCAATCTTTAGGTTCTATTTTCAATTTCACTTTATTAAAAATCAGTGGCATACAAAAAAATTGAAGTCATGAAGTTACACCAAGGGAGTCACGCAAGTGACACCCCCATTTAGAAAAGTAACTCAACATGAGAACATTAGGTGCACAACTAAATAGAGTTTAAGTCAACTTAAAAACACCTTACAAATAACTTAAGTTTAAAAAGAATTTTCCCTCTAAAGGTAAAGCTAACAATCTCCACCCTTAGATTAGCTTCTATCATAATTGTTGGATTGAGCAAACCTGAAAAGTTGCGTTAATGTGTAAGGACACCTCGTAAAGGTCAACTTAAGATTTGGAGCCTCATTCGCAACATGAGCAAGGAGAAGAGTAGAGAGGGGAAAGACTTGTCTATGCCTTGTTCCGCAAGGTAGATGTACTTGTTCCTGTCTACGGAGGACCCAGAAAAACCTCAGATGAAGTGCAACATCAACACAAGGCTGAAGATAGTCTCCAATCTAAGCCTCGGTACAAGTTATTTATGAGATCAAATCTCAGGTGATCTTCAACACTAATAGAAAAATTTGGAACCGCAAATTACTTAGCTTAGAGTTTCAAAGTGCATCCTTTCCCAGAAACAATCAAGGCACAATATTGACTCCTTCCCACATCCTTAAGGAGGGCTAGAAGGTGATTTTGGATAATATAAATTCAAGAACCAACCATTGGACTGACCTATTCAGTTATTCATTCACAGGTATACGTGTCTGCATTGAAAGCATGGAAGCTTCTCGCTCCCCTTTAGGAGCTCCCTATAGGGCATCTTTTATGGCCACCATTGCAACTTCAAAACAATATTGCTGAACAAGTTTTTATTATGTATTTACAGTTATTAGCCTTTAAATTTTTTCTTGTTTTCAAAAAAACATTTGCCGCCAGAAATGCCCAGGCACGTGCCAGAAATGGCATGTTCCCAGAAGTGACCCGTGTTTCTGGTGCATTTGAGCAGCGTTCTGCTATTGCTCTTATGGACTAAAAAATGAGTTAAATGAGTTATATGTTGTGCGGAGGGGTATACGTACCCAAGGGTTCTAGCATTAGACCAAACACGCAAGCCATATTTGATCTTTGGACAAATTTACAGCAAGGTGACTAACATACTTATCAAGATCTGCCTAGTTAAGAAGGCCTGGCAACATAAAGAATAGGGAGGAAAGGCTCCACATTTACTACTTTGGCTTTGATATCAATTACCAGAAATCAACTACATATTAAGTTAGTTTGAAAGTCTCCTAACTGATTGAGTATTCTTGCCATAGGTTGGATATGAGCTAGAAAACCCTCATAGACATGGTTAAGGCTTATTTCATTTAAAGCTCCAGATTTGCAGCGAATGGATCATGATTAGTAAAATGCTGACCTAAGTTAAAGTTACCAAATGGCATGAGTGCAGTAGAACACTGCCCTACCAGAGAGAATTCAGGTCTCAGTGGCTCAAAAGGTTAAAATTATCCTCCTTTACCATGAATACTACTCCTCCTATATGACTTTATCTTTGGAACCTGGTCCAGGATTCAGACCCCAAAATGTTAAAAATCTTATATGGCAAGTGGAAATAAAAAAGGCATAGAAGTTGCATGGTGTCTTCTACAAATGGCGAAAGTTTTGGGGAGACTTGTGTGGCTTGTAAAAGATCTTAAACTTTAGAATCCATTTCTTCTCTGCATGTGGTCAAGGATGGGGATGTTTAATGAGCAGCCCATTGTGAATATGAACACTTGTGCAGGTTTCAGTGACAGATTCAACATTTTCATCACTGACAACTAATAGAAAAATGAAAAAGAAAATCAAAAGAAGAAAAATTCACTAAAAGGCATCTCAAATTTTCCTGAAGAAATCCTTCTCAGTTAAGACTCTAGGCTCCCCTATTTTTGCTTCCATGAGTACCATATCGAAACAGGGGCACCCTAGGAAAAGGTGAGACATTTGGTAGGATCAGACATTACCTCAACTTGTCCTGGCTTAGGGGCCAGTATACTGAAGATTGATAGATGGTATCTATGTTGCAACCTTCATGTATAATGTTCGTCCCCTCCTAGAATCAAATTGAGAGAATGCCCTCTCTTGGTGAGTCTTTTTGGTATTAACGACATGACGAACAATGAGAAAAATCATTGACGGTGGTAGACTCCAACCTTGATGAAGAAATGCAAATGGCATCATGTTTAGCTCCCCAATTCACTTGTTTGCTGAAGAACTGCTACATTATCTCATTCCCCCGACGGTTGTTTCTTTTCCTTTGGAAAAAAATTGTAACTTCATATTAATGGAAATAGGAAATTGCATCTCGAAGATGCATCCAAGCATTACAAAGGAAAACCAGAATGAAGGGCCGCTTGTAGTGGTGACATGACTACGAGATAGGTCCCAATGACCCGAAGCCAAGAAGTGCCATCCTTGATGAAGTCTCACTAAGATGAGACCACAACGAAGCCAAAATGGTACATTCAAAAGTGATCAAAGAAAGCAACTCTTGGGCGTTCAAAGTTTAAACAAATGTATGATTGGTCAAAACATTGTCATTGACACCCTGCCAAGAAACTCAATGTTTTTGGCGGCTGACTGACTATATCAAAAACTTGCTTGTAGAAGAATTTAATATTTACAAGAGCTAAATATGGAATGTGCATCTAAGTCTAATTTTGTTCCATATTGTTGTGAAACTGAGTCTCGGTTCGACCGATTTGATTGGTTCCAATGTCCTTATGTTGTTTACATCAATGTTTTAAAAATCGGAACCGGCCGACTGGTTCCGTACAGAACTGGCCTTGGCTGGACTTGAACCGAACTGGAATCGGACCGGTTTAAAACTTATAAACCGGTTTACCAAAAAAATTACAAATACATAAAATATTACAATTTTAATGAAAACAAGAAATTTTAAAGATTCGAAACCATGATTACAAACAATTAGAAACAAAATATGCAAAGTTTGCTCATGCATATACCATGTAAGGGTAAATATAGCAAAACAACACCGAGTGCACTACATATCCAAAACAAAATAGATAAACAATGAGGCTCTAAATGGCCTATAGAGTCCAAAAAACAATATGCTACAAGCTACTACATGTTTGATATCAATCATCAAACTCAACACCACTGCTAAGAATGGGATCCTCATCCTCATCGATGTCATCATGTTCCTTTGGCTTAGACACATGAGACTGCTCAGGTACATCTGCGGTAGTTGTAGTAGCACGGCTAGTATTTGCCATGTCTGGTGCTACTAGTGGTTCATCATCCAAAACCATCCACCCCAAGTCATCAGGATCAAACTCTGCTAGGTGACTCTCCTTTACCCATTTTGAGGTTGGATCAATATCATCCAAGACAATGCGATATGCATTAGGTATCCTACTTAGTAATTGGTTGTGCCTTAGCTGGAGGTTGTATTGCACAAAGACGAGATCATTTAACCGTTGTTGCTCCAAACAGGGTCTATATAACATCATTTTAGGGTTAGGGTTGGAAAAAAGTAACTTAAAAGCTAAAATTGGAAAAAAAATGTTTTAAGGCAAAACCTGCCCCTCAACTAGTTCAGACCAGTCCAGCCTGAGCACGGAACCGGCCGGTTTGACTGGTTTAGTACGGAACTGGTACTAAATCGGCCGGTTCCGTACTAAACTGCTGAGTCGCCAAAGACCTGCAAATTTTCCACTCTTCTGTCCACCGCTAGCTTGAGCAGAAGCTTCAAAGCCACGAGTTCAGTGAAATTGTTTGTACCCCTCCCCAGACCTGCCCTGAAGCATATGTAGTGCTTGGAATTTAAGAAGAGTATTCCACCAGCACCATATTCAGCAGGGGTGCCTTGACAAGCACCATCAAAATAACTTCACGCACTAGTTTGATCTATGGGAGGATATAGCAACAACCGTTGCCTATGAGTTTTCGGGGTACATTAAAAATGCTCGAAAATAGATCTAATTTGGGAAAGGCATTGAAAGGCTGGGACATTTTTACCTTGAAAGATGCTAGCATTTCTTGCAATCCATATATACACCATGACACAACCAGAGGTAAAGCCTTGAAAAGTTCCAGCTTTGGCCTCTTATACCATCTCTTGAAGCATTCTTCCATTGAAAATCTCTGCCATCCGCCTCTCACCTCTGTCAACACTTCCAGCTTGGTCCATACCTTGATATTATATGGACAAGTGATGAGAAGATGGTTCATAGTCTCCGTATCCTGGAAACATAGATTACAACTCCTGGTCCATGCCAGCTCCTTTTTTGCAAAACCTCCCAAGTGAGGGCTTTGTTTCTTAAAGCCAGCCACAAATATTTTAGTCTTTAGGGTGCCTTTAATCTTCTATAGTTTTTTTGGCCACCAAGAACTCTCTCAAAGATCCGCATTTGTGAATGTAGACTAATAACCTAATTCATAGTGTACTTTCCCAAAGATGGTTTCTTGGACCAAACCAGCTCATCCTTCTCTTCGCTAAATCTGACATGGCCCCATTTCAATCTCATCACATATTCATCCCACCTGATACCTTCCTCGGCCAAATCTCATAAAAAGTGCACTTTTCCACCCATGGCGCCAAAGATTTGTAGAGATTTGATCCACTGCTTGTGCCAATTTTGAAATACCCTGGTCCAACAAAGTTTTTTTCAATCCCTCGGTCATTTGGAAATCGCCACATCTGACCCAAGGGTGAATCCCTACTCTGATTTTAACATCATTCCCCACCATCCAGATCAGCTAGTTACTGATAAGTGGAAAAGATTGCTTGGTGGCTTTCCACGTATTTGAAACATTGTGGCAGCGTTTGACAGGATTTCTGATCTACTCTTTGAGACTGAGAGGCACGATATATTTTTGAATAGTAGTTTGATTCAATAACTCCTTTGAAATAAGCCTCCAAACACTTTTTGTGGTCAAGGCCTCACCAAATGGATGAATATTTTTTAGGCCCCACCCTCCAGGATCCTTATGCATGGCAGGGATTTGCCATTTGACCAAAGAGATACCGTCCTTCTCCTTTCTTCCAGTCCATAGGAATTCATCACTTTTTTTTCCGAGCCTTCTCTAGGATTCCTTTTGGAAAGTGAGCTAAAGATAGCCAATAGACTGGAATAGCCTACAACACCGACTTCATAAGAGTAAGTCTGCTACCAAGGGAGAGCCATTTATGACACCAACAATTTATTCTCTTTTCCACCTTTTCGATCAACTGGTTTCAATCGCTTTTCCCATAATCATTTGGCTTGAGATAAAACCCTAGATACTTAAAACCAGCTTGCAGATCCGTTTTTTGAAAGGGAACAACCCCAAGAAACCAAACAAATGGATGAGCCTCTATACAATTGAAAGAAATACTGGTCTTCTGCAAATCTAATTTCATCCTGGTAGCCATGCAAAAGATGTTCAAAGACTCCTTTAAAAAAGTAATGCCCCCCCAAGAACCATCGCTGAACAAACAACACATTGTCCACAAAAAGCAAGTGCTTGAGAAAAGTAGTCCTAGCAACCTTTACCCCTCTGATATAACCGGAACTCTTGGCTTCTAGGATGGCCAGACTGAGCCCCCCAACAATCAACAAGAAGAACAGTAGAGAAAGGGGACAGCCCTGCCTTAAACCACTCGTGGGTCTAAAATATGCCTATGCTGAGCCATTTATAAATAAAGCAAAGGAAACATAAGTCAGGTATCACCGTATCCAATTCAACCATTTGCAAACTAAACCCAATATGGATTAGTAGTAACCTGAAGTAGAGCTAATTTGCTCTCTTTAATAGAGTGGATACCCTCCTGGGCCACCCCAATAGCATCCTGAATCTGTTGCCCATGCAAGAAGTCAAATTGCTCACTAGAAATAGTCTCAGAAAAGAAGCCTCGTGATTCTTATGACAATAATTTTTGCAATGATCTTATAGATGCAGTTAGATTAGGAAATGGTCCTAAAATCATCAAAAGAATTGGGGTATTCTTCTTTGTTATGAGAGCAATGAAGGTGGAATTGAAAGCCCTGAGGATCTTCCCTTTCTGTCTTGACTCCTCCACCACCCTTAATAGGTCCCCAACAAGCAAATAAAAAAACCCACCGAAGAATTCAACCACCCATCCGTCAGGCCCGAACTTTTATCATTTTTGGAAGGATTTAGGATATATCACAACTCTTGAATAGAAACATCCTCAACAAGCCTCTCATTTTCCTCCTCATTGATGAAGCTTGGAAAAAAAGCATATATTTTAACTATCTCCGTTATGTTAACTCTATCAGGTTCCTTATACATCTTCTCAAAATGAGATACTCCCAAATTGGCAAAAAATCCGTACAATAGAACTGTCTTCCTTTCTCATTTCCCATACAGTATTTTTATTTTATGGTGATTTGCATAATTTTTTTTTTTTTTTTTTGTGTTTTCATCATTATTTTCCAGCCACAATGTTCTACTTTTTAATCGCCATTACTCTTCGATATTTGCTAGCAATTTCTTCTTCTTCAACTCCAGTTCGTTAATCCTGAATTTGGTATCCTCTTCGAAAACCTTTTCAAAACCCTGAACATATATATCAACAATCTCTTGTTCCACAGAAAAAAATTCCCGTTCAACTTCCTGATGCTTGCTGACAACCCATTTGACTGCAATTTTCTTTTCAATTTGGCTGCAAATGATAGCGTCAAAGGCTACCCACTCGTCATTGACCATCTTGATGAAGTCATCCTCTTTCAACCACAATGGATTGAATTTAAAAGGGCTCGGAGGCTTAATGTCCTTTTCAATCTGCAGCAGTATGGAAAGATGGCCGAAATCACCTCTTGAAGACACCCAAGATCTAATTCTCTCAGATCCATTCAACAGGGATTCAAAGATTAAAAACCTTCCGAGTCACTTGGCCACTCTATCTAAACCAACTTTCATATTCCTCAAGTAGGAACCAGCTTTATAGGTTCCAATGTTCCATATCCACCGACCTTGCCTCCTCAAATTTGTGTAAAAAGTAATCAGCTAGCAGATCAATTCTTGTTGAATCCCTCCATACTTGAGCTCTTTTAGCTGTTAAGTTGAAATCTCCCCAAGAATGGTATTATCAGACCCGAAAAACTTTTGTGTAAACATAACCTCCCAAAAAGCCACTCTCTCCTCATAAGGCCCATAAATATTTGCCACAACGAAAGCATTTCCCAACTCCTTAAAATGGAGTCCCACCCCAATGCCAAATACTAAAAATGCCGATCTGACCAGCCTCATAGTATTTTTCCTCCAACTTGAGACCAATCCCTTAGAGCTTCCAGCGGAGTCCGAGGCCAACAAATCCCAATATTTTAGGATTTTTTATAAATCCCCAATAATCTTTTTCCCTTCTCCCTTAGTCTCCTGAATTAGAACCATGTTCGACTTTGCAAATCAATCAATATCTTAAGGGCAGTCTTTTTTGAGGGATTACCCATCCCTCTGATGTTAAGGGACAAAATGATAACAGATAACACCTCTCTGGGGCTTGCCCCACTCTAAGGGTCCCTAAAAGTGTTTTTTGTTTATCTTGTTGGATTTCCCTAACAACTTTGGACTGTGCTAGAGATAGATAGGAGATCTGACTTCTCCCTGAATGAGAACCTAAAACTACCTATGCCACCTCCGATGCTACCATCTTCCGTGGCTACAACCACTAGTCGAGATCGAAGGGAATATCTCGTTTGCTCTGAAGCAACTAATGAGTCAGCTGATTTCCAATCAAGTAAGCACAACTGAGTCCTACCCACTCTATTTGGAATATGCATCAATCTGACCTCCGCATCAACATCCAAATTTTCCATACTAATTTATTCAGAGCTCACATTCTTCCATCTCCTTTCTTATTTTTTCCTGGCTTTCTCCCCAAACCTTCCTTGGGAACCCCCCCAACTCAGACCTTTCAGAAAATGCTGTAAAAGGGCCAGCCTCTGCCTCCCCTAGCTTATCTGTAACGCTCGTTCTCATATCCAAAGAATGAGACTGCTGAATGATAATGGGGTGCAACAACATCACATCTTGGTCATCAGGATTTAGAGTGTTACAAGACTTCCACAACCAAGTGAACGGAAAACTTCAACACAGTTTCTTCCTCTCCCATCCCTGTTCGATGTCAACTCCCCCCAATAGACAACAATGTTCTTAAATGATTTGAATAAACTGATTTCACCGAGCAATCACCACCACTGTCCACCTCCAACTGTTGATCAAATTGTGTTGCACTGTTTTCCTTATTTTCCCTCTCTATCCTAAAATTTGAAACCGATTTCCTCCTCCAGACTTTGTGAGTGAAGTGTAGAGAGCAATCATTTGCCAGATGACTGCAGGCATAACATCTAGCAAACCTAAAAGGAATTCTCACATAGTCAAAGGACTGAATATGCGCCCATGGACCATAATCCAATTATATTTTCTCCTCCAATCCCTCCTTCAGATCTAGATCAACTAAAATTCTGGCCACCGTCCTAGTAGACTGCTTTAGGTAGCTATCATCTACCTTGAGAAAAGTCCCTATGCTGTTCTCAATGGCCTTAAAGAGCTTCGTAGTCCAGAACTCCAAGGGTATCCCTAAAAGCTTAACCCAAACAGGTTGTGTCAAGGACCTCTCCACCTGAGGAACAAAACTTGGCAACCACTTCTTTAGAGATAAAAGATATGCCCCCCAAAGCATCTGTTATCCAATTTCTTTTAACGTCTACTTTAGATTGGAAAACGAAAGCAAGTCATCCCTCAACCAAAATGTGAGACTGGGATGTACCCTAGGACTGGCCTCCTGAATTGAGTCATCCATATTTCTTAATTCTTACCAAATATTCTCCTTCCATAAAAACAGCTTGTCAAAGCAGTGTTCACCAACTCAAAAACTTTATCCATCTTACATCCTACCCAAGAATGAGTTGTACTCTTTTCCCCTGAAGCTTTACACACCTTCTGCCTGTCCTCCCAGAAACTACCTTGGACGAGTCCAAAATCTTCTCCTTCAGTTCTGTTGGTAGAAAGAGCCTGACTTCAGTTTTTTTTAGTAGCTGCTTCGAATAAGCTTCTATAGCGCCCCTTGTTTTGACTAAACCATCAGAGTAAAACCCCATCTTGCTCATTTCCCTGGATTATCTCCTCTCCTCTAACCAAAGAGTGATCCAAAATTTTAAAGCAATCATCGGAAGCCCTGTGGGACCAATAGTCCGAGGATCCACAAAGCCCCTAAATTGAGAGAAGGGATTTATATTCTTAGATTTTGTTAGGGCCGTGTTCCTTACATCTCCTAAATTTGCAAAAAACTCCCTTTCCGACCCCTTGACAACCCATCCCCTACCTTTAATAACACAACCATTACCTGATAGATGCAAGGGGATTCCCTGAAAATGTGTGTGGCCTGCCATAAACTAAGGAAATGGGGTACCAAAGCCATCCTTGATTTGTTTGTTTTCCCAACCATCCATCAAGAAAATAGCCATGAATGCCTTCATGAGGATCTTCAGAATAATCCACCCGATCTTCTTCCATATCAACATTTTCTAGATTTATAAGACAATGTCTCCTTACCTCCACAATATCCATCAGTACCCTATTACCATTGGCTTATTGCACCTGAAAGAAACAAGTAATTTTATTCTCAAATTTTGTCAAACACTTCTCAAGCAAGTTCACTCCCTAACACCCCTGCCTACTCTAGCTTTTCATCTTGTTCTACTAATTCGATCATCAGATCCACAAATTTTTGTCCAAGTTTCTCTGCAACAAAAACTGTGGGCATTTTGGTCAAGTCCATACCCAACATAAACACCAAAGAGAGCCTCCGCCACCATAGAAGGCCCTGAGATTCCTATCAATGATTCATGAGCATCTAAATTACGCGAGACCTCAGACAGTCTAGAGTCCCTGGAACATCTGGGGTTATTGAAATTTGATAGAGCTCTTCAAGCTTTCTCACGAGCTCTCTTTGTGCAACTTGGTCTCTTGGTGAGTTACCCTTTTGGTGAGCTCTTTCAACTCACAACTCCCTAGCTTTTCCATCATCAATCCAATTGTTAGTCGCTGTATAACCCCTGATGGTTGTTAGAGACAACTGGATGCCTTTACTCACTTTTGTGATCACCGTTTGCTTGTGGTTGGCCCTACTAAAACTAAGGTTATAATTTCTAATACCTCCAAGGAGGCTCTTACAAGATATGTGATCCAGGGCCTAGGAGGTGACTCAGTGGACAAAATCCCATATGCGGATTATTGGATAAGAAATCAGAGTAGAAAATAGAAATCTCTCTTGTAATTCTCTACATATTTCTAAATAGCTTCCACATACGCATGTAAAACATCCGAATCTGTGTTTAGGGTGTTGTTTACCTAGTTACCTCCTCGTCGTTGGATCAATATCATTTCTCCTTTAAAGAACTAGTGGAGATCATGGCAATGCATACTTATTTAGGAGTTTAGTTTAGGTCTATCTTGCAATATGAATCTTGGTTCTATCTATCCAAGTGGTCTGTTTTGGAGTGCCAATACTTTTGGATACATTTCCAAGATATCCCTTTGGGAGATGGAACTCTTCAATGCTATCGTGAACCCCACAATTCTCTATGGATAATTGAGGCCCCGATTTAGGATATATGGAGTTGGACTAGGCATGCATTGGAATTTGAAAGGGTTCATGCTTTAGCATATGATGTGTTGCAAACAAGCAGTCCCGAGGTGTAATGTCATGGTTGAGTGTGTTGCCAAACCCCTTTCATTTGGATGATGTCTTCAACCTCACTTTCTTTCTTTGTAGGATTACATATGTGGGTTACTTAGCTTCACGGTGTGAGAGATACTCCTATCGGTACTCTCTATTCTGTAGAGAAGGGTGCATTCTTTGGTCTCATTAGAAGACAACGATGTTGGTATTCTAAGGCTAGTTGGCTTCTATATTGGTTGGCATTTCTTTTCATTGGCTTCCTCCATTCAGATACTAATTGGATGCCTCTCCTTGACTTCTTCTCCACAATGATGTGACTAATTGAGTTGTTAGGGAGGACATTTGCTGGTAGTAAACTTAGGTCACTTGGACCTCACCCCCACAATCACTTAAGCCTAGGATGTCTTTTTACGTTTTGCATTTAGGTTGTTAATGGGATCATTGTTTGAGCCAACTATCTCCAACACCATCGCTCCCATGGCTTGAGAATTTCCCTTGGTCAACTGAAGGTCTTTTCCGACAATCTATGAGTTGAGCTAGACTACCATATTTCTTGTGGGGATAGGATTTGTTGTCCTTGTGCTCTTAATGAGGTGGCGAATGAAGAACATTGGAATTTTAGATTTCTCGCTTACTATGAGATTTGAAAGGGTCAACAACTGTCTGTACGAAGACTCATGAGGGGTTTTGCTCTTTTCCTTTGGGTGGTTGCCACTTTTGGATGTAGGGCATTACATGTGACCTCTAGTGCCAATAAGCTGATTACCTCGATTTTCAACCTCTCACACACAAGGGGGTGCTAAGCATCCCTTGGATTTGGCTGGTCCATACGCGACTGTTGACTAATTAGTGACATCGTCTACCTCCACATGTTACTACTAGGATATCGTAGTCCTCTTACCGTGATAGAAAGCATTATGGATCCACTTCTACTTGGTGCTAAATGTCTTGGAGTTCTCCTTGTCTGCAACTTGGGGTAGAGGAATAGGCATGTATTATCAATTTTCTGCACCCTTCTCTAGCCTTGTTATTATTTTATTAGCTGTTATTGTAATTATCTGTTTTAATCTCAATTTGTTGTTAGTTCAAAATACTTCTTTATAACCCCCCTGAACGTTTGAATTTTGACAGCTTGTTGTTTCTGCACCCATACCTGCTGTTGTATCGCATGCTTCTTTAGCCTTCTTGTTATTCTTTCAGTAGCTGTTTATTGTAATTTTCTGTTTTACTCTCCATTTGTTACTAGTTCAAAATACTCCTATGGACACAGACACACTAGCCACCAGCCAAGGGAAAGGCTGAGCGCTACTTGTTAATATAAGGATATGTTTAGTGACAAAAATTAAGGTGAATAAAAGCATGACAATGCACGTGGCAGTCCTGTTATTTTGTAGTATATAGATTGTATATAGCTTCTATAGTCTTCTTCTTCTTCCATGCCTTCTAGCTTTTTGTTTGATTGTATCATTGAGTAAAATGTAACATGATTTCTTTGAGGTGACATATCTTGTGGCAATTAAATAAAACCTGTTTTTATAAATACATGCTTGATATCTTTGATTCCTCACTTTTTTACAGATGTCAGGAGAGATGCATTTGAAGAGGACAACTTCATTTTGCGGAAAGGTACCATGCAACAGCATGACCATGAATTATTCTGCTACAGGTAAGTTATTATACTGATACTAAAGACATCATCCACCTATGTGTTCTCTTGTTTCAATGGCTTCGTCAATGATAAAGCCAGATTCAAATTTTTCCTTGACTTTGGTTTTACTCAGTTATATATAGTTACAAGTAACTTACATATATAAAATTGTTTTAGCACGTCATACTAAGTGCTCTCTCTTTGATGCTTAGGAATGAGAATCTGGATAACTGCATTGGATCTGCTGATAGAAGTGAAGATCAACATATGGACCAGCTTCTGCAAGCAGATGCACACAGTGATCAGCAGCTGTTTGATATTCCATCACGATCTGCATTATTGCCTGCTCCTGCTCGTGGACTATTGTACTCCTTGAGCTCATATTCACACAGTTTCAGTTCAACATCAAATAAAAATTTGGGTTCACAACAACATCCCATCTATAATTCTCATTTGGAACCTTCCACATCGGTTGCTGGCAGTCAGTCGACTTACACGTTTTCAAAAATCTTGCCAGCCAATCTGGCTCAACCTCCCTTCCTGTCAACAATATTGCTTGATGATCCCAGGCTACCATTCTCACTATTACCAAAGAAAAGCAATGGACATCCCACTGCTTTACCACCAAATCGGTCTCCTGATGTACTTGTTCCCCCTTCATTCTTATCTAGCCATCTGCAATCTCTACAGGTCCCATCTCAAAGCTTTCCACTTCCAGAAGGCCCATATTCTGAAAGGTTTACACCGAGGCTAGCACCTTCCCACTCTCCTAAGAATTCATTTCAAGATAATCAGTTTTCAAAGTTTTCCTCTCAAAGTCTTGATCTTCAAAGAAAGCAATGTCCCCGAGTTCTTTCTCCATTGAATGATCAGTTTTCCAAACGTCATTTGGCTGGTGTTCATGAACGAGGTCCAACCCCAGGAGTCTCTGATGTTGCGGACAAACCTGCCTTACTGTCAAAACAGGTTCCTCCAGTCACTATACCAACTTTAGCATCACCTCATAATCAGCAGCATCACAGACATTATTCCACAGCAGGGCCGAAATCATCCAATCCTCCAAACGCATTTTCTAAGCTTTTATCACCAAAGCAGTTGAATGATCCATTTCCAGCATTTCCTCCTGTAGCCCGTTCAAAGTCTTTGGTTAGCCCATCTGGTAAGTTATTTGGATTTATGTTGTGATTTGTCAATGGAAATGTCATACCTTTGATTTTTTCTTCAGTTTATAGAACTGGGATCTGTTAGAATTTGCGGAGAGAGAGAATAAACCGAATAAATGTGTAAAGAATGATTAAAGAGAAAACCGGAATACACACTGTACAAATGGGTTGTGTGTCCGGGTATTTATTATGCAAAGATGGTTACAAAATTAGTTAGTGGTTACAACTACATAACCATACAAAACAATTATAAAAGGGGAAGTCTTATTCATTTATTCCTACACCCCCTCTTAAGACTTACCCTACATAACTCAAAAACAAACAATCTAACAAAACAGAACTACGCTATCTTCAAACACTTTCACTTTGAAAGCAATGCTACGATAGGATAGGGCTCCATCAAGTTGCTTCATGACCTTCGTAAAGGTGTAGCTCCCGAGCTGAATTCCCGGGTTTTCGGATTCCACCTCCCCGAACTCCTGAATCACAAATCTCCCGAATTATTGGACAACCATCTATACTGAGCCATTCACAAGCTCCATCAAGTTGTCTCATGACCCTCGTGAGGGTATAATTCCCAAGATCCACAGTCTCCCGAACTATCTGAGCAACCATCCATATCGAGCTTCATCTACCCTGTATCCTTTCTTGCCTTCGAAGTTTAGAGTATCTTTATAGTGCGTATTTGTCACTGTCCTCACTACCTTCTGCATCTGGTGGGTATTCAACCATGGCTATATTGGCTGTATTTGATATGACTTTACCCTTGAGCACATCATTGGCTTGAACACGACAATATGCTGTGTGACCTCTTTTCTTACAATAATGACATTCAATCTCCGACTTATTTGATCTTCTATGATATTTTCTGGTTCTAGAATAAAATGCACTTTCTTGCTGGGAATGACCTTCTACATCCGCTGTAGTTCGTTTTTCCTCAGCTAGAAGAGCTGCTATCATATCATCCAGAGATTGAGATTGAATTTGACTGAGGGTAAAAACTACATTGTTGTATTTTGAAAACAAACTATTTAATAGTATAGCTTTGGCATCCCCATCCTCAATCGCAGCTTTAACTTTTGCTAGTTGTCTGATCAGGGACCTTAGATTATTGATGTGGCTTGACATAGAGACTCCTTCATCAATTTTGAACCTATATAACTGGAATTTTAGGGAAAATTTGGCATTGACTGCTTTTCGCTTCAAATAATTTATTTAGAGTATCCCAAATGTTCCTTCGATGATTTGTCTAGGTCTACATGATGAAGTTCAGAGTCGGAGGAGAGCAAGGCCAATAATAGCTTTTGCTCTATCATCTCTGCTTTGCCATTCTAACAATTTCGATGCATCGGTAGGTGTTGTCTCTTACCTGTTTACAATGCCCCACAAATTTTTATTCATAAGTTGCATTTGTATTTTCACTCTCCATGTATGAAAATTTCAACTAGAATATTTTTCTATGGGCATTTCCACTGTAATAAAATAGAATAAATATAACTGTGTATTTTGGAAAGGAATAAATAAAATAAAATAAAATACCAGTTTCCATAGTTACGTGTCCTTTTTCTGCAAACTGTCAAAACTGAACACGTGCCCTGCTTCTGTGATCTTTCCAGCCTTAATGTCTGATTCGAAAAATGATTATGCCTTAGCAATTCATGATTGTTATAATGCACCATATTTGGGTTTATCGCCCTTGCACTACTGTATAAAATCACGATTTCTCGTGGCTATCTAAAATCTGACAGATTGAATGGCTCGAAAATGGAGCTTCGTTATTGATTCTTGACGAACTGTGTGATTTGCGGACTGAATTTTTATGTTCGTGACTGCAACTGTATTTTTGTCTGTATAAAACAATTTGAAAACCATTCGAAACTGCATCTCGCGACTGTATTTTCGGTGACTATTTTTGTTATGGACCTTTTTTTTTCACGACTTTTTGAAAATTGCGATTTGCAGTCTGTATGATTCACGACTGTACAACGTGATTTATCGTGCCCTCAAAAAACGTGATCCTTGATTTCCGATTGCAGCTGTGCCCTAATGGGATTTCCTCTTTAAATATCTGTGATCCTCCCTCTCTTTGCTTGAGAGAAAAAATGATTCAGCCTCGACTGTTAGAATTTGCGGAGATGCCCTAGAGAATAAACCGAATAAATGTGTAAAGTTTTTCTCTTTATGCTTCAGAATTTTTGAATGCACACTGTACACGTGGCGGATTGTGTCTACCCTTCTCTTTCCTCGCTATGCACTGACGCTCTGATACCAATTAGTTAGCGGTTACAACCGCATAACCATACAAGGAAGAATTATAAAAGGAGAAGTCGGATTGCACACATTCCTGAGACTGTGTGTCGCGTGAACTATATTATTATAAAAGAAATCAGTTACAAAATGGTTGATGTAGTCTACAACCAGTAATACATACCAACTTGTAGTTAGGCACCTTATAAATAAGTCTTGTATTCTCATAATTCAAAGACTTCCTCCAGTCATTGTTACAAAATTCAATTTGTTGTTATTTTAGGCCTATTTTAGAAAAGTCATGCTATAATGAGATACGGATGTAAAAATGTTATGATCAGTCTAAATCTATGATGAAAAAATCAAAATAGGCAATTTGCGGCAAGCTTGTGAAAGTGGAAGAGAAATATAGCTATGTCTAAAGAGAAGCATTTGAATTTCGAAGTTTGTTATGTTTTTGCAACCCTGCATATTGTATTCCAAGCCAGGTTCCGTCTTACTGCAATGGATCACAGCCTTGAAAGTGGACCAGGCTATGAGTTGTCTAATTAGTCTGGATATGTTTTGATAACTATGGGTGGTGCTTGGGCTATAAAAGACTTTTCCCTTTATTATGTGGAGAAAAAGAATTTATTTTACTACAAGGCAAGCTGATATATCTGTATAAGTTTCAGGTACATGGCATATGGTATCACTAGGAACATGGCATCATAGAGTTCACTAGGAACATGGTACAGAGCAAAGTTTGTGTTCAAGGCATGGGTTGATCCATATAACAAAATTATGCAAGTCAGCTCTAATTCCTATTTTGACCCCATCTTTGATCATGAGTACAGGGGAGGACACGTTTTGGAGAATGCCATAAGAGCAGGCTGGAAATCTTTTTGTTCACATGTCCTGGGGTAGGAAATAATCCTTTTTATATGTGTAATTGCAAATGTCCAAAACTTATCTCTTTTTGAGCAACAGGGGAAGATGCAGGATTTATGGTAAATGAACAATATTACCAGCATTTCAATCAACTGACATCAACGAGCCTGTAAAACAGTCAGAGTGAATCGAGATAGTAAATGTATTTTTCCTTAAAAATAAAAGAGTAAATTGATTCAATGAGCCTTTTAAAAATTTGATTATAGATCAACCTGCACCTCTAACATGAACACGCATCCATTATGGCTTAGCATGCCACACAGCCCTATCAATTATTATTGGAGTCCGATGGAGTTAAAAATGAATCGTCGATTTTTTTGAAAATGCAATGGTGCATCAAATGCCTGAGTGAAAAATAGACCGTTTTATGCAGTCATAGGAATAAAAAATGGCATTGCTATTCCACAAGTAGCTTGAAACATGAATCCACACAATGGCATAATATTCTTAGACACAAAATGACTTTATTTTATTCCGCAAAGCCTCTAGTCATAGGCTCTTCCCTCCATCCGCTTGTTATCATTTCCCTTTTCACTTAAATGCACACTAACTAGGCCTATAGAGTCCTTACAAGACTATCAGATTT
This sequence comes from Taxus chinensis, assembly GCA_019776745.2. NCBI lineage: Eukaryota > Viridiplantae > Streptophyta > Pinopsida > Cupressales > Taxaceae > Taxus > Taxus chinensis. The sequence continues at coordinate 22,892,527 of CM034156.1, forward strand.
TTAAGCATGCTCACACCCAGATCTAAATCGCATTGTGCTACAAGTTTCTCATGATACTCTGTATTGAAACCACTTCGCTCGTTACAGAGAATGCTAGTACACTCATACAGACACAGTTTCTCTGCTTTCTTAATGGACTCAAACTTATCCTTTGTAAAATAATTACAAATTACAATAGTCCCTTTGATGGATTCTACTACGGTAGCATACTATCTAAACTTGGATAGACTTCCTCCTTTCCTACTTTCTTGGTTCTGCTATCAAGCTGAACTCTTCCCTCTCTTGCTTGATCCTAGCTTGCTCTCAGAGTCCACATGTCTCATTTTATTAACATGTGTTGAAGGACTGTCTCCTTTTGATCCTTGGCAGATCCTTCTGACAATTCTTACACTCTTCAGTGCCTCTTAGTCTTCAGAAGATGCTTGGAAATGCTCCAAGATCTAACATTTTCTATTCTTGGCCATTATTTGTGCGCACAACCACCTTTTTGCGTGCAAATGTGTACATGCGTTCAATGTAGTCTAAGCATGTTGTGTAGGACTGCCAGTCAACGAAAATAATTATCTCACATGCATTTAAATTTTAATGAACCAGGCATAAAGAGCAAGTGGTTATAAATATGTCCTGAGGAAAAGGTATACTTGTGATCATGGCAAGTTTTGGCTGAAACCAAGGTCCCTCAGTGCCTGCTCTAAGGTAATTGAGATCTCTGGGGGTGACTTGGTGTCCCTATCCTCTGATGAAACTTCTCTCAACATGCATAGTGTTTGTCAGTAAGATTGAGTTCTGTTTTGCCACAAATGCACTAGTTTTTGTTGTTAAACCAACTAGCAAAAGTAAGATTGTGGACCTAGATGCTCCTTCATTAGCAGACTCCATCATGATAAGTTTTGCAAAGTGTCAGATTTAGTTTCCAGCAGTTTCATAAACTAGCAATTGCACCATAATAGATGTGTAATGGGTACAGTTCAAAAGGTGGACAGTTCAAACATGTGAATTTTCAGGAGTGTCTAGGGAAAAGCTGTAAAAATGTTCTTGTACACTTCCTACACATGGAGCTATCAATATGTCAATCTATTTCAGATCTAAGAGTTTCTACCCTTGTTCTTTCTTCAGTATTTTTATCAAGACCATGTCAATAGGACAATGAATGAGGGTTTTTGCTTACATTTGTTACGAGTGAAAATGTAAGTTCATAAGACCATAGAATCATAAATTGTGATTAATCTGCCAATTATCGCGATAGATCGTTTAAGGCAGGCAAAATGATTAATCTTTTCAAAAATCGCGATTTGTGAGGTGCCAATAAATCTGGAAAATTTTGGAAAATCGCTCGATAAAAACTCCTACAAAAATCGTTTTTAGCTTCTGCATTTTTTTCGCCTGGTAAAATCTGCTGGAAAATCACAGGTAACTTTTTTTCGTGGCTTGGAGTTTTAAATGCAAAAAAACCCCAAGATCAGACTCGTATTTTTCTCCCGCGCGACTCGGTTTTGGAAAGGCTCCGGGAAGATGTAGGAGCAAAAACTTGCATCTGCCATTCAACTTTCATTCTGTGGCACTGGTTTCAGGGGGCATTTTCTCTAAAAGTGTATGGTTTCTTGAGCCATACGCATTCATTGCGGTATTCCAGCTCGTGGTTCGTGGGCAACACTGCATTTAACCAGCTTCGTGGACCAAGCAACTTCTTGCAATAACTTCTGAAAGAATCATCAGCTTTGATCGCCTGTACATAGATTAGTTTTTCCTAATACTATACCATGCGAGTATTCCAACTATGGTATATACAATTTAATACAGTATACATTGTACATTGATTTACACTTATATACGTAATACATATATTTAATTTTATACAATCTATTACATATATTATAAATTCATACATTGTAGAATCGTACTTATATATACTATACTATTAATGTGAATTTATAGTTAATTGTACAGTATACACTATACATTTACAAATATTATATTTGTTATTAACAATGATATATATTATATATTACTGTTATAATTTATAATAGTATACTAGTTATAAATGTATAATGTACAGAGTTTACTTCTCGCATGAATTTAACAATGTTTTTACATTTAATTTAAGTTTATTTTATGAATTTAAATGTTTTTAAAAGTAGCGATAAAGTTGCTGATTAATGCCGATAAATTGCCAATTCCCGATTTCCGAGTCAAAATTTGGCCTGCCGATAAATCGCCGATAACAATTTTTTGAACTATGGTTAGGATCATACATGTATGCTCCTGTTTTTTAAAATCCTGTTCTTACCTTTGGAAAATCAATGCAAAGGTATTGAACTGGTGTGGCCATTCTGTTGTACCCCTTCTCCAACAATGTGTGAGCCTCTTTGTAAAATTCTAAAGGGTGCCTCTTCTGCCCCATCATGCTCTCTGTGGTCTTATAGTTTAAGTAATTTTAAGGAATTGCAACTTGAAAGGTAGCTATTAAAACTTTGTTGCTACCCCATTATTTCATGGCCAATTTTTCTAGTTAGCTTATTGATAATGTCAATGTTATGTAGGAACGTGTCCCACAGATTTTGGCGGTTTCCTGATGTTTCAAGGACTTGGAAACTTGGAGGGGACATCCCCCCCCTTTTTTGCTAATTTTTAAAATTTAGAATTTCTTTTCTTACACTAAAAAAAAACTTTAATTTGTATCAAAAACATTGAGCTCTAATCCTGAAAGTGCCTTAAAAAACATTAAAAAAAGTTTAAACCCATAATTCTTCGAATAAAGTTAAAATATTTATATACTTTTTTTTTAAGAAAATTGATTGGTAAACAAGGGTTGAAGGGTCCCTTTCCCTTTGTTTCGCATTTTTTTATAATCACCGGAGCAACAACCGGTCGGGGACACAACCGGGGGTCCCAGATCCCCAAGACCACACAACCTTTGAGCATTATCCACAATTGAAATCGCCTCTTCCATCACGGGACCTACCCACACATTCCATAGGATCCATTGCTGAATACTCACGGCCACAACCGGCCTCAAATACCTCAACGGGAATCGAACCTTGGTGGGCTTGGAAACATCCAAATGACCCAACCAACTCACCCCCACCTCATTGACAAAATATTTATTTACTATTTTCTACATATTATTTTAATAGCCGTGCCCCCACTGCGCCCCCTGCTGTACCCAAAATTTGGGAATTTTTTTGCCATCCTGGGAAGCCTGTCCCCTCGCCCTCCTGTCCCCTTGTCCCCGAGACTTATATAGCTATGGTTAATATACTCCTTTTATCTGGTTTGGTTGGCAGGAAATATTTTTTCTACCCAGAGCTTACATACTCCTATGCTGGGAAAAATATCAGGAATAGTGTACCAGTTGCATTGTCTCTAAATCAATTCCTTATCATCTTAACTTTCTCGGTTGCTATATTTGTTTATTCTTCTCGTGCTTACATCTCTAAAATCAAAATGCTCACAATGCAGATTGTTTTTTTGTATGTCGTACATTCAAAGACATTCTTATTACATTTATGATTTGGGTAACATAATGTCTACTTTCTTTTAAGTCAAAATATCTATGCGCATGATGTTGCTTATATAATATATTATGTAACTTTCAGCACATGCTCGTCCTCCCAGCAATTCAGTCCCTTCCTCTGCAAGAAGAAAACGGTCAGCAAGGCATGCTGCAGGTGTTATGCCACCTAATCAAGGTATGCAGTTTTAAATTCTGGGTGTATGATAGCATTATAAATTTTCTTTCATTAAGTTGCTTTGGATTTTCATAGGCTTATTTCTTTACCCACAATTGACGTCCATCCTGATTATTGATTAGGAAGCCAACATTCATTACAGCTGTCAGAAGTATTTCCTTCATACCATTCTAGTGTGCTTGGTGGAAAATTTATGACTATTTATCTTTAAGATTTTCCATGCAGTAATGGGTATTAAGTTTCATTTAATATAATTTTTTATAGGGCCAGTTGCAACTTCTCCAAAGCTGGCACCTTCCAAACATCATCGAAAGAAGCCAATAATTCCTATTGCTGCGTCACCACTAATATTCCTTCCTCCACCACCCTATCAAGGTGTGTATTTATGAATTGTTTCCGACTGCTCTTGCAAAGAAAGAAGGTTTCTTTATGTATTTGCTAATGTTTTCAGTATAAGACAATTTCTATGGTTCCAAAACTGGAAATTCATTGGTCTTAATAATTTCTCTGGTCAAATGACAAAAATTAAGTGTGAAGTTACCTTCTAATAGATAGCTAACATTATTTATTCAACATACAGACTGTACAAAATCGACTTGTGCTGAGCCACTCACATATACTCCTCCGGATGCACCGTGTGGTTGTGTACTTCCTATGCGAATTGGTATTTTACTTGAAGTGGCACCTTATGCTATTTTTCCATTGGTGTCTGAGCTTGCTGCTGAGATAGCAGCTGGGATATTTTTAAAGCAAAGTCAAATCAGGATAATGGGAGCAAATGCAGACACTCAAGATCAAGAGAAGACACGTGTGAGTATTGATTTAGTGCCACTTGGAGAAAGATTTGATAACATGACTGCCTTCTTGACATATGAAAGATTTTGGCAAAAGAAGGTGATTATTAATGGGACCCTTTTTGGGGATTATGAAGTTGATTTTGTTCACTATCCAGGTATGTTTTTGTTTCAGAGAATATTCAGCGTTTTTTCTGTGTTAAATTTTATTAATTATTTCAGACGAGGAGGTTATGTTCTTTTCAGGTCTTCCTCCATCACCTCCTTCCCCATTTTCAAATGCAATTGATGGCTCAAATGGCGAGGCCAATGGGAGCTATGGTGGTTCAAATAGTGAACATCCACTTGGGGTTGATATAAGGAGAAAAAGAGAAAAAATGGGAGGTGGAATTATTGCAGTTGTTACTTTATCTTCAGGTGTAGCAGTGGTGATATGTCTTGCGGCAGCTTGGTTCATGCTTTTGAAATGCAGAACCCACAATAAGTTGCCTCCAGCTATTCCATCCACGTTTGTATCATCTGCACCAAAAAAATCAGGTACTGCAATATGAAAGGATGCTTAATTGTTTTTGAAATTTATTGGCTAATTATACCTGTCATTGAACCATGAATTGAATGACTGCATAATTTATTACGTGCAGGCGGTGGTTCTATCCTCTCAAGTAGTATACCTAGCTCAACATCATTTTCCTTTGTTTCAAGTATGGCTGCTTATACAGGATCTGCTAGAACATTTACACTAGCTGAGCTTGAAAAGGCTACCAATAGATTCATTTCTAGGAATATACTTGGGGAGGGAGGTTTTGGAAGAGTTTATCGCGGAGTGTTGGAAGATGGAACCAAATTGGCTGTGAAAGTTCTTACAAGAGATGACCATCAAGGAGGCCGCGAATTCATGGCGGAGGTGGAGATGCTTAGTCGATTGCACCATCGAAACTTGGTTAAATTGATAGGAATTTGCACTGAACTGCGCAATAGATGTTTGGTCTATGAACTTATCCCCAACGGCAGTGTGGAATCTCATTTACATGGTATAGTATCTTTTAATCTACCAGCCATTTTGTAGACTTTGTGTGGATGTTTGGGATCTATGTTGAGAAGTAACTTTGAAGTTCAATGTACAGTGCTTTCAGCCCAATGATTTTCTTAAGTTTAGAGAAGTTAGGTGTATGCATGTGCAATATAATGTTCAGACTGCATTTGGTTTCAATATTTCCAGGCCAAGACAAAGAGACTGGTCCATTAGATTGGGATGCGCGCATGAAAATAGCTATTGGTGCAGCACGAGGGCTTGCCTACCTGCACGAGGATTCAAATCCTCGCGTTATCCATCGTGATTTTAAGGCTAGCAATATTTTGTTAGAGGATGATTTTACTCCTAAAGTTGCTGATTTTGGATTGGCAAAAGCAGCTTCTGATGAGGGAAAGGAGTACATCTCCACACGGGTTATGGGAACCTTTGGGTATTTTAGCTGGATTCTTCTGAGGCGCAATGCTTCAGATTTTCATTTTCATTTTTTCAGTAGCTTTAGTTAAAGATGTGGTATCTGCAACTCGTTTTCTGTTATCTCTTGCTATTTTTCTAGTGGGAAATATTGTCTAATAAAACTACTTGTCCGTGCAGATATGTAGCTCCCGAGTATGCAATGACTGGGCATCTGCTTGTGAAGAGTGATGTATATAGTTATGGTGTAGTGTTGCTCGAGTTACTTTCTGGGAGGAAGCCAGTTGACATGTCTCAACCTCCCGGGCAGGAAAATCTGGTTACCTGGGCACGCCCCCTCCTTACTACTAAGGAGGGCTTGGAAATGTTAGTAGATCCTGCTTTAAAGGGAACTTTTTCGTTTGATAATATGGCCAGAGTTGCAGCAATTGCTTCAATGTGTGTCCAGCCTGAGGTTTCTCACAGGCCGTTTATGGGTGAAGTTGTGCAAGCCTTGAAACTTGTTTACAATGATCCAGATGGAAGCAATAAGGGTGGATCTCAAAACTCTAGTCAAGTAGAAGATTCACCGTGTTCTGAATTTGAGCTTAAGGAAGACTCTGATCGCACATGTTGGCCGAGCACTCAGTACATACCTGATGGCACATCTTTTGTTACAATTGACTATGATTCTGGTCCACTTCAAGCCCAGGGTTTGGGTGTAGAGAGGCCACTCTCAGCATCTGCCTTGCTTCCTTCATCTGGATACTTTATCAGGGAATCATCGGGGTCTTTCAGGAGGCACAGCTCCTCTGGTCCCTTGACAACAAATAGAAGTAAACCATCCTGGTACAGGATCCGTGGTCTAGCAAGAGGCAGCATGAGTGAGCATGGCCTTACAAGGCACTTTGGAACTGGTTTAGACACAGATGTTCATGAGCTTTGGCCCTAATGGTTTTGTGCGATGTTTTTGGCCTGGATATGACATGAGCTGACCATAGCTTGTAATATTAGGGTGCAACATGGAAAGAATAAATTAAGGCTCGTAATGAAGGTTGTTGATCAATCATTAAGGGCAATTTTGAGCTTTCAAATAAATTAATTTACAAATTGCTTGCTTGATATTTTTGAGCATTAGTTTAGTAAACTGTTCCTGTATGATGCATGAGATTATATTTGCACCCTGACTGTCATAGAGAAGAAACAAAATGATTATTGGGGCCATGGCACTGAACCTTGGCAACCGGAATAAATCATCATGGTCCTTGGGTCATGGGGTTCATTTTCTTGATGAAGTGGACACTCGAGATTGATGAATTTCTGGGAACACTTAATGCTACAGCAGTGGAATGGTATGGTGCAACGGTCAATCACCACAATCAGGCTCTTTCTTTTCTTGAATATGTAGTTCAGAACGAGACAACAAGCAGATAGAAATCAATGTCTGGATGGAGGCCTTGTTAGCATCTATTCATTGCAGACACTTTATTTCGGAAGACCAAATACATTGTTCAGAAATGTTTTTGCATCCGAAGCAAGATTTATATTTTGAAATATACTAGTACTTGGTGGACAGCGGAAGGGCACAGTGTTAAACTGCTAAAGCCATTTTGTTGCCACTTAAAGCACTTTTGACTGCATTGTAGTGGGATAGTTTTGATCCTCAAAGTGGCACTCCTATGTACTATTCTGTTTGTATTATGCTTTGTCATTTTTTGTACTTACGAGCATTTTCCCAAGGATCTCAATTTTATTTTTTAATATTCAGAAGTCTTTTCTCTTGTTACAGCTGAACTTTAGCGTGAAGATTCTTAATGCTGGATCATTCTACTCGTGAATTTTGGATTGATTGCTAGATGTCTACCGACAACCGGCTTTAACTCGTAATTTGCAAATCTAAAAAAACAGATTTAGGTTGTACAAATATCACACGCACCCTCTTGAATAATTTCTTGGGTCTAAAATTGAAATTGTTAGAAAGGTTTTAGATTTCCACAACCGTGCTCGAATGTGGCTTTGATATTGGCCTTGGCTATCAGTGGTACTAATTATAGATTCATCATTTTGGTATTATGGGTTTAGCATAAGAGCTGCCCTGCTGTCTCTCCAATGGTTGATAAATTGCAGTGTCTCCTATGCTAATGTCAACCCACAGTGATCTGTATGTGCATGCTACTTCACACCATCACCCCTCAATGAGTGCTAAAGTACTACAAACTTGAGCTACGATAGCCTTGAACCTACTATGATCACCTAGAGGGGGGAGATCAAACGTTTGTCTGAGGTATTTAAGAAAAAATCGGTCACAAAAGTAATCAGAGTTCTAGGGCTTTGAAATTGGTGAGGAGTGCACAAGTCATGCCTCACATTGAGCTAGATGACAATAGAAAGCCGACAACTTTTCTTTTTTACATTGAGGGGATTTTAACAAGATTTCAAAAATCTAGCACCGGTCATTGCATTAGTAGAGGATGATTAATGAACATGCCATGGACGTAAGAAAAAAAAAGATTGCTCGAGTTAGCCCTAGCATAGCATTCTTATAAGGTGAGAGACTGCATTTGTATTGAGAACACCGAATTTTTAGCCATTGGAGTATAATTTCTGTAAATTTGTGGTGGTAAAAAATTGCAAATATAATAACATGAAAAAGAGGTGTTGGTCTAGGTTTAAACTATTCTTGGAGGCCAATGATAAATTTGATTAAAAATTCGTACCGATAATAAATATGGCTAGCATTCGCATGTGAACACTGCAGTGGAAACACTGAAGGTAATGCCTCAAAGAAATTAAACTTCGAGGAGAAAAAAATTGCAGGAGGAAGAGGAGCGATAAAGAAGGGGTATGTAGGAGAATAAGTCCACGGCTGGGGAAAATGTTAGGGGAAACCTATGCGAAAACCTTCTTTCCTAAGATGAGGAACATATGAGCCACGTATCATTTTTGTCAATCATTTCTGTCAATCATTTCACGGAGAAATTGGGTGCACTCAAAAGTTTTTGTTTGTTACGTTAGTAATTTCATTTTGTGGTAAGTTAAAACACATCAATGTAAGGGGCATTCACTCGCATGTGTTTACAGACAACGTAAGAGGTAGGGATATATGGAGTGGACTTAACATTCCAAGGCGAGTCGACGTAGTAAATAAATTTGATAACCACAAACCATGGTTGATCATATGGTTTGTGCTATCTTTACATACCATTATCTTGCATCATCATCCTCACTTTCCCACATAATAATAAATATTAGGTGCAAGATTTTCCTTATGGATTTGTAGTTGACATTGCTTCCTCAACATTTCATGTGTATCTATAACGGACATGTTTTCCATGACCACCACTCTTTCATCAACTTCATCACCGCTAACAATGTTATTGTAAAGGTTTTAACACGTGCCCTGACACTGCTCTCATAGTGATTACCGTGTCAACCCTATCGAAAACTAGACGTAATGCTAATTAGTCTTTAAGTGGTGCCTATAGGTGTATTGTGTGGAGAGGCAAGTAGGCTGATTGCATCGGAGTCTCCTTTGCCACTGCCAGTAGGTAAGGAATCTTGCATATGTTTGAATTATGCACATTAAATGTTAGATATGGAAAATTTATGTTTGAGGTTCCTTTATTGCCAACTTCGTAAACATTTGCAACTAGGGTTTCTATTTAGTGATTAAGGTATCCATTAGGGTTTTCCTCGTTAAAATCCTCATGACAACATTTTTCAATGACCATCGGCAAGAAACCTTAACCATGTATTTCTGTGGCTCAGCAACCCATTTTCTCACTGTGGGGCACTGGGAAAAGAGAAATTATTTTTTATGTGCGCTCCTACGTCCTCCAATGCTCATCCCAGGTTATAAATAGGGAATGCTCTAGTTTGAACACTATTATTCGCTTAATTGGTTTGAAGATTACAATTTGGTTGATCATTTTGAAGATTATAATTTGGTTTATTTATCATGTTGTTATGTACTTGTTTGAGATTTATTTGTTTGGTCGTGGTGGTGCGAGTTGTGAATTAGAGAGGGCTAGCTGGATAAGGACCCACCTTTGACAATTTGATTTTCTCCTAGTCGCTGGTTCAAATCAATTCTTCTCGAATTTTTTATGTACGTGTAACAATCATTAACTATGTATGAGATCACAGAGAAAAATGCAAGTTTTGAGGTATACACAATGCAAATCAAGGGTACCAGCTATGAATTCAAAGTGTTCAAGTTTTTCAATTAAGCTCTAAACATCTTTACCTGCAATTAGTTTTTTAAACACCTTTGTTGTCCTCCATGCATAAACTAGGTGAAGAAGGAAAATAATATTGACATGCATAGATGGAAGATCAGGATAGATGATGTAATGAATCATGTTGGTAGCATTGTCTTTGGTGGGGAGTGTTGTGTACTTGTTCAATTATTTATTGGGTTGTTGATGTTCAGATCCTGGGTTGGCCAGGTAGAGAATAGGCGTGCTATCAAACTCGTAGTGACACATACTCGATGACAATAATAATAATAGTCCATGAGAAAGACATTTTTTGTGGAAGCTTTCAAATGGGATCATCATCCTTCTTTAGTAGGAAAAAGCTTTACCATGGATTAGTGGTAGAGATGAAGATTATGTGGGAGGTGGTCTCGAGTTTGAATATCAAGTAGAAAACAAAATTGAATCTCAGCTTGGCATCTTCAAAACTCTTCAATAATGAAAGGAAATCCATTTTTCCAGGGCTTTAATAATAACCAATTACCTTACCAATGTGTTGATGGTATTGGTGGTACCACAGTTCCCAACTTCTGGAGTAAATGGCATAAACACTCATTCATGTGGACGGTTGTGATGCATCCATGCATCAATGGCCAAGATTATAGAAGCCATTCACATCTATTGTGGGTGCCAGATTTAGCCATTGTTTCATCTAGGAAAACACATTTGGTGTAATTATAAAACATGCACGTGCAACAAATAAGAACTCCCACATTCCCAAACTTACACTGACACCCTACAAATGTTTTTAGTGTGTAGTGGAAGCATTATATGTTGGGCTCGCTATCCACATTACTCTCAACTAGGGATGAGATTTGATGGCTGACCCCGCCTCTCAAACCAAAAATTTATGATGTTAAGAGGTTTTAAACAACCTTTCCATCTCTTTTAAATACATTTTATTTATTTAATAATTTAAAAAATACATTGTTTGTTTTAGCAGTATTTACAAGTGTCGGATAAGTTTTAGGGATTATATGCTTGATATAAACACATTTTCAATAAAATATCTTATTTAAATATCTATGTAATGTTGCATTTATATTTATATTGAATGTGTTCATAGTGATAATGACTGTTTAGACAAGTTCTTTCATGTTAAATAGAGACGGGCTGACAATTTTGTAAAGTATTAAATACGATTAAAATAGACAAAAACATCCGAGATGGGCATCAAAACTCAGATTTGCTCTCATCTCGTCAAAGCCTTTGGTAGGTTGGTGAGTTACTTGGTGTTGGATCTTTACCTCACTCGAGTGACTCTCCATCAATGATCATTGACACATGGACAACTGCGATGCAACTATGCATCAATGACCAAATACATCATGACCATTCACATCTATGCTAGTGTCCAAACTAAAAAAAACTTTGCTCCAGTTTTGAAAATTGACTTGAATTATACTTATTATGAAAAATATGCACAACCTTAGTACAAATTACCAATTAATTACCTTACACGTTCCTTTAATGTCAAAACCCCATATCATCAAAAACAGGGTCGCAAGTGCAACCTTCTTTCCATATGGTCTAGATTCCATGGGTATGTGATAAAAAATTCTCCATGTAGCACTTCTCGTGCCTTTAATTCATTCAAATAAAAATTTTAACAAACAAACAATTTTCAATACTAGGGTTGAAGCTTTCATGGCCTTCCATAATTATTGTAATTATAAATATAGCCTAAAGTCTAAAAAATATTTATTCGATAAAAATAGCTACGGATATATTTGTTCTCTCTTCCCTTGGTAACAAACAACAAAACCAAGAAAAGAGGAAATGCAGAGAGCAACCCATATAGAGTGTACAAATGACCATATGGAAATGGTTAGATGGAAATAAAATGGAGTAATTGTATGCACCCAAACTTACACATGTGTTACATTGACATGTATGGTAAAGTCTCCAATGACGAAAGAATCCTTCTCTAGAACAGTGATAAGATCGATATCCCTTCTATTCATATTTAGCATGCTTGTCTTAGCTTACCTTTCACAATTTTAAATCTTTTAGCTTTCTGTGCCTTTGTAAACAGATTTTTTGCTTTTTTTTCTTCATATTTTTGTTCTAAGTCATGTAACCACCACGACGGTTACTTAATCGCCTGTCTACACAACCGCCACGATGGTCGCGTAACCACCGGTTTGCACAGATCGATAGTTCTATCTGCTTTTATTCGAGAGTTCAAATTGCGTGTTTTGAGCGCATGTTTCAAATTTGTGAGTCATTTCATCACACGTTTCTGGACTATTTCGCTTGATTTTTGGCTTGATGAGTTTGTATTGGAGTCTTCTTCTCAGTTTACTATCTTTAGAATTTTAACTCCCTCTTTTCTTGATGATTTGACACTTCTTGATTGCCAGGTGTTCTAGACATTTTCTTCTTCACATTTCTATAAAAAACCAAATTTTAAGCTGGATGATGGGTTGGAGATTTGAGAGTATTGCACTACATAGATTAGAATATGGTAGTATATTCTTAATTTATTGAATTATTATCTACTAATCCTTACCTTACAAATTTCCCTTTGGGCTCTATAACCTATTGTTCCTTACCAACCATGTTTACAACTCGATAATAAGTATCTCTATCTTGTTTACAACCTTATACAATCAATCTACAATTAATAGTTTAGTAAAACATCACCCCTTATTCTAAACTTAGGCTTTGGAACCCTACATTCTTGATATGGTATGGACTACAATCTTCTAGATACACAACATTAACACCTTACAACCTTCTTGTGTGTAGCCTTAGAATGGCTCCCTTATTTTCCTAATCTACACTATCTGGAATAGAAAGAAGATATTTTATTAGACCATTTTTTTCTTGCACACAAGTGAAAATGGAACACTTTGTCACATGTCTCGATTGGAATCGTATATGCTTACCAAGATTATTCACACACGTTCTTAATAGTTACTGTGATTTATAATACAATCTTGACACTATATTATACTAGGTTCAAAAGTAGGAAATGCATGTCCATAGAGACTATAGTTTATTCACTCAAACATATCTAATTGAGTAGTCAATTAAAATGCTTTATCGTTTAAAGAGATGAGTTCTTATAGTCATCTAAAATGATTTTGTTGATTCCACTAATACTCAATATGTCCATTGACATCTTATTCAACTCAATTGAAAACATTAATTACAACATCACCATTAACACACTCCAGATGCATTAAGATAGTATAACCCTTTCACAAATTGCATATCAACTATACGTCTTTTCATCAATCTCTATATATCAATACCTATACAGGGAAATGGCCCAACGATGACAGACCTTAAGGGGTGCATATACCCACTTAAGCATCATATAATTAGAAAAAAATCCTTTAATATATTGTGATCTCTCCAATTTACTAATTTCTTTTGGACTCGTAAAATTATTTTAAAAGTACTTTTTAAAGATATTTAAATTAGGTGGTTTTAAATATAAAGAAACTTGAAGTAGACCATTCCTTGAGGATTAAGTCATATATTTGGTGTTTACCTATGTGTCATTATTTGATTGGTCAAATGTTTGAAATGACTTCATGTGAATTATGATTTTTGTTCTTGATGATGGATCATAGGAGATGATATGAAATGTCGATTCAAAAATTGCCTACAGTCTTTCCAAAACCTCATATAATAATCTTATGGACTATAGAAGTATAAAAACTATGATTCATGTGAATTGTTTTATTAACTACTTTAAATTTTGAAAATGACGTGTACTCACTTTAGTTAAAACAACATTTATTAGTATTTTTGTCCGCATATATATTCTCTACTATTAGTCCATGCACGCTCACTAAAATCCTTTCCCTTAATTAATGATTTGATTATATATATATAAATTTATTTAGATAATTATATATATTTTAATAATTTGAAATTAAATATATTTAAAATTAATCTTTAAATATTTAAATTAAGGATATAATGGTTAAGTATATATATTAAGTATATTTATATAACTTAAAAGTAAACTACTCAAAAATATAATTATAAATATATAAACCAAAAGCTTAATATAAATAATATCATTAACTTCACAAATTTATTAATTATATATTGCTTTTATAATTATAATCACATTTACAACTTATCATGGATACATTTTCATCCGTAGAAATAATATCATCTCATGTCAAAATTAGATAGACATAAAACTTTAAGACAATATCAAATATCGGTACATGTTTATATTATAGTGGATATAGTGATATACAAACCCTTGTCTATATTTGGACTTTGATATATTTATATCATGCACTTTGATATATAAATATAGGCTATATCCCAACATATTTGTGAGAATTTGTCTTGTTTGATCTTTTTAAGTCTAAGTTAATGTCTTCACATGGCTCTTAGACTCAATTCATTAAGTATGAAGACCTTTCTTTAAGATGTACTCGATGATTTTTGTTGGGTGTCACACTATTTTTCCTCTTTTATTCCTTTCTCATCATTTAGATCCTTATATCACTTAAGATGGAGGAAAAAAGACGACCCACTTAATAAAGAGTTTGTATGGTGCAAGTATAGGGTTTTCTTTTCTCAGAGTTCAGATTGTCCTCGACCCCCTTTGTTGTCTATTGATCCTTTCGTCTCCTCTTTGCAAATTGGTCACGTGGTTGAGGTGTATGTTCTTGATGGGCAACATGCTCCCTCTAGTTTAATAGAGACTTGGATGTTGGGGTTTTAAGTATTGGCATAAAGGAGTTACTTTAAGTTGTAAATGATCAACCAATATACAATACATCCCCTCACTAGCCCGATATAACGAGGCTCAAGGTTGATATTGGATCAACGGTGAAATGTAAAGACTGTAGATATAAGGCTAAAGACTGAGTATGGATGCTGAGGATTTGGTTGGAGATGTCTCTTAGTGGACGATGGAAACTTCCCTCTCTTTCTAAGAGAGGAGACTAGTTGATACTCACAATTAACTTCTCCCTCTCTGTATACAACTCTTTTTCTTTCCTTTTGTTTGTTTGTAGGGTGGTCTTTTTGCTAGCTATAAATCTGCTAGATTTTTGACGTTAGATTTTGACATCATTTTTGTTGGTCTATTTTCAGCTTTATTTTGTTAGAGATTGATCCTTTACTTTGGTCTTTCTTATATTTCTTTCGAGTACATAATTTAAGTTTGGTTAAAACCTTCTAATTATTTTTGAGGGAGACTAAAACCCTTGTTGTTCCCGATAATTCATATCTTTAAGTAATGTATGTAAAAAAGGTTTGAGCCCTTTCAACCATTAAGTAGTACCATTCTTTTTTTATTGTTTCAAAGTTATTATTCTATTTTTATATCATACACTTGGACATACAGACCTTAGTCTATATCCCTAACCAATTTAATTACGAACCCTTCCAATCCATGCTATTCTAAAAGTGATATTGAAAATTTTAAATCGTTTGAAGGCCTTAACGCACAAAGTTCTTTTCAAAATTATTTTTGGGTCTATCTAAAATAAATGTTTATTAACTACAATGTAGTTGACGCCATGAATTTGATGACCCCGAGGCACGTGTAGTTCACGTCCTCATTTGCTGTTATGCCTACTCCAAGATCATAATTAATTCTCCATTACCAGATTTTATGGAACCTGCCTGCTAATCCAGCTGTTCCTTATGAAAGAAATGAAAGTCAATGAATGAAAGGAAAACCAAGAAGAGAAGCAAAGTTCCATAAAAGTTTAGAAGTACATGACAGTTCATTAGGGAGCTGGTGCATTCATTAAAACATGGCAGAAATATAGATCGATTGATCACTTTGATAAAGCGCTGCATTCATTGTTAACAATTTCGGAGCTGAGATTTTTCAAATTGCTTTTTGGGATTTTGATAAATCCAATCACTTAATTGCATGGTAGTTGTAGTAGGTTGTAAGGTAAAGCCTGGGCATTAATACAATGCACCAGATGTAGATGGAAACAGCAAAAATAAAAATGGTAGCTCCGGGTGTTAGAGTTCATGACAGTCACAGCATCAAAAGCGGCAGTTATGACGCATTTATAAGTAGATTGCTCAAGTTTGAATATGAATTCAGAGGATGTGAGTACAGAGATAGATTGGATTAAGGTGGAAAGTGGTATTATGGGATAACATTTACATGGTACAGTCAGAAAACAGGGTAATAATGTACAAGGGATTAAACAAAGAAAGATGAAGATGATGCATAAAATTCAGAAACATGGGATCTTGCAGACATTTTAACCAAATAGCCCTCTTGTAAGCTTAGCATGATAAGGAAAAGTATATAATGTTTCAATAAAAGTTTAGCAGGGCTGACAAATTTAGAGCGGCTTAGACTTTAGGCTTTGGATTATGCTATGATATTAATTGCAGTTTTGAATTTTTGGCAGTATTGGTATGCATACAATTAAAGGACAATTGGGTGGTGCTTTTTTCAATGTCAACCTAAGCCTAGGGTGTGTTTTTGCTGTTGAGGTGACCATTGCATTCTGCTTCATCATACTTCTAGTCATTTCATAAAGGGAATGAAAAGGACACAGACAAGGTATAGAAAGTAAGTAATAATTTTCATCATAATAACCAAAGTGAATGGGGGACAATGTGATTGGCCCGGCAGCTGTTATTTTCTAAGGTAACGAGATCAGATTTTTTTAATAAAAAATGTGAGGAAGGTTCTGATTCCTTTGAAGGGTTGAAAATTTTCCATAAAAGTGTGAAGAGGAGTAATTTATATAATTTGGAGGAGACGATTTGCAGTAAGTGCAACAGATGGTGCAATAAAGTAGTGTATTGAAAGAGCTGATGTAATCTGATGGAATGCATCTAATGTCTATAACTGCACTCAGTGACCCATGCTCTACTTTCCTTGAATTTTGAGGCAGGGAGTAATTGTTCATGAATTCAGGGCAGTGTGTGCCTATTAGTATTTACAGGCCTCGGAGCTCGCATTTGAGAGACATGGAAGAGGAGGATTATAAAGGAGGTTGGTTTGATTAATTTATTGTTGGTAATGCTATTATGGAGGCAGCCTTCATTAGAGCAACACCCACAAAGAGATCATGGAGTTGGAAAACTTCAATTCTTCTTTCGGTATTTGTGATGTTGTTCGCTGTCGAGGGAAAGGCAGGGTTTTCTGAGATAAATGCCAATTTGTCTGGGCTGGGGAGAGATAATTTTGCTCATCTGGGTTTAAGGAGCAGCAGAAAATTGTCTAGGATTCATAAACATTTAAGAAAAATAAACAAGCCTGCTATCAAAAGCATTCAGGTAAGTGCTGAAGTAGTTCATAAAATTTATGAAGTACAATAATTTTTTCTTCCAGAAAACGTGCTGAGAACTTATATTCCGATGTTTATTTAAATTTTATTCAATCAAATGCAGAGCCCAGATGGAGATATTATAGACTGTATTAACATTAAGAAGCAGCCTGCTTTTGATCACCCACTGCTTAAGAACCATAAGATCAAGGTAAGAAGATATCACAACATGAACTCAGACACCCTTCTGTTAAAATCTTATTAATAGAATGAATTCACTTAGCTCCATAAATTGAATGGAATATGTTCAATCATATAATCCGGTTTGGGTGTGCTTAATGCTGTGCAGGATCTGCCAGAGTGGCCTTCAAGGTTTCCCGAAAGGGTCAATAGAACAAGTTTTAGTGTCCATACTGCTCAGACTTGGCACCTCAGCGGACATTGTCCAGAGGGATCAATTCCAGTAAGGAGAACTTCTGCTGAAGATCTGATGAGAGCTGAATCTCCTCAGAATTATGGAAGAAAATCACACGGGTCTACCAGATTTTCCCAGAAACCTGATGTCATCAACGGAAATGGACATGAGGTACTTTTACGACATTTGTTTCCATAATTACGTTGATTAGAATGCATCTTTGAGCTTTACTTCTAAAAGTTTTCAACACCTTGCATTGCCAGCGGCCTTCATGGTTTTACATTTTATAGTTCTCATTACTGCATTACATGAACAGTGTTCAGGAATAGTCAGTAAAGTTGCTATATTGGGCTTGAGATGAAATATATTACCTATAGATTTCACTGGTCTAACATTATTCTGTGAGTGGCAGCATGCAATAGCCTATGTTCAAGGAGAAGAATACTATGGTGCAAAGGCTACTATAAATGTATGGGCACCAAGAATCGAAACTATGAATGAGTTTAGCTTGTCACAGATTTGGGTTCTCTCTGGGTCATTTGACGGTTGGGATCTCAACAGCATTGAAGCAGGCTGGCAAGTAGGTTTCTCATGCTTCAATAGTACCAATACCTGTATTCATTTTAGTAAATTAATAGAACTTGTCAGAGAGCTCATGCTGTGATTGTTCTGGTCAGGTCAGCCCTGAACTGTATGGGGACAGCAGGCCTAGACTCTTCACTTATTGGACGGTTAGTATTCTATTTTACCGTAAATTTGTTAGCCTAAAATTTCTTTTGGTGATTCAGCCTGTACATGTCATATAATATCATAACATGATACTGTGCGTTGCAGACTGATTCATACAAGGAAACTGGCTGCTACAATCTTCTATGTTCAGGTTTTGTGCAAACCAACAGCAAGATTGCGATAGGTGCCGCCATATCTCCTGTTTCTAAGCTCTCAGGCACACAGTATGATATCACCATGCTCATCTGGAAGGTGATTAGTATTGCCCATAGTTACCAAATACTTAAAAGATTTTCCGTATTTTCAATTCAACTGTATATAACTTAGTATTTTTAGTGGTAAAATATTAAAGTGCAGGTTCTAAATAAAATTATGTTATTTTATACTCTATAAACATTTAAATTATGAACACTTCCAAGATTTTATAGTCAGTAGTTATAAGAATTTTCATTTATTAATATTGTTTAGAAAGTTTTCAGCAGTCCCTGGAAGATTAGTGAGACCATATTTTTTCCAAGTATTTTTTTTTATCAATCCTCTTTTTTCCATATTTAAAGACCATCACTTCATACTCTGGTACCAATTTTGCTACCTTAGTATTGCCCAATAAATAGGCATGTTTTGGTCAATTCATTTGATCATTGATTTATCACAACGAAGGAAAAAATTAGTTTTGATTGTCATAGGCTTTCAGATCCAGTTGTTCAATTACATTAGGTATGAGACTTTTCACTTCAAGTTTTCAGTCAATATTAGTTTTTTTGGGGGGTTTGATGCTTGATGTGAATAGGGTATGTCTATAAATATAGACCAAGTAGGTATGAGATCATGTAATATAGTACGAGCACCTACAAGTAATGTTGAGTCATATAAACATATGAGATAGACTACCCTTTCTTGTTGATTGTTATGCTTGATGTAATGTTGTTAAAGTTTTGTTCCGTATTCTACCACTAACATTCTATCTCTTGGCAGGATCCTAAGCAGGGAAACTGGTGGATGGAGTTTGCAGACAACACATTGGTTGGCTATTGGCCTTCTGAACTGTTTACTCATCTTGCAGATCATGCAAGCATGGTGGAATGGGGAGGCGAGGTTGTGAACACAGAGGCAGGAGGTGAGCACACTTCCACTCAAATGGGAAGTGGTCACTTTGCACAAGAAGGATTTGGTAGAGCAAGTTACTTTCGGAACTTAGAGATAGTGGACAGTGATAACAGCTTAAGAGCTGTTGATGCCATGGCTACTTTAGCAGAGCATACCAACTGCTACAACATACAAAGCACCTACAACAGTGATTGGGGTAATCATTTTTATTTTGGTGGACCAGGAAGTAACTCACAGTGCCCTTAGTAAACAACCACTTTACTAATTAGTTTCTATTTGGAGTGACCATCACCAAAACTTGGTTTCTGAAGATGACTGATGAAGCTTCATTGGAGAGGAGGGCAAAAGCTTCAGTATATTCTTATGCAATTTATAAAAAGAACTAGAGAAAAGAAGAGATTTAACAACTAGTCAAGCTAATTGGTTTCTCTTTGGAGCAACCAAATCTGTATACGACCATCTCTCCTGTATTTTGTAGCATATGCCATTCTTGCATGGCAGTCTACCGACCTCCCTCGTACCCTGGGAGATATTAATTTCTTTATCTAATAAACTATACAAATTTATTTGTCTTTTTCTTCGATTGTTGTTAGCCATGGCAAGATATTATATATCATGATGTATGAAGACTTTATTGCTTCACCTTGAAAACTCGGAGGGAACACAGTTCAATGCTCTTCCAAACAGAGTTAACCACTATACAAGACACCTATAATAATCATGATATTTGTGTTGATAGATTAACTTGCATTCATCATTCTTTATGGAATTTAATCATTGTTAAGCAAGCAAAATTTTGAATACAGGGGAGCTCATATCTTGTTAGCTATATGGTAATGTTCTTTGACTTCACATCAATGAACTGACCAAAACATAAATAGAGCGGTGACAAAACCCCACCCATGGATTATTGATTTCAAACTTTAAAGCTTCCACCAACTTTTACTTTACATTTATATTGCAATAGACTAAAACGTCTGCATGTGTACTTCAGTCTCTGTTCTACCAGAAATGTCTTAACACATTTGTCCCCTACAAGCTATATATGTTCATTGGTATGGGTTTGATCCTGTCACAGTTTTATAACTGTATATTGTAACTGTTTACCATTCAGAAGCTCCGTAACCCACCAAAAACCGAAGTTAGTTAGTAGCTGATTTCTGGAAAGTCTTATGTTTTTTATCTATGAGCATCACTTATCACCATAATTAACTCAATTTAATAAAAAAGTTGTCCTTCACCCATATTGTTACTGTTATCCCTATGTGCAGATTTATATGAACCGTCTCTTGGTGTTCATGGCTTATGATAACTTCATGTTGCATACATTCATACAAGGGAACTGGCTGTTAGGATCTTCCATGTTCTGGTCTTTGTGCAAACTAACAAAGATTAAAATTGCAACGGCTGTTTCTGAGTTTTGTACTCGGTCTAAATATTAAATAAGTTTGCAAATTGAATTTGTCAATTAACTGATGAAAGGTTTAGTTGGCAGTAGATATTTCATATATATTTATTTATGATTAAATAGTTTATAAATTATTAATTTGAAAAATATTTATAAATAGTACTTTAAAGGTTTTTTATTTCAATTTTTTTGTATAATATATTAAATTATAATTTTATTATTTAAAAAAAATCTCACTTATAAAAAATATTAAATTAGTTACATTAATATATTAAATACAATTTTTTTTTTTTCAAAACAACGAAAATTTCATATGACTAAAATATTATAATTTTTGAATTGACTTCTTAAATAAAAGAAGAGAATTATTGAATGGGGGTCAAATATAAATTATATTTAAAGTTGACATTAATTGTTATCCACAATTATTAGAGCCTCCAACACCAACTCTCATTATTATTACAAAACACCTATCAATATAATTAAATAATACTTTCATTCTTATATAGTAAATTAATATTTCAATTGAAGGGGTCTTTTTATTAGCATTATTCATAAGAATAAATATAAAGAAATACAGCCTACTCATTATACGGATATGTATTCTATAATGATAACAAGGGGTGAAATATAATAGCGTTACAAGTAAGTCTATATAAAATTTGATGTCTATTTTAAATATTTTTTTGTAATATTTTTTTGTCAAAAAAATATTAAAAATAAACATCAAATTTAATATAGACTTACTTGGAACATTATTATATTTCACCCCTTATTTTTTATTATTATATAAGAAATATAAACATAATGTGATGGAATTATTAATCAATGTGAAGTGCATAAAATTTATAAAACTGATATCTATTAACATTTTTGAAATAAATATATTTAAAATATTTATATTAGTTATATCTATCTCTCCAACAAACAAAATAAAATAAATAATTTATAAAAACAAAAAAAATATTTAAAAATTGACGGGTTAACTTTTCTCTAAAATCTCCATATTTAATAAACATACGAATATTTATGAATAAATCTCATTCATGTTCATTTTTTGAAAAATGATTCCTTGCAGACTTATTTAATATCAAATGCATTGTTTATGTCATGATATATGTGGACTTTGATTCGCTTTCTTCGAAACCTGCAAGGTATAAATTCTAATATTCTTCGAAAGGCATAGAGACAAGATTTGAGCAAATTTTAATGCGTTAACGTAAGTAAAATAAAACCATATAAATTGATTTTGTGGAAGGCGAAGTCAGCAGACAGGCTTCGCACTTTCTATTCCCTCTAAACTAGAGGTTTTTGATTGAATCTATGATAAAATTTAGCAACATCACCTCGAGATGTTATTGTTAAGGCCGGTTTAAAATGTATTTTCATTATTTGAAAACGTGAGTTATTTAAAGAATGTTGAGAGGCGTGTTTAAAAAAAATTATAACTGACTAATGTCAAATCGTATTAATTTCGTTTCATGACTATGTTCGCTGGAAAAAAATTCTTTCCAAACAAAAATTAGATTATTATTTTATTAGTTTTTTTCACGGAGTGATGTTAAATGGTGTCATGTTTATGGAAAACATATTATTATTATTTTTTAAGAAAATTTAAATTGATTAATGTTAAATGGTATCAATTCATTAGTAAATTTGTCTCTTTTTTTTTTTTTTTGAAAAGGACAACATACTCTAAATATTATTAATCAAGTTTAAAATTGAAATTATGGGGCATGCTCTCATACTGCCCGCTTTTTTAGTTGAGAGAATCTTGTCATGTTAAATTTAATATAATATAAGATCCTCTTTCATAAAAAATTATCATATGATAGAAGTCAAATATAAGATTGTCATTATCATCCACCAACACTATAATCCTCCATTACCACCCTCAACAACTATTATAAAATACTTATCAATATAATTATACATATTATAATTAAAATATCAATTAAATAATATCACAATTGAAATAGTCCTATTACTAGCAATCGCATGTGCACAATGCAATGTGAACGCCGAACAATATATGTTATTTGATTTAGAGGGATAGTTATCACAAATCTATCAGTATGCAATTGCTATATTGATGCAAATTGTCCCTAAAATTATAGAGCAGTAATATATTTCACTAAGAGGCATATCTAAGAAAGTGGCAATGACCAGCTATTTCCATAAGGATGCTTGAAATTTAGATTAGAACATTAGGATAATGTGCAATCAGTGGTCACCCATCAATCATTGAACTGTAATCCACATCTAAAAACTTAATCTTTGAGCGTTCCTTGATAAACAAAAGAAATTTGTGTGGTGTGAGACCACATATTGACATATTAAAACTAAATCACTGACCATTGTCTAGATGAACAAGAGGAAGTTGTGAGTCTATGTGTCCAGAACTGATCCCATCTTACATTATACCCATAGCATTGGGCTTATATGACACTAAGATAGTTGATATTCAAACAATGTGCATATGTTTCAAGAAAAGCCCAAAATGCATAGCTAAAGAATGATCATTTGTAATCCTTGAAATCGGTAATCATCGATATCTCCATCTCATTGAATCCTTCAATATAAGCAACAAAAAATAACCCCTTCATATTAAAAATTCGAAAGAAGGCTCTACTTTCTAAATGTCATTTGCAATATGAGAAGAAGAAATTTCTGTGTTGCATTCATTTTAGCAAACTAAAAAAAGGTATTAATGACATGACTATCAGAAATTTTAATTCAATACAGAATGATAACTTACAACTTAATATGTTTGTTTTGCCACAAAGGATGGAACATTGCAGTCTAATAATCAGGCACAAAAAGTTGAAATTTGAAAACAAAGCAACAACTAATGATTCTAAAAGATTTTTCATGTCAACATGACCTCGGATCATGTAAGAAAAGCATATAAAGAGAACACAAACCCAATAAGCATATTATTCTTTGTGTATCTGAACATATTGAAGAATCAATTTTAGATAATCTCTGATTGGAGTTAAGAAAATCAGTATACTGATGGAGCTACACTTTTAACCTCCTCCTCACTATTACTCATGTTATTCTCCCTCAAAATGGCCGCCAGAAAAACATTATCAGTTTGCAAATATATTTGGTGTTTTGGTATGGATTTGTATTACCAAGTAAAGGATTAAAGTTGAAATTCTAGTTGCTTGTTCATGGCTAAGGAAGCATAAAACCTCATTTTCACAATCCCTTGCAGTGAGTTCCCAAGACAACTGGGGGCAGAGCTCCTCTTTGCTAGACACATTTAGCTCATTGTTTATAGACCCATGTAATCTCATACATGGAATGTTGTAATTCAATAGGCTTTTAACATATGAGTCCAACATCACACAAAGACTAAAATGAACCCAAAAGCCCCTATGCCCTGCAAGTCATGAAAATTCAATAACAACAAAAGATGAGCAATTAATTACCTCACACCTTTAAAAAACTCTGTTTAAAGTTGTACGGGTTATAAAACACTGGAATTTTGATTGAAATAGTAGCAATACAGATAGTTAATTTGTTGGATATTTGACCTGATTGCATTTTCAGGTTTATTTAGATGAACTATTTGAGAGAATGCCTTAAAGAGGTGAACTATTTGACAAAATTTGGATCTAAAATTCAGCGGGGCAAATCTTTTTCATTGAAGTGGACCATTTTCTTGCAAATCTCTCTTTCAACATTTTCTGACTACTACGGTTCAGACATTCACATAAGGCTTCCTTTATCAAACCATTCCTTGATTGATATATATATACACACACTCAGAATTTACCAAGAAAATCTAGACCCAAGAAAAACCAATTCGAGAAGAGAATACATACATCTAGAGTGGTGGAAGCCACAAAGTTTTGTTTCCCAATAGCCTGGCAAGTGGAGAGCCCCTGGTAAGTATCATTAACTATTATGAAATGGGAATTGCCTGATTGAACAATATAGCTTGCGTTGGCCTGCGCAAGAGTAATTTAGAGGATCACAGTTTGAGTATAATGTCGAAGAGAGGTAGACTAAATATTTGGGATGAGAAGTATGTTCTTACACTTATGTTTCGGTAGGATAAGAACCTTGAGTCTTTTGGATACCTCTCAACACACATAAGTGTTTTAGTGTGCTATCTTCTTGGAAAAGTTTGATTTATAACGTTGGTTGCATGTGTTACAGTTATCTCTTTTATCAAGACTTGTATATCTTAAAAATCATGACTGTCATTGTTACTGACTCATCCATCCACCCACCCACACCAAAAGGACAAGCTGATGTGGGATGTAAGATGCCTCTCAGCACAAATGAGCAATTTAAATATAATGGAAAAAAGACTTGGCATAACAACAATTAATAGGCCACTTAATATCATACTTGTTTGTAACATGTAGGGGGAACACCCTATAGGCAAATGTTCTTTGAAATATGTCTGCGAATTGATCGATAAGGCCACCAATCCCCAGTTTGAAGGTCATAATCCTTGTGTCTGAAAATGCTGCTGCTTCACGTTGATTGATTATCTGCCAATGTCCAATTTCCCTTTCCATTCATAACAATAATTAATAAATGATGAAGCAATTTAATTATCAAAAATAGATACCCTTAAATAAGAAACAAACCGAAGCCATACGTACAGGGAAGATTTCAAAGGAAAAATTGTGCTACCTTTATCCCAAAATTTGGAATCAGGATAAACAAAAGTAAGAATAGGTCCTGTTAACCATCAGAATTATGGACTTGAAAGATATGATGGATCTAGTCCAAGAAATAAAATAACATATCAAAATTTTACTTGCATAAACAACTGTGGAAATTTGACTTAACGTGATGGGAAATGACACACTACAATCCAAAAAAACAAAATTGAAAATAGGTTGTAATAATCATCATCATTATTTACATGAAATACATTCAAGATCTGGTCTAAAAATTACACTATGACATAAAAAATTTTGATATAAAAAAGACACGATAAACACATACAGTGCATCCTCACCAAACCCAGTTTGAGAATAACTTACAATCATTGCGTTCCATGATATTATTCACGTTCAAACATTTTGTCAAACATATGATGCACATAGTCTATATTACTGCACTTGGCATACATGGTAATTAGACTATTCAACAAATATACACTTGGCTCTTCTTAGGCTTTAATGATATGTAAGACATTGCCCTAATCCAGTCGCGCCTCCCCATAATGTTGGCTAATGATATTCAGGAAGCCTACTCACATTGACTTGTTGGATTAAATGAATTGGAAAATATCTAGCCTTTGCTTTGTTGGATTGGGACATCATTCTGTGTTGTCGTTGTTTCATTTTCCTCTTGATTAACAAGTATAACTATGGCCCTTTGTGTACAAAATTCTGAAACATGGCTGTAATGCCATAAAATTTTGCAGATTTAAAAGAATGTTTAGCTTGTAAATTTCATTTCTACATACATAGGATACACATGTATATAAGCCATTTCATATATATATATTTTAAAACTTGAAAAGTAGACACAACTAAAAATTACAGTTTTAATGCACCATGCATGATCATACTTTGCAGATTTATAAACAACAAGATCTTCAAAAGATGACATGTAACTAAAAGAAAACTCATGATTTCAATGTGATAATATTACAAGATTCTTGCAACAATAAAGTAAAAACTTTCTTAGTAATGACTAATGTTTACAAGAAGCAATAAGTACCATAATGGGTATTTACAAGAGTGTAAAACTTCACAAAGCCACATTTATTTACAAAATGAAGGTAATGCCCTCAAAAGATGAGGATGACCAAGAGGACCAAGATGGCAAGAGGCTCCAACTATCTCCAACTTGAGTGTTCTTCCAAGGATGCTGAAATAAGAGACAAGGCTTGTTTACCACCCAACTAATAGGCATCATCACATGCCTTTCCATGGTTGGAAACCATGCTAGCCTCCCCCAAGCCCATGGGAGAGAGGAACAAACTTCCACCATGTGCACAAGTATAAAAGGGATAAAACACAACAAGAAATACATAAGACCATTTAACCACTTAGACATACAACACATGATAAAACAACAACATAAGGATAACAAGGTCAACCTCACAAGGGGAAGAGAAGAAGTAAGATGCCCAAATCAAAGGTGTCCAACCATAGGAGCACTAACAAAAACATGTTTACAAAACTCCTTATACCTCCTAATCATTCATCCTCCTTGTTCCTCCTTTATGTTGTAGAAATCCTTCTTGGGAGGATTTTCAAACCCAAAAGGGTTTCCTCACCAAGAATGGGGAAAGGTTCAAGCCATATGAACCTTTCTCCCACCTCAAACCATATGAGGGGATGAGAAGGGACCTTCATGGCTTGCCAACAACTATGAGGTTTGAGAGGGAAATCCCTCTCTCTTCCCCTACATTCTCCAAAAACCATCAATCCAAATGATGGTGGAGAGAAACCAAAAGAAAACAATAGAGAACAAACAAACAAAACTACATTCACCATACAACTTCACAACAATTTTTTTCACACACATCATTTTATTGATCAAATCACAGTTAATAAGATAATCACAACTAAGAAAGAAAAAGGTTAAGAATCCTACCTCTACAATGCTTTCCAAGACTCTACGCTTTTCCCTTTGTCCAAACAAACCTCCAAGCTCCCAAAATTCTCCAAGTTCTCCCAAAAAAATGAGCCAAGAAGACCCCTTCCTTCCACATGAGGAAGAATAAGAAGAGGAACCCAAAAGTTTCCTTACCAATGGGAAAGTGACAAGTGTCACCCCCTCTCCTCTCAAGAGTCAAAGATTTCAAAAACCAATTTAGTAAAAGTAAACTCAACTTTTAGCCCTTATCACCTAAAATACTAAAAACTAAAATAAAACAAAGTGGCGTAACTTTTAACAAATACACACAAATCAACCATCTTACATGGATGGTGACTAAGGAGGGCAAAATGGGAGGGAAAATCCCTCCAAACCTTGGAAATAAGCCTCCATACCTATTAGGTAGGGTCCAAGGGCCCATTTTCATGCTAAGGGAACTCCCAAACTCAAAAGGGGTCCCTAAAAATGCCCAAAATAACCCAATTTCGGGTTTGGCATGCTTGTGCACAAGGGTAGAGGGTGTGGGGTCCACCCAAGGTTCACATGTGGTCCCCAATCCCTTCTACCAACACACACACACTTACCCAAAACTATCACTTAAATTAAGATGAGATCCCCCAAAACTAGTTTACTTAATAAAACACACCCTAAACATAATTAATTTTACAAGACATAAATACATTACAATTGAGGGTTCACCGATGGTGCCCAAATAAATACACCTATTCTAAGGCCTCAAACATTTAACATGGTTAGGACTCAGCCCGTGGGCCACTTGTGCACAATTGCGTAGCTACCATGAAACCCATGCTCTCCTATACCTGTCACTTGCACACTCATTGCACACATTAACCGCATCTGTCCAATATAAATCATCATATAAACATCACAAACTAAATTACCTTATAATGTCCTAACATCATTTTACAATTGATAGTGCAATGTATACAATTATACACATGGTTTGACACAAATCATCCACAGATAAAATTACAACGACATACACTTAAGCTAGCATGAAACTACCATTATTAAATCCAGAAAAACTATATCATTAATCCAATCGAACCCAAGAACCAACATCTAACCAATAAATCTCACTATCATATAACCTTGTTAGTGTCATCAACATCATAAGAAATATATCAATATACGAATCTAGTCCAATTGGTGCTACGCACCCAAAATACCATAATGTCCATGAGGATAAATAACATAGCAAAATGTCCAAAATCTAACAGAGTCTCAATCAAAACATGTCTATGCATAAAGGGACCAACATATAACTGGAGCTACAAAATGTGGGCACTACAATGACATCTTCACTCAACAATTTAATTATCAAGTATCCTCAGATTAAATGAAGTAGGCGTATTGGGGTTTTTGCTTTCAAAAAGTAGTGGGCAGAGGAAAATGAAGAGGAGGCCGTGAGAATGTTTTGTCAAATGCAGCGGGTGGGTGTGAGAGGGAATGAATTTACTTTCGGTAGTGTGCTTCGAGCATCTGCCAGTTTGATGGCATTGGAAGAAGGTAGGTTGGTGCATGGGAATGTTATAAAAACAGGGTGCCAATTTGATGTATATGCAGCAAGTGCTCTGCTTGACATGTATGCTAAATGTAGAAGGACAGATGATGCCCACACAATTTTTGACAGGATACCGAAACCCAACTCAATTTCGTGGAATGCTCTGATAGCAGGATATGCTCAGAATGGTCGTGGCGATGAAGCTTCTCAACTTTTTAGGGAAACGCAATGGGAAGGGATGAAACTGTGCAAAGGAGCTCAGAGCTGAGCATGCAGGGATTAAAAACTGTTAAAAATAGCAAGAAATCACGAAAACGTCAAGACGGTCGTCAAACCGTCAAATTTAACACAGTTAGATAAATGTCCGGAAGTGCCTTTCCCATAGGGGGAACGCCTTCGACATAAATATAATATTTAGAAAAACATATAAATTAAATACATCATAATTGCTCTATTTTTCTCGAAGAAATAATTGTTTTTCTAATTCTTAAATTTTGCATTTTTATGTCATAATGTATATGGACTTCTGGTTTTCGTTGAAACTTAGGAAGTTATAAATTCATATGTTTGGAAGTTATTTAGAAAAGATAGTATAATACTCCAACAAACTCTAAAGGCATTGACCTATGATAAAATAGTTGATATTGTAGGCGAAGGCAAAGCCAACCGACTTAGCACTTTCTAATTCCCCTAATTTATTGCGACGTAGAATAATAATAACTCATATCCTTAACATTCTAATCGTGGAGCATGGACCAATAATGACGAGGATAGATGTAAAGTTAGGGACTAGTACATGTCGCTTTCTCACTTAAAATTTGAAAAAAAAAGTAGTCAATAAAATGTGTCACATCAAATCATATCAAACAATCACCCAGTCAAATGATGCTACATAAGTAGAAAAAAAACATGACATAATGCCCAACAAATGATCCACCCCTAAATTTCTTTGTATGGAAAACTACTTGATTTAAATACCTTAAAAACTACTTTCCATACAATATAAACGCTCTTAAGAAAATATTTAGATAAAAAATAACAAAATCTATTAAAGAGTTTTTTTTTCAAATTTTATGGTATTTATATAGCTGTTGTACACCCCTCAACTTAAGGTGCACAACCACTGGCTCCTCTCCTTCAGGCATACAAAATTTTAGCATTTATATTTATATTTTTTGTTTCTTTTTAAAATATATTTATCTAAAAATATGAATAAATACTAATATTAAATTATTAAATTATATTTTTGTTATATTATAGTGGTTAATAATTATATTAGTTTTTAATTTTTTTAATCAATTGGTAATAAACGATATTAATTACAACATATGTTGGTCCCATGGGCAAGCAAACTAATCACTTCTCTGAGGCTCTAGCTACACTCTGGGGAATCAAACTTGCTAAGAAACTCAGCATGGGAAACATCATCATCGAAGGTGACTCTATGAATATCATCAACATTCTTAATAATTCCTTAACTCCTAATTGGACCATCATGGATTTTATTAATGAAGCTCACAACTTCTGCAATGGTCTAAATATTATTTTCAAGCACGTGTATAGAGAGGGAAACAAATCTGCGGATTTGTTTGCTAATATGGGAGTTAGTAGCAATGATTACATAGAGTGGCATGATATCAATGACACTCCTACCGATGTCCAAAACATCATTTCAAATGAAGCAAGCCCATCCATTAGTACACCCCACTCAATAGTGCAAACACGTGTGTAATCCTAAGGCTAGATTGCATTGGCATTTCGGGCATGCCCGAATTTACTCTTCCAGGCCCTCGAAAATTGGTCACACGAAGTCTTTCAGGGGGAAAGAAGCGGATTATATCTCTACCTCGCACAGACCTACAGGCTACCGAAGGGCTGTTTGGAAGCTTACCGCTCGCAATTCTCAGTTTAATCCGACGAATTCTCATGGGGTTTTTAGAATGGGTGGTGCCCCTTGCCGTGTGGAACCTAAATTTGATCCCCAATGGCAGGAACAAGTTGAACTGTGGGATACCATCAATATGGAGGGCTTCACCGATTTTATCTAACGCATTAAAGGGCACGACCAATATATCTCCATACAATTCGTGGCAAATTGGAAAGACTGTAATGTCTCCTTTGGAGATAAGAGCTTTCAAATTACTGAGGAATTCATTTCTTTTATTACCGGTCTTAGCATGGAAGGGAATAAGTTTTTCAGGAACAAAATGGACAAGGAAGTAGAAGAAAAATTGTTCTTGGATGAGGGAGAAATGCTCGACATCAAGAAGGAGGGCATCCTGGTTTCCTCTATCTCGCAGCTGTATGATGAGGTGACAATGATGATGGTACGTTATGTCATTCTAGAAGGGAGGTTCTCTACCGTTCCATAGTACCATCTTGTTATGATCGACCACTTTAGACATGAGGTGAAGGTAAGCCTCTCATATTACATTCTGAAATCAATGGAAAAGTCAATCCTAGAAGTTCAGGGCCATAAGAGGACTATCCCCCTCCACCAAGGTGTCATATATCTCATTAGTCAATACTTGTCTAGTGTTGTTGGCAATGACCCATGCCTGCATGCTATGATTTCTCCCCTCCCCAAGAAAACTCGTATCCATTCTAAAAATCCTATATATAGAGACCATGTCTTTGAACCACCCCCTAAACGGGTTCTCCGTATCAACAACAAAGGTAAGGAAGTGGCAGGATCTGGTTCAAAGGGCTAAGAAATTGTGGTTGATGATAGCCCCCCTCTGCTTTACTTGATATTACTGTTGACACCAGTTTAGAGAATAAATTACACATGCAGGCTAGTGTGGTTAAAACCCTCGAAGGAAATGCGGATTTTCTGCTCAAATCTACTATCAAAGAGACATCCTCGGATCCCAATGCAGGCCTCAAAGATGAAATTGCTACCTTGGAAACCAATTTTAAGGCTCTGGAGGACAAATACAACAATTGTTTAGCTATGCATAATGCTATAATGGAACTTATGCAGGTACACATCCGACAAATCTGTGACTCCAGTGGCATCCCGAACACAGTGTGGAAGAACAGAAAGATCACAAGGAATTTCAAAGATTCTAACTGGGACCCCACCATCGCCATTGCATTGAAACTCTATCAGGTATTCAGGGTGGCTGTCAAAGTTTTTAGCAAGTATGTTGGATAATGCTGTCGGTTCCTTGTTTTCGGTGTTGTAGTTTTTTGTGCTGTTGTTTAAGCTGTTGATATGTTGTTTCTAGGCTCTTTGTAGGCAGTTGGCCCCTGCCTTTACTTTCTACTTATTTTTTCTCTTGTGGTTGGGGTGTGGACCTCATAGATCAAAAAACCACAATGTTTCTATGTGAAAACTTATCCTTGGCTGTTGAGCCTTTTGATTAATAAAATCAAGTAAGGTCCCACCAAAACCTTTTACGCGTGAGAATAAAAAATTTAGGTAGTATTATTTTAGAATATACAAGATTATTTTATATTGTTGACTAACATATATGCTTATTAAAAGGAAAGAAACAAGTTTCAAACATCTTATGTAATCGTAGCTTCATTTAGCTATTCCATATATTATGATATAATGCCGTTCATTTTAATAGTAAATGAAGCTTCTAAATCCCTAGTCAAAATTTAAATCAAATATTTAAGCTATCAACAAAATCACAATGGAGCTTTTAGCTGGAATATTCACCAAGAAAAATAAAGCCTTGAAGAAATTGATTTCAAAAGTGTGAAATATATTAACATATTCAACACTAGTCTGAATATGCTTAACATACATCGTGCTCTGAAAAAGTGGCTTTTTTTTTGCATACCATATTGATTAAGGTTTCCACTACCTTCTGCAACAATTGCTCTTTATGTGTTTTAGACAAAGTTTTGAAATATTTCTTAGCCATCGATAGCCCCACAAAGATGACCTTGTGAACTTGAATGAATCCTTCTAGAATAAGATAAGACTCAAAACTCCATCATATGATTAAGATATGGTGGGAATTTTTATCATTGACTTCCCCAAACTTTAAATTTAACTAAGGATTTATTTAGAATATCAAACATTACATGGAATGGCTTGAAATCTTTTAAATGGGATCAACTTTCTACACTATACACCACCCCAGGAAGACTGTAGAATACCTATCATACAATAATTTCAATCACCCTCATTATTCTCACCATCCTAAATCCTAGAAATGGATTCAACATGGTGAGATATTTCAATTTCTTATGCACCCCCTTTGTTGTTTCAATCTTATCCTTCTTGTCTATGGTAATAAATCTATTTATAAGGTATGCTACGGATGATATCCTACAATCACTAACCTCTTTACCTATCAAGAAAGTTCTTAGACTTTGCTCCAAGTTTAAGTCGAATACAGGTCTCAAATGTCTCACATCACCATGTAATGGGTATCAATTCTATTAAGCATTCTTACTAAAAGCTTTATCTAAGACTTGTAATGGACTTTCTTTGTGCCATATTAATGAGCAAGGGAAAGGATATTCACCGAGGTGCTTAGGAATGTTGTTATCCAAGAACCGTGGGAGGGCAAATGACCCTACTTGATACCCATAGGTGTGACTTTTAAAGGCAAGGCATTCCATGCTTTGCGTATCACAATCTGATCAATAATTATCATTAAGGACGTGGACCTAGCTTACAAAATCTTGCTCAACCAAGTTAGGTTATTCTATATGAGAAACAACAGTCTAGTTGGGAGTACTTTGTTGCAACTGGTACCTCTAAATATTCATAATACTTGTTCACACTTTCCATCTTTAGTGCACAAACCTTGAGAAGTTCCACTATTGCTAAGCAACACATGGATTTGCTCCCCGCCAAACAGCCATCAAGCCTTGGCTTATGTGGAAAACATGATGGCCTCTTCATCAATTCAATATTCCTTCTACACGGATCTTACATTCTTTAATTGGCACATGAATGTCTTGGCTTGTGGGAAGTGTTCATGTCGTCTCATTGTGTTGGGTTTTCTATAGACTTAGATCCTCTCCAAACAGGTATATATATGGTTAACAACCAGTAGCTAAAAGAGAGACAAAAGTGTTCCTTGAGATCACAACTTTAAGCAATGACAACAATTCTAGCAGTTGCATTTGACCTTGGGTATATAAATTTATCTTCCCAAGGAGGCAAGAGGTTTGTGTAATTGTTTAAAAGATACACATTGAGCAAGAGGCATTGCACACATGCACTAATATGGATTTATAAGGCATATTGAATAAGTGGAAGTGATTGTAAAATCTTGCTCATTAAACTATATTTAAACAATTGTTGGATCACCCCCCTAATGAGGATAACGTCTATAGGGAGGACTTAAGATGTCAATCCTTTGTATGCCAAGACTTAGGATTTAGGTGATGCAGCTACGATATAAGGAGTCCAATTAAAAAATGACTTATACACATGTGCCGGTATGAAATAATACACCTGTTGGTTGACTCGCAACCTTTGCACATAAAAGCAATTAGAATTAAAAAGCACATCATTGATTTCTCTAAGGAAAAAAAGGCTTACATAAAAAATAAATAGATCATAAATAGATATAATATCTACATAATCTACGAGGAAATACAATAATAGTCTTATGTAAATTGATTAAAACAATCCAAAATACCATCCTATACTCTGAATTATATGTTTCAAAAGCACTAATTGAACTAACTACACTACCACCGAATTCCCCCTTTGTTTTCTCAAGTGTAACATGCGAGTTCATACATAGAACCAACTACCACCTACTTACGGTATTAAGCTTATGCATTTTACATAGTTTTACCCATATGACCACATCTATTGAAATTTCTCATATAATTAATTGTGTCACTATGCCACTACGCAAGATAACGCCCAAATGTTCCTTAATGCATTCACAATTATAACACAACTCAATATAATACTTACAATCTGTTGAGACTTCAATACATGGAAAGCTACTATTGAATATAGCTAGGCTGAATGTTACAATATGGCTCCAGTCTTCCATGCAACAATTACTATGAAATAATTTTCATAGAATATTATTCAATGGCTGTGACAGATCACACTACAGCATTATGCTCCCTCACAAAATACTTCAGAAATGAGATCCGATACAATTTTTTTCTAGAACATGAAGCTTCCAATTTCTTTGTCCAGTTTTAATGAGAAATTAAGAAAGATTACACATCATCGATATGTAACCCTGTAATGTGGTAGATGCCATTATACCTTTGTACAGTGAAGTCATGTGATATCGTTCAATGAAAGATGTCAATCTTACCAATTCATAGAGAAAGATAAGAAAGTGAATTTTTTAAAAAAAAGTTCCCACAAATTCCTTGCGAAAAATTTGTATATAAATGCTAAAAAAAATGCATATGTTTTATTGTTTTATAAAATTGTATTAGTCGTTGGATTTTCTTTAATATTTTTCTTATTAAAAAAATTAGATATACAATCTTTTTTGTTATTTTCTTGTGGAAAATATGAATTGAATGTGTTGTTAAAAATAAGAAGATTTTTTTTTTATTATCATAAACCGATTTTAAAAAAGAAACGACAAAGAGAAATTTAATTATAAATGAAAATGAGAGAAAATGTTATACATGTGAAAATAGAATCCGAGACAAACAAGACAATTTTTTTAAAGCTTAAACACCTGAATTTTTTACATCCTTTATTTTGTAAAATATTGGTAATTACAAATATGCTATCTTACATACTATTGAATTTTTAAAAATAAATTTATGCTTCAAAAAATGAAAGTTTGTAATAAATCTAAGTTGTAGATTTACGACTATAATAAAATACAACCTAAAACACAAAAAATGGGCCACAGACCATCAAAGTTTAGGCCTACATACAAATATAAATATATGTATACATACATATATACCCATATATATGTTATATACATACATCATACACATTTGCATACATATAAAAAAGTAAACTAATAACATGTGACTATATTTGCTTAAGATATCTTAACAATAATATATGTTGCCAATATATAATCTTCTACAAAAATGATTAAATAGATAACATAAACATTCAAACTAATTTAAACATGAAAATTTAAGTGTCACACTAGGCCATGGGTTTGATTCTTAGTTTAGTTGCATTGTGTGGAGTGAGGCATTTGCACACCACTTCAAAAATTGATTGGTGATACTTTGTATTAGAGATTCACAGTTACAATTTGTTGGATATTCATCAATCCTTCTCGACTACTAGATTTAAAAAAAAAAAAAGAATCTATTTGAAGTATTTATATTTCATAAATATGATGCTTTGTATGTTTTATACTTCAAAATTATTGTTTCTCCAAAGATTTGTATATCTTCTTCAAAGATTTGACTACATATTTTTCAACTTTCTTGTTAGTAACTCAATTTCTTATTTATAGTTTTCATAGTAATTATATGAGAATGGCGGCGAGATTATTAATCCATCCAAGGACTTAACCCTAGGTCCATAGCCACATAAGTTTATACTTTTCTTTCAACTTCTCCTTATACATCGTTGTCTTGCTAAGTGTTAAGTGATTTGTGTATTATTAATCCTCAAGTCAAATGTAATGAAAGTTGTTGTGTATGTCCCCTTTCTGTAAGTGTAATAAGAACAATATATAGACACAAGTCTTGAAATTAAATGTTAGTGTAATTGATTTGCACTAGGGGTCTAAGACCATGTGAAGAGGGACAATGCCATGACTGGTTGCAAGGTACTTATTATATAATGAATAGGAAAGACTAAAAAATAAATCTACCAAACCTATTCAAATTCTAATATCCACAAATGTAACTTCTACCTAATATGCGCGCGCGCGCGCGCGCGCACACACACACACACACACACACACACACACACACACACAAAAGACTAGGAGTATTAGTTGCGATCATAGAAGGGGAATGATTCCTTATTTATTTTTCTAGATTAATACATAATGTAAAAATTAAGATGTTTTTAAAGGTTAGGTATTAAGGGCATGCTATCTATTTCCTATCTTTAAGGTTAGGTATTGAGGAAAGTTTTTTACACCACAATTTTTAATCACTCTTACACAATCGAGGATGAAATTGATGCCTCTCAATTTCTTAATCCTATGCATAAAAATTGAATACGTGCAAGAAAAAATGTAAAGATAATACTCGAGTAATATAGAGTTATCTAACATAGTATATTTAGTTGTCATTCGTTTAACGTGTATAGTTTTCTTCCAATATAGTATAAGGGTAGATGCACAAAGTTGGGGTCAATTTTGTGGCCATTTGTGTCATTTTTTTACAAATGGTGTATGCTCTTCTTAAAAGCGCGTATGCCCTTTGTAAATATCTTCCCGAACCTATTTTGAATAGGTTTAGGAAAAATTAAAAAATTAAAAAAATGACTCAAATAGGGCATACACCCTTTGCAATGCAAAGGGCGCCCACCCTTTAAACTAAAAATGGCTTACACCCTTTGTAGTGTCACTAATTGATTAAAAATAAATTTTTAAAAGGCATACACACTTTTCAAAGAGCATACACCCTTTGTTTATTTTCAATTTTTTGTCTTCTTCCCTCAAAAATAGCCTTGGATTTTGGCTAGGGGATCTGAACCTTAGGTTTGGACATATATTTGATCAACTAAGAAGGATTTTGGAGTATTTCAAATATGTATTCACCTTCTTCATAACACAATATTCGTCACCTTTATGTATTTAAAAAAAAAACTTATATGGGTTTGTAAATCGTAGAATCTATTTTTTGAAAATATAATATATATTAAAATTATATTAGTTATTGTTTTCAATTACTGCTTAATTTCTACATAATGTAATTCGTTACAATTGACTCATTAGTGTTACTAATAATTTAATATTTGAAAATTAACCAACGAATTAAAAAAACTTATATCTCCACAATCTATTCATTGTTGGAAAATGTTTTAAATAAGGGAAAATCAAATATATGAAATTAAGCTAAAAAAGTTGTGTCAGTACACTTGCATTTTCATTTTTCCTACTTTCTAGACTTGTAAACTCATTTAAAATTATTATATGTATTGGAAAAAATATTCTCAACCATATTCAAGATTTTATAAATCATTCTTCAAAATTTTATTTAAATATTCATTCATTTTATTCAAAAAAAGTGTGCCTGTACTCATGCACTTTTCTTATGTTTTCACAAAAATTTACTATGCCACTGTTAGAAATGAGTGAATTTCACATACTTATCTCATCTGGGTATTGTAGAAAATTACATATTTAGAAAAGAGGTTCAAAATGTTACAATTTAACTTCTTACATTGTTAAAATACTATTTGAATATGTGCATCTTAAAATCTCTCCAAGATCATGTATTGTTATTTTCCAAAAAATTGCGGCCACTTATTGCTCTTTTTGACCCCCATTATCTAGTATCTACCCATAAGTGAATTAAATTTGTGTAAAGCATTATGTACAAGTAACTAAATTATTTTGCATATAATTATTCATCCAATCTACTAAGGCGTTGCATTTAATCCATTTAACATATGCATACATTTTTATTTGTTCTAA
Source organism: Taxus chinensis (assembly GCA_019776745.2). Lineage (NCBI taxonomy): Eukaryota > Viridiplantae > Streptophyta > Pinopsida > Cupressales > Taxaceae > Taxus > Taxus chinensis. The sequence continues at coordinate 22,931,217 of CM034156.1, forward strand.
TTGTGTGAACAAAAACATCATAAGTATAATTTTGTTAAGTTAGGTTCAATTATTGCCTTAATCATAAGTATCCATCTAGTTAATTTATAGCTTACATTATATTCACAAATTCATGTCAAGTATTCAAACGTGCTTGATTCCATTCATTTTCAATTTCCAAGAGTTACATCATTACAAGCTTACATCTCAAGCATCGAATCACATTTTATTACATATAAAATAGTTCACTTTAATAGTTTCCAATACATAAGAGTTCCCATCATTTAATATACAATAGAATAGATATAATGAAATACAAATACACCAAAAACAACGTTGCGACATAATTATTACTTTTCGCCTGAGCTCCACCATGATGCCAAACCATGCCATGAGAGAAAGAGTATCATTATACTGCTTTGCCTTGAACAACAAGCTTTACTGATCCCCACACACCTCCGAAGAAGTGAGGGTGACACTACCCTTCACGAGAAGGAAGATGTGAGAAATCAATAAGGTAAGAGAGAAAGTCATGTGTAGTGCAGTGACTTAAAAAGTGGTGAACCTATCAATAGGGTAGGAATATAAAATCCCATTATGATTTTTCCCAAAATACTTAGGATATTAATAGGTACACATTCCTAATGAAATCCAACAACATACCATACCATAATCCTACTTGACTAATCATGAGGAAAGACCTTGAGTCTATCTGTAGTCCACCCTAGCCCATAACACTTGTCTAGTGTGAAAACCTACACTAGATTATCTAACCCTTCCATACATGTCACTCCCTAGTCCATATACACATCTCTCAAATCATTCCCTTTTCCCAATATAATTCCCTACACACTTGGTGGAAGACACTATGGCGAGGTATTCCTTCTCAACATACGAATACTATGTTTCATAATCTAAGAGCACATGACTGATAAAAGAATGAGCCCATTCTCTACCATCATTGCCTTCTTGGGAAAGCATGCAAGCTAGATAGACTTCAGTTGCACATATATATAGGATAAATGGTCTATTAGATCACGGAGCCATGAGAGTAGGAGGAGATAAAAGGAAGTTCTTGATGGATTTAAAGGATTCGTGACATTATTAGGTCCACTCAATGACATTCTCTTTCTTTAAAAAATAATTGATTTGGTTGATTGCATAGGAAAGATATAGAATGAATATGTGTATAGATCCTAACTTTCTAAGAAATGACTAATTCCCTAATTCACTAGTTAGTGGGACCATTTCTAGGATGGGGAAATTTATAGTAAGATCGACATAGATACTCCATTAGAATATGATATATCCTAGAAATTTTCCACCAGTAACTCTAAACATGCACTTTTTTGGATTTAGGGTGATGTTGTACTCAATGAATCATGAGAGAATGATGTGTAAAACTCCTACATGATATTCTCTTTTTCTGGCCTTAACCAAGAGATCATCAACATAAGACTCAACAATTTTGTGGATAAGATCATAAAATATATGATTCATTGCTCGTTGATAGGTTTCCCATGTAATCTTGAGACCAAAATACATGAGTATAACAGAAGGTTCCCCATGGGGTGGTAAATGAGGTTTTGTTACGATCTTCTTCATAAATATGAATCTATTATAACATTATAAAAAATCCATGAGTGAAAGGAGTTCTTACCCATTTGTCTTATTAATAATCACATCTGTAAAAGGAAATGGGAATCTATCTTTGGGGCATGATTTACTAATATTGTGGAAGTTGATGCAATTTCAAATATTTCCATTATTTTTCAAGACTGACACAATGTAAGATAACAAGTTTGTGTAGTATAATGGTCTAATGAAAATGAATTTAAGGAGTTTGATGACCTCCTTTTTTTACCATTGGTGTTATATTGGGGTTCATTGGTCGTAGATTTTGTTTGATTGACTTAGCTTCAGGATTTGTGACTAGATTGTGCACAATGACATTTTTATGGATACTGGCCATATAAAAATGGGAGAAGGAGAAAGCCTTAGATAATTCAATTCGTAGGCTCTTATGGTCTTCAATTTCCTACAACAATAGTGAAGATTCAAATTTTAAGATCCTTAGATCTTCCTCCATCCCTATGTTTATGTCAAGGGTACCCTCAATAAAGAGAGGTTTTACTTTCTTCAAATTCTGGTGGCGTTGGGGGAAGTTCTATAATCTCCACTTTGGTTTTGCAAATGTCAAGGTATTTTATAGTATTCAATTTTGAACTAAAAATTGTAGTACTCATTTTCGAAGAAGAAGGATGTAAAGTCACAGAAAATCCCTTCTTACAATACGAGGGAGGAAGGTGTTTGTAAGCATACAAGTGTGTCCCACTTTGTGGCCATAAATATTTTAAAATCTGACTAGTAAATAAATAGTTAAAAAATACTATAAAAATTTAAAAAATCAGGTAAATTCTAGATGCCTTGCACCTTGGTATTTATAGCCTCTTACAAATGCATGTTTGGTCATTTTATATGTGTTTGCTCATGTTTTGGTTGTCGGACATAGTTTGCTGAAAGTACAAAAACTACAAAAAAGTGGGACACAGTTATATGCTTTGACCTAACTTGCATGTAGGTACTATAAAATGGTTGTGTCGTTCTCTACCATATCAAGATTCATTAACCCGAGATCATCTATCTTGATGGTACCTTATTTTAATTTAGATCCCTTCTTGACAAGAGGCCCAACTCTTAGTATACAACAAAGTTATCCTCAATAAGCCCAATAATATGATATTACCATGTGGAAGTAGTGACAATAACATCTGATAAATGGTTTTGGTTTTTAGGAATATAATCAAGAGATATGGAATTGAAATCCTAAACTAAGCTCTTGGAAGTGTTCTTATATAACTGCGAGTGTTCAATTTTTGTTTGATAGACATTTGTCACTTGGTTGGAAATGGGTCGTGAATCACCAAGGATCAAAAGTCTTTGAATGCCAAGTCTACGAGAGAGAAGACTGATTAATAAGGATTTATACTTGTCTTTATTATTAGTGCATTGAAAAAACAAAATGAATCCAAAAGGAAAGATCCTTTTCCTAGGAGAGATCAAGACCACACCTTCCCGTGCTCCTATAAAAAAAATTTCTCCATCATAGTACATAGTCCATAAACTACCTCAGGGGAGGGGGTCATAAAATAAAATGGATGAAGAGATGTGATTGTCATAAATCTTGACTATGTTCACATATGTTATCATAGAAAGAAAAGGTTGGTCTTTTCTATTCTCATGTAGGCATAAATGATACATGAAAGGCCCCTATGGGTCAAACAGAGGTATGAGATGTGAATCCATGTCAAAGATGTAAATAATATATGTAGTAGTCTTCAAGGATATAGTTTCAATCTACAGTTTATGGATTTCAATTTTCGAGGAATTTTCCTTTCTTGATCCAATATCCTCCTTCGTAGTTGTCTTATACGATGAAGGATCAAGAGCTAAGAGAGTGGGTTTAGGTTCAACATTAGCCTTTGTAATCTGGTTCTTTCCCTTTTCTAAAAATGTCAGTGTCCACGGGTCATTTGTATGAAACTCATGATGAATATGAGTTCCATTAAACTTTCTAGTATTAGATTGGAGTTTATCGAATGGGTTTGGCTATCCTTTAGCAAAAAATACATTTCCCAAATGAAAAAAGAGGATTTATTCAAAGAGTATCGAAGGAATGGCCTTCATATGGTGGATATGTTATCCCATTTTAATGATCCCAGCTAAAATCAAGATAACCATAGAATTTTTAAGAAAAATCTCCCAAAATGCCCTTTTGAGGAGATTTTCAGGTTTTTGGGTTTCAACAACATGATCCCATATTTTATATGTGCCTCATGCAAATTGTTTCCTGAAACCCGAAACCCGATACAAGCCATTTCGTCGGGTTTTCGGGACCTTGAAGCATCAGAACATAATTTGCAAAAGGCATGCTTCATGTCGCATGACTTCCGAAACCCGAAACCTGATTATGTTCCTTTGTGTCAAGTTTTCGGAACCTTCGAACATCTAAACATACCGTGCTTCATGTCGCATGTTTCCTGAAACCCGAAACCTGAAACCCAAATTGGTAGGAAATCCTTTGTGTCAGGTTTCCGGACACTCCAAGCATGATGACATGGCATTGATGTCGAGTTGTCGGGTAGTTGGCACACGCGTCAAGTGAGGTGTAATAAATGCAGGGTTTTTATAAATAGTTGGATTTACATGTCATTTTTACCAGTTGTACTTTTTGCTGTGTGGATTTTCTCGTGCATGTTCCTTTGACCTTCAAACTCGATTTGATCTTGTGCTCGATTGCGTGACTCATTTTTGATTATTTTTCGAACTGGATGAAGGTATTTTCCCTGCCTTCTGCTTGTGAGGTCTTTTGGATATGTTTTTATAGTGCCCTTTTTGATGTTCTTCTTCCTTTCTTGTTTTTCCTTTTAGGGTTTGGGGTTTCAGATTGTATTCTTCATTTTGGGTTGTATTCCAATAGAAATTGTGGTTTAGGATTCACCCTTAGGGTGTTTTCCTATTTTATGCCTTGGAATATGCCTTTTTGTGTTTTAAAAGAAAAAGAGAAGAATATAAAAATCCTAATTGTTGAAATGATAGAAAGTTTGCATGTATCGACATCACAAAAACCTGATCCCTCTATTTCGGGTTTTGCAGGGTGTTTTACAATTTCTAAGTTCCGTAGTGTGTCGGGTCTTGCGGCATGCCGAGAATCTAACATCTTCCGACATCTGATTTCCAGTGTGTCGGGTCTGGCGGCGTGTTCGACATCTTCCACTTTCCGCAGTGTGTCAGGTCTTGCGGTGTGTTCGACATCTTCCAGGTTCCGCAGTGTTTCAGGTATCTACAAGTGTCCAACACCTAATATTTTCTGACACACTCAACTGTCTGTCAGGTTTTGCAAAGTGTTCGACAAAGCCTAACCTCTGACAAACTCAATAGTGCATCGGGTCTGTGGGGTTGCTCAACAAGTTTTCAAGCCTGAGTGTTCAAACTAGAAGTGATCAAGGCATTTCTCCTCCAATACTCCTCATGTCGGATCCTGAACCATCATAGGAGAAGTCAAATAAGTCAGGGAAGATGAAGTAAAAATTTAGGAAGGTGGAGTCTCCTTCCTACATTGATTGCAATTATGACATCCGGGATACAGAACTCAGAAATATAGACATGGAAGATTTTTGGAATAGAATCAAGGATTCTTCCCAAACCCCCTAGATGAGATCAATAGCTGGTAGTGGCCTCCCTCTTATAGCAGGATTCCCCATGTCTACAAAGTTCCCCGAGTTCATCTTGGCATGTGCTTCGAATTATGACTCTACTTCTCGTTCAGTGAGAAATCAGGTAGGAGAAGTTAAGTTAGACAGAGGTTACTTTGATGACCTTCTCAGATTGCCTAACTTCGAGGAGTATGTTAATGTGAATCTTCAATCAACTCAGAAATCCTGGGACAACGACCAAGAAGATTATATCAAACATGTGACTAAGAAGTTCTTGATCAAGGCCAAGCCGGTTGTCTCTAGGTTTCCAAGATTTGTTCCTAAAAGTGATTTCATTCATGAGATCAATGATATCATTACCTTGCTGAGCCGTGTTTTTGGATTTCCCGAGTCAAATATTTTCCAAGGATGGATGTACCAATTCATGGTCATCATTAAGAAGAATCAACAGGGGATTGATTGGGGTAGTCTTATCAGTGACGAGGTAGACTCCTAGATGAAAAAAGTCTTGTCTACAGGAAAGTTTTATATGTCCTCATATGTCACCTATGCAGCAATTGGTATGAGGAATTATCCCAGATTGGACACAAAGGGGCACAAGGCCGCCGTATCCTTCCTAATTTCTATTGGAAGGTATACCTTCTCAACGGTGGTAAAATCTAGGAACGTAGTGCATGAGCTTCAGGAGAAGTTAAAGAAGCACATGAAGCACAGAGATGGGTTCAAATTTCGAGGAGTTCTTAAGTCATATGGAACCCTGTACCTACATGTGCCTAGCACAGAAGACATCTGGGTTGATCTTCATGATGAAGTTGCTATCCACAGAAAGGATCATAACAGGTTAACACTTGAAGAGATTCAGACACTTGAGCTCACTGACATCCCAGAGGGTACTGGCAATAATGGAAGTGTTCTGGATGCTTCATACGATGGACTGAATGAGGATCAATACATTTTCCTAGCTATTGATTGGTCTATTGGTGAAAAAGCCTCTATTGTGGATAGATCAGCTCCGATTCTCGCATGCACTAAGGCATGGCTCATTTCTTGGGGAATGAGTTACAAAGAAAAGAGTTTTTCAAAGTTGGTTGCTTTGGAAGTGGGGCCCTCCAGAAAGGAAAAGGACAAGAGCTCTTCTAAGAGGCCTATAAAGGTCAAATTTGTCAAGAAGGGAGGAGAACAAGAAGCCCGTTCATCTGCCACTCTAGCTGAGACAGTGAACATACCTGATTCATCAACCCCACCAGAAATAGGGGAAATCTCTTTGGAGGTAGAGGTGAGTCAACCTCTAATCTCACTTTTTGCTGATTTCCCAACAGAAGTAAGTTTATCTCTCGCTTCTCAGGCTTTGGCTTTAGGATCTGCACCTCCTCCTTTGCAACCACTTCCACCTCCTCTTTCTCCATCTTCTTCATCAGCCATGGCTAGCATCTTCTCTGGTCTCTCACCTCTCTCTGCTGGAACCAAAGTGACTATAGATATGCCTCCTCATTTTGCACCTCTTTTCACTGAATCCATCACCACACTTGTGGTTGTTCCCACTCCACCAGTGAGTCTTTCTCCACCTGCAAGTGTGACCCTAACTCCTGCAACAGTAGAAACTTCTTCTGGCACGCCTCAATGGTTACTTGATCAGGCTCTAAGGAAGAGGAAGGTGGTAGTTCCCCTACCAGCCTTTGATTTCAGTTCACTCAAGGCTTCTCCTACTAAATCAGCCAAGAAACCCAAAACAATTTCAAGGGTTTTAGTGGATGCTTCGAGGCAAAAATTTATAGAGATCACCACTCCCGCAGATGAAAAGACCAGAGAGGACATAATGGCCTCTGACTTTCAGATAACCAGGGTCGATATAGGGAAGGTGACGACAGAAGGAGCATAACAAGATGGACGAGATGCTATGAACGTGTTATGTCAGAAGTTAAAATTAAAAAAGGAAAGTAGGGACAAGCTTAAAGAGAAAGTGGAGTAGTTGACCGAAGTGTTACTCAAGCTCTCAAAGCCTCCTGAGTCAACACCATCATCCTCTACTCCTATCGGGTTTGATTTCTCATCGGTACCCATGATTGAGAAGATTAATGAAAAGGGGAGAGCGGTCAATGAATGGACCCAAAGGCTACTCCTGCAAGGAAAATAAGTCATCAAAGATACTGTGGAAGTCTATCAATCTTTAGAGGATATAAAGAAAGATGGAGAGAAAATGGACGATGAGTTTTTAGCGGAAATCAGGAACATAGAGTTGACTTTCGAAGCTCTCCAAACGCTGAAACATATTCCATCCCGCATCTTGGTCGAGGAGGGCATCATTCCACATGGGGATAAAAATTTTCAGCTGACTAAAGCCATCAGATTCAAAATAAATATTCTCAATGAAGCTTGCAGAAAATTGAGAGAAACAAGAGATCAATTGGTCAATGGCAAAAACGACTTAGAAGAAGAGCTAGTCAAAATCTATGCTAAGGTGTTGAGTGAAGGCTCGGGTATCTTACCTGTTGATGATCTTTACAAACAGATCCAAGAATCAATTCAGCATGAACCAACTTACGGATTCAGAATGGAAATCATTGACATGTTTGTGAAAATCGAACATTCTTTGGAGACCCTGAGGAAACTCAACAAGAGATTGAAAAAGCTTCCTGGTAATGCTAGTGATACTCAGGAAACATGTGAAGTTTTGAGTGATCATTCCACCGCGCCTGACGAGAATGAGATGCAGGGTATAATCTGAAAATTCCAAGAATTTCGGGACAAGCAGGCTTTGTTAGAGGAAGATAAAGATGATGATACCGAATAAGCACAATGCGACATGTCATTTCAATCTTGAAATCGACATGTCTTTTTCATTTTTTTTCGTCACATAGGGAGAAAATTTTGACTTGGTCTCCTGCGTGAGAGTCAAGCAAAAATAGGACTCTCTTTTAAAAGACTATTTTCTAGGATTTATCCTATTTTCTCTCAACGCCTTTTATTATAAATAAGGGATGCTTATGCATTCCAAAGGGTTGAGATTTTTGGAACATTGAGAACTACTGTGAAGAAGAAAAACTTTGTGTTTTCTTTTAATCATTTGAGGAATAGAAATCAATGCTATTTTTGCAAACTTTGTGTTATGAGATTCATCTCTCTTAAGATATTGTTCTTATGTTCAGGATCTTAAGCTATTATTTGTTTAGCATTCTCAATCATTTTAATCATTTCAAACATTACATTACATTTTTTATCTAGAACTCATATGATTATTTCGTGATCTGTGTTTGCTGTAAAGAAAATACGTTCCCGTCATTTCCTTTCCATTGTGTATTCCTTTCTGATCCATTCTATTTTAGAAAACAACAATATCTTTACCTAGCATGGATATGGACTTTGGGATTCTATCCCAACCCCAATGGTTAGATTAATGTGAATACTATACATATTATTTTTGCTGTGTTTTAGATTAGTAATAAATAGGCAGCCTCACCTGTCCTTGAGGAGGGATTTAATCCCATGTACTGTGGTTAAACCTCATATTTTGGCGTGATAGAATATCCAACCAACAGGATCCAAGGTCATCCTAAATTGATGTTATAATTGGTTTTTGGGTCTATGGCATAAAATTTAGTGAGGATCATTTTGGCACTGAGAGTTATGGGGAGGATAATAACACCGGTTGATGTGGCTTTGAGACTGTCATACCCACTAAGAGTGTTTCACGTCGACGAGAATCTGGTTTCACTATATCTAAGATTTTAAAAAAGGGAAAAATGGAATGACGTTAACTACTTCCCCATCATTTACCATAGCTCATTTTACTAAATTTTCATATATCTAAATCTACAAAGGGAGAGCATGATCTCCTCTTATATCTACTTTCACATTTGTGGTAGTTGGTACAAGTCAAATAAATAGCTCACATCTCTTATAGTGGCACATAGAGGAAACATGTCCATGTGAATATGGTTAACCTGTGTCTTCGGTGGGGTGTGATGTAATCTAGATGTCTAGATCCATGGCGTATAATATCACAAATTGATGGGCTAGAGAATTCTTTAGAAGGTCAAGAAATGAAATATAGGAAAATGTCTTAGGAAGGTTGGTGATGATATTATAACTCCATGTTTTTTATGGATTCCATTATTTTACACCCTTGAAGGACCTTGTAGAAAAGTGTTGGTGGATTGATATTCTCTTGTTTTGTTGATTGGTGACAAGTGTCATTGATGCTCGTACTTTAATCATATTTAATTGTCAATCCAGGGTGGTGTCCACCACTATTTGCAACAAAGGGAACAGTAGGAACGACATTGCAGTACATAATTTAGTAACAAAAACTAAGAAATTGCTGAAGTGATCGTGATTACAAAATAAAATGCTTAAAAGGAAAACTAAAATGAAATACAGAAATGGAAAATTACTGACCATGAAAACATAAGTGCATCAAAGTAATGAAATAAATGCTGAAACAATAAATGAATTCACAAAGACAGAAAGGAAATAAATGTAAACTCCCCCTTCGTCGGTTAGGAGTGGTCCTTGCCACTTTCCTTCGATCAGGTTTAACACTTGAACTCATACAACACAAATTTCCCTTTAATCTGCTATCTTTATTGAATTGAAAATGCACTTTTACAATGAATCAAATGAATAATAATCGAACCACTAAATTTGAGTACATGATCTCTTTTATACAAGAGATGTTCTAGTTCTGTTAGGAGAGAACTAGTTATTGCAAATGACTAAGTCTACTTAACTAAATGCTAACTAAAGCGATGGCTATCCATTTTGGGAAATACAATAATGAAAGGGAAGTCCTTAAAATGTTTGAACTAGAATCATTTGTGACAATTGAAGAGGAAATCCGTGATTGGCTCCTTGGAAGGAGTCAATAACTGCTAAAGATTCTTCAACTCATTAACTGATTGAAGAGAATTTTGATGATGAAAGATATCTAGTTCGGAACAATTCATCCTTAAAGTTGGACGAAATATTTGTTGAGTTAATGGCACTGCTTTATGTCCAAGATGTGTTGCTACTAGCTGTGATTCGAAAAATTTGAATTATCTGCATGTATGTGTGAATTTCTTGCTATGGAGAATCAGGGTCGATGGCTCGGATGATCTTGATGTGGTACTTTGCGTTCCCTATTAACAGGGAGGCGAGTCCTGTGCCAACACGTCAATAGATTCCTGCACCGGCGTATGAATTAAGTCTTGTGCTCCCTGTGATAACTCAACACATATTCTTCCAAAAGTGTAGTTAATGTTTCAGAACAAATCTATTTAAGCCATTTCCGAAGAAGAATTATCAAAGTAAAAATAACAAACACATGAACAATAATTCCTTCAAAATCATAGTAAATTATTAAATATAAGAAGTTAACATTGTTCATCATACACTATGATATCAAAATGGTATACGGCTATACATGGCTTAAACATAACAAAATGGGGTTCATCAATTAGATTATCCTCTTCATTAATTTCTAGTTCGACTATATCGATCGTGTGTGTTTGTCTTGGTGCACTTAGGCATGGGTAACATTAGGGTTAAACATAACAAAATGGGGTTCATCAATTAGATTATCCTCTTCATTAGTTTCTAGTTCAACTATATCGATCATGTGTGTTTGTCTTGGTGCACTTAGGCATGGGTAACTGTTATCCAATTTCACCCCTCCCCAGGGTTGAATTGATAACATACATCAGAATTCCCAAGTCCCAGGCAAATTGATTGATCCAGGGCAAAAATCATGTTTCTAGGGTCCCTTCAGAAATTTTTCTAACTCTCCTGTCCAGGTTGAAAAGAACAAGCTCTGAGAAAATGCGAGAAAGGTTGTGGAAAATAAGCTTGGGCCAGAAAAAATTGTGAAAATCGGCTAAGTCCTAGTCCCCGGGACAGTCGGGACATTTGGGACGAAAAGGCGCGGATCGGCCGAAAAGTCTACAGGCGGCCCAAACAACAAAGGGACATCTGGGACAAATGGACGCGAAATGCCCGAATCGGCTGAAAGAAAGAAAATTTGTCCAAGTCCTTTATCGGGAGCAAGCGGGACAAGAGTACGCGAAGGACCCGAACCGGCCGGTTCGGCCGAAACAGGAAACTTCAGCACAAGGACAAGTGGGACAAAGGGATGCGCGGGACGTAGATAGCCGAAGGAGCCGAAAGCCAATCAGAACACGCCACGTGTCACCGACAGAAAAGGGACGAGGAAGCCCATTTCGGGCGGATCGGAGGATTCTGTCCCGCGAAGCACTGGGACATCCGGGACAAAAAGACGTGGTGGACGCGAAAATTTGGTAGGCCCGTGGATGAATCACAGCATGACACGTGTCGCCAAGGAAAAAGGTCCAAAAAGTCAAAGGGGCAAGGTTTGAAGCGCTGGCCCAAGCCAATCAGTACAGGGCACGTGTCCAATGGAGCAGAGAAGTGCGGAGCCAGGGAAAGATTTGGGAAATTTGGCTAAGTTCAGCCAAAGAGCTAAAAGCGCAAGTCTACTCCACGCCCCGTGTCGACCAATCAATGCATGCCACGTGTCCCAAGTGGCGGGGGCGCGGAGGAAAAGTAAAAAATGTTCTGAATCATCAAAAAGTCAAAGTTTTCAAGGAAAACCCGTGGGACAGGTCAGATGAGAGAATAACATATCCAATCAGCACGTGCCACGTGTCATCCAGGTGGCAGAGCGCGGGAAGAAATTTAAAAATCCGTTTTCACCTGTTTTGTGCCCTAGATCTTCAGATCTCCATATCTTTCGATCCAGAGCTCGGATTGGCACGTTCTTTATATCAACGGAAAGCTTGTGAAATTCTCTACATAATTTTGGGGTTAATCTCAAGTTTTAGTGTAGTCTAGAGGGAGAAAATCGAGAAACAGCTCTGACGCGTGTTCATGGCTAGAAGTGACATTCCAACGACCATATTTAATGCAGAATGGGTCGCCTTCTCCTGTATTTCGGTCAAAATAATAGGGTATGGGTTTGTAAGGTCCCCCCATGCCGTTTTAATGCATCTGCAGTCAAGGAGGGATGGGCTCTCATGTTTTGTACGTTTTCTGTCCCCTGGGCTCGACCCTTGCACTGTAAAAGCCAAATTTGGCTCATTTCTAAGGGCGGGAACATTTCTTTGGATAGCAGGATTCTTCTTTCACCTGTAACAAGTGATTTTTGCAAGTATCAAACCTCTTCTAAAATTGTAACAGGTTTTCTGCCCTTTTGATGTTGTAATACAAGGATTTTGACAGTGTAAATGACAATACAGGCTCTGTGATCAGTTTTCAGTCCTTTGTTTGTGTTGCTTGTTTCATTTCAGACCTTTGATAACAAAATGGGGTTCATCAATCAGATTATCCTCTTCATTAGTTTCTAGTTCAACTATATCGATCATGTGTGTTTGTCTTGGTGCACTTAGGCATGGGTTAACATTAGGGTTAACTATGTTAGAAGTTAAGGATTCAATGTCATGATTTCCGATTGGGGATATTTGTTGTTGTTGTTTCTGTGGTGTTGGTGGTTTCCTTTGTTGTTGTTGTATGCTATTTTGTTGTGCGTTATTTTGAAGGGAATTTTGTTGATGGTTGGGGAAAGGGTTTTGATGGATGCCCAAATGGGCGTCCTGGGGTGTAATGGGACCTAAATGAGAAATCGATTGGCCTTTAAGGTTTTTTGCCCCTAGAAATTGTTCATTTGAAGCTTGTATTTTATTTTTAGGGATGCGTTGAATATATTTGTTATATTCCCTATATGTACTAGTATTGTGACCCATGACCCTATTGAGTAGATATAATAGATTGGGATCATATTTTTTTGGGCGATGTTTTTGTTGATCTATAACTTGCTAGAATTTACCAAATTTATTGGGGTAGCCACGATTGGGACCAAAGTTATTGTTTTGATATGGGACCTCTTGGTTCCTACTCTAGATTTGTTGTTATTGTTGATTTTGATTCATATTGTGGTTTGAAATCATATTCAAAGCCAAGTTAAAGTTAACCACATTTACTGTAGGTTAATTATTATTAATGTGTATATTATTGTTATGGTTATTATTCTTGTTATTGGGTTGATCAATTATGTTGTTAGGGAAGTTGGGCTTTATTGGTGGATTAATAACACTATTTGTAATGGTATCGCAGTTTCGATTGGATACCTTTAGACCCTAACATTAGTGGAATGTTGTGCATTATTGTAGTTATTGTTTTGGTATCCCCTAGAGTTTTAGCTGGGAAAAATAAGTATTCCCAAGTCTTATGACCACTATATATTTCCCCTAGTAAATCCTTAATACTTTATCTAAATCTTCATCATAAGATTTGTATGGGAACTCCTATACATTTTCCATAGTTTCCCTATTAAGGGCGTGCAGGAAGAGGTCACATAGCTCCTATTGATCCATGTTTAAGAAACTCGCCCAGAGTAGAGTATGTGCTGCCATATAATGATGAAATGTGTGGAAAAATCATTGGTTTATTATTTAATGTGAAGGACTAATACCAGTATTTAAAAGTTTGTTCATATCAAAAACCACGACAAAATTAGTTATAAACTACTTGGATGAGTGTATAAAGCCTTAAGGAAAACCGTAATACCAATCAAGTGCTATGCCTTTTAGGAACTTGGGAAAAATATTTGTAACAAACCCATACCATGGGAGTAGTTCATAAATCATAGTGGTGTATGAATTTATGTGGGTATTATGATATATTTCACCCTCGATTTCTGGTAACTCAGGAGTGGATGAGAGAAAAGTTCCATGTAGATGCTAGAGTCTAGAGGTTATTTCATGTACTAAACATAGATTCCTTATGCACTGAAATTAGTAGTAGAAGTGATTGTCGGGCCCACGACTGGTGGTGGAGCTTGATAGTTACTAGAAAAAATGGGAATCGAAGAAAAAACATGGGTTGATAAATTTGGTGCACAACAGGTAGGAAAGAAACCATCAAGATGAACATACTAGAATATATGTGCATACACGGTGGTGTGGGGCTTCTCGAAGAAGAATAAAAAAATTGCTGAGTGAGTTGAAAGTAAGATTGCAATGGTTGAGGATAAGCCTGCGTAGACTAAACATAGGCATGTGGTTAATGAATATATGCTTGCGAAGGTTGAGTGTAGGCATGTCGCGTAAGCCTAGATTGGTTGTAAGGTTGTGCTTGGTTTTCTATATTCAGTGGCACATAGTATGAAGTGGTGTTTTCACGTGTGTATGTTGGGAGAGTATATGATGAAGTCCAACTCATGCTTAGCATGCCAACACCCGCGATAAGATCTCTTGGGTTTGGCTTTATCACATAGTTAACATATATGATGAAGTCACACTCATGCTTAGTGTGCCATCACCCACGATAAGATCTCTTGGGTTTGGCTTTATCGCATAGTTAACAGAAGGGGCTTATTGTGGCAATTGTTGTATTGGTTGGACATATCTTTGGTTGTTCAAAGTGTATGTTGTGTATGTTGTGTCATGGCCAATTTTCTCTATGTTTTGAGAAGGTAAAGTGTTTTCTAGCTCTCAAATTCATTTGACCAGGGTAGAGATGAGGTTTTCTGATGGAACTTGTTGGTCATTTTTAACACTCAAACTTGCATTTGGTTATAGAGGGGAATGATGATATCCCTTGATAAATTTCTCTATAGTTACTTCCCCTCTTATGGGTGTAATTTTGGATCTAGGTAGTGGGGAAGAAACATTGTCTTGCGAGAGGGTGGTGGTGTATACTTATAGTCTATCTAGTGACTCATATAAGTTTTTGAGTTGATTGGTTCTTTGATCAGACCATGTTAGAAGTCCATCATATGGTTGTAGGTAGGATGGTAAAGCATCAAATTGCATACTAAGTTTTGGCCTAGTAAAAAATTATGGGTAAATCCCCCTTCATTAATGTTATATGGTTGGAGTTGTGAGGGTCCATAGAGGAGTCTTGATAAGTCGACAACTTAACGATCTCTTTAATCCTTACATCGGAAGAAAAAGTTAGAATTTGAACATAAAAGACATGTGTCAACTACACACTATGGGAATAGTTATAAGCCCATCCAAATAAAGGAGGTGAATGCTAGGAGTGCATGTGAGCATAATAAGCTTTGATGTCTAAGATAGGCCTGTAAAATACTTGACCCGACATATTCAGGGGATGTATAGACACCTACAAAATAATGGGAAAGGCAGAAGGTGAGATGAAAGAAGCAAAATATATGGAAATGAGAAGAAACTAGTCCTTCACATTCAGTTCACCAAATTTATACACACCAAAAATGTAGGTACATTTCATGTGTACTTGAATCCTCATAAGTCTAGGACAAGGTAGTCGACTATAAGAAGATAGAATTAAATGTAGAGGATGATAGAATGTGAATGGGAGAATGCTATGGATGGTGTGAAGATAGTGTGGGTTAAAGGTGGGAAATGTAGACAAGAAAAAATGAAGTTTCTCTATCTATATTCTTGAGAGAGAAATACCTACTCATCGAGGGAAGAAAAGCCTCTACAAACTTGTTAGTTGTGGATATTATAATCAAGAATGATTGTGGTGCTAAGTTCTTGGTCTATATCATGGTTTGTGAAAGGAGGAATATTGGGTTGTGTAACCTGTATGAAATAGTTCTTTGAGTATTGCTGAACTTCATCTCGAAAGGTCATGTGGAAAATATGATGTGAGAGGCTAGACATGTTGAGAATACTCAAATATCCAATGGAAGCAATTATCTAATGAGATGGTGGATGAAGTTGTTATCTTGTAGGGATTCAACCTCAAGAACAAAAAGTTCGGGAATGATGTATGCTAGAGAGGGTGAAGAACAAAATACTTATCACCTGAGTTTAGAAAAGATATTGTATACATCTAATTTTGAGATGTCATTTGCAACATCTGATTCTATATTTGGATCATGCTAGATGTGGTGGAAGCTTGGTATAAGGCCATATGATTTAGGATTTTGATTATCACTATTTTGGGACCCATAGAAGAAGAGTGATCTTTGTTTGTGGGTGTTTTTTTTGTGATTATCGCACTCATTAATAGGAGTTTTGGGAGACTTACCTTAATCAATCATGCAGGAAGGAGTCTGATCATTACAAGTTACTTCATGATTAGGACGAGGCATGGTCATTTCCGTGGCATCGCTGGATATGTTTTGAAAACCTCCATCCTTGTCGGGAGTAAAGTATTCATTGTTGTTAAGTTTATTAATGATGGATCTAGGATTTATTCTCTCAATCTCAACCACATTACATTCTACCAAGTGACCTTACTTTGACTAATCAAAGTGATAGGGTGAGGAAATAAGAGTCTTATGGGTGAGGTTAGGGAAATTGGGAAGGCTAGTGCTCATATGATAAGAACTATAAAATTTAAGATTATGAAGAGGAGATGTAGGCATGAAGGAATATCCCATGTAGAAATTTAGAGGATTCAATTGTGTGAGAAATACCCTCATAGGTGACATTTTTGCAACTTGGAAACTAAAAACAATGTTATGTAAATCTGTTCCAAACATAATTGACCCTGTTAAATATTTACATAGGGGCCAATGGTGTTAGAAGAGGTTCACATGAACAAAAGGATCAACCATGCCAAAAATATTGCATAGGGGCCGATGGAATTTCAAAGAAAGTGTGCTGGAACAAACAAGATTGCCCCTAGGTGATGGTGCATGTGGAGATAGGTTTTGGATCTTATACTAATTTTTGTGGTTTGGAATGATATTAAGTTTGGAGATGGATTATTTTAACGAGTTGTTCTCAATCAAGAGGCTTGTAGGATTCACATTGAGTTCACCATAGATGTACGGTGAGACAAAATTTTATCTCAATGGCTTGCACTCCTAAGTATTTCTTTTTACAAGGGTATTGAGGTAACGAATAGGAGATACACATGGACCAAAACACAACGATTTGATTTAAAGGAGCTATGAAGAGCTCTAAGATCACATATCCAGAGGGTAGTAATCCCTATACTAGGCCAACATAGCGTTTCCAAGGCCCGTAATCATGATAGAGGAGAGTACTCTATTAGATATCGATAAAAGGGTTAGAGATATAGATTGATGGGGGGTAGTCAAGCATGCACAATCTATACTACTGTAATATAACTAAAATAAAGAGAAGGAAAGCTAGGGTCAAACATATAAGTGTGTCCCACTTGGTAACCAAAAATATTTTAAAATCTTCCTAGTAAGTAAATATTTAAAAATACTATAAAAACCTTAAAAAGTTAGGTAAAATTTGGAATTCCTGCACCTTGGTATTTATAAGCTCTTAAAAATACATGTTTGTTCATTTAATATGTGTTTGGTCATGTTTTGGTTGTCGGATTTTTTTTGCTAAAAGTTCATAAATTGCAAAAAAGTGGGACATAGTTATAAGCTTTGACCCGCTAAGGAGATGATCATGTATAAGAGCACTATACTAAATAGCACTGATGTTCATATAATGTTATACTAACATAGAACAACGGGGAAAAAAATGAACTAATCTATGTAAAATGACAAAGAGAGCTAGAGAATTTATATGTGGGGTGGTCTTTGATGCATCTATCTCTCTAGAGAAGCATCACACCGAGAGAGAATCTCTATTGGGTGGATAAGGGGAACACTGTTCCTGTCCTAGACTCACTATAGTTGAACCAATAATGCAAACAATCCAACCAAGAAGAATAGTGTCTAATCCAATCAAAGCAACATGCAAGATGAACCAAGGGTTGAGTGAGAAGATACGAAGTTGGCGCAGAATAGCAGAGCGAATGGTAGCTCCTATGATTCTAGCTTCCTTCTTTTCATAATTTCAAAATGTGGTGTATATATATATGATGTCATTTCCCGTGGGTGATGGTATTTGCTAGGGAAAAACCTAACACCTACACCATCGCCAAAGGATGTTAAATGTCATGTAAGGTGAAAAAGAGGTGTAATGGATCAAGAATACGGTTGAAAAAAGTTGCAAATAGTGAAATGCAAGCAAGGTTTCAGACACACAATGTGTATGAGACGTAAAGGGACAAGGATAACTAATATAATGAAAAATAAGGATGGGACCACATGGCGATAATTTCTCTATGTACTATCTCTGACCCATAATGACTATGCGAATAGTCATACCCCATTCTCGACGGGCCCCTTAAGGCACCTGCTCAAGAAATAGATGCATCAATGAACCTTATCTGCACAAAGGATATTGTTAGTAACATGTATGAAAGATGAAAATTGAAAAATTAGGTGTATACATATATCATTTTGGATGCTTTTTTCTCAAGTGGAACATGAACGTGAGGGAAATGTCAAACTCTTCCCAAGAATATATGGCTATCCAGAGTCATTCACGAAAGAGAATAAACAATCATTGCGGTGCTTTCTATGACCTGGAGAAAATCACTATGAAATACTGTATTGAAGGTTGTGTTGGGATGATCTCAGTCTAGAAATAGATCCATAGAGATATGTTGTGGTAATTTTTTGTCAAATGTATAGCTTGTTATCATGTGGATCAACAAGTGTCTTTGTCTTGATTCCCTATGTTATTGCATCTAAAATAGTGTAGCTATGTTTTGTAAGGATTTTTTGAAGTTTTAAAATCTTGTTTGGATTTGTAAGATATGTGTTTGGGCTCGTGTTTAACTCAAATTTTAGGACTTATGTATGTGTTTGTTTCAACTGATTAGTAAATGAGTTATTTCAATATAACAAATTGAAATAAAATGAACTTAAAAACTTGATATAAATAGAAGTTTCAAACACTAAATTTCGCAATGCATGCAATGAATACCTAACAATTAATTCTTTTCTTTCACTACTCTAACTTTGATAGAAATATAAACTATTATATTTTGGTGTTTCTTGAGTTTATATTATGAAATTAATGTGAGAAAACAAATTTGATTTACAACAGTACAGTAAAGTTTGTTTTTACTAAACTAAATGTGAAACAAGATAAGAAATGGATACAATAATTATTGTCATATAACCATTATTTCCATATTTGATTTTTCATGTTGTTTTGATGCATTTTTCTAAACTAAATGCCACTTTTTACAAATAGATTTTTTAAAAATATATATCCACAACCTAACCTACATTTAATCCATTCTAAAACTGAATGTTTTTAATCTATAAACAATTTCAAAAACAAATCTAATGGTTTAAGCTATCTCTTTTTGGGGATTTTGTGTTTTATGGATGTAACCTTTGAAATCAAACTAATTTAGATCCTAAATATGAAGGGTTATACTTTTAATATAATTCTAGGGTCTAATATCAAAGGTGAGAGAATCTTACTGCATTAATGTTTCAAAATTTTAAACTATTAAGCATGAATTCAAGTAAATAAACCTAATCTAATATAATCATTGTTCATCTTTTCAAAAAAATTGATTAATTCTAAGAAAATAAAGATAGATATAAAAATAGTTCTATGTAAATAAGAAATTTTAATGCAATCCCAAACTCTTTCTACAAAAATAATGGAGTTGAACTTGGACTTTGTTTTCTTACACTCTCAGTAGACTAATCTAGCTGATGTTCATGAAGACCAGTATGATAGAGATTTGTTTAGTAGGGAGATATTAGAGGCTAGGTGTAGAGCTTGGAATAATAAAAATAAGTAGATCTATGGCTGGTTCAAGGGGCAAAAGACGGGTCTAGAATCCCTTGTGTTCTCTTCATGATTTATAATAAAAATAAGGTCTGTGGGGTGATTAGTGCCAGAAGAAATCTCCCTTGAGATTGGCCTTTTTCTTTGGATCAAAAAGTGGTTACATCGTTATCCTCTGGAAAAGTATTCAAAAGATGAGGGGGGAGCAAATGAGCATTCAAATTTCCTTAATATAAAGCTTCTAAGTTATCTCAATCTCAACTTAAGATCAATAATAAAATATATGGCTTAGATTAGATCCCTAGATGGTGAACTAGAGTGTTAGGGGGTAGAAGTAGTGAACTAAGCATTAACATGAGGTGAAATGCATGCATAGTATACAAAGTAGGATATAAAATCATGCATGTGAAGTGTGAGTTAGAATAAAAAATAGTTGGAGATAGAACCCCTGGTTCTTATAGGTGGCAATTACACAACCTTTGTGGTGGAGAACACAACCGTTGTGGTGGGGAACAGAACCATCAGTACCCAAAGCATAATTTTCGTGGGTGGAAACATTATTGCCATAGTGGGGGATGGAGTTGTTATGGAGGTAGCATAACCAATGTGGTGGTTTCATGTTAAGTAGCCAAAAGGGGTTGAAAGAGTCAAAGCTGTAGAAAAAATATTTCTGGGAGAGTCTGGAAGGGCTAAAGAGAAGTATAAAGGGGTTTGCGGGCCTAGAAGGGGATGTGAAGTGCTCTTAAGCATTTGAAAATATATTTTAATGTTATTGGAGATTATTGTCATCATTATTAGATATTTTTAATCTGTCACCATGTAAAATGTGGTGCATACAATGTCTTGATCAGTAAATGTGGTATCGACAGTATAAGAGATAATGGATTTAAGATGATAATTCATAAGGATAATAGAAGCAAAAAGAAAATGAAACAGGGAATATTATTGATCAATAGAATTTAAATTAAGCTTACGTAAGTGATCATTAAATGGTTCGATAAGATCGTCAACACTATCAAAAGTGAATTCAATAATATTGTGTTTTTGAATGAAGTTGTTTAGAAGATTAAGAATGATGGGTGAAACTAGTGTAGAAACTTGAGGAGACATTGGAACAAGTGTATCTTTTGTTGGATCATCCAATGGTGGTGTAGGTAGCATAAGATAGGATCCAGTCTTAGTTTCACCAAGAACATTAGGTAATGTTTCCATAGGAATTGGTTGCAGAGGGGGATTGATAATAGGCTAATGTGGAGTAGACATATCAAATCTACATTATTTGAAAGGATTTGAGTCAACTAGTATGCTCATATCCATTATGTATGAATTTGAAACATTGATGAAGACTAGATGGATCAATTTATAAGGAAACCTTCAGAGTTAGTTGGAATGAATATAATTTTTCATTATATGAAAAGTGGTAGGTAGTACCTTTAGACCAATGAGGAGATCTAAGGTGATAGTTCCTAGAGTGGATCGAGTAATATTATCAAAGCCTCCTACAGTGGCAACAATGGTGTCTAATATAGTAAGAAAAATACCACTTTGAGATAGAAATGATTGAGAAAAAATATTTAATGTAGATCCATTATCAATCCAGGCTCACTTGATGAAGAACCCCTGAATGTAGGTAGTAATAAAAATAGGTGAACATGATTGGGTTTTTAGTGTAGGGGGAATATCAGTTTCAGTAAAAGTGACGGCTTTGTCTAATTCCATAAATGTATCCATAACAAAATAAAATGAAGTTGGTTGATTATCATTGGCCAATGTGAAAGAACATAAAACATATTATAAGATATCTTTTTAAATAGATGATTTTTGAAGTAGCTCTAAGAGAGATATATTAACATGGGTATTACTGAGTTGTTCCAAGATATCATACCCTTTAGAAGGAACACTAGTCTTGGCTACTAATGCTATGGGATGTGGAGGAAAATTTCATGATGATAAGCAATAGAATGACACAAAAAACACCAAGAGCTAATGACAAGATCATACAAGAATGAACCATAGGGTACATAGGATTTGATCCAAATGATCAATTCGAGAGTTGGGGTCAAAAAATATTTATACCCTTTTTTTACCTTAGTAAATTAATGTTACTGACATACATAACACTGAAAAGGAATGTAAGGTTTGAAAAATATGAGATATTCTGATTAATTAACTTATAATATTGATTACACAGTATCATAATAACACAGTTTGCAGTTAATGATCACAATATGCTACAAGCTAGAAAACACAAGAAGGAAGACATATTTAGCTACACATGGCTATACAAAAGATATTTGGATGCACATACTAGAGAATTTGGGAGTGCAGATACTAGATATGGATTTTTTATGATGTTGTGGTTTGTAATATCTCTACTGCATGACCGTATAACTCAATCAGGATGTAGAATGTGGACCCACCATTGTGGTACAGTCTTGGACGCTCATGGAATGGAGCTGTATGAAATTTTTGTCCTTCAATGGTCTAGAAATATGTTTCAATGTCACACCCTTGTTGTTGCACAATCTTGAAACCATATGTAATTATCTAAATCAAGCCAACACCCTAACCATGAGTGGAATATCCTACAAGAAGGTTAGTTTTTGGGTTTAATTATAATCCATGCACTACCTACATTGCTACTGATTTGAAGAAGCCTCAAACCACATCTATTTCTCCACCTATAATGTAACATTTATATGAATGCATGTAGTTGGAAAATTGAACCAATTTGAACATGTTTATTACACATATATTTTCACCACTAACTAATTCTTAGATGCATGCTAACCTTTACCACTACAAAATACTATCTCGCAGCCCTTTTGTGCCTTCATGTATCTCTTGTAGAAATCTCCTGTATCCTCTCCCTCATAACCAACAATTGAAGGATCCTATGTACATTCTCCAATGTCATTGTCATCTTGTTCATGGGTAACCAAAACATGTAAGTATCTGCACACCATCTCTCACATAATGTAGTCATTAGGTGCATATTATGGGGTACCTCCCTCAATCTAGAAATGTGCCATAACCCAAAATAGTCCAAAAAAATCTGACTCCTCCTCCAAGCCCAATGTCAGCAGAGTAGAAAAATACATACCCCACAAAACTCCCTCGAGTGTATATCTCATTGCACAACACAAATAAGATAGAAAACACATCATTAGTACTAATGCAATGACACAAAATTAAAGTGAAAACTACCAAGCACTCTTGGACACAAGCACCCAACTCACTGGATACTAGCACCCAGATTCGTACGGTCTTTTCCAAAGGAAAAAACCGCCCCTGCCGGTGTTGTCTTGGAAAGGAACGCCCAAAAAACTAAAAATTTGAAAAAAATCCAAAATTGATGACAAACACATATATTTACCTAATCTCATATGTAAAACACATCACTTACAAAGCTATCAGTCGTCTGTGTCAAAACATCCTCTATCACCCTCTCGAACCTAGTCGAGATGACCTCTCGTGCATGTGGAATTTTTCTCACTCAAAGCTTAAATCATAATTCCCAAATTTACAAATGATTTTCATTTTGAATTTTCCACCTTACTATTTATAGTAAAATCTCATTACCAGTAGTTACTATAGTTCCTATACTATGATTCATGGCAACTAATTCCTAGTTACCATTTCTTTCATATATTTAACACCGTTTATCCATTTTTTACACTGTCTGTGGCATTGGAACCATATTTTTGATATTTTTCGTACCATATATTCTTTAGAATTCCTCTTTAGGCTTAGATCTATGATATTATAATATTACACTCATTAAGTATATTTCTCATATATTGGCTCCTCATTTCTCTCCAAGGCATTTTACTCTGTTCTTTCGGTTCAAGGCTCGATGATTGGCCTCTCCCCTCTTTTCCAAAAGGGGGGAAAATATTCGGGGTATCCCATTACCCCTCCTTTAAAAATCCAATAATTTTTTTTCAAGTATGATACACAAATATCCTATATTCCAAGAAATCAAATCAAATATTTAAATCTGACAAAAGTTATGATCCAAAATACAAATTTCCAATCTATTCCAAGTAGCAACGAGTCCACGTCTTCAAAGATTCTGATTCTTTTTTACGTCAAATGGCCTAAACTGGAGGAAAATTAATCCTTGTACGTAGTTTCCAATACAATCAAATTTAAGTAAGTATTATTTTTATAAATCAATACTAGCATATGTAAATTCTGTTCCAAGTACCAATTTTTCCTCCTAGACGACCTAACTTGGGAGCCAATCCAATATATCAAAATCCATTGTTTCAATTTACCAAGTAGTTACACCCAACATTATAGAGTGGGGGAAATGAGACATCATTTCCTTTCCTATACCACTTTATGGGGGTTTCTGGGACCTAGTAGGCGAGTTGTAAAATGGGTTCATATTTCCGTCAGCAGCGGTAGAACTCATTTTTAAGAAAGTGCCATAGTAGGAAGGTGAAATAAATAACTTTCCAAATACTCTTTCTCTTGTGCAGGGACGCTTAAATCCTTAGTTTAGTGTCAGCAATTTCAAATCCTTAGTTTATACGTTTATTCGAGAACTGATCACTCTTGATCCCTCCTTCAATATCCAAGTTTCAAAGTATCATATATCTCCTTTGCAAGTTCATATCCAATATCTCCTCTATGATAACAAGGGTCACCCCACATGGATCAAAACATTGGTCCATGGTTCTCCATAATGTGTTTCGTACTATTATCATGTTTTAGCTACAACTCCTTCAGCTCACTTTAGGTACACTTTTTATTATATCCTTTATACTACTTGAGTTTCATCTGAATATCGTAAAGCAGGGAAAATGTAGTCACTAAAATATGAACTTATCACTATTACATTATGCCTCTAGTATGTTGTTATATGCATGATTTCTAATTTTGGAAATTAGGCACCAATGATACCTCTTTAGTCCTTTTCTTTCTTGGTTTGGCTCTATTCATGTATTTTATCTAACATTTACATATTTTTGGTCGAGTCACAAGGAACCATATTCCTATCCTTTACTCTATTTTTGTTTACTTGTTATAAGACAATACCACCCAAACATGACAATGTTGGAATAGTTGTCACTGATGTCAAAGGAGTTGGAAGACATCATATATTGTTGGAGTAATTGATGTCAAAGGGTGTTGAAGGAACTAGCAGAAAAAGTATATTGTTGGAATATTTGTCATTGATTAATGTTTATTGTTAGTTTCTTAGAAGTATTTGTCTGTTTCATTGGAGTCTATGATTTTAGCTTCAAAGTCTCCTACTATAGCTTCGAAGTCTCCTCCCGTGGATTCAAAGTCTAGATTTGGAGTCTATTCCTGTAGCTTCGGAGTCTGACCAGAGTTGTCATTGATGCAAATGATGAAGGAGATTGAAGTATAATGGTTTGACACTCAAAGTATGTTCTTAGTGAGCTAGGAATAGATCATAGCATTATCAATCTAGAATAGTTAAAATAATTAGCTTGGAGCTCGCTAGCAATGTCTTTTATTTGGAGTTAGTTTGTAGTATGATGGTTAGGTGATGATTGATGAATTAGTTTGAGATAACACATTACTTTGAGGCTACACTTAAATGGTATAGGGCCGTATTGATACATCTAAAGTGACATGTTTTGACTATAATACCTATTTTGGTGTTTTGGACGACCTCCTCTTTTTGGCATTAAAATGTTCATGCATTTATATTCAATTGATAGGTCAACCCCTATTGTGTTTTGACATTAATTGTTTTTGTACTAACTATGGTTGACCTTAATCTTGTCTTGGTTCCAATGTTTAAGAGAATACACATGTATAAAAGGAGATGTAGAATCATTATATGAATAGTTTGAGTTATGGAGAGCATAAAATATGAGTCAAGTGAATCTCTGAAGGGAGTTTTCCTATATAGAGAAAATGAAAAAGTAGAGAAGGAGGTTGTGGACCTAGATCATGAAGATAAAGTGTTAAAGCTCAATTTTTTGTGTATATATAATGCAGTAATTAGAATGCACAACAAATATGCATCGAGTGTGCAACAAGTTCACAACATGTGCACAACGTGTATGTGAAATGTGGGGAAGTGAGTTTGTGGAGTGACTAATGAAGACATCCTTTTGAGTTACAAGTAGATTTCTTGGGTATATATTTATGGCGACTTGTTGAATAGGAGGAAGATAAAACTCAAGTATGATGGAGTGGTAAATAAGGTCTGAGGAAGACAAGTGTTTATTATCTGAGACAAGAAAGCACATAGAGGTAAAGATGTTATATAGTGATTGTGGCAGATTAATGAGTGAAGAATAGAGTGATTTTTTGACAAAACAACTAAAAAAAAGGTGGATTTGTGTATTGTTGAGCTCATTGTCTCATAATTTATGGATTGGTGTCTCCAATAGGCTGGTGCCTACAAATTAGCTGAGTTGGTACTCAACATTGGGCATTGGTGTCTCTAATAGGATGGTGCCTACAAATGTATATTGAAATATTTTGGGCTAGATTTGGATAGTAAATCTAAGTAGTCTTTTCTATGTGTTTTTCCTCTGAAAGGGTTTCCACATAAATACCATCTTGTGTAATTGTTATATCTTATGTGATTGTTGTTGTTATGGATGTTAATTTTTTAAATAAGTAACATTTTGTATAATATTGATTCATCCCCCAATATTAGTGTGTGCTATTCAATTGGTATAAGAGTGGGTTCTTTCAGAAAAAATTGATCAATAGGAGGTAGATATCCATAGCACACATGGAAAGAAGAGAAGGATTCTCATCAAATAGGGCTCCATTGTTTGATGGAACTAATTATGCCTTTTGGACCATAAGGATGTGCACCTATCTAATGGCTCTTGGGTTTGACATTTGGCAATTAGTTTTTAGTGGTTATGTAGCTCAGAAAACTCCTCCAATAGATCAAGCTGGTAAGAAGGTAAGTGAGAGTAATGCAAAGGATGTGAATGCAATATTGTGTGGTTTGTCTGAATCAAAATTTGTTAAAGTGAGCACTGCATTTCAAGTAAGGAAATCTGGGATAAAATCAAGAACATACATGAAGGAGATGGTAAAGTGAAGAAAGAAAATCTCCAAACACACAAAATTCAGTTTGAGGGTTTGAAGATGAAGGATTATGAAAACATTTCTGCTTACCTTCTTCATGTAGATGAAATTGTCAACACTATTAGAGGGCTTGGAGAATAAATTAAAGATGAGGTTATTGTGCAAAAGGTTATAAGATATCTTCCTTTGAGGTTTGACGTCAAGGTGTCTGTAGCTGAATAAATGAAGGAGTTAAGCACCTTAGCAATGGATGAACTACATATGATTGTCACTGTGTATGAAACGAGAAATGAAAAAGATAGAGAATCTAAGCGCGAGGTTACCTTCAAAGAATAAAAGAAGATGAAGGAAAAAAATATTGAGCTACATGACTGCTCCAACAATGAATCATATAATAAAGAAGCTCATTTTACAAGAAGCTAAAGAAATGATATGATAAATACAAAAGTATGTTACCCTTCAAATGTTTTAATTGTGGTAAAATTAGACATTATGCTTCTAGATGTCCACATGAAAAATGAAAACAACGATAGTGAATAAGATCACAACATGAAGGAAAGTAATAAGCATTATCAGTCTAAGAAGAACTACAAGTAAATATAATTTGATAAAATAAAGAACTACTTCAAGTACATGAAAAATCTCTACACCAAGGAGGAAAGTAACAACTCATATGAGGAAAGTGATGAAAGTGACTCTGCCAATGATCACGAAGAACCACTATTCATGACAATAGAAAGCAGGGGAGATATGGTTTCATAATATGAATAAGATGCTAAAGTGGAACTTGAAGAAGAACTCATTAGTGCCCTAGATGAGATGAAGATACTAAAGAAGACAATAAAATAAAAACAACAATTTCAAAAATTTGAAGAAGAGTATAGTGCCTCAGAGACAAAGTTGTCACAAGACCTTAAATAATCCAAAAATATCATCAGTGGTCTAAATATTCAACTTGAAGAGATGAAGAACATGAATGAGGATGTGAGAAACCAGCTAAAAAAAAGATCAAAATTGTGAGAAACTTGGATATGAAAATTTTCCCTAAGAAAGGAACTTGAGAAGACAATTACCAGTGTTATGCGGGGACGCGTCCTGGCCATTTTCCTCATGTCCCGGACGTCCCAGGGACTTGTGGACGAGGATGATACGTTTACATGCCGTCCCTAATTTCCAGGAAAAAAGGGGGATGTCCACGTCCCCCCACAAACTAGAAATGCACCTGGGACGTCCCAGGGACTTCACGACATCCCTGAGACGTCCCAGGGGACTTCATGACGTCCCCAACGAAATCTGCACTTTTCCAACATTAAAACATGTGAATTTCAGTTTTATAATACTTTTTTTTAATATTTTTAAAAACTTTTAATACATTCTAGTAAAAAAAAAACATGCAGATTTCTCATAATTACCATAAACTGCAGAAGTATTGTTGCTCCTCCCATGTTATGTCTGATGATATGAAGTAATGGTCACAGGGCGAGTTTTATAAATTTTCAGTCATACACTATACAACTAGTGTTTGTTAATTCTTCGTTACTGGTTATCTGGAGATAGTTTATGGTTCTTTCTGTTTAAGTGATAGGACATTTTGTTTGTTTGCTGCATATTTAAGATTTTATATATAGCAGAAGTTTATGCTTTAGACCCATCTGCATGTAGCAAGTATCAGAATGTATGTAATCCTATTCTCAAATATAAAATATAATAGTCACAATTTTTAAAAAAAGGAAAAAGTAGAGATTATAGTTTGTACAATGTTGTGGCATTTAGAAAAATGAGTAATCTTTATGCTTTCTTAATTGTCTATAAAGATATTGTAGTTTTTTGTGGACTTGCAGCAGACACTAACTAGATATAGCTAGCTTAGTCGAGTGTTAGCATTTGAAAATCATGAGAAAAATGTAACAGTTACTCTTGTTCTTGTTATGTTCTAATCAGTGGCTTTGTAATAGGTACGTCAACCACATATAGATGCAGTTACCCATGTAGTAGTGGATGAAATCACGTTACAAACATATTAATTTTCAAAACATATAGATCTACTTAAATGGGAAACAGAAAAAAGTAAAATGAAAAACCTCAAATAAAGACTCTTACCTCTTAAATCCCCATCGAAATCTTTTGAAGTTGATGCAGATGAATAATTGGGATTAATCATTAATGGTTTCAATCTTCAAATATTCAATTTTAAGTCTTAGTTTATTGAATTATTCATGTTATATTTGTAAAATTAATAATATATATATATATATATATATATATATATATTATTAGCCGTCCCCTTGTCGTCCCCTTCCCACCCCCCGCTGTCCCCAAATTTTCAAAAAAAATTGCCGTCTCGGAAACCCTGTCCCTACGTCTCGACATCCCGCCATCCTAGAGTCTTAGGTAACTATGACAATTACTAAGTTAAACAAATGCCTAAAGTTTAAGAAGAGTATTGAAATACTATATGATTTACTTAGTAATAAAAGATCACCATTTATCAAGACTAGTATTGGGTATAAAGAAGATCAGGGGACCACCAAAGAAGTTCCCAACATGTTGCCATACAAGGAAAATGTAGACAAGTCAAAGATCTGAGCAAATCTCTTAAGTGTTATATCAAAAATGAAAGCAACCAGAAGAATGAGACTTATGTTCCTAAAAGTACAAGCACTCCAAATGAAATAAGAAAGAAGAAAGAGATTCATGTTATTGAGAATATAAGGATTCCTCATAGAGACATCTCAAACAAACGCAAAAGATCCTTTCCTCCAAAGCAACATTGTATGACTGGGTTTCAAAACCATTTCTATGGTTATTTTTTTCATGCAATCAATTTGGGCATAGAGCAATAAATTGTAGATCTCATGCAAGAAATTTTGATAAAAAGAAGAATGAAAATGCAAGTTCTTATAGTGTTTCAAATAGAAACTACATTCCATTAGCTTCATTATTAGAATACAAAAAGAATGGCATTGCATGTTATAAATGCCACAACTACGGGCATATAACACGTTTTTACAAATGTGTGGAATCTCTCAGACAGAATAAAAATGAGTATGAATGGAATAGAAACAAAGTTGTGCATGATTTCTCAGGTAAAATTTATAATTCATGTGCTTCTTTATCATATGTATTGTATGTTATAACTTTGTCAAGTATGGAAATAAAGCAATAAAATGTAGAAGTAATCTTGTAGATCAAAACAAGAAAGTGGATGAATGTACTAAACTCAAAGGTGAATGCATAAAATTTTGGAAGAAGAAGAAAAAGCAGGGGATTTTCAATGAGGAAATCAAAGGTGAGGAGTGGATTAGTTAAGGGATGGCAGTAGCTGTTAATTATGTTAAGGTATAACAAAATGAAATGCAACAAGAGAAGTTTCTGCATTCTAAAATATAAGATTTGCAAATGGAGGGTTCTCACAAGAATGATAAAGAGAAAGTCGAGACAGTTGATAGTAAACATGATGATGGTTTCTATGATTTTGAAGTGGATTCAATATATAATGCTGATGAGAATATGCAAATTAACACATCTTTCTATAAAAATAAACTATGCTTGCACAAATTGTGCACGATGTATTTTATAGTAATGTCAAGGATGAAAAGAAAATGAATGAAAAAGATTGAATTGTCTAATCAACAGAGGAAAAAATTTGTATATATATTTTGTGAAAAAATATGTATATATAGTTTGTGTAGATCATGATGCATTTAAGTTTGTAAAAGAAAGTAATATTAAAACAACGACCTCAGTGGAAGAAGGAAATCACAAATAGAAGTTAATGAAAGAAAGGATGAAACTCGAATCTGCAAGAGACTATGGACAACATGGCTACTGAAAAATATATGCAAAATATGGATATTGAAATCAAAATGAGGATTTTTTGAGCCCAGTGAATACAATGGTTGTTAATGATGATAGGAAGCAAGTAGACCAGGATAAGAAGTGTTATGAAAATAATGAAAATACAACAGTTCTAGGAGCAACCAAATGTTGAAGTTTAGAAGCAAGCTTAATAACAAGAAGTGACTAAAGGATTGTTAGATTTTATGTGATATACCAAAGAAAAGAAGAAAAATATGTCAAAGTTTGAATTGAAATCTTATGGAGAGATCAATTTCAGTGAAAAGAAGAAGAAGTGTTTTAAACAACATGTATTTGATATATTATGATGGTAAGTATAACGATTTTTTTTATAACCTCAAGAAGTTACAAGAATGAGCTACAAGAGGATGAGACAATTAACAACATCTTCAAGTAACGAGTCAGCCATGGGAAAGAAAAGACAAGATGAAAGATTCAAGGTATGTGTCTTTAAGTGTGATTGTGGATAGTGGTAGTAGTAACAATTTTTTGTCAAGATTAGCAATAGTAAATGAGTTGTTTTGAGATCACAAGATGTGAAGAGGAAGCACATGCCAAATTGATTAAGATTACTAAAAGATGTTACTTAGAGAACTCATGAAAAGAAATGGAGATGAGTCATTTGAAGTCACATATTGTTATGTAAGTAGTAGATTGAGCTAACAATGTTGATGCCAAATAGAGTACAAGTGGAGGAGTATTCTTTTTGGGAAATAGTTTGCTATCTTGCATAAGCAAGAAGTAGGTAATATATTTTTTAATCCACAACTAAGGCAGAGTAAATTGCAATAGTGTCATGTTGCACACAAGTTTTATGGATGAAGAAAACATTGAAATACATCATGGCAGAGTTTGATTTTTTGATTTCCATACTTTTTGATAACAATAGTGCAATAAATATATCGAATAATCCAGTTATGCACTCTTGAAAAAAACATATTCCCATCAAGTATCATTTCTTGAGAGAGAAAGTTGCAGAATAACAAATTAAGTTGGAATGTATTGCCACAAACAAATAGATTACTGATATTTTCACTAAGCCTATTCCAAAAGAAACATTTGAGTATCTCAGACATAAGTTAGGAGTGATATCTCTTTCATCTTGTCACTAAAGAAAAAACATATACTCAGGGGGAGCCAAGCATTTTGTTTTTTGGGCTCCATAAAGAAGATACGTCAGAAAAGTTTCAACATATGCATACTCCAAGGGGGGAGTTAAAGTAAGGGGGATTAATACCACGAGACATTATAGAAAGATGTTTTTGATATTTTTTACTCCTTTTCCATTGATCTCATAGGGGGAGAGTTAAAGAAAGGGGGAGTGGTACAAACAAGACATTACATAAAAGGAGATTTTTGTAGAAAGGGGGAACAAGCTACATTCATAGGTTATTCCTACACAAAGTGATTAGTTTTGATTGGTTTCCATCGATGAAAAAGGGGGAGATTGCTGGAATAATTTTCATTGATGTCAAAGGAAGCTGAAGGAGCTAGAAGACATAACCGATTATTGGAGTCATTGATGACAAAGGGTGTTGAAGGAGCTAGTAGAGAAAAAAGTATTTGAAGAGTTTTCATTGATTAATTTCTATTGTTCATTGCCTCAAAGTATCTATCTGGAGCTTCAGAGTATCTAATTTCAACTTCAGAGTATCATACTATAGCTTTCGAGTCTTCTACTGCAGCTTCAAAGTCTCCTATTGTAATTTTAGAGTCTCCTACTATAGCTTCATAGTCTCTTCCTATGGCTTCAGAGTCTAGCTTTGGAGTCTATTCTTGTAGCTTCAGAGTCTAACTAGAGTTGTCATTGATGAAAATGATCAAGGATCTTGAAGTGTAATGGTTTAGAGATTGAATTATATTCTTGGTGAGCTATGCATAACTCGTAGCATGATCGATATGGAATAGTTAGAAGAATTGGCATGGAGCTTACTAGTAATGTATTTTGTTTGGAGATAGTTCACAATATGATGGTTAGGTGCTAATTGATGAATTAGTTTGAGCCAACGTATTGGTTTAAGGCTACACTTGAATGGTCTGGGTTCGTATTGATACATATGAAGTGACATGTTTTGACTATAAGACCTATTTTGGTGTTTTGGACAACCTCTTTTGTTTTGGCACCAAAATATTCCATGTATTTATATTTAATTCATAAGTTGACCCCTCTTGTGTTTTGGCATTGATTTGTTTTGTGCTAACTATGGCTGACCTTCATCTTGTCTTTCTGTCAATGTTTAAGAGAATACATAGGTATAAAAGGAGATGTAAAATCGTTATATGAAGAGTGGAAGTAATGGGGAGGATGGAATATGAGTAGAGTGAAGCTGAGAAGGGAGTGTGCTTGCATGGAGAACACAAAAAAGTAGAGAAGGAGGATCTGGAGCTATATCATGAAGATAACATGTTAAGGCTTTTTTTTTGTATAGAGAATGAAGTAATCAAAATGCATAGAGAGTGTGCAAAAAACATGTAACAAGTGCTTGAAAAGTGTGCAATGTGTATGTGAAGTGCGTGAAAGTGAGTTTATGGAGCAACTAATGAAGGCATCCTTTTAAGTTTCAATCAAATTTTTGGGTATGAAGTTATGGTGATTTCCCAAATGGGAGGAAGAGAAAACTCAAGCAGAATGGAATGGAAAATAAGGTTTGAGGCAGATAAGTGTTTATTATCTGAGACAAGCGAGCAAATAAAGGCAAACATGTTATATAGTGACTGTGGAAAATTAATGAGTGAAGAATGGAGTGAACTTTGAGTCTGATCAGAGGTGGAGCAACATTCTGAGTGGAGGTGTAGGTGTGAGTGGAATGAGTCAATTAAAGCGTGAACAACAAAAAAGTGCAGAAATAAAATACGATCTAATATCATTAATTGGACTAACATCAATGTTGGAAGTATGATCTGATCTGTATTTATATAGAGAAGCAAATTTTCCATCATCAAGTTGAAGAAGCAACTAAAAAAGGTGGATCTGTGTATTGTTGAGGTTGGTGCCTCACAATTTAGGGATTGGTGTCTCCAATAGGTTAGTGCCTACAAATTAGCTAAGTTGGTGCTTGGAATTGGGGATTGGTGTCTCCAATAAGTTGGTGCCTATGAATGTATATGAGATATTTTGGGATGGATTTAGATAGTAGATCCAAGCACTCTGTTCTTTGTGGTTTTCTCTCGAGAGGGTTTCCACATAAATCTTATGTTATGTAATTGTTATATCTTATGTGATTACTACTGTTATGGGTGTTATTATTTTAAATAAGTAATTTTTTATATAATACTGATTCACCCCCTCTCAGTATTAGTGTGTTCTCTTCAGATAGTAGCACCCAGGCGCTAATGTCCTTTTGGGCACTTTTTTCCTATTTGCATGTTTTTCTCCTTTGTTGATTTGTTTTGGATTTGGGTATTTTCTTATCTTCTTTTAATGACCTAGGTTATTTTTTGGTGTCATTATGTACCAAAATTCAAAAAAAGAACTCATATATAAACACAACCTAATAACTACTCTAAGGGGGCAATTGGGACAACATTTTCTATATCTACTACATATAAAGAGAAAAACAACGGATTGCATTTTGGGATGCATTATTCACTTCATAGGGGAGGTTATTTTGAATTCTATATCACATATTCTTGCATTGCAATAAAGTAGTTTTAGCCCACTATTCTTTGTCTCACACACCACAAGAACTACATGGATTTTGAAATGTAGTGCAATGCTCGACAACAAGATCACATTTGGGTGACCGTCGGGATCAATCTGACTCTCTCATTGACATTTTTC
This sequence comes from Taxus chinensis, assembly GCA_019776745.2. NCBI lineage: Eukaryota > Viridiplantae > Streptophyta > Pinopsida > Cupressales > Taxaceae > Taxus > Taxus chinensis. Next base: position 22,965,644 of record CM034156.1, read on the forward strand.
ATTCAGTCTAATGTGTAATTTAGTCTTGTACAAGTAGCTGGGGTTTGTCTTACAAGTACATGTGCGATAAAGCAAGGGTACAATGAACCTAACATGACCTACAACGAGCTAACAATGACAAGAAGTGACATAGACAGAACCATATCCAGATATTTTCTTAGGACACTATCACCCAGAATAGACGTCAGCACCAAGGCAGGCACGTCCTCTCCCAGGCACTCCTATCCCTAAGATCTTCACATGCCACTTTCATAATCAGAGCTTACACAACCGAAAATACGCCTTTTCAGATCATTCACCTACCCAGAATCATTCCAGACCTACGTGGGAAAGATGAGTGATTCTTAGAACCCTATTTATCACTTGTGCTTATATTTCCTTTGCTTGATCTTGTTTTTATATTATTATATCTATTTAATTAGTAGTGTCCTTAGCTTAGATTTAATTTTATTAAATCACAGTTGAACCTAGGGTTTTAGCCCCTTCAGAATTCAATTATGTTGTTTGTTTTTCATTCAGAGACTCGGGAAGAACAAATTTGCATGTCTTTTCTAGAAACCCCACAAACCTTTAAAAACCAAAATCAATGAAAAAAAACCAAATGAGCTAGAGTGCTAGATCTCACAGTAGAGCCTATTCCATTCTACTATTAGAATGACTCTGATACCATGTTAGAGTGGGCTAAAATCAAGGATCGAGATCGGATAGAATTGAATGCACAAAACAAAAACCTGTGTCTAGTAGTGAAAGTTAAAATACTCAAAAGGAAGAAACTTGTCTTCAACAATCAATAAATTGTTCATAAACTCATTAGCCCATTCATTTATGAGCCCAAAAATGCATAGTATGTTACATTATATAGTGAGGAATGAGGTCACCCAAAAAGGTAACCAATTCATCTCACAATTAGAAAATGACTTAAAGTACATTTCCCATAATGACCTATAATTAATCTAAGCAAGCTAATTAGACCGGGTAGTAAAACCACTGTGGGAAAAATCCTACACCAACATTATTTACCTGCTTCCTTGGGCAACTTCTTTTCATCCCTTTTCTGCCCTTTTTCTCCACAACCATAATGATCTTAAGATTCGTATATCCAATCTTGGAGAGAACAAAATCTTTGTCCCTAAGTAATATGCTGTGTTTTTTTGATGATCTGGTCACTCTGTCTAGGTTGCTAGAATAGGATGGAGAGTTTGTTTTGAAAAAATTGCAGTACGACGAATATATGAATACATGACTGAAATGATTGTGTTGGTAACAAAGATCTCTTACAACTAAGTATGATGATAGTAACCCTTCCTTGTAAAAATGCGTGATTACACTTGCTCGGTTTACCATAATTTGTAAAGAGTTTTTATCAAACTCATTATGATTTCGGGCGAAGTTTGCCATACTCTACAAAAAAACCAATCACTTAAATACCAACATAAATATTCTAGAGCCATTTAGAGCCAATGACAATTATTAAATTCCTCCAATAACAATTTAAATAATAATGTTGTTAGTTTGAAGTTGTTATTAGAGAGATCAAATTTGACAAATATAGCATACACTTAAATTTGACACACAATCGAATAAAAACCCTCTAAGATCAAACATGGTAATTGTTTGTCTAATAAATTTATCTTGATATACAAACTAGATTTGGTGATGATTTTTTGACAAAACTTTAATAAATATTTATGATTTAAATTAATTATATTGTATTGTCAATTATTTAACATTAATAAGTAAATATTAATTATCAACATTTAGTATGAAACCCAATAATTCAATCTAAATGTGAGCACAAATAAATATTCCTAATCATTAAATTAAAATGCGGACACAAATAAAGATTTTGTAATCTTATTCGTAACATTTCAAAAATCTTATTAAAATTAACAAGACTGAAAGCTTAGTCTAAATTTAAAGACTCGTACGACTTTAATTTGTTTTTGTTTTTATCTGTTTTTTAATTAGTGTGATTATTAAATCATTTAGCTTTTTAAATAATATTTTCCATTATATAAGAACTTGAATTCCTATTAATTTTTGTTGGCTATGTTATGTGTAATCTTCACCAATTCATTTCATTCAAAATATATTTTTACTAAGCAAATTTTACTGTTTATATCATCTGTAATTGTCAATTTATATTTCTGGTTGGAATAGAGTTTTTTTTTATCAAATTCATTTTATGATTTTTAGTTCTATATTTTAAATTAATTGTTTGATATGAAATTTGTCCAATTTGAAATTGTTTTAATGTAGATTTTCTTTCACTACTTGTTTGTAAAATTGAATAAATATTTATAGTCTCTAAAAAATAAATAAGTATATTATTTTAACTATATAAATGAATGAAGGATTTTAATGTTCTCCACAGAGACCAAACAATCTATGAATAATAACTAGCAATCGTACATAAAATGTATGATGGAAACGCTGAAGAGGATATATTTAAGAATTCAAAGTGCAGGGAGAGAATTAATGGTAAAGAAAGAGGGAAAAAAAAGAAGGGGTCCGAGGTTGGAAATGTACAAGGGAGTGGAAGTCGGAATGGGGAGGAAATCCGAAACTCCACCCTTAAACAATGACATGAAATTTATTTGAGTTGTTTAAAGTTCAAAAGGCGGGTTGTGTAAGACGTCGACGCAATTATTTGTAGAGATATCTCATAACAAAAGGAGTGGTTGAACACTAATGATGAAGTAAAAAACTCTTTATAATTGAATCTCTTACATATATTGGGCAGTTAACACAGATGTAAATGCAAGGGGAATTCTAGGGCATGTTTCATCAGATATAATAGAGACATGAAGATATGGAGTAGACCACACACATATTGGATTAGGGTTTCCCTCTTGCTATGAGGACAACAAAAAGGTTATTCCTTAGCAATAGTTGTGGTGGTTTCATCTGTCAATAACCATTATTGTCAATGATACACCAAGTAAAACAAAAACATTCCCGAAAACCAGAATACAACATATGTTGTTTGCTATTTGCAACACAGGAAGAAATCGTGCCCATCTCTTTTGTGAAAGTTGAAAGGGTAGAGGTGGAGAAATGTAGCATCCATGAGAGAAGAAAAGTAAGAAATGTGTTATTGTGGGTGATATGCGAGCTTAAAGGGGTGATAATAAAAATTTGGTGAGAATACAATAGGGGTCAAGTTTGAAAGCCGACCACATTGGTTAGTTCTTTTAGCACTTTCTACACACACTTTTCAGTTTCAAGCTCGAGTAATTACTGATAAAGTAGGATATGCAGGAACACTCATCAATAATTGAGCCCCTTCAGGGAATGGAAATATGAATAAAAGGAAGATTTCTTCCGTCAATTGAAAGTTTTTATTTTGTTATTTTACTTTTTCACGGCGTGAATTTTTTTAAGTGGACAAAATTTAATTTGCTAGATAAGACAAAGTCGAAAATAAAAAGGGCGAGAATTAAAACAATATTTACTATGGAATTTAATATACTAAATTTGGTAGATCAATTTACTTTGTTTAAAAAAAATTGAGAGGTGAAAATTTTGGGAAGATATTTTGACATGTATGGAGGGCTTATTAAAATATATTTTACATTAAGGATAAATTAAGGAGAGAATCTTTTTGAGGCAGATATGATTAAATAAGTATTGAGTAACATGTTTCCACTATATCAAAAACACAAAAATGTGTTATAGGATGAACGATTTCAATTAGAGATGGTGGTGAAAGAATGCATTGCAGGGGCTTGGAGAAAGACAACAATGGAAAAATTAACTACATGCAATCCCTACACCTATTCCATGGCTTAGAATAATCCTCCCCAAAAACATTTTGGTATACAATTTTTTTTAGCCTTTCTTTCTAGTTGTAAGCTTAAGGAATTATAGGATAATCAATGGTTTGCAAAAAAACCCTTGTAATTGAGGCCCTCAAACCATCAAACATATCGGTGAAAAGGTAAATTCAATCAGTCAATTATGCTTGCTAATTGTTTTTTCATGACACCAATGATATTGATTGGATAATGTTTAATTTGATATGTAAGATGTAAACATGAAAGGGATATTGGAAATTAAAAGGTGGACTTAAAATACTTGCATGTCCCACACCTATTCCACATAGCAAATTGTTCCTACCCAAATAATATCTGCTATTTGTGCTCCACTTATTTGTCTCAACCTCGAGCACATTATTCATGTGAGTGAAATGCGAGCTTAAAGGGGCCAAAATAATTTTTTTTGGCAAGTTTCGATAGGGGCACGTTTTGAAACCTAACCACACTTGTTTTTTATAGCACTTTGCAGGCACTCTTTTCAGTTTCAAGGTCGAGTAATTACTAAAAAATAGGTGATGTAGGAAAACTCATCAATAATTGAGCCCCTTTAGGGAATGGAAGTATGAAGGAAATGAAGATTTTATTGGTTGATTGAGATTTTCTATTTTGTTATTTCACTTTTTTATGGCGTCAAGTTTTTTGAGTGGAGGAAATTAAAATAATTCTTAATATGAAATTTAATATACTAAATGGGATAGATCAACTTACTTCGATTAAAAATATTTGAGAAGTGACAAATATGGGAAGATATTTCCACATGTATATAGGGCTTGTTAAAATCTATTCTGTACTAAGGAGAAAATAAGGAGGTAATTTTTCGGGGTGTATGATTAAATAATTATTGAGTAACATGTGACCACTAAAACAAAAATAAAAAATACATTGTAGGGTGAACAATCTCAATCACTTGTGATGGTGAAAGAATGTGTTGCAGGGGCGTCAATGAAAACAACGATGAAAAAATTGTTCTTGAGGGGTCACTTAGTCAAAGCAAGTTCTGTTGTTTCCAATTACTTCGTGTCTTCTTGTGTCAGCGTCAGCAAGGCCGACAACATGACATCTATGTGAGGTGATTAGGACTTTCATTTCTCCATCAATTGAAAATGTGCACAAAGATGGAAGAGATTAATTCAAGATTATTGATATGAACCAAGGTGTGGAAAGACGTAATCAGGAAACTGCATAAACACTCTCAAAATACGCTCCATATTTCTACATGTGCTGAAAATTTTAACATAATAATTTCACAAATAAATGATACTCACTGCCAACCAATCTCCCATTATGGGAAATAATAATTTGGAAATCTCAAACACCCTGTAAAATTTATACGGTGGCTAAATTATACATAATCTCATGTCTACCGTAGCTACCTAGTCGTCGGCTGTCAGAATGGCCAAGCCTCAACCCAACAAGGCACGTGGACGACGGATCCAACAACGTACATCAACGACAAAACTAATATGTGTCGTTGAGCTCTCTGCTATGTCAGAATCCCCAGGGTTCATCTCACATACAAACGCCTTCGGTGTAGTCAATTATGAACATATTTTTTTAGAAACTAATATTAAAGATTTAATGTAGATCGTTATAGTGTGTTACATCCATAAATAAAAGGTTGCAATTTTAATTTACTTTATGTTTTACACATATCAATAAATTAAAAAAAACTAATATATTAATAAATATTTTAATAATTAATACACATTCTCTCTCTCACACACACACTATTGCCAATTGTTTAATGCGCTTAAACAATTTATTTTGCCATGCAATATACATTCTTATTAGAGAAATATTTATTTCGAACTGACTCAAGCTAGGATAAAATTATTTGTTTTAATAAGCTTTGATAACATTTTTTATTGATAACATTTTTTTATTGGAGTGTCGTTCAACACCACTTTCAGCACATAATTTACTGATCTACTAACTCACTAATTTACCTGTAACAGTGCATGCATGTTATCATCTTTGCCACGTGTGGAAAGCATAGCTCTGGAATCGCCACAATTTGCCACATTGATCTGCTTGCTGCTCATAACAGCCATCAGAGCCGTAGGCCGCACCGTCTCAGAAAACATGTTTTCATAACGTCCCCACACTCCGTCTCTTTCACAATGTGCATTGAACGGATTTCCTCTGCCAGAGCCTCGGTGAGCCGCTCTTCGCAGTGCAGAGCCGCTTGAAACCCGTCAAAAGGAGATAGAAGAAAAAAATAAATTAAAAAACTCAAATATATGCTCTAGAAAGAGACATCGAATCGTGTAGATTTTGCTGTTTTATCTGTGGCTTGGCAGGGGAGGTTGTGGCGGTTCCAGCCCACCTCTTCACGCTGCTGCAGGAACTACCAGCTCGGTTGCCCCGCTCCATTCGTCTGCAGAAACGCCAAAGAGGGACCCACTGCCTGCAACACCGTGTTAAACTTCTGTGCAACGTCTGCCATTGGCATTGATGCTATCATCACCAGCGTTGCAAAAGCAAACACCAAGCAGACCACCCATTTTGATCGAATTCACCGCAAACAAAAATGTGACAAGATATACTTGGCAGGATAACCAGTCACCACATAACCTTATGAACCAAAAATTTAAAAGCTGGCTTCAACGACACTTTGAATCCTCACCGTCTGCATTCTGACTGTGTCAGACTCAGGAGGTTTCACTTCACTGGGAAAACGCCTCCGGCGTAATAATGCAGTGCAAAAACAATTTCTTGAATACAATAAAATTCAGTATCACTAAAAATCTAAAATATTTGTAATAACAATAATCATTTCTGGTAATACGGACTAGAAGACAACAATTTTCAAGAAAATTAATAAACCCTTGGCCAATTGCAAGTTTCGTTTAGGAAATGTCATAAAACTGATAAAAAAAAATTGTGTTAAGAAATTGAGGGCATATCTGTGTGCTTCCAATGTGGAGGCACATTTTCTTGAAAGCATCTCATTGGGAATTGTCTTATTTTATAATATAATAAAGTATTCCATTGGAGTTTGTTTATAAAGTTTCTCTTTGGCATTTGCTAATATTCCAATGAATTATAAAATTTGTGGGAGAAGTTTCTATCCTTCAAACTGGATGCAGATTTCCATGGAAGTATCAAAATGGGTGCAGATTTCCTTGAACGTATCTTATTGGAAAACCCAAATTTCAAGTTCCTATCCTCTTCCCTAGCATTTGGCACCTTTTGGGAAAAGGAATGAAATGGGTGCTCCATTTATACTTGTATGGAGACGTGTACCTCATTAAAACACACCAAATTCATTGAAACATCTTTTGTATTTTATAGTGGTCAAATCAAGATTGGGTTTGCTTGATGAGGTCGCTCGTGTGGTTGGTCTTTGAAAAGTGGTTAATGTGAAAATGGATTTAAATGGATTCGGCAGAATAAATAAATAAATAAAGCTCTAGTGTTTAATTAATTCTAAAAATAAAGGAGTTTATATAAGTTATGGAGAAGATTGAGTTTGCTTGATAAGGTTGCTCGTGCAGTTGGTCACAAGTTGTTTGAATTGTGGTTAACGTTAATATGGATTTAAATGGATTCGGCAAGATAAATAAAACTCTAGTGTTTAATTAATTAATTCTAAAAACAAAGGAGTTTATGTAAGTTATGGAGATGCATCTTGAATATTGCAAGATTTGGTATTGAAAAAGAGTGTTTAGAAGTGATAAAAAAAACCTTATGTAAAAAAATGGCAATGGCTAGAAAGAGTTGTATGGATCATGTGAGATGCTATTGCTAAGAGATAGGCTGGTTGAAAAAGAATTTACAGTTTATCTTCTTCTTTAATTGCAATCCTTATGTTATAATACTTGCAACCTACAAAATAAATTCCTTCTACTCCTTATCTTATAATGGATACAACATCCCAACCTTAAGGAAAACAATAAACCATTAGGGGTTTGTGTTGTAAGTTAACTAGCTTTTTAAGCACCATCAATTTATGAGGCCCATAAACATTAAATAATGTCAAAAGTAATAATTTGTATAATTGAAACGATCAGTGGTGTGCAAATCCTATGTCATATGCCCTTAGTGATTCATGAGAAATACTAGCTTTTATCCGGTAATGACTACTTGATCTCTCTAGAATTCTTTTCAATGCTTGTTTAATTCTCGATAAAATGCACAATGTGCCTATTACTAAATGAACTATGATATTGTGTATCTATGGATAAAGTGAACTCAAATTAGGACCTTAATGACACTCAAATCAACATTAAATGGTTAAAAAGAAAAAAAGGCGAGACTTACGAACAAGTGCATGCTTAACCAAAACAGATCACCCAAGAGCACAAGGTCCTCTCCAGATAGTCCTAAGATCACCGCTCATGTTCAAACCGAGTTTCAAAGGAAAAAGGGAGAAAGAGGAGTGAGGAAAAGGTAGTTGTAGGGATTTGACAAGAGGGACAAGGAACACAAGAAGTTGAATTGTGCCAAAATACCTAGTTTGGATCAATAATTGATATGTACAAAGACATCCTAAAATCATGAAATTTAAAAATTGATAAATATGGCCATTTTTAGGTGTCTATATTTCCCCACTTAAAAGTGTGTGCATGTATACATATCGAAGTATAAAAGAATCTTGAGTATGGATATCAAATTATGTACACATGGGTATTCAGAACAATATCAAATGCACATGAATATCTTTAAAGATTCCTTTTCTACACAATAAGGTGAGTGCCAAATAAAAATAATATGCTAAAATATGAAGAGATGAAAGTATATACCTCATTCCACTAAGAAATGGGATGGATTTAAACACCCTATCAAATTCAATTCCATCCTTATCTAAGTCTTGAACAAATTTTAGAGTACAAGATTCTGCAACATTTCAAGTTTAACATTAAGTCAATACTCATGCGAGATTCTAAATATCTCTAAGTAACATCCTCAAGTGTCAGTGAAATATCTCTAAATAAAACCACCATCCGACTGAACTAATCTAAATAAGACCCTAGTGAAGTCATGTAAAATTTGATATGGTAATGCACATTGTCGAATAATGTCTTTGAATATGATGATTGGAATATATACACCCTTTAAAGATTGGATAGTTGTGAAGCTCTCATATAAAAAGAAAGAAATTAAATATTACATGAAAATTTTGAATTTTTATTAAAAATATAATTATCTCCCTTAAAGTGTTCCAACTGGAGAGGTTACAAAAATTTTGTATTATAAGATATATATTCCAAGCATATAAGTATATTATCTATTTCTAAGAATTAAAAAATAAAATTTATTGAATAGTCCACATAGCTAAACCCCAGATCATTTATCTAAAGATTCCTCAATATTTGCAAAACATGATCAGGGTCTTGAAGTTCTTGAAATAATACATTAATATGACATCTCACAAGGTTATTTTAATACTAGTTTTCTACATAGTACTAGTTTTCAAACCTCAAACTTTATTGACTCAATAAATTATCTTTCATTATCTTGGTTGTTTTAATTGCCTTTACGAAGCTATAATACCAAGTCATATGACATATTTATTTATTACAACAGGTTACAACTACACACATCACTAAATCTATGACCCTTACCAAAAGAATAGTTAAACAACCTATTTATTCTTGCAATACTCTATAATATCTCAATACTAATTTATAACTTTAATTTTTCATACCCATACAAGAATTTGTAATATTTCAATTAAACATATATTTTAGTGCAAAACATTCTGAAGTGATTATTTCCATTTGATTCATACCAATTATGCCTTCACTCATACATACGGGTTCTTATCATTTCATTTTTATTTAATCTATCTTAGTACCTGTATACTGAGGATAGTTATTCATTCACTTCACCCATTTCTATTAACAACTTCAATCATATACTAATGATCCACTTTTTCTTTCACAGTGTGTCCATGTTAGCAAATGTTACCCAAAATTACTATAGACACTCAAATTTGGTAATTCTATTCTTCGATAATGTTAGTCTTGACATTGCTCTCTTATTCAAACAAGTGCACTTTACCCACTCTCATATGATATATCTTTAGGTCTCGTATGTAGCTTGCTTGATCATACACACTCATCTATTAATATTTTTTGATAATTGAACGCATAAAATTCACTAAGAAACCCTCGTGATCAGCTTCCAAACCTCACACTTCATATTTCCCCTCTACGGTAAAAAATGTATAACAGGGGCAATAACATCCATATATTCCTGACCCTAGTGTATGGTTTTGACCTTGCTCACTTTAGTCCGAAAATTTCTATTGCACAAGATTTTTTAGGTCATTTATTCTTCCTCAGTCAACCTTATTAACTTAAATTACCCTCGAAAGAATATATAAGAAAGTGAAACTCACCTCATTTAGTACCTAACACCATTATGGACTCATATTGAAAATGCTATCATAAAAGGAACCCGAATCTCCCTACACTCTGCAAATACCTTTGCACTTTCATTAGGGTAGCACCATCTACAAGTATGAAGCTTCCCACTAGGTCCAAGGGAATGATTCCCACATTTGCAAACACTCAAATTCACTCACTCAAGTAGATTTTTAAGAGAGAAAATAAATTAAATATTTGTCAAAGGAAGTATGTAGAATTTGATTACACTACAACTAGATATCACATGCTAGGTGGAGAACGATGTGTGGTTTGAGGCATCTTCTGAGTAGTGCCAATGTCTGCATTGCACATGGGTGCCCACAACCCAACTAATGTTTTTTTAAGAATTATCATCCATAGTTAGGGTTTGAAATATTTGGGTTGAGAATTCAAATACCCTCATAGTGTGACTGTCAGAGAGAGACGAAGATATTCAAATAAGTGAAAAACCCACAAAGTTGCAGATCCTAGTTTTGAGTAGGGTCAAGACCATACAAACAGGTCAAGACTGGATAAACATTCCTGACCCTACTGTAAGGTCCTACCTAAGATCATATTCAAATCAAAGTTCCAGTTACGAAGCACTTTTAGGTCTAGATCTCCCTATTCCATCATTTGGATTACCCAAATCTGTCCAAAATCATCTGTAATTAGCTAAGTGCACTTGATCCCTTATATTTGTGAACTTGTATTGTATCAAGTACATTTGTTACAAGTATTAATGTGTTATTCTGATATTGAATTATTAGTGTTGTAAGTTAATTAATCAGAATAACCCCCTTATAGCTTCTATTTCATTCCTTTTTGGTTAGGTGTAAATCCCATTCAAACCTAAAAAGGGTGAAAACATTTGGTGAAGCCGATGTGACATCACATCTTTCTTGTGTGACGTTGCATCTCTTGTTTGTAATCCCAAGGGCCTTGATTGTCTTGTGACACCATGGGTGTCTGATGTTTACAAGAACTATTCCTTTTTGCATGAAACTATTTGTACTACTATCTTTGCACTTATTTTTACTAATATATGCACTAATATTGATGTTTCTAATAGTTGTCTTGTTGACATTGTTGCTACTATTAGTACTTTTATAGACACCGCTTTTTCACCCCTAGGTGACCCGACACACATTAATCACACTATCACATTTATCATTATTATCCTTATCGTAAGTACCTTATAAACTACCATTTTAAATCCTAAAATACCCACGTAAATCTCATTTACCCTCCCCTAACCACCTAAAACCAACCTAGCCTAATTTACCATACCCATCTTAACCCCCTAACCTATTCCTATCCGAATTCACTAAACTCCCACCATTTAAAAAACAACCTAAAACCTTAGTATGGACAAGTGGTTTCAACCATTTACAATCTTTTCCTTTGTTGGTTTGTAACCTCTCTAGACAAATCAGTGGTGATCTGTGATCACCGGTGATCGTTATGGATGCCATCAATTCGACTTAAATGAGTTAGCCACCCAATCTTCCTCATATCTCCCAGGTTAATTCAGAATCTAGATTTGAGGAATAAACTAACGCATTTGAGAATAACATCATTAAACTTGGGATCATCAACACCATGTGTGCTACTAAAATCTTGGAGGAACCTCATCAGATCACCAGTCAATTACCTGTTAGGGAGATCTATCACCTTCAAAACATATCTCAAGGTTAGTAAATTATATTTTTCATCTTTATCAAGAATTTTTTGAGATTCATTATAAGCTTTGATCAGTCGTCTACAACGTCATTCATATCCCCTTCAAGATTTTGTCTCTTGTTTGTTTATTTAACCAACCCTAGGTTAGAAAATTAAAAGTTTTCAAACAATGATTTCTGTTGATCCTTAGTCACCATCAATCAGTCCCTTGACCTATTTTTCCCTCTTTTAGCCTCCTTAATATATTTGAAAATCCATTTTCTAGATTCCACAGGATTCTAGAGTCCTGTTTATTTTACCTTACCACTATCACATTCTGTCTGAGCATAAATCATTGTCTATGTTTTATCAGTAATTTTATCAAAACTAAACATTATCTGATCATCGTCGATCCATCTTCTTCTTGTATCCATTTTTAGCATCATCACATTTATATCGATTCTTCTTTGATCTAATGTTTTTTGTAAGATGTATGTTCTATAGATGACTATTCCAAGTCCTTCACATCCTATCACCAATATATATGACGTCCCAATCAGTTCAACATCCCTTTGTGGTGGGAACAACTCAACATCACACACAAACTGAGTTTGAGTGTCATTTCCCTTACATCAGAAGTTGAAGACATCGAGGATCAACTTGAGAGTCATAAAAGAAGATACGTGACACAGTTGCACAAGTAATTTCGGTTCAACTACTTCCAGGACTTCGAGCTTGCTACTACATCCCTTTCATGGGCCATTACTACAATGTAGAACAAGATATCTTCCCATCCCTCTTTAATTTTAATATCATTTTTATCATTTATCTTATCATTATCAAATCACTTAATTGTATAAAATGAGTTGACACCCTTCAAGGAAGTCTTTTAGATTCTTGGGATAGACATTTGTCGAGAAATTTTTTATCATCTTTATCTAATATTTGTTTGTTTAATTGTCTTTGTATGAAGGTATTCTCACTTTGTGATAAGAGGAGCCTCTTTCATTGCTCATGCACTCGATCTTCTTGACAACGTGATTTTCATTGCAGGTATCAGTAAACCCTCCATTATTTTATTTTTTCATTCTTTCAACATTTATAACACTAACCAAAAAACACCATAAACATCCTGACACATTCGATGGGACCTCTTAGTCCTTTTTCATTTAGATTCTATATTTTTCTTTTATTTTGTTTTCATATCGTCTAACTTTTCAAATTGGAGTGCCTTATTGTTGTTATTTCAAAAATGTGCTTAATAATTAAAAAGGAAAAAACGATCAAGGTACGCTCTTTTTCTTCTTTTATTTCTTTCAACATTGCATCTTGCGTGTCTTATTCTCATCGAATTGAATATTTCCTTTGGATATTAAAATGTACATTCATATTTTCTTGCTCACATATCTTAATTAGATGTTAAAATAATCACATTCACAAAAACTCCCTTCACACAAAACCAAACCACATAAAATTTAATTTGCATTTATAAAATCCTTCCCAGGTGGACCTACTTGGATTTCATCACCAAGAGGATAATCTGACTCAGTGCTCTAGCTGAGTATAACAAAATCTTGTGGGTGGTATATCAGCTAAGTACCCGACACCCTTATCGATGCAATACCGTGAAGTGAGGGGGTAGGCCCCAATACCATGCCTTGTATCGACACCAACACAGATCTAGGCCTCACATACCTTCAGGTATATTGAGGACTCCATCCTTTAACTTACTTGAAACCAGCCTTAGAAAAGCTTCTCTTAGTACATGTCTAGCCATTTTTAACATTTCACACCTGTTATCCAAAATACCGCCAGGGTCATTCTGATAACTTACGTTTCCATCTTAGACTTGGGTGGTATAGATGATCAGAAATGGAAAAAATTATGTTTTGGAAAATAATATAATGGTTCACAGCATTTCCTCTTCTCCTTGAAAATCTATTCAGGCCCATTCTTAGCCAAAAATTAGAAAAAATGGGTCTTTTGAATGTATTGTGGATAAATCAAGTCTGGGAGGAACCAAAGGAACAATTCCTTCATTCCTCCTATTCCCTGCATTGCCTCATCTGCATTGAAGCCTCGGATAATGTATTGTGGGTGGATCAGGTTTTTCAAGAACATGAGGAAAAATTCTGTGGGATTTTTGGTTCTCCGCATGGCCAAGTAGGTTGACTTAGCGGTAGTAAGGTAATAATGGTGTAGGCAAGGTGAGAGTTGCAGGAACTGAGGGAGGGGGCAGAATGGTTCTGCCTAGTCAACAGTTCCTTGAATTAGTTGTGCAATTGAATAATATAAGTGGAGAATAGAGTGAGACATGGGAACAAAGCGAGGGAAATTGACGATGCGGGCACCGGTGGTTCAGTTGGAACTATTGCACAGTTCCACCCCGAATCTGAATCTTTGTCTAACACCCAAAATGACGACCAATGTGGAAAAAACATGGCTCGTAAGAAAAATGGGAACCATTTCTCCCATCCACAAGTTCTCCGACCATCCAGTTCATTTGCACTAGGAAAGAACCACATTAATGTGGATTGTAGCATCGTGTAGAGAACCCTGTTGACCTCCCCGAGCTCGTGAAATTCTAATGGCCATCTCTTTTGACTTGTTACTCCGAATTTAACAAACTTGGTACTGTTGGAAAGCTCTCAAAATCCTCTACAAAAATTTCTTAATTTAGGCAAGGGTAGGTGGGTGAAAATGAGGAAATACACTCCAACATTAAAAACAGGATTCTGGTTGCTCCAACCACCCACATTTGATGAAGTATCAGTGCCCATTCCTTCTCCTATAAGCAAAGTATCATAGGGAAATGGTATTTTAAAGGTTCCCATGCCTCTTTTCAAACATTTAATGTATGTTTTTAGTGGTTGAAAGGGGATATCCGAGTTTCCTTCTCTTTTCCCCTCTTCTCTATCTCTTCCCCATCTTAGATATATAATGTGAAATCTCTCATTTGTGAAGGGAAGGATGTTCTAAAATGTAAATGAACTCTGTCAAAATTGTTCGTGAGTAGATCTGAGTTGTAGACCTTAATTTAAACTTGGAAATGTGTTCTTTTGCCTTCTTCTTCACATGTAATCAATCTGTGCATACTTTGAAAGCAATAAAATCTTTGTTGTATGATGTTTCTCAACATAACTTATGTTTTTTTGCATTTCCTTTCCTCTCCATTCTCCTTGTTGTATTTTTTGCATGTATTTATCCTTTACAGGTTCATTGTTTATGTCTCACGGAGAATAGAAGGTAAAATTATAGTTTAGATCCGTGTCACTCATGTTTGACCTCTCCCTTCCCCATTTTCCTTCTCCTGTTTCCCTCATTAGAGTGTACTCATCTTTTTCTTGGTGTTATCACCTTTTTTAGCTTAGTATTTTCCCTTTTTATGAATTTCCCTCTTTCCCTGGTCCCTTGGATTGTTAGATTAATATTATATAGTTACATTTTCTTCCTTAGGAGTATTTTAGCATTAGGAATAGGTAGAGGAACCAACCCTCTATGGAGGTTTTTATCAAAGTAGAAAGTCCCACAACTTAAGAGATAGTCCCATGTTACCTAAAAATAATGATTTCTCATCCATTCATTCATGAAAAATCAGAGGGTGTTATTGAGGAATTCATTTTAGACCTAATACTACAACACATTTCTTACCTTCTTAATCACATAATCAATTTTGCATCACTTGTTTTGTGTGAATTGTTTGTTGTAATTTAACTTTTTCAACAGTTTTATTTTCCTTCATTGATTGATTGTTTAGTTCATGTTTTTAACCAGACAACAATCTTGTCTAAAACATTTTAACAATATGACCGATCGCCTCCAACAATCCTTGGATACTATCCATTCTCACCTTCAAGAGATTCCAGGTGTAATTGACCAATTCTGATCACCTTCAACAACCAATCAAGAACTACCAAATTATCTTAACAATAAATAACCCACATTAGAAATCCCCAATCCACCTAGCCCAAACTTACTCAATATTGGTGACCTAGTTTTTACAAAAATCCTAGATTCTAACCCAGTGGCCCTTAACACCTACCTTTCTTCCTGAGGTGTCTCCCTCCAATAAAGAACACCCGAAAAATGACCCCCAGTTACTACCGTCAACTTCAAAACTTCTACGATCATTGAACCTAATCACGAGTTGCTCATCCAATAAATTCATCCCTACTCCACAACTGGTGGATCAAGGGCACCAGTCCCTACTTCATCTTCCTCCATCGTCAATTTCAACCTTCATGCTATCTCCTCACAAGACACAACCAACCAACCACTACCTCCATCATTAGTTTCCCTCATTGATCTCGACGAACTCACAAAATAACACTAACACGTTTCCTGCCACATCTAGTCCTACATCCTCTAATACCTCTTCTACACCTCCTGTGAGTTTGGTTGCTATTCCTAATACAAACCCACTTATCCCTTCACAAAAACCTACATCCTCCATCCAAAATTTAATCATGTCCATCCCCACATATATACCTCTCATTAATACTAGTTCCATTTCTAGTACCTACCCATCTTCACAACAGGCATCGAAGGCCCCTTTCTCACAAATCCATTCCCACTATATATCATAACCATCTAAACCACTTATCAACACTTCCATTTCATCTCAATATATACCGCAACCATCTCAACCCTTTATCAACACGTCCATTCCTATCTCGTATTAGTATATCCAATCATCACAACCTTTGTTTTCGCAACATACCCACAACATTCCCATGAGCGTTCCTCTTCAACACAATGTCTTGTTACCCTATCATCTATATTAGCAACCAATCCCACATGTCCATAATCAACCTAAATTTTAATCATTCAACCCCCCAAAATCCTCATAAAATGATCCTTTACAAGCATTAATGAATAGGATTTCAAATCTTGAAGTTGCAACCAAGGGTCCTAAAAGCACCCTATCGTATGATCAAATATGTAATGAACCTATTCATCCATGAGTACCTTTCCCAACATATCCCCCACACTGGGAACTCCCAAAGTTTATTAAATTCTACAGTAAGGAGGACTGTCAATAACACATCCAAGATTTATGCCATGCATGTTATCTCATTACACATGACTAATACCTTATGTTGAGGACATTTCCTATGTCCTTAGTTGGGCTTGTACTTGACTGATATAATAGTATCCCACAGTATTCGCTCTTTTACTTCACAAAGCTCACCCAATTGTTATTAGAAAATTTTTCCATCAACATTTCCCATAATATTTTTATTACAGATATTTACACTATCAAATAGTTCAAAGACAAGTCTGTTGCAGACTTCGTCACATGCTAACACAAGATCATCAATAAATTATCCTTCTTTCTCCCACAAACTGAATTGATCAAGTTATTTTATCTATCATGCACTAAACACATATTGTCAACACTTTAGATATATAATATTTTCAAAAATTTGACAAAGCCTTTACCATGGCCTCGAGGATGGTAATGTTAAACTCATACAAAAGAAACCAAAACTTGAGTCCCCATTCCAGTAACAATAAGTCCAAAGGATTAACAAACGTGGTTGTCGTAAAATCCACATATAAAGGCCATTTATTTTTTGAATGAACCTAAACCCAATGTAACTTAATGTCCATCAGATAATCCTATAGCGTGGTATTTAATAAACTCCTAGCCGCATATATGATCAAATTTATAACTACCTGTCTGTTGATCAGTCAGACCCTGGCACTTAGTAAAGAAAATACAGAAGGTTCGCATGGGAGAGCAGAGTGCATTCAAAGGTGCAGAAGTATTGGAAAGGATTACGTGTGAGGAACAAAAACAAGTTCGGGACCTAGCCATTTTCATGACAAGGATCTATTTTTGGAGATAGCGTGCAGAGCACTCAAACCGATTGGAGAATTACACGTCACACATTGGCTATTTTTCAAGGATTAGATATGAAGCACTTTGCATGGACACATGCCAGAAATAGATCTACTATTGTCAGTTAACTAACAATAGTCTATTGTTAGCACACTTGCATGTGTGGCTATTTTTGTAACGACGCATGGCTAGTAATAGCATGCGACCTATTTTGGGATTAGATAAGTGGTGAAGGGAAAGTCCCCACCCTTATAAGTATGTAGTAAAATGTGTAGTGTGTATATATATATATATGCATACGTGGAGATATAGTGAGATTATGTTGCTAAATCTGTCTTGTGCATGAGTGTATACTACTATTATTGTAATGAAGCATCTGTGTGCTTATTGCATTTAATATAATGGGGATTATGGACTGAATCAAGTTGTTATCATGGTTACAGTTCAATATTGCATGCTTGACTGCATTATGGTTATCTGTTAAGTTTATTACTTTCTAGATCTAGACCTGATTATGCACTATTTGAAGAGTATGGTAGCTGTAGATCTGAGTGATTAAAGTCTTCATCATGCTAACAACCTACAACAACAACCCTAAAGAGGGACCTGGTACCTTTGCGTGCTTCGGGTGAGTGCTCAGTCTAGGCTGAGTGATGTGCCAGCGTGTCTAGGGTCTTATTGGGCTTGTATTACTGAATTCTAGGCTGCATCATTGGTTCCGTTGCCGGGACCTCTTTTTCAGTTGTTTTCAGGATGGTTTGCGATGAAGACATACCGGTTGACCTTAGCAAGTGTTGAAGAGTGGATACATGATCTGGAAGAAGAATACGCACAACGGTTCAACACTAGATCTGAGTTTAACGCACGCGTTTGGGTGGAACAAAATATGTATGACAGTTTATATGAGATATTTTTCACTATCTTTTCAGTAGAGTTGTACGAGTGGCTGATTGCGTATGCATCTAAGCAGAATTGGAGGTACCACGCACTTGTTTGGACACAGGAAGAATTTTAGGCCCTTTATGATGTTGATATGATCTGGAATTGAGTTGTGGATATGTGGTTCTGTGGTGTTTTAAACAGTTATATCTTAGAGTACTCAATTTCCACTTATTCATGCCCAGAGGTAGCTGAATTCCAGTTTTTACGATATCCAAGGGGAACTTACCTGCAAGGAATTCCACTGGAAATCAAGATCCTGATGGTAACTTTGAATTTGGAGAGTAAACCGATGGCTAACTAAACCCCACCACATGTGGGGGTAGGATCAGGTTTGGTGAAGGATGGCAGACCTAGCAGCAGAAAGGTAGAGAGAGGAAAGGTGACTTAAGTATAATGAGGCGTGCGAGAGGGAGATAGAGAAGTAGCGTAACATTGCAGAAATTATGGCATTGAGGAGAGAGATGGCTCGTGAAGGATTTGAAGCTCATGTAGAAGACGTGGAGCCAGAGCATCAGGAACTCCCCCATCTTGGAAAGCATGACAGGGATCCTTCCTCAGCCTCATGTAGAAGAACGCCAGCAGAGACGACCTGGGCTGCGGGCGCACATTTGAATCCACCTGGCAACCTTGCCCTTGCACTTGGTTTTCTAGCATCTAGTACAACAAACAATCAACAAGCTAATTCAAGCAGTGGGAGAGTAGGAGCGAGTCTTATAAGAGGCATAATGATGGCAGCACAAAAAACTTCGTTGTTATATGGGAGTACCTTTTGGGTGTATCATTAGCATAGAATACAAGCGCGCCAATTTTTGGACTAACTTCTGGGAGTAGTAACGCTTCGCAGACTATTGGGGTACAGTTTAGTTCTACTGTTGGGACACATGGAAGTACATCTTCTGGTCTGACCCCAGCTACAGGTTCAGGATCAGGAGGCATAGGTAGCTCTAGTTCAGGTGGATCTGGTGGTTCTAGAGGTAGGGGAAACACATGAGGTTCTGGATCAGGTGGGAAAGGTCCGCACCAACCCAGAATATTTACATGGAAATGTCTCTTCATCTTCTAGAGTATAGGGGCATAGAAGATGTTGCTGAACATGTGCATATGTGTGAAATAATGTGGCGCACAAAAGGAATCACGACTTCTGGGTGTAGGGAAAGCCAATTTTCTACTAAGTTACAAGGGCGCGCACACAAGCTGGTATAGAAAATTTGACCCTGATCAGACTTGTGTCGACTATCTAGCCTTGAAAGATGCATTCCTTAAAGAGTTTCACATCCCTGAGTTTGAGCAGAAGAGTATAAGTGCACTCAAGGATATTAAGCAAGGCACTACTGAGAGTGTTAGAGAGTATGATGCCCATTTTAAAATGCTATTATCTAAGCTATCTTATGATATACACGCAAGCCAACATGCACAATGGTTCGTTGGGGGTCTGATTACCCCTTTTAGAAGGGCACTATCACATAAGACATACACTGACCCGTGTGAGGCATTGGAGGTAGCCCTGCATGCTGAGGCAGTTGGGAGTATTGACACTAGCGTTAGCCCATTCTTAGAGGCACAGAATTCAGCTATGGAAAAGCAGTTAGAGAAACTATCGGCAAATTTGGCCCATGAAACATGCTCGGGAATTTGGTGTATAGATTGTGAAGTAGAAGGTCACACCAACGATAGTTTCCCCCGTAGATCCATAACTCATTGTTGTTAGACTGTGAAGATCTGTCATTTAAATCATGATGCTAGCCACTACCCTTTGTTACAGTGCATGATAAGGAAGAATGTATCCTGCTATTGTAAAATTCTCTAGTCCTTGACCCATGATACGAAATATTGTAGATTGATCAGTTAGATCCATGATGTCATAGACATTGGTGTATGACAGAAAAGTATAACTGATAATTCTAAAAACAAGAATGAGCACCAGGATCGCGATCACAGTCAAGCACGCTATGACAGGAATGAGGGGTATTTTGAAGGAGGTTGGGGAAGAGGATGCAGTTATCGAGGTGGATATGGAGGACGAGGCCATGGAGGAGGAAGAGGTGAGTTTCCTCATGGAACATGTTATACATGTGGATCTCCTGACCACTATAGGTGTGAATGTCCCCAGAATATTACATGTTCTTTCTGTGGAAAGAACCATAGCTATGAGGAGTGCCTGGACTTATATGAGCATCTAAGTAAGCAACATAAACAAGAAAACAAAGGTGCAGGGATGGTTAGGATACAATGCGCTGTTGAAAATCAATGGATGCCTAAGTTGGAAGTAGAGTCTGAGGCGTTGCAAGTAAAGATCACGACCCACACTGAGGTGGCACGTGCAGAGAAGCATTACAGCAGAAGCCTACCATCACTAAAGAGGAAGTTCTCAATGCACGATACCCAGATCCTGCCCATCAAAAGGAGGTTTACCAGGAAACCATGGAAGTTCTCAGGAATCTTCAGGGTGAGATACAATACTTAAAAGAGCAATCACGGAAGATGGAGCAAAATAAAGTATCAGAGATGGTCCAAACTGATATAGATGACTTAAGGGAAGTGTGTAAAATGTTGCACCAGGAAAATATCATTCCACTGTTAGGGAGTTGGTTAAAAGGAAACACTTGACGCACAAGTGTTGAGACTGGATGACAGATTCTGCATGCGAATCTTCCCCCTCATAGCCTAGATTATGACAAGGAAATCACTCTGAATGCTGTTGTGGATGGGTGGCTATTGAGTAATATACTGATTGATACAGGTGCGGAAGTCAATGTTCTTACCTTAGATGCATGGGTACAAATGGGAAGACCCCCATTGCAGCCATCCTCTAACATATTATTCATGGCTAATCAGACTAAGGCCACTCCCATCGGAGTCTTGAAAGATGCATCCATTACCATACAAGGAGCCAAGTTCACTGGAGACTTTGAAGTTTTAGCGCTGGCAGAGTCAGATAGCTTCCCAGCTCTATTGGGGTGTCCTTGGTGCTATGCAAATAATGTTGATCTTTGGTTCAACAAGGGCTATATCAGTTTTGAAAACAAAGAGGAAAGAGTTATTATCCCTTTAACAGATGGAAAATTTGTGCCCTATGTTGAGCCCTTAAGTGAAGAAGATCTGAATAGGATTTATGTACGCGCCATCCGAGATCCAGAGATAATTGAGCCAACCAAAGAAGGACTAATTCAGTGGGAGGATGCACAGTCTATTAGTGATACTACAAGTGTTGCTTGTGATAATTGGGCTCACAACACTTATGAGTTGGTAGGGTGCGAAGTAAAGAGCATATTTCCTAGAGGCACAAAACCACATTATGTCAGGAGGATAGGTAACAACTCGGTACCTTGTTACACAGGAGAAGGGGATCCCATGGTATTCCTGTGCGCCATGGAAGAACAATGGATAGACCCACTGGAAAGAAGAAATATGCTAGCATATACACTATGTGGGACAACAACACACTGGTGGGTGGCCCACAGGGATAATCTTGTAGGATGGAATGAAATTAGGATTGCTCTTACTACTAGGTTCTTCAGGAGCAATGCACCTACTCAAATAAGTACTTATCATGGTAATCAACCTGTTTAGCACCATGTTCAGAAGTGTGAGAGACTCTGGATAGAAGGGTAGGAAGCTTTACCACCTTCGCTATGGGTGCACAGGTTTTATTCCACTTTACAAGGTTGCCATGTGCTTGGTATGTATATGCAGAACTCCATAGAGAAACTAGAAATTGGAAGAATTTAATTACAGGAATGGCCTAGACATTTGACTTCTTCTCTACAAAGCCTCTGGTGGAAGAAGCATTGAAAGTTATCAAGTGCTTAACTATGGGGGATAGTGCCAAGGCTGAAGAACTCCTTCAGGAGTTATTAGATAAAGAAGACTCAGGAGCGTGTCTTGATGAAGAACCAGAGGCCGATGCAACATTACTTCAACGTGCTTGCCTTGAGAAAGAGAAAGGAAAAATGGTCTACTTAGTGGATGACGAAGAAGTAGAAAATCTGGATGTAAACCATTCAACAGGGAGGCGTGAGGTATTGGACAGTGTGGATAAGACCACGCACGCCTATCATGAACCTATGAAGACAAAGCGGGTGAATATTGGAACATATATTGAGCCTAAGGAAGCCATAATTGGAGACTATTGGTCAGACTCTGAAGTGGAAAAAATCATAGAGTTACTAAGGGATTACCAGGACTTATTTCCTAGGGGGTACCATGAACTTAAAGGCATGCATGAATCATTAGGGGAGATGAAGATAAAGCTTAAAGAGGGTGCACACCCAGTTAGAAAGAGACCTTACAGAATGAACCCCAACTTTGCACGAAAAGGTCAAAGAAGAGATTGATAAAATGTTGAAGTCTGGGATTATCAAGCCCCTTGATGAGTCAGAATGGGTTAGTCCAATGGTGATCAATATCAAGAAGGATGGACGGATTAGGATATGCGTGGACTACAGGGAGTTGAATGTTGCATGTGTAACTGATCCATTTCCTACGCCATTCACTGAGGAAATACTAGAAGGCATTGCAGGGTGTGAAATCTATTCGTTTATAGATGGGTTCTCTAGGTATCATCAGGTTAGGATTGCCTAGGAGGATCAGGAAAAGACTACGTTTACTACTGAATGGGGTAGCTTCGCCTATACTGTAATGCCTTTTGGCCTGAAAAATGTGCCTGCTATATTTTCATGCATAGTTGTTCAAGCATTCAAGGAATTTATTCACAACTTCTTACAGGTCTATTTAGATGATTGGACGGTGTATGGATTGGTTAAGGATCATTGTGACAATCTGTGCTTAATGTTTGAAAGATGTAGATAGTTGAGTATCTCTTTGAATATCAAGAAGTGCATATTTGCTACACCATTTGGAATACTTTTAGGACACATAATCTGCAAGGAGGGTTTATTGGTTGATCCAGCCAAGGTTGCAGTCATTATAGGCCTAAGAGAGCCTACCAGTTAGAGTGAGGTGTGCAGATTTTTGGGTCATACAAGATATTACATAAAGTTTATTAAGGGATATGCCAAAGTTTCTGCACCATTAGAAGAGTTACTAAAAGAAAAAGGTACGTTCTACTGGGAAGAACCACAACAACGCGCATTCGAGACATTGAAGGAAAAACTTACTACCATGCCTATTCTATGTTTTCCTTCATGGGACCAACCATTTCATGTACATGTTGATGCCTTTGGCATGGCCATTGGTGTGGTGTTGGCTCAACCTGGAGAAGGTATTGTAGATCATCCTATTTGTTTTGCTAGTAGAAAGTTGACTCCTGTAGAACAGAATTACACAACTACAGAGTGCGAAGCTTTGTTAATGATCTATGCGCTACATAAATTGCCAGTACCTACTAGCTACACCATTCATCTTTTATACAGATCACATGGCATTGAAGTATTTGGTAAATAAACCTGTTTTACAAGGGCACATATGTCGATGGGTGCTCTTATTTCAAGAATTTGATTTCACAGTTGTGGTAAAACCAGGGAAAAGTAATTCTAGACCAGACCATCTATCAAGAATACAGTCAGGAGAAGAAGCACATGCAATTGAGGATACCATGCCAGATGCACAGTTATATAGGTTATAACGAGCACCATCAGAACTAAAGTACATTGTTGTCTTTCTAAAAACATGGATGACACCAACAGGAATGAAATCCTTGGAGAAGAAACAACTTGCTATACGCATCGCACCCTATATGTTAATTAGTGGTGACCTGTACAAATTAGGTCAGGATGAGGTATTACGTCATTGTGTATTGGAACATGAGCGCACATATATTATGGAAGAAGCTCATGGTGGTATTGCAGGTGGCCACTATGCAGGTGATGCTACTGCACGCAAGATTCTACTCGCTGGATTATGGTGGGAGACCCTATATAAAGATTGTAAGGAATTTTGTAAGGCATGTGATCATTGTCAATGTCTTGGAAAACCAGGTCAATGAGATGAAATGCCTCTGAGACCTATTACTAGCACCGAGCCATTTGCGAAATGGGCTATAGATTTTGTGGGTCCTATTTCACCAGTCGTATGCAGAACTGGATCACACTACATCATAACTTGCACAGACTATCTGACAAGGTGGGCAGAAGCAACACCTATAAAGGACTGTACAATGGCTACAACAACCCAGTTTCTATGGGAAAATATTATTACAAGGTATGGATGTCCTTTAAGTTTGACTAGTGATAGGGGCACACATTTTCTTAATGAGACAATCAGAATTTTATTAGATGAGTTCATGATTGCACACCATAAGACTACACCCTATCATCCTCAGGAAAATGGAACTGCTGAGGCTTTCAACAAAATTTTGAGCCAGACATTGACAAAAATATGTGATGTTGGAAGAAAGGATTGGGATGATAAAGTATCTGCAGTACTTTAGGTATATCAAACAACATATAAAAGGTTGAACAAAGCCACACCATTTCAGTTAGTGTTTGGCGCAGAAGCAGTTCTTCCTATGGAATTTATGTTACCTTCTTTGCGTATTGCGCACGCTGGAGGTCTAGCTGATGAGAAAGCTTTAGAAGAACGGATTGAAAAGATAATTAAGCTGGATGAACAACGAGCCATAGCACGTTGGAGTCAGAAGCAAGAAAAGGCCAGGTAGAAAGCATGGCATGACAGAAACATAAGGGATAAGAAGTTTGAGATTGGACAAATGGTGCTTCTCTATGACTCTAAGTTCTTGCACCATCTAGGAAAACTTAAGGTACATTGGTTAGGGTTGTATGTTATCACTTACATCCTTGAAATAGGCGCTTGCCAGTTAGAAGCACTTAATGGAACACGGCTACCCGGTTACTTTAACGGGAGTAGGCTGAAGCCCTACTATAAATAAGTCTTCTTGGTGTTTGTAATAAGGAAGTATTTCCATTTAGATTAGGTTTTCAAATTCTACATTCCCTTAATGTGTTCATTCTTTGTTGCTATGCTTTGTCAATTTAGTTGGTGTGTTGTGTAATAAGCACGTTTACGCAGCAGAGGCTAATTACTATTTGAATAATTTTTATGCACAGAGGACTACACATACTTTTAGTGTGGGGTGGTGGTTGATATCTAGGTACAAGACGGTTGGAAATGAATGATGAAAGGAATAAGTTGCTAAGGGTGCTATTCAAGTCAAAGGATTGCTTCTAAAAAGTGACCAAAGATGGAGATGAATGAAGGGAGAATATAATGCGAGGTAAGCGGATGCCATAACAACTACCAGTGGAAGGTGCAGTGACAAGGTACTCGGGCGCAAGGAAGCGCGCTGAAGAGAAGTCTGTGACCAGAGGGTAGGAAGGCATGCTAAGAGGTTATAACTGGGGCATGAAGATGTACTAAGTGGAATGAATGAAATTGGTCAATAAATGAGAGGACATTGGGTAGGTAAAGGAGCAATAAATGCATCAAAAATTTGAAAATTTATATAAGGATGGGATGTGAGTTCATTCTTACCATTGTGATTAAGAGAATTTGACAAGAGCTAAGTGCGAAGAGCCAAGAAATCATGTTGAGGTGTGAGGAGTGTGAAACCAGACATGGAAAGGAGGTTTGTGTGAAGGATAATCTTGTGTTCCCACAGGAGAAGGGTTTGAGCGAAGCAGACGTGTTACAAATAAGCTAGGGCATAGATATTTGAGCTAGGGTTTGAGTTGCACATTGCAGAAGTCAAAAGATGAGTATTTTAAGAGGATTGCAGGGTAGAAATGGCACCAAAGAAGGCTAGTTGTAGCAGGAGTTAAGGGAAAGAAGAAGGTGGTCGTGGAGGAAGAAGAAATGACCCCTGAGAGAAATTTTTCAGAGATGCAATATCCAGAGGGGGTTATAGTAGGCCAGGAGTGGGATTCCCACATTCAGAGAAGCAAGATAAGTGAGTACAACCATCGTACCACATAAAAAAATAAGGAGCTGGGTGAACTATTGAACACGAAGACAAATAAGTGCACGACAGAGGAAAAGTCAGTCTATGACGATGCTGGGGAGAAGTTATTGAAGAATATTGGAGTATATCAATTATACGAGCTCCCCTACTTTGGAAAATATGATCCCTTGTATCAATGGCTCATGAGTAGAGTACATGAAGACTTCTTCTACTTTGCAGGATGCAGAGTAAGGATTTCAACCGCGTTGATCTCCACAATGATAGGGTTGAAGGCTATAGGTGAAGACCTCAAGGAGGACTTAACAGACAAGGCCGCAATTCTGGAGACTAAGAGGGAGCTGGGGTACACCAAGGGTCTATGTGGCATGGACATAGACAAGATGAAAAAGTACCCAGTTGTGCAGGCAGCCACGCACCTTGTGAAAAAATTAAATGACCAAGAGAGGTGGTCACAAGTGAACACCATGTGGATGCACATTGCTAAAAGGATGTCTGAAGGAGTGATCTATAATATTTCAGGTTACATTGCAGAAACTATCGTCGAAGAAGTGCGTTCAGGAGGAAAGATCAGTTTTGGGGATGTTCTGTTGTCTCTGATATTCATGGAGATCGGGGTGCCAGATGGACCCAAGGAGAAGGTCTGGGAGTATCCCATGGAGAAAAAATCACTTGCGGAATGATTCAACAAGTACTTGTGTGAAGGAACGATGACCTAAAAAGTCAAGAAGAGGTCTGAGAAGTGGTAGGATAGGATGCGCACAGCATTCGGAGAAGAGTGGCACATACCAAAGGATTTTCCATCAGTGGTGGGTAAGGTAGTTCAATTTTTCAGTATACCAACATTTCTACATCACGTGATTTATGATGAAGGATGGGGCTTGGAGCCCATGGTGCAAACTGTCGTATGCCTTCACAGTGAGGTATTTTTAGGCATCAGTTCATAGGTTCTTAGACACGTGCCACCTAACATTCAATGCAGACAAGGTAGACTACAACTACCACACACTGAGGAAGAAGTATGTATATCCAAGATGTAATGCATATATTGAAAGGCTCATCTCAGATGTGTTGAGCATAAAGCCAGTAAGTTTGGTTGTTGGAGACGTTGGAGTAAAATTGGTGTACCTCCAACTTAAGCACAAATTGGAAAACAATAGGTATGTGGAAGATGAGTTTGCGCTCCCAGGGATGCCAAAGGGTAAGCATACAATGGAAAATGTTCCAGCACCCAAGCCCATAGAAACAATTCAAGTTGATGATGAAGAGGAGGAGCATGAGAATAGTGGTGGTTTGGAACATAGTGGTAGAAGACATCCTCCGAATAAGGATGAAGCTGAGCACGAAACTACACCACCACAGCCACAAGAGGAGGATGAAGAGGGATTAGGCATGGACCAAGGAGAGCACCGATTCAAGAGGGTATTTAGGAGAACAAGGACCTAAGGTGCTACTTCGTCAAACAGTGTGAAGATCACCTCGAATCTCTCCACAAAGAGAGATAACCAAGAAAAGAAGAAGGAAATTAAAGTTGAATGAGGAAGTGAAATATGAGGAAAGCGCACCCAATTCTCCTACACCTCCAGATATTGTAGAGGAATAAAAAGATGAAGAAATGAAGGATGGAGAAGAGGAAGAAAAATGTGCAGAAGAGAAAAAAACAAAGACTGCTTAGGACATAGCCGCACAAGTTCGAAACCTTGAAGCCCAAGTTCTTAAGCAACATAGATAAAAAAGAACAAGTGGGGAATACATTCCACCATCCATGGGCTACGTCGAGGACACAGGTAAAATTTTTCGCACCCATTTCTAGAGCACAATGACACAAAAGGAGTTATATGGCTGGGAATTAATGGATGAAGGTATGGCAACAGTGCACACAAGGAAGAAATTATCATGGTCGATGCAAACACACATGGATGAACCATGGATTTTGATGTGTATGAGAATTCATGCATGTCAAGGAGGTTGAAAAAGACCTTAGGCTAGACACATAACAGTGAAGCCTATTATTATGTCAGATGAACAGGTGAGCAATGTATTGGTAAAAGTCTCGACAGAGGTTGTAAGTCAGAATATGGATAAAGCTGCCATGATTAGGGTACTAAGGGAAGAGATCAAGAATAAGGATGAGGAGATAGCATGCCTAAAGTAGGAAAGAGACTTAGTGCAGAAGAAGAATGTTGTATTTATCAGCATCGCAGAGGAAATTGGTGACAATGTCATGAAGGCTAGGCCACACTTAGAGCTAAAGGTACCCAAGATGTTTCCTTCAGTAATACATTATGTAAGTACATTAGTGTACTTAGTTCTTAAAGATGAACCTCTGCGCATGACAGTGCCAAAGGATCCAGAATAGGAAGCGGAAGGAGAAAAGGCTTCAGTGATGTGGAAGATTGCATCATATGAAGGATTTCTTGAGAGTTTACAAAAGGAACTAAAGAAGGCAGATCAAGTGCTGAATATTTATACAGCACCAGAGGTTGTTATAAGGACCATGTACCATTTTAAGAAGATAATGAGGTCCTGAAGGCCATGAAGGATGAAACATTGGGATGCACATAATGCTTATCACTTGTTAAGCAGAAGCATAAGGCTCTTATATCCACTTAGGAACCACACAAGGAAAGGATAGATGAGCTTGGAAAACTCATTGCTCAGAAGATGGAATTCTTGGAAGGGAGAATGAATGGCATATCCAGCATTGTGTTGGTCCTATAAAATGAAAAAGGAGATATTGCGAGAGACAATTTAGAATCAATTATAGTTGATATTCCAAAGAAGGCAGAGGACGCACACACTCAATGACTCGAGTGGTATCCAAAAATAATTAGATTAAGCTTAGCACCTGATCTCAGACCCTTATATGGCTTTAATTCCTTTGCCTGGTCCCTTGGACTCCTGCTAAGTAATCAATATTAGAAAATTACATTTGCAAGACATTAAAGACAATTTCAAAAAGCATTAGGATTACAGAGTTTGAGAAATTGCCTACCGTCTCTGAAAGTTCATTGTCGAACCGTTCCACTAGTCCCAAAACTTTTAAGTTACAATAGTCCCATGTTCACCAAGAAAACCTAATGGAATTTTACTTTCCTAGAAGAATAACCAGACCTTCAGATGACAAGGGTGAAAAATCAGCAGGGTGACTTCCACCTTCATGGCGTATTTGACAACAACATTGATTAGGAGATAGGTGCCACCTAAGAATTTTTTTTTGCATACAACTTGTCAAATACAAGTGTGAGGAAATTATATCCTAACACACCATGAAAAACTAGTTGTAAAAATGCTCCATTTATTGGATTGTCTTAGTACAATAAGTTTTTTAACCACATACCAATTCTATAGGAAAATAATATTTGCATGGTATGACCGATCACCTCACAAAATTTATCCTACTTGGATAGCCTATCCATGTACTTGGTCTTCTCCACTGCATTCGCAATGTGTAATTGACTTCAATTCTGATCTCCTCCCTACCAGACCAATGACTAAACAATGAAAATATACTACATTTTATGGTGTTAGAATAAATCACCCACATTGGATAATTGCCCTCTGGGGGTCTTACCTAATGCAAGTATAACATAGTACAATATTGGTGACCCAGAATTGGGTCTTTAACTAATGTGCCATGTTTGGTTAGATGTATAACCCACGTTGCCCTAAAAGGGGTCTTACCAATACATTCTACCCTACACAATAGTTTTCAGGTTTTATTTGCATATGAGATATAATGGAATCATCCAAATAGAATTACGAGAAAATTACTGACTATGTTAAACTTGTCTCTCAGTCTATCCCACCAGGATCATTGGAAATCTAGAAGTACACGAGCCAATGCCATCCTTGTCAAATTCAACACTATACTGATTAACACTACTCGATACCAAATTGCTTCAGAGATTAATAAGTTTGCAGGTGCCTCTGATTCATCAGCTCTGATACCAAACTTGCTATCTGAAAATAATCAAGTTATTACTACCTGATCTTGGACCACTTGTAGGCTTTAAATAGTTTGCCTCATCGATTTTCTCCTTTTAAGTAACTCAATTTAAAAATAATTGCAAGACAATAAGACAATCTACTGCCAAATATTGATCCTACAGAGTTCGGCTAATACCTGCTCCTACTTCTCCTGTGAGTTCGTGGTTGAACCATTCAACTAGTACAACCCCACTTGTCCATTACAATAGTACTTTCAAAAGAAAACCTAATGGAATTTTAGTCATTTCCTATCAGTACACCAGTTCTTCAAAAAACTTCTGATGATCAGTCGAATTGTTCTTCACCTTCTTGATGCTCACCCCAATCTTCACAAAAGGCTTCGATCGGCCTTCCTAATGCTCATCAAATGCAAAGCTAGCACTCTATATCGACAATCCAGGATTTGCAAGTACCACTTAGTGTGGCTCACATGGGCCTATTGGGTCAGTCTTATA
Organism: Taxus chinensis; assembly: GCA_019776745.2. Lineage (NCBI taxonomy): Eukaryota > Viridiplantae > Streptophyta > Pinopsida > Cupressales > Taxaceae > Taxus > Taxus chinensis. The sequence goes on from CM034156.1 coordinate 22,996,582, forward strand.
TATTTACCTCCCAATCACAAATATTTCATCTACTATTGCCTAAAATCAATACGGCCAATAAATAATATCTCATATCACACATCTCACAAAAAAGCTTAACAAATAATAAGCTTAGGTTGTGTGTTCCCACAATACCCAGCTTAGGTTCCCATGAGCATTCCTCTTCAACACAATGAACTAGGTACCCTATCATCTATATCAGCATTTTAGGGCCACTTGAAAATAATGGAACCTATAATTTTAATAATTCAAGGCCCCTATAAGCATCATCCTGTAAAATGAATGGGATACAAGCATATTCCAAAAAATCCAGGATTTGCATGTGTAATGGGAGCTGCAATCCCAAATGGAGTCCGTATTTGGATAAGGTCCCATATTTTAGCAGTGGGGGATAATGATCTTAGGATTTATTAATGAACCTATTCATGCATGGAAGGATACCTGGTCAAAGGACCATGTGAGCTTATCCACCCCCTATCACCGCTTCACCTCCAAAGTTCTCCATGTGGAAGCTTCCATAGTATGGCATTTTCCTCCCACAACACCGCTTCAACCTCCCTCTGCCTCACGTGGAATCTTCATTGCACATGACATTGCAATGCCTTTACCATGTTTAGGACATAACCTAGCATGTTGTTTGTTATGTGGGTAAGTGAAGTTGACTAATACTAATAGTATAAACATTAATATATAATGGTTTGGCATTTGGACATGGTGTGTAAGTGGACTTACACAATTGTAAATAGAACATTTCGACCCATCACCATTTGGGGTATCAAAATTATAGTAACTCGGTCATCATGTAGTCCACTTGTCAAATAGTCCTGATAGGACAAATCTGAGTGCAGACTTCGACACAGTGGTGGCAAGCACACGATCATCAATCAGTGTGATCCTGGTCTAATATCTCCCACAAACCAAATTGACTCGAGTTGACTTTCCCATCTGTCATTAACTTTGATCGAACATATCTAGAGCTCAACGACTGTCCGATATTGTCATGTTCTGATAGTCATTGGACGAAGCTCTTGACCATGGCCCAAATCTTCTACACTTGATACCATTTAGGGATGTTAAAGTTAAACTCATTTAAAATGATCCCTTGATCACTGAGAGTCCACATTCAGAGGTGAAAATAAAAGTAACAATAAGTCCATAATTGATTATTCAAACGCGGTTGTCAGAAGAAGAAACTGCGCAGTCTAAAGGCCATTTGGATTCCGAATTCATCTGAACCCAATGTAAGTTAACGTCTATTAGATTATTCTATAGCACATTTTTTGGAGACAACTCCTAGACAGGGAGGTATATGATCAAATTTAGTAACTGGGGTATCTGTTGATCAGTCAAAACCTAACACTTAGTAAATAAAATATAGAAGGTTCGCGTAGGAGAGTAAAGCACATTCAAAGGCGTGAAATTATCAGAAAGGATCGTGCACATGAGGAACAAAAATAGGTTTAGAACTTAGCAATTTTCATGAAAAGGATCTATATTTTGAGATAGCATACGGAGCACTCAAACCTATTGAAGACTTGCATGTCACGCATTGGATATTTTTTAAGGATCAGCTACGAAACGCTTTGAATGGACCACAGGCCCAAGGAAATAGATCTACTACTGCCAATTAACTAATAGTAGTATATCATTAGCACACTTGCATGTGTGGCTATTTTTGTAACAGTGCGCGTGGCTAGTAATAGCATGAAACCTATTTTGGGATTAGATAAGCGGTGGATGGAAATTCCTCATCCTTATAAGTATGTAGTAAATTGTGTAGTATAGATATATATATGCATACATGGAGATATAGTGAGATTATGTTACTAAATTTGTTATGTGCATGAGCGTATACTATTGTTATTGTAATTAAGCATGTATGTGTACTTATTGCATTCAATATAATGGGGATTATAGACTGAATCAATGTGTTATCATGGTTACAGTTGAGTATTGCATACTTGACTGCATTATAGTTATCCGTTAAGTCTTTTATTTTCTAGATCTAGATCTGATTATGCATTGTTTGAAGAGTATAGTAGTTGTAGATTTGAATGATTCAAGTTTTCATCATGCTAATAACCTGCAATAGCAACCCTAAAGAGGGACCTGATACCTTTGTGCGCTTCGGGTGAGCGCTTAGTCTAGGCTAACTGATGTGCCAACGCGTCTAGGGTCTTATTGGGCTTGTATTACTGAATTCTAGGTTGCATCATTGTCCTATCGACAAGTACATCTCCAAAATCTCATTGTATCCTTAAAATGACTATTGTAAATACCATTAGGTCTAAGGCCATGACATTAAAAAGTTTCATTCATTTAGAAACGTTCTCCAAGATCTTATCGACTGAGGTGACATACAACTAGAAAATTTGAATGCACCTCTGAATTAGAACTTAGACATCTTTAAAAAACCTTTCCAAGTCATGCCCCATCCACTAGTCAACCCCAATCCAATGTCATCAAATCTCATCACTCCATCAAAAATATTAAAGACCTCCCACCTACACCTCCAAAACCTAGTATTTCTACTATGAAAGCAAAAACTGATTCACCCAAATCATCTAGTATTGTCGCTGATAAGACCACATACCCTTCCAAATCTACCACATTTACTTCAAACTCGCTCGTGACCTCTTTGAAAGTATCAAAAATAAAGTCATCGTGGAAATCATAAAAATCTCTTAGGATGATCATGTCACCCAACATCACATGTAAAATCTCAATAAATATACTATACAACCCACAAACCACTTATGCAAAAATAGAAACTATATCATAAAGTCGTCAAACAACCCCATCAAAAAATATAAAGAGCTCGGCTTCCATCTTAGGGCCTCATCCTTCATCTAATTTCACATTCATTGTTATAGAATCCAAGTTTGTTCCTCGATCGACACCTAAATGCGTTGCCCAAAAAATGACCTCATCAGCCCCAATCTCTAGATCATCAAACAAAATAATATTCCCTTCATCCTCATTTCAGATAACTTCGAAATGGTACTATACTAGCACCCTAAAAAAACTCACCGAATATTCCATAATAACATTACCTCCTCTCAATCCATCTAACTCTTGAGGGTTGAAACCCTCTTGGTATAACTTTGAAGAATTTTGTGACTATGATCACACTTCAGCCCACACAAATCAAATCAAACAAATTCATCTGACCCCTAAGCCCACACTTTCTAAACCACCATCCAACACCACATCCACATCGAACAAGGGTGACACCTCTTCCAATAGGACCCCACTCCAAATAGATTTTTTTCGTATAACTACTAGAGCCCACACACAAGATGTTAAGGATTCATATCAAAACATGTCCAAGTTATCCATCTCTCTTACTCTTGAATCACCTACTCCATCAAATTCTAAGGGTAAGGTATCCATCCTTTCCGCTACACACCCCCAATCTACCACCTTTGTACAAAATACCATCATCAAACAACTCCATCAATATCTCGTAAAGATGTCCCTCTACGAGCTTGTCCTAACCTCTCTGTAACACCGACAAGCAATGATTGAGACCATTCAATCTATATCAGTACCATCGAATGACTCAACCATTCATAAATATGGTCAGAACCCTCAGAAATGGCTGTTGCTATCACTTTCAATGATTTTGAGATCTCGTCCTTACAACCAAAATATCATGATCTACCAATCTTTCTCACTACTCAAATCGACAATACTCTCATCAAGAGATTTATGATTGAAAACGATGCTAGCATTAATATCATATCGTCTCATGCCTAAAGGTAAAACATTTACTGTTCCTATTTATTTGAATCCTTTTAAATCATATCACATGTTTTATCAACCTAATAAAGTGTGCATTCCTAAGACAATCTCGAAATTATCTGATCCAAAAATTAAAATGCCACTTTGAACCGACTTAAAAAATTCGTTGTGCGCATGTAGTTTTTAAAATATGGATTTAATTAAGTCTATTAAAATCCATTGAATTTCTCAATTTTATGCAGAAATCACGAGTTTGGTCTGATTCATCTTCGACCGTTCGTACTCCGAAAAGAGAATGGATTTGCTATTAAAAATTCAACTTCAACAAAAGGAAATCGAATTAAAATATTTATTGTGCACAATTAAATAGATGCAGCATAAAAATCAGACAAAAACAGTGACACTCATATGTTTACGGGGTTTAGAAAACTTGGCCTACATCCCCGGGTCATGATGACCATTCCATTATAAATAATTGCAATAATACACATGATCAAATGAAAATACAATCAAAATGGAACAATAAACCTTCTGGTGTGCTTCCCTGATATTTTCCTGCCCATGTCAGACCTCCATGAACCTCTAATGGCGTCCAAAGCTTCAAAATAACTTGTTGCCTTTGTACAGAATAACATAGTCAAACTTCTTTGTTTCTATAAAAATTTGTGACTCATTTTTATATACCGACGAGCCATTTGGCGGGTTGTTTTGTTACTTCCTAAGTAACATGCCCCAGGTCGTGGGGTCGAATCTCTGCTTCACCCTTTTACATTGGGGTCAGGGTCATTTTACGAAAGGTGGGAGGACTCCAACATTCGCCACGCTGTTGGAGATTTGGGTGGTTTATTAACAAACCATCCCGCCGAATAATACTTTGCTTTGGCCACACCTGCAACCTTTTATCACCTAATATAACAGTGGGCCGAGCTGTAATGAATGTTGAACGGCCACGTTGTGGCGAGTTTTTTGGTTTCAAATCCCATTCACCTCGGGTGCATTGGAATGTTGATCCATCCGCCCACTGTGCATCGTTTAATCTATCGAGCTGTTAACAAATGTGATCGAGCCGTGTGGAGGGATTGTTTGATCCAACGATCCATATGGAGCCGCTAATTGTTCACTGTGCCAAATTACCAGGGCGCCGAGCTTGGTAAGTTTAACTCCGAGCTATGTGGTCAGTTAAATGCTCAAATGGTTTGACTGCCAAGTATTACATCGAGTCATATGAAGTCAGGCCCACGTTGATAGGTGGTTCCAATGTGTTTGAAAGAACACATAGGTAATAACACATGTCCCGAACTATGGGGAATTAGATAACATTGTGATCAATTCGACCATCGAAAATAATATAGGCCTCGGTGGGGATTTGACCACCCCACCAAGCTAGAAACATAACTCACCCGAGATGTATTATATGCACAATTCCAAAGAGACCCACTTGCAATGCACAAATTCAACTATGCAACATTGAGTCTCACATGTCGACTTTTGATAGGCATATAGGGTAAATCAAACTCATGATGGTAAGCCATGTGGTGGCTTGAGGACCGACCATGTTGGTGATAGTAAGATAGTCCTCATGGCGGCAGGGTCCCCCTCTGATACAAAAGTGGATCCCACTGACTATAGAATCCGTAGCCGCCCTTTTACCATATGATCATCAAAGACCAGAGTTCTCAAACCGATACTTCATTTTGCCCTTTTTTATCCTTTTGCCACCTGTCCAATGTTGACTGAGCCACTTGGCCAATTGTGCACACGTATACGTCACCATGGACCTATTGACCCACGTTGACCTTTCGCTTAACTGAACTTTGATTGGACCCATCTTGAGCTTAGAGTGTTTGTTTTCCACGTTCTTATAGTCATCGGAAAGATATTTAAAGGATTTATTGCATTGTCAAGGTTTTAGGGAATTTTAGGGAACATTTGACACTAAAATTGATCCCCTGATCATTCTCTGAAAAAGCCTCTACTAGTTCTTCCATCTCCACATCTAAATTACTAGATGACATCTCCTTCAAGGATATTATGCAACTTCTTTCACTGAGGGAATATCTCCTTCTAACCCTTAACTCACTTCCTACACCAAAAACATATGGGAGAATTGAAAAACAACCAATGTACGAACCCAACGTTGGAGATATCATCTCCTTTGGTCCTCCCCATATCAAAATTAACTTCATCTATGGAGGTATTGATCATCCTTCCCCACATCATGACAATCAACACCATGACAAACCATTTATATATGATTTATCATTCTCATACAAACAATCCTTCACACAAATGTATCTTCATCACTGTTCCTAGAAAGGTTTCGGTTTAGGACGTTGCCAAAAGGGTATACACGACTTGGTCTTTGACTAATCCCGTAAACAACATGAGAAATTGGGACTGACTTTCAAAAAAACCTTTTCAAACACCTTTGTAACCACCACATTAAGATCCATAGTGGAACCAGATCCATCATCCTCTTGATCTGAACACTCTATTCAGACAAATGATGTCATTCATCCCCTATGATTTTTTTAAAAATCAATATGGTCACCATAGGACCACTTATTTATCAAATTAATGATGGAACTAAGAACCTTCATCTAATATTACCTAAAATGGTAGAGGAAGACTCCCATACCATTAATATTATTCAATGCCACAATGACCAATCCATCTTATCCTATATGCGGGTAGAGGATCATTATCTTCAAAATACTCTACCACCTGACACATCTACACTTCTTAACGAATCCACTATCGACATCAATATAGGGAATTAACAATAACCTCACATAGTTAAAGTTGGCCAATCCTTAGATTCAAAAGAATTAAAATAATTCATCACCTTCCTTTCAAAATAAAGTCAGGCCTTTACATGGTAATATAGTGACATGCATGGTATTGACCCTAACATCGTCATTCACAACATCATCACAATCCCTAACACTAATCCTTTCAAATAAAAACTATGTAGGATGTACCCTCACGTAGCCTTCCTCATCAAATAAGAGTTACATTATCTCCTCTTTGCCAACTTAATACTACCCATTGATTATCCACAATGGGTTTCAAATATTGTGCATGTAACCAAATCATCTAGAAAGTTACACAGATGCACAAAATTTCGAGATCTAAATCTCTCTTGTTGTAAAGACGACGTCCCTCTTTCTAATATCGATTAGCTTGTCAACCTCATAATAGGCCATGCAATTATTTCTCTCATGGATGGATTTTACGGCTACAATAAAATTATTATCATGATCGACAAACATCATAAAACCACATTCATTACTCCTTGGGGGACCTTTTGTTACCACATCATGTCCTTTTGACTTAAAAATGAAGGGGCAATCTATCAACACGCTATGACTTACATCTTCCACGACCTCATCCATAAAACTATAGAAGACTACATTGACGACCTCTTAAGTAAATCTAAACAATGAAGAGACCATATCTCTTTCCTTGACGTCATCTTTGCCGGTATTATTCAATACTTCCTATGCCTTAACCCCACCAAATGTCTATTTTCCGTCCTCATCAGTAAGCTATTAGGGTTTATCATTTCCATCAGGGGTATTAAAGTAGGATCTGCTAAAATAAAATCCATCATCTAGATTCCTCTATCAAGCAACTTTGTATTCTCGAAGGTAGACTCCAATCAATCTGCCACTTCATTTCCCAACTTTTATATTGATGTCAACCTTTTCACCATCTCCTTCGAAAGGATTTACAATTCAAATGGGATCACTACCGTCAAAAGTCCTTTGATGACCTCAAACAATACCTTCTATCGCTGCTCGTGCTTACACCTCCATGCGAGGAGAGTCATTTTATCTATACATATCCACTATTGACCATGCCATAGGTGTTATGTGTTCAGAGAATTTTTTACTTTCCAACTTTAAATTAATGAAGTGAATAACAAAAACAAAACCAACCTCAAAAGATGACGGGGTTTACCGATACTCACAAAGCTGAATGTTGATGGTGATGTTTGTTTGAAGTTGCTGAGTCCGAATGAGTGTGGAATTCGACATGTCCTGAAAATAAATATGTGATGAAGGACACTAAATAGAAAGAACTAGAAAAATGGATAAATGAGATTCTCGGCAAAGGCCGATTCCAGGAATCCAAAGGGACTTCCTTGGAGGATGTCAGTTCACTTTGTAACAATTAAGTGAATTGACAAAGATAACGATTATGATAGATAACAATAAACAAACTATAAATGGAATACATAGATCTATAATTCAAGGTTGAAAGGAAGGTCCTGTGTGGCTTCGAAGGTGGCCCAAAAAAATGTAGATGTGATCTGAATGGACTTGAAGTAGTCATACTAAAAGTCCTTAGTCTCTTATTGGATATAATGGAGGAACTCGATCTTATCCTCAATGTATTTTTCATCAATAATAAATCTGATTGCACAAAGCGTGAGTTCATGTAGGATGTTGTATTGTTCCTAGAAAAAAGGGTGTTGGACTATGATGATATCATAAATGCTTGTAATCAGATGTGAACAACCAAGAACTGCCATCTGACAGAGAGCCATACTTGGAAACAACATGTTAAATGTTGAGGATTTGATAAAAAATGATAGCAGTCTGATAACTTGATAAAAAATATATATTTAGACAGGAAATTTAGGCCAATCATTGGCGATTAGGGTGAATCACTAGCGATTTCTATGAAAATTAATATTTTTTCTAAAAATGATAATTGAAGATCTACAATGATGTTTTTTATTGCTTTAAAAGTTTATGATGACTTTAAAATGAAAAAGAGAGATATAAGAATAACTTTGAATGGATGTGGAGCTAAAAGATGCCTCAAATATTCAGTGGGAAATATCTGAGTTGATAAGTTGTCTTGTCATCTTCCTGAGAAGTTGGGTGATGGAAATGGCCACAAAAGTGCTTGAAAATGATTGATGTTGATGTTTGATTATGCTTGAAGATGTACTAGATGTTGTAATGTCAAAAAATGAAGTGCATGATAAAAAAGGAGGCCCAAGATTTGTAATTTAATATCCCTGAGAGAGATCACAAAGGTGTTATTTATAATCGCTGGTGATTAGGTTGAATCACCGACGATCCACTTTTTTTGGGGAAACCACTAGAAAAGTGGTTGAAACCACTTCTAATCAGGGGTTTTTCTTTTGGGTTATGGGTGAATGGTTAAGGGAAGCTTGGGAACAAGGTGTAGATGTTAGGAAGTTTATGAAATGGTTAAGAAATTATTGATTTGTCTTTGTCTTTATATAATTTAGTCTCCAAATGGTTTTGGGTTGTTGTACTAGGAGTAAAGTGAGATCTTACAACTGTAAAATGATTTAATTAGGTGTGAGAGAATATTTACATGGAGTAAATATTGTGGAGGATTTTTAGACTTAGGATAAGAGATGTATCTTTTTAAATAATGTGCTAAATGATTTGTTTTGATTTAATATAATTGTGAAGATGGCGCGTACGGTGAAGGAAAATAATGATGAAAATTTTGAGTGTCTACATTTTCCCCTTTTTGTTGAGTAATTTGGTGTAGGCAAAGTGCTAGACAAAAATGATTGTTGATAGATTTATTTGTATGGGTGATCCCCCCTAAAAATGGGGTTACTACAACGCAATGTAAGGAACACTAGTTTGACAGGGCTGGTTTGGATAAGTTTGACATGTGTTTCTTGAAAAACAAATTGCCCCAAAACAGGGTATCGAAACAATAGGTGCTACCGTGGAATCAAGTGATAGGGGGATCTAAGGGGTTTGTTGCCTATAGACGTATGATTCGTAAGGGTAGGCTACAAGAATAGGGAAGTCAAGTGATGAGGGGCCAAAGGGCTTATGTCCCATATATGTATGACATATCCTGTGGTAAAGTGGATTTTTAATTTTAATTTTTGAGGATTTGGGGTATTTGGAAGGATGAAATTTGTTGAAAAATGTGATAAACTGGTTTTGATTATTGAAAATGATAATTAGGGTAAAAAAATATGATGAATAACTAGCGATTCATAACAATCACCGATGATTTAATTGAATTTCTATCGATTCAAGGAATCATCGGCGATTTCTACAAAATTTTGAGGGAGGCTATAAAAGCCCTAGGTCGATGATGAATAGTTCATTTGTGTGACTTATTTTTATGAATTGGAGAGCTTGGGGGAGTGAAAAATGTGGTTTGAGGGCAATGACATCATTGAACAGGCACATGAAACCTACACAGACAAAGGTAAGTGCCTAATTTTATTGGTTTTGTTGAATTTTTATATTTTTTGGATGGTATTATTATTTTTGTGTACAAAGGGTTTATTTTTAAAATCTCTAGAATCATCGGCGATTCATGTGGATTGCTAGCGATTCAAGTGGATTACCGATGATTTTTCTGTTGTATCTGCAACCAAACTTATTTGCTAGTGACCGATGTTTTTAATGAAATTTTGATGAAGTTTGTAATAAATGTGGATTATAATGTGTGTTTTTGTATATTTGTGATTGCAAGTGGATGCAAAACTAACTATACGAGATAGAAGTCCAGTGATCCTAGAGGAGGTACGGGAGGATATGTTAGATGATGATTAGAGACATATAGAGGAGGTGGGGTTTGTAGGGATGCATGATTATAGACGCATCCACATATGCAAAGGATTATTTTTGGCATTGATGGAGAGATGGGATCTAGCCACCTACACATTTTGGTGACCGACATGTGATATTACGATCATTATGGATGATGTGCATAAGATTATTAGACTTCTCGTTCGTGGGGAGGGTATTTATTGTATTGATGAGATAGAGAGGGAGGATGTGATAAGGAGATTGTATGGAGCTGATGTGGATGATGTGAGGTATACTTAAGGGGTTTTTATTATCAGTCTCTATATTCTATAAGGAGAGAGGTTTGTAGATGGATGATGACATTGATGATGGGTATTTTGTGTTTTTCTTTGCTTTATTTCAGAGGGGGGATATTTCCATGGATGATGATGGGAGTAGTTGTCGAGATGATGGAGAATCAGACTATTTTTTCTTGGGCCTTTGCATTATTAGCACAAATATATAGGGAGTTTTGGGCTTGGAAAGTCCACAAGAGATATGGGATAGATGTTGCGTTTCTGTTACAGTGTTGGGAATTTGAGAAAATTTCCATATCTCATCCACATAGTTTACCATGGGGAGGTGTAGATATGATTGGAATATCTGCAGGATTTATGAGATGGTGAGGTGACATGGGTTGATCGAGAAGGAAAGAGAAGGTGGGTCATTATAGAGATCTTTTGACAGGGTTACATGTAGGAGATGTATTGTGGAGACATTATCTTGATTTTCCAGAGTGGCCAGAGTCAGAGCGTGACATTTGTTGACCCTAAACCTAAAAAATAGTGTGAGATTTAGGAATTTTGACCTATTGCTAGTGATCTATGTGGGAAAATCAAACTACTCTAACTTGTGAATAGAAAGAATGTAAAAATCCAATAACACACTTTGCTCCAAACTTCAATTCTCATTCATATTTCAATATTCATTACATTAGTATAATTATCATACAAAAATCCTCTCTACTCTCTATAGATTTCTAGTGATGCTCACATTCATTTCTTGTGGCACACCCACAAATACAATAGGATAATTACAATAAATATATTTCATGCAAGATATTACAAAAGTCACTTCCTTTTGATCACACCTCTATCGTCTTCTATTCTATTCAGGATTTGTTCCATGGATTTATATCAGTTTCCACAGCTTCCTGCAGTGTATCATGGATTTTCTTAGTCTTTGGCATATTTTCCACTACACTGCGGATTCATCATTTTATACATGGTTTCATCCTTTTATGAACGAATTCTTCCTTTTATACGTGGCTTCCTCTAATCCTGCATGACTTCTTCTAAGATTCGGCGTCTTCTTTATGATGTCTGTGGATTATCCAAAATTTGATGAAGAACCCTGTCAACAAGCTTGATGGGCTATAACAAGAGTTTTGGGTGCAGGGGAGATGAGGGGGAGAGTGGGAGCTTGTTAGATTCAGTCATGTTAGATAGAATTTTGGTTTGATCCAGGATGTACCTGAGGCTCCAGTATTATATATACGAGATAAGGGAGATGCAGATACTCACAAGGAATTTATGGGATGGATTCCTATTATGTATGATGAGCAGGGAGAAATGGGTCTATATGAGTATGGTGACTTAGTGTTGATTGATGATGCTGGAGTGACCACTAGTTACAGGTTGTGTTGGATTGGTGCTTATGCCAAGTTTGAGAGAGCTTGATAGATCCAGAGAGGGAGGAGGGTGCGTGCTAGAGTAGAGGGAGCATAAGAGATTGTTGATGTTAGTGATGATGAGGAGGGTGATGGAGATGAGGAGGACCTTCAGGCCATAGTTGCACAATTGATGACTGAGAAGGCCACCATGGAGGCTAAGAGATATGGTTTGCGGAGGGAGAGGGATGATTTGATTGGAGTGATGGATACTTTGATTGGTGATAGGGATGGTGATATTGCTGAGTGGGATGGTCTTAGAGCGCAACTGGTGCAAGCCAAGACTGATCAGGATCGATATAGATAACAATGAGAAACCCTGAGAAGGGATCTCGGTATTACAGGGACTTCAATATCAGGTGAGGATTTGGTGGCCCGAGCCCAGGACAGTGGTTAGATGGGTACACAAGGAATGATTAACTATGCACATTATCAATATTTACGAGTGGAGTTGGAATATTATGAGGATATGGTGATACATAACCTTCCCAATGTAGTTCTATATGCTGATCATATGGTGCACAGTGAGGAGCAGATCCTAGTGCTAGTGTGGGGAGTGTGGGTTAGCCACCTCAAGGACCAGATGGAGGAGCTGGAGGTGACATGGCGGTGCACATAGGGAGGTGATGGGAGTTTTTTTCATGCTATCAAATTTTCTTGGGGGTGTCCATTTTACTGGATAGATGTGACTTGTATTTTTATTTTGATTTGTCTAGGGCTCTTATACGAAGCCTTGGTGTATAGAATTTGATGTGTGAAGTGAGGGGACTCATTGATGATGTATTTGAGACTTTGATCATGATTATGTGTGTGTGTGTGTGGTGATCTATTTTTTCCTATTGATGATGTATGCTTTTAATATTTTTATTTGATATTTATGGGATTAAAATGTTTATATGTTTTGAGAGGTCTATATGATGATGATAAAAAAATTTATGACTTAAAATGTGATTTGGAAATCTATCAAAATGTATTATCACCTTTTAAGATAGGAGAAAAATGGAATGATTGCATTGATATTGGATTTGATACATATGTGATGGGTATAAAATGTGAAAGCACTTGCACTTTTGTCCTTAACAAATATTAACATGAGATTATCAGTAGGTAGTTACACATGGGATCTTAGATAAAAGAGGTGGAGTGATGAAATGTACCTTCCTAGAATGTGAAAGGAGTGATATATGTAGATAATGTGGGGGAGTAAGGCTCTCCTATCAATAGTTTCTTAGATAAATTCCCCAGCTATACATATATTTCTTCTCTTTGACGTAAATTGATCGATGTGGGAAGTTTTTTTTGATGGGAAAGTTGATCGATGTGGGAAGCTTTCCTAGGATGATTTTTGATATTTAATTTTTGAAGGATGATCGATGTGGGAAGTATTTTTACATGGAAGCCATCCTTCGAGGGAGTGGTCTACAATTTTTGACTTTTGATTTTCTTTTATAGATAGCCGTATTTTGAGGGATTGGTTTATGATTTTGACTAGTAGCTGTCCTTCGAGGGACCAATCTACTTTTATTTTTTGATAATATGATTTTAATACTTGAATAGCTATCCTTCATGGGATCAGTCTATTATTTTTGACTTTTGATAAGAAACATCCATAAATATTTTTTTGAATTTATAAGCTGAGGGAAAAACCCTAATAGACTGTTTCGAGGAGGGGAAGAGGGATGTGTACATGACCTACACATATATGCCCCATGACATGTCTTTGTTTGGTACATAAGGTATATGGATGTAATGATTTTGGGGTTCCTACTAAAGAGGAACTTGTCCAATTGAAAGATGCGATGAATAGAGTTGTGGTGCTCATCTTTAAGGCTATTGAGGATAGTGATGGAAGAACACATACTTTCAAATCATTAGAATGATAAGATGACTGGTTGATGGTGGAATAATATATTTGATGTAACTACTTTCATTATGGTCAAAGGTTAACAGTAGAAAGGCCGCAAGTGTAAGGCATTAAAAGGTTCCTTTTCATGTGTACCATCAAGAGAGGCTAGGTGATATGATCGTGACCCATACTTGTGAGTAATAATGTATGGACCGATCCTCTTGGGGGGAAAACTTTCCACGTTTACTCCTTTCTAAAGTAGTGACATTTTGATTTTATTTGAGAACGAGATCACCTATTTTGAAGTCACATTATTTTACATGTTTATTGTAAGCACATTTGATGCATTCTTGATAGACTTGATGATGTTCAAGGGTTGTCAAATATTTTTCATCTAATAATTCTAACTGTGCTAAGTGATCTTGTAGATATTTATGTCAGGAATGTAGTATTCAAGAGATACACAGAGTGATGGGATTTTAAATTCAAGGGGGAGGACTGAATCAGAGCCATAGACTAGTGAGAAGGGTGTAGCACCTGTAGGAGTACATATGCTAGTTTGATAAGCCTAAAGAGAAAATGGGATATTGAGATGTCAATTCATGCCTACTTCGTCTACTGTTTTCATAAGGATTTTATTAAGTGTTTTGTTAGAGGATTCAGCTTGTCCATTTTCTTGGGGATAGTAGGGTGATGAAAAGCTAATTTTGATGTTGAAGGTGTCACAAATTTTCTTAACATCCTTATTTTTGAAGGATTTTCCATTGTCTATGACAAGATTGTGAGGAACACCAAAGCAACATATGATGTATTAATAGATGAAATTGATAATTTTATTTTCCTTAGTTGAAGTTAAGGGAATGAATTCGACCCATTTTGTAAAGTATTCAATGGCCGTGATGATGGAATGATGTTGTTGAGATGAGCGAGGATTGATATTGCCAATGAGGTCTAGCCCCCATTATGAGAAAGGCAATGAGTCATGAGAGGGTTTTAAAGCTTGAATATGGACATGAATGGGATTTGAATATTGTTGACATTTAACACACTTCTTAACATATATGCAATAATCATGATTAATAGTACGTTAGTAATAGCCTAGTTGTAAGACATGTTTAGCAACGACGTTACCATTGAAATGTCTGCCACATATACTGTTATGTACTTCTTGAATTTCTACAGTAGATTCATGTGAATTTAGAACTCTTAGTAAGAGGCCATGGAAGGAACATTTATATAGGATCCCACCTATAATGACATAATGAACGATGCATTGAAGAAATAATATTTTAGTATTTCGGGATAAATCCGATGGTATTTTAGATTTTGAAAGGTAGTCGAATATTTGATAATACCATAGACTAGTTGGATTATTTTCGATAGTGTTGATAGAAGGGAGTTCATTTTTATGAGATGGTTCATCCAATCTGTGATCGACATTGAAAATTTTGGAATTTTCAGTTTATTCTTCAGTTAATAGAGGAATAAGGGATCCTAAAGAAACCATGGTGTCTGTGAACTTATTAAAGGATCATTGAACTGTTTGGACGGTATAATTCGAGGATAAATTTGACATTGGCTTTATATTTTTTCAAGATTTCATTTTTACATTGATATTCTCCTTTAATTTGATTAATGACGAGTTACAAGTCTCCATAAATTTCTAAGATTTGAACACCTAGCAAGATAGTGGTTGGAAGACCCATTATTAAAGCTCCATATTCAACCATGTTATTAGTGCAATCAAAGTTAATTTTGAATGATAGAGGATTAGGATTCCCCTAGGGTGTTATTATGATGATGTCACCCCCTCCCCCTTGTTGGAATTTAGATCCATCAAAGAAGAGGGTCATTTTGATAGGAGTGAATTCGTGTTCATCCATAGTGTTGAGAGATTCATCTAGGAAATTGTTCATGGGGAAGTTAAGTGTCAGGAAGGGGTACTTCAACAAGCTAGTCTGCAATGGTCTAGCCCTTAATGGAATTTTGTGATATGAATTCAAGGTCAAACTTGGTCATAAGCATAAGCCACCAAGTGATGTGGTCACTATGATATGGTTTAGAGTGCATGTTTTTGAGCAGATTGAAACTAGAAACAACGTAAGTTTTGTGATTAAGGAGATAGTGGCATAGCTTAGAGGTTGTAAAGTATAAAGTGCAACACAAATTTTCAACTTTAGTATAACGAGTTTCATATTCGTGGAGGGTATGAATTATGTAATAGATGGTTTTTTCACGACCCTGCTCGTCTCAGTGAGTGAGCATGGATCCTAAGGCATGATCTGTGGCTGCTATGTAAAGATAAAATGGCTCCCCTCATGAGGAGTTTTGAGTACATGAGGTGATAGGAGGTACTGTTTGAGTTTATCGAAGGCTCTTTAACATTTAATATCCCATTTAAAGTCAACGTACTTATGAAGAATATTGGTGTCCCTAGATTTCACCCTGAAATCTCGGACTACCCTATGTAAAAAATTTCATACTTTTAAAATAATGGGTCGTTTTGTGTGTTAATTTCCAGAAAGTATCTGTATTGTGTCATGATATTCCCAGAGAGTCTTATTAGCCAATTTCGCCAAATACCCAGATGCCCGAAATCGTTATATTTTGTCGCTGAGGTTTGCCTACGGTAAATTTTTATTTAATTATTCTGAGCCCTGTTTGAGGCAGATTGTGCTCCGGTTTAACCCTGTTGTGGTCTTAAATGTCAATATTCCCATATACTGGTAGGGTTTTAACCAGGAATGAATCCTGGGCTTTATATGTGACCTTTGGCAATGTTTTGTGTTTTTGGTGTTTTCTTGTTTTGTTTTATGTGAAATTTCTCCAGGTCAATTCCTTTACCGGTTTACCCTTTTTCTTTCCTGGAGTATCTGAAGATCATCTACGGATGTCATGCCAAAAGAAATTTTCCACAGGAGGTCTAGTTCTCTCTAGAAAGACAAAGTCGTGCACAAAAAAGGCCTCTTCTAGGTAGGTCGCATTTTTGGGAAAGGAAGGTTTTAAACTACAATGAGATTTTTGGTAGCAGCAGGCAGGTAGGAATTTTGTACCTGTTTGGTAGGGTACTTTTTCCCATGGGGGCAAAGCCACTTAAGTCATGATGGGATTATTAGAGGCAGCAGGCAGGCGGGAATTTCTTACTTGCCTTGCAGGGTGAAAATTCCCATTGTGAAATAAAAGAAAATCACTTAAGGCATTGATGAGAATTTCTTACCTGCCTTGTAGGGTTAAAAATCCCATTATGAAATTCAAACAACTTAAGTGGATCATGAGATTTTTGGAGCTGTGGTGTAGGGTGAATAATCCCATTAGAAATTGACTTTTAAAAATAGAATTCACCCTTGCCAAAAAGTGTGACCCACCTTGGGTGAATAATAATGCATTTAATAATATTTATTAATGTTTATTCACCCAATTTTGGTGCCCAAGCACGAGGAAAAGTCAACTCATGATGAAAGGATAAAGAAGATTGGAAATAGAATTCTAAAATTAAATTAATTTAATTTATTTAATGCAGCTCCCTCTCATGCAAAAAAGTGCGACCCATATTGAGGAGAGATAATACTTTTAAAAGTATTAATTAATGGAATTAATTCATATTCCTGGTGCATGAAGTCAAAGCACACTGTGAAGTCAATGCAGACTAGAAGTAGAAAGCTAAAATTAAATAAATTTAATTTATTTAATGACAACCATGAGCATGCACAAAATAGGCGCCCAAATTAAAGAGAAACGCATGTTAATTAATTAATTAATTGTCAGGAATAAGAGATGCAATTATTAATTATAGAATGGTGGAGGTTATATAAGAAGGGGCTGCCATAATGATGAATGAATTGATTCTTTAGCAAGGAAGTGCAGCCCAGGCAATTTTGACACTCAATTAAGGAGGAATTTTGCTTAGTAGAAGGTGTTTTCACTGCCGAAAAGCTTCAAAGTTTGGCACCTAGGTTTGAAGGATCTTGATTTAAGTCTGATTAATTATTTGCATAGTGGTACAGGTGCTCAGGTGAAGTTGAAAAAATTCATGCATGCTTTGCATACAAACAAAACCTCAAATTTTGGGGCAGCAAGCTTGATATATGCAGATTTTTATGATTAAAATCAAGTGTTCATGTTCCGGTTGCCGTCTTTGTCTGAATTAATTACAGGTATTCATTACACATGCTTATATAAGAGAAAGAGAGCTTAAATCAATGTCCAATACATTGAACATATCCTCTGAATCTGAAGAAATCTTTAGATCTGCACCCATTGTAAAGAATTCCAGCTGAATAAAAAGAAAAAGAGTTGCTCAGAAAAAGATTGATCTGGCCATGGTGAAGCATGATGAAAGAAAAAGATCAGGAGAATCATGCATATCTTCCAGATCTAGATCCAATCGAGATCCATAATTGCAAAGGCTTCATCCTCTTATTTCTAATGTAGCCCGTGAAGAAGTCAGTGCATGGAGACTTCCTTCCAGGACCTTGTGCATGTTCTCCCAATCTACAAGTTGAAGCCTTCATTGAATTTACATTCACCCGGAGTGCTTTCCAAAAATTTTAATTGCTCATATGCAATTAAAAATAAAAAATGATGAGTTATTTACGACAAACATTGCACTGATGCATGTACTGGAGAAGAACTACAAAAGCTTCAAGGATAAGAAGGAAGACAAGTAAAAGGCAATACTCGCAAGCAAATCACAGTCACTTGCTTCCAGATCCAGCCACTTCCAAATCCAATTGCTTCTAGATCTAGTTTGGTGAGAATTAAAGGCAAAAGAATCAGCTGCATGCAGAATATGAAAAAGGACAAGACTGCAACTTTCCTCTTTCTTCTTCTTTCTCTTATTTCTTCTGACAAAGTAATTGAGTGATCAATTAAATTATAAAACTTAAGTGATCAGTTTAAAAGCCATTACTTGAAGAAGTCAACTACTTGGAAATAGAAGGCAAACATGCAAAATAGAAATTTCTATCTTCAGTTGCAAATCATGCATGTCATGCAAAGAGGAATTCTAGGAGGGAGATTGCCAGTTGTTTCCTTTTCGACTTCCACATGTGCCAGTTCACTAAAAGCTTCCTATTTGTAATTTCCCCTCTACATGCTATAAGTAGAGGAAGAACCTTCAGGTTAAGAATCATAATTTGTAAGCAGCATTCTTGTGTTCCAGACTTTGTGTTGAAACCCCTGATAGCTATTTGAAGCAGAGGAATAAAAAGGAGCAAATTTCCAGAGAATTTTATGTCACAGTGCATTTTGTTTTTGACTTGTTGTCTTAGATCTACTTATAAACTTTGTGTTATTTTATATCTAGATCTGAAAGCTACCTTTTCTTATAATTCTATGTGTTAATATCTATTGGTTCTATCTATGTGCATGCAATCAAATCTGTAATCTATTGATTGGGTTGTACATCCCTCCTCTTTAGTTTCTGTGTTTTTATTATTTCCTTCTTCATTAGATATTTCCTTTCTTTAACAATTGCTTACTTGTTGCAAAACTATACATCTATGGTTCATGAGCTGCATGGTTAAAGTAAAACCCCAAAATAGATAATAACATATTTAATTGACAAATATTACACTGGAGCCTCACTGATAAATGAGGGAGATTTATCTCATGACTGCCTAGGTTTTCAGATATGCAAAAAATCTAGCCAAAAAATATGGTGGAATGATTGACATCGATTTGAGAGTTGAGATATGAACTGTTAGGTAGAATGCAATATACTTTGACGACTATGTAGTTGTTTGAGATTTTATGGAGGAGGCATTTCAATAATTGCTTTGCTTTTGGCTGGGTCTACTTCAATACCTCAGATAGATAAGATGAACCCTAAAATGTTTCCAGTGAGAACACATAATACATACTAAATGGGGTTTAGATGAAGGAGATATTGTATAAGGCGAGTGAATATCGAATCTAGGACTATGAAGTGATCTCTGCATTGTTTAGATTTCCCTAGGAGATCATCTACATAGTCTTCTATGGTTTTTTGGGTAAAATCATGGAAGATATATGTCTTGGCATGTTGATATGTGGCCCTGATGTTTTTAAGTTCGAAGGGCATGACGTGGTAGCAGAAGGTCCCCCAAGGGGTAATGAAGGATTTTTTTTGTTGATCGTTAGTGGAGATGAGGATTTTATTGTAACTAGAGAAGTAATCCATAAAGGAGAGCATTTCGTGGCTAGTTATTAGGTCAACAAGCTGATCTATGTTCAGAAGAGGAAAGTCATCTTTAGGGAAATCAAGATTGAGATCTCATAAATTAGTACAAATGCGTAACTTTCCTAATGCTTTGGCTATGGGTACAATGTTGGAGGCCAACTGTGGATAGTCAATGGGTATAATGAAATTAGCGGAAAGAAAATTTTATAACTCTTCTTCTATGAAAAGAGCTATGTGTGGGTGAATTTTTTGGAGTTTTTTTTGAATATTTTGGCATTGGGATAGGTGACGATGTTGCGTATGATGATGTTGGGTTCTATACCTGGCATATCACTATACAAATAGGAAAATTCTTGACTATGCTTAGATAATAAGTTGGTGAAATCATTTACTTCTTGTAGCTCTAAGGATTGATCGACTTTAACTATGTAGGGATCTTGAGGGGTGCCTATGTTAATGTCAATAGTGGAATTGTTGAGGAGGGTTGATGTGTCAAGTGGTAGGGTTTTTTGAAGAAAATGGTCCTCTACTCCCATATGGGAGAGATTATCTTGATCGTCATGACATTGGAGGATAACGATGGATGAATATTCCTCAATAATTTTTGGCTAGATTAGAGGAAGTTTTTTGGTAACGTTATTAAATTGATAAGTAAAAGGTCCTAAGGAAATAATAGTGACTAATAAAAAGTTAGGTGGGATGGAAATTGTGTCGTCAGTGTCCATGGGATCATCTTGTTCTGTTGAGGATAAAGGTTCCAAATCTATGATGCGTAAGGATGCAATATATGAAGATGGTTCATTAGCGGGTCTTTCATATCATAATCCGTACTTTTCATGTGGTTTGAGTTAAATTTAGAGACTTAAATTATGTATTCTCTATTTGTAGCATCTAAATCCAAAACCCTTCCATGCGCAACGATGGAGATACATTTGAACAAAGGTTGGATTATATAAATAGTCGAAGTCATATTTCAAAGGCATGACATGGCATTGATGAATGTATTGTGAGGAAAGAAGGTCAATCCCTCCATAGAAGAGATTGATTTTTAGATATGTGGGACTATAGGACATAATATCACCAATGATAGGTTCATATAAGGGTTATTTTTCTGGTCTTCCATGCATTTTAGGTTTAGGAAGAGAATTAAGCATGAGAAGACGGTACTCCCCTAGCGAAAGATGTTCACTAACATCACCGAGGGAGGAGTCATTAGGAAGTTTTGATGATGGAATGGACGTGTTGGTGGATGCTTCGTCAGGGGATTCTGATTTTAGTTTAGGTACAAGGATGTCATTTGGACAATATGTCATATTACCGTCGGTAAAGGGATTAGGATCTGTAGGGACTGTAAATGTCTTACCCTCGTGTTCATATTTGAGACACCAATGAAGTGTCGCGGTGACACAATGCATGGTAAGTATCCAAGGTCGTCCTAACATGTTATATTAGAACTCTCCCTCTATAATATATAAGAGTTTAGGAAGAGTTTTGACACCGAATTTAAGAGGTAGAATGACAGTACCTAACGTGGGTGTAATTATATTGTTGAAAGCTAGAAGTAGGACTAGTGTTTGGGTGATAATGGTATTTGGTAATCTAAGTTGGTTTAAGGCAATGGATGATATGATATTGATCAGTGTTCCCCCATTAATCATGACCCTTTTGATGAGGACATCATTGATTTAAGCGGTGATGAAGAGAGGCAAGTCATGATCCTTAGGCCAAAGTGATGGTATTTCGATAGAGTCAAATAAGATGGTTGAAGATGTTTTGAGAGCACCTATAAAGTCTGTGAAAGAGTGAGGATAATCTAAAGGTAATGAGATGGACTGAAGGGCTTCAATCATGGATTTTTTGTGTGAATGTGATTTCTAAACCAGATCATAAAGTGACATTTTGAAAAGAGCTGGGTGTAATTGTTTAATAACTACTTTATGTACTACAGTGGCAAATGGTGGAGCAAAAATGATGGAGATTTTAGTCTTGGATTGCGATGTGTGATTAGGGGTCTCAGGGGCAATTAAGATGGAAACCTTAGGTTTATCTTTGGATGAGAAATGGGTGAGTTCTAGAGGTGGCGGTATGGTGATGAAGGTTTTAGGTTTATTTTTCTCTGAAGGATTGGACTCATGGATATGTGCTCAGGTAGTAATGTGGACAACGTCGATTTGGTGGGGAAGAATATTACTCAAGGATTATTCAATATTGGGGGATGATGAAATTGTAGGTGTTGGGTGATATTTATTTGATTTGTGTAACTGAGGGAAGAAGTCCTTTACTTTCAAATTTCTCAATTGCTACGTGAAAGGATTTACAGTATTCTACAACGTGTCCTGGTGTCTGATGGTAGTCATAGAAGACTTCATAATTATACCAAGAAGGTTTCCATCCTCGAGATTTGGATGGTTTAGGATGAGCCAACACTATGAGTGATTGTTGAAGAAGTTTTTCTAGAATTTTTGCAAGTGTTCTTTCGATGCGGATGTCAAGGGCAATGATGTCTCTTTTGGTTTGGCGATCACGGGAGACATTGCTTTTGATGTGGGTTATTTAGTTATTTGTTGATGAGTAGTTTTAGATTGTGTGATGGTGATAGGTGAATTGGACGAAGGATGTGGCCCTAGAATAAAGGGATGATGTTTTTTTCTTTCTATAGGGGTAGTTGAATGGTTTATGATTGTGACTTTTTTTAGATGGGGGTGGAATAAGCTTTTGGAAGTTACGTGGGTGATACTGGGCCACAAAGTCATCGTATGAAATCTTCATGATCTGAATAATGGGTTATTTATGAGATGTATGCAAATGGTTTATAGATGAGCTGGATGAAGAGGTGGTAGATGTGGATGAAGAGGTTTTGTTTTTCATGGGTGTTTCTAGTTTTTCGTCATGTGTCGGTTCAGGGGTATTCCTAGAGGAAGGTGCAGATGTAGATTCAGTGACAAGTGATGTTTTATCGATGGTATTTTTGGTATGACGAGCTTGAACATTCGAGGTTATGATTTTAAGGTGCATTATGGTTGTCTAAATGTATCTCACCTTTATCAATTAGATCCTGAAGGACATTGTGAAATGAACGAAACCTTTCGATGTTGTGACCTTTGACCTTATGGTACTTAAAATAATCATTATCCCTATACCATGAGGGATTCGAAATAGAGGTGTCGATATGAAAGATGGGTAGGAGAGAAATCATGTTAGCGGTGAGTAGTTTATCGAATACCGCACTATAAGTCTCTCCAATGGGGGTATAGTTTCGTTGAGGATGAGAGCATTCAGTGGTTGAGCGTTCTTTAGGAGAAAACTTGACAACTACGACATTAGCTGAGGATTTGGGTTTATCTTGACTAGAGGATGTTTTGGATGGAAATTTGAATTTTGGTTTCTTCGGTCTAAGTTTAACTCTGCCTTCTTCAAGAGTGCGAAGGTCAAGTTTATGAGCCATGGTAAAATATTCATCAAACGTCTACAAGGATTGGATTTGGAGTGTATAAGAGATGTATTTGGTGCATGAATGGGAAAATAATTTGATTAACTCTTTATGTGGGAGAGACAATGATAGTTGATTGATTATACCCCTCTAGTGGGTGATAAATTCTGCAATGGACTTGTCTTCCAATTTTTTTATTGCATAAAGGTTGGTAATTGTGATTTTACGGGTGATGTATATTAAAAAGTGTTCTAGAAATAGCTTGCTGAGTTGTGTGGATGAGAAGAGTGTAGATACCTAAATTTGGTATCTCTACCCTTGTTTTCCCGTGTGGGTATATTTCTCCATGGTCTTAACTAGACCCCATTTATTTAATTTATCCCCCCTTCATCTAATTAAATGCCCTTTTATTATCCCATCATATTTAATCTTTATTAACATTGATTAATTAATTAATAGACCATTATCCATTATGCCCTAATGGAATTTCCTTTTAAGACACTTTTATCCTAAATCTAAATCCCTATACCTTTTCCTATAGTTTATCCTACCTATATATATCCCCTAACTACCCATGACACATACCTAAGCAACCTCCTCCTGTCTACAAGCTTTAAAGTGCTTTTCCCATTTAAAAACCTAAAATCCTGATTAAATCACAAAATCCATCACGTTAAGGAAAGTTTCCCTGCAGTTGGTGGTGACCCAGGCTAGTCGCCATCGACCCTATAATAATGAGTTATTCCCCTTTCCTTTCCAAAAGGAGAGATAGAAAAAATACTTGGATTTCTTGCATTCTACGAACCCATCTTCAAACTAGGGCATCTTTCCAGTTGTGTCATCCCTCTTGTGACACTTTGAATCTTGTTTTCATCACTCACATGAATTTGGGATGTGTATATTTTTTTTTGTGATATCTTATGTTATTTATACTACTATCTTGTTATATCTAACATCTTGTAGGTTCAGAAACAGTTGAGACTATACCCACATCTGCATCAAACAAACCTAGAAATACATCCCTAAATGATCCAATTATACCCACCTCCTTGTCAATCCCAACTACATCTACTATATCGAAAATCCCACTTACATCTACCTTGACATCTTCATCATATATACCTACATCTTTTCCTATGGCCACATCACCTATCTCATCCCAATATCCTACACTTAACCTTTCAACATCAACCATATCCACATATATAACTACTACCGCACTAATCACATCTTCTGGATTTGAAAATATATCAATGATACCCCTCACAACATTTATGAAGAAAACACCTCCAATTAAAATGAATACGAATGGGATTCATTCTCCCTTTACAAAATCGATTGTTTCTACATCAACCAGTCCAAAACTTACACTACAATCTTCAGATCCACCAGTTGAGATTATAGTCATCTCCGTCAAGGGTAAATCTTCTCGATAAAAATCTAATACTCTTGGTAGGAATCCCCAAAAGTTTCCCATGCATCCTTTTAACAAATTGAATCTTACCTCTCCTCAACAATCCAACGTCAAAAAATACATCCTAGACACACCCTCATCTATTTTAGGGCCATCCCCTTCATCTAATACATATCATAATAAAAAATCCCAATCCAAAAAATCTAAATCTCTTACCAAATTTGATCCACCTTTTAAGACATATAATTTACCCATCCAATCTACATCCACTTCATCCCCTAGATCCAAGTCAAAATATCCTATCAAAACCCATAAGAGCTACCTTCCTACCAATACTTTGATTGGGTCCTACGCATATAATATTCAACACTTAATCCAAACATCTTCCATCACGCTTCCTCCTATTAAATATTTTAATCCTCATGGTAAGAAACCATCATCTTTCAACCCCAATCTTATATGTGCCTATCATTATACCCTTGGTCATGACGTTGAGCATTGTAAGGAATTTCAAACTATTGTTCATGATCTTATTGAGAAATATGAATTGCTCTTTTAGATAATCCATCCTTCTCCATCCACCACAACCAATCTAACTTCTATTCCTACATCCCCATCTATAAAAATTACTAAGTCCCCTCCTTTATCCACATCCTCCATTATCACCTCTCCTTCACACATTATTCCTCCTAAGGAGGGTCCTCTCTTTTTCATCGATATTGTTTTCTTTGACAATCACCCTTATGATTTCCGACCATCTATCCAATCCAAATCAAAAAGTTGTCATTGACATTCTCTCTAACAACCCCATCTAATCTCCTTCAACATCTACGAGCTCATCTACATCTTAGTTGACCAACATAATATTTTTCACCGAGGGAGGATTATCCCATTTTTATTGGTCCTTTTACATCTTATCCACTTCAACTTGTATCCCTATCCATCCAAAAACTCTCTTGACATTGGTGGAATTCACTCTAGGAATTCCTCCTTGACATTATCCTATTTACCTCATCCAAATCTTATCCAACCCATATCACTTGGTCTTATCCAGTTTATTGTCCCATCTTAGCCTATCAATTTATCTACCATCTCATATAATCCTAAGTCCTCATTTTTGGCCATGTTTGTGCCTCTTTTGTGGCACTATCTTCTCATATTTTTCATATTGAGTCTGCATTTTATGGAAATATTTGTCTCAGACACATATTTTTCTCGCTTCCTCAAAGGTATCGCATAGTTTCCTTTGTATCTACCTCATCTAGTTTATCATCTCATCCTAAGTCCACCTTTGTGGCCATATTTGTCCCCCTCATAGGGGGGCATTCATTCTCATCCAAAATCCACCAATATGGTCATATTTTTCCCTCCCTTAGGGGACCATTCCATCTTATCATAAATCCATCATTGTGGTCATATTTTTACCTCTCTTGGGGGACCATCTATTCATCTCGTTAGGGACGTATATTTTCTTCGCTTCCTCAAAAAGGTAGCGCATAGTTTTTTATCCTCACTCATCTATCTCATCACATCCTATATTTTTCAAGCATTCATCTTATCTTATCGTAACTTTAAATCCAATGACCTTTTCCTACTCTAGAACAAAGAAAACATGGAAAGTTTTCCCCTAACTGGATTGGACCGTACATTATCACTCATAAGTATGGGTTAGGAGCCTATCGTTTGGCCTCCCTTGATCGGTAAACCAGAAGTGGAACCGCTTAACACATTTCACTTGTGACCATCCTATTGTTAGCACATTACTAGTGAGCACTTAACTATATCTTTAGATCATCCCTTAATCATTAGCCTCTTTCATCTCTCATTGTAATGATTTAGAACTATGTGTTCTACCGTCACTTTCTTAGATATGACCTTAAATATGGGCACCACGACTCTTCCCATAGAATTTTCCTCATAAATAGGTTCTTCCTTCTTGGTGATAAATCCACGATCATTACATCCATAACCCTCTTGTTTACCTATTGAAACCATACAAAGGGCTCACAGGTGTTGCTTGTACATTCATTGTCCCCTCTTAAGTGGTCTACTTAGCTATTCCCAGATCTTCCCCTTGTTAAAATAAAATAGGATGCTCTTATCAAAATCAAAGCTATCAAAAAAATACTGCTACCTTGAAGGACAAATGTTAAAAAAAAAAAAGAGAAAAGAAGAAATCAAGTCAAATAAATAGACCGATCCCTCAAAGGATGGCTATCATGTATTTCATTCTTTCCATCTATATCATATATGTATAAAGTAGAGCATACCCTCAAAGGATGGCTACTCTTTTGTATCATGGAATTGAAGGCTTCCCGCATTGATTAGCCTTCCATTTTATTAGCATCCTAAGAAAGCTTCCCATATTGATCAACTTTCTTCTAGCAAACTTCCCACATTGATCAGTTTTCTCTTTCCCCTTCTCAGAGCTGGGGCACATATTTAGGGAAAACTACTCATGGAGAACCTTTTTCCCACGTACAAGTTACATCACAACCCCTTTTTCATGTCCACATTAGGTTTATGAGTTCGTTCCATACCTTTCCCTCATGATCTTTGGTATATCTAATTATTGTTAGTTATATGCTAACATCGTGTTTTTGGTCGCATGTGCCTTGTGTTACCTGGATTCCCCTTTTGTTTACCTCTAATGTGATTGGAGGAATATTTTCCTCACATGCTCCTTGATATGGTCTAAAATTGTTCATACCCACCGGGTCACATCTAGTTTGATCATTATCTATTATCTCATCTCATATATTACACCTTATCTATCTCATCAAATCTTATCTAATCTATCTCATCCTAGGTCCACTTTTGTGGCCTTCTTTGAGAATTATATCACACATTTTCCTATCTCACATTTTTGGTCATCTTCTTGCTCTTTTAGGGAACCATTTCATCATCCCCTTACCATCTGAAAGTCCACATTTTTTGCCACAATTTTTTTCCTCCGGGTATTTAATTTAACATCCATTCTATCCATGTCTACCCTCAAATTCCACCATTGTGGCCATATTTACTCCCTCTTCAGGTATTTTATTTTGCAAATCCCCTCCAATCTATGCACAAAGTCCACTCTTGTGGCCATACTTATTCCCCCTTGGGGCATTTTATTTCACCATTTGTTTCCTTATTTGACTTTGTGACCATACTTACTCCCCCTCGGGGCATATTATTTCACCACCATTTTTCACTTTGTCATCCAGGCCATTTTCATACCCTTTAATGGGGAACTATTATTTTCATTCATGTCCCTTGCAGATGCATACCCTTTTTGCTTGATTCCTCGTGTATGAAGGATTTTACATAATTTTTGCATTTAGTTGCGCATGATTTGATGTTTTTCTATGACCCATTGGTCATCCCGACTTGCATCCATTTAAGAGGTTTCCCATTAGATTCTCTCCATTTCGCAGTGATTTTCACCCACTCATTGGCCCGTAGAACATTTCCATTTTCTCCATTGAGATCGCCATGTGTCCCCTACCCATGTGATATTGGAGTCACCGCCATAGTTTTTATTGTTATTGCGATCCTTTTTGCTTGGGGAATCTTACCTTGCCTTATCATTTTACCCATTTTAATTCACCCACCCGCCCTTCATCCTCTACCTTTTTCAAGCGTGTCATCGATTCCCCTTGGCATTATTGATCCCTCGTTTGAGGGGGAGCTCATCATCAACCTTCCGTCAATTAGCATACTACTCTTTGTCTCTCATCATTTTTGTATCATGGCTTGCTAGCACAAACCACTTGACAAAAAGGGGCAAATATAGACACCTAAATTTGGTATCTCTACCCTTGTCTTCCCATGTGCGTATATTTCTTCATGTTCCTAACTAGACCCCCTTTATTTAATTTATATCCCCTTCATCTAATTAAATTCCCACTTATTATCGCATCATATTTAATCTTTATAAACATCAATTGGTTAATATTCATTCATTAGTTAATTGACCATTATCCATTATGCCCTAATGGACTTTCCTTTTAAGATGCTTTTATTCTAAATCTAAATCCCTATGATTTTCCCTAGCTTTTATCCTACCTATCTTTATCCCCTAATTACCCATGACACATCCCTAAACACCCTCCTCCCTCCTACAATATTTAAAGCAGTTTTCCCATTCTTAAAAATCCAAAATCCCGATTAAATCACAAAATCCATCACATTAAGGAATGTTTACCTGCAGTCGATAGCCACCCAAGCCATTCTCCGTCGACCCTATAAGACCGAGTTCTCCCCCTTTCCAAAAGGAGAGATAGAAAAAATCTTGGCTTTCTTGCATTCTACGAATCCATCTTTAAACCATGGCATCTTTCCAGCTATGTCAACCCTCTTGTGATCCTTTGAAGCTTGTTTTCATCACTCGCATGACTTCGGGAGGTGTATATTGTTTTTTGTGATATATTATGTTATTTCTATTACTATCTTGTTAGATCTAACATTGTATTCATCTTTTCTAATCACTTAATATCCTAGGCATGCCGACCTATCACCCAGCCTAACTGGGTGTTCACCCGAGGCACACGTAGGTGTCGATCCCCTCCTTTATATGAGATTTGAAAGAATGTTTAACAACATTAGAGGGATAATTCAAAGATATAATTGCATGCATTCTAAGACAGAAACAAGGAAACTAGACCTAAGCACAAATGCACTATAATATAGATCAAAACATCACAATACAGGGGGGAATCATATCTGGACCATGAACATCATCAATAACATAAGGGTTTGGATCCATAAACATACAAAAAAACATACAGATCAAGATCCATGACTCAGATATTTAGAACATTCCCATTGTATTAATTCCTCAATATTAAAGTAGCCAAATACATTAAAGAAACCATAAATGGAGCTAATACAACAACAAGGTCCCCATATATTCTCTACAATATCTTTATTACAGAGATTGCACCCATGCTTCCCTTATCTCTCACTCTCCACACTCACATACACTCTTTTCTTCTTACGACACACACCCTTCTTGTCATGTCAAACAATACATAAGAAGGAACTGGAATGAATCTCCTCTAACCGCTTCATCATTACCCAAGAACATGCCAAATGTCATCATGTCTTTCCCTAATCGAGTATCCTCAGCATGCAAGTGCCAAATAATCCATAACTGATTTTACTTTATAGCTCCTAATCCTGTCATGATAACTATAATTATGCCCTGGAATATCCTTTCCTTGAGTTTTAAGTCTTTCATATTTTACCTTTATCCATTCCTTCTTTTGTTCGCCTTTCCACGTGTTCTAAAAATGTGACTTTGACCAAGGCCCAAAAGTGACTAAGTTCTGAATCTTCCCTGCGTGGGCATGAGCCTTCACATATTTCCAAAGGTTACCTCTGCGCGTGCCTTCACGCCTTTCTTCCACGCTCCACAACCCTCTGCACCTCAGGTACTTGGTTATTTCAAGGGCTCAACAACAAAAGAAATGATTGGGCAGGATAACATGAGGTGGGTGATGGTATAGAGAACTAATTGGTGGACATCGTAGAGGTTATGTACTTCAGCATGGTGAGGCATGTGAAGGAAGTATATGGTAGTAGAGTAGTGTTGGTGCGCTAGAAGGTTACGACTGTAGCGCGTGAAGGAGATTCACAGAAGTTGATGTAAGTGATAAAATTACTTTATTAAAAATTGAATTTAAAAATGCATGGGTCAAGAATATCGAGGTTATGAAAAAGTATAAATAAAGGTTAAAGGTAGTCATTTTGACTACTTTATCTTAGAAAATTTTCGTGCTCTAAAGCTTGTAGTGTGATGAGGGTTTTAAGAAGAAATCAAGGTACTTGTCATGAACCAGTGGAGTTATGCGAGTTGTGGCGTGGTATTGCGGTGTAACAAAAGGAGGAGGAGACAATAGAGAAGCAATGGGTTGCATGAAGGAGAAGCGATTGAAGTCATCAAGTTCGGGTGGACAGGGAAAAATAAGAAGCACCTAGGGCACGGGAATAAAAACAAAGATGACACCAAAGAAGAGTAAGAATAAGAGACCAGTAGTGGAAAAGGATGAACCCATGGAAGCTTATTTAGAAATGCAATACATTGTAGGGGTTATTGAGGTAGAGAAGTGGAGCTCAATGTTATACAAGAGAAAACTTAGTGAGCTCAACCACAGAACCACCAACCACGACAAATTGATGCGGAAGGATTTATACAAGGAGATCCCAGTGTTAGACGAATAAGGAAACCCTAGGGTAGATGTTTCGGTGATGAAGGAGTTGCAGAAGACTGTGTTTTTATAGTTTTGGGAGTTGTCATTTTTTCCTAAACCCGCACCGTTTGTCAGATGGTTGATGTTGCAAGTGCATGAAGATTTATTCTACTTTGCGAGGAGGAGAATGAGACTCACGAGAAATTTAATCCATAGGGTAACATGTCTGCGAAACACTGGTGAGGACATGGCCCTTGATTTGGGTGCCACTGTGAAAGTGGAAGAGTTAACAAAACAATTAAACTATCAGAAGAGGGGAAGGGCTCAAGTTATTGCGGATCTTCCAGACCCGACGTTGGGAGTCACCTCCTGACTCATTAGTTACAAATTGGGATCATCAGAGAGATGGAAGGAAATCAACAAGAGATTCTTGTATGTTGCCTATAGAGTTTCCAATATGGCACACTAAAAATTTGCACAATTTATTGCGAATAGTATCATTGAGGAGGCGCGAGTGCAGAATGACTTAGGAGAAAAAATAACTTGGGGGTCAATACTATTATTAATTGTTGATCAGGGGATCATTTTTGAAAGTTCCCCAAACATCCCTAAATGGTGTTAGTGTAGAAGATCATCTTAAGAGCTTTCCAACAACTATGAGAATGTGACAAACGGACATCGGGAGCTCTAGATATGTTTGGTCACAACTCTAGTCAACTGGTCAATTTTGGACCAAGGGCACTGTGACATGTGGCGAAAAGGCAAAGGGAGTCATTTGTTGGTTGTTGATCTCTAGTTTTCGATGGTCGTAAAATATTGCTTGCAGGCCGCCGTGTGGACTATGGTATTAAAGTTCCGATAGCGGGAAAGTCAACTCTGGTCAACTGGTCAATTTTGGACCAAGGGCACTGTGACACGTGGCAAAAAGGAAAAGGGAGTCGTTTGTTGGTTGTCGATCTTCAGTTTTTGATGGTCGTAAAATATTGCTCGCAGGCCGCCGTGTGGACTATGGTATTATCGCCGACGTGGTGGGTCCACAAGCCACCACGAATTGAATACGATTGATTTGCCCATCAAGGGACGACATCGAGCTATTTAGCTACCACACATATATGCCAAACCACTATATATTAATGTTTATACATTAGTATTAAACCATCCAAATCCGATAAACCTCCAAACCCCACATAACCGCCAACTTAACCAAGGACCACGTGGTAGGGGGCATGCAATGTCATGTGTGGAAGATTCCACGTGAGGAGAGGGAGATGAAGCGGTGTTGGGGGGGCTAAGCCATATGTGGATGTTTCCACATGAATGGAGGATGGGTAAGGTTTTTTTAAAAACTTATCAAAACTTAAACCCACCAAATGTGGGATTTTTTCCACTTAAAACTCCTCCGCCAAATGGGATTTTATCCGTTTAAATATGCTAATCCACCAACATGGGTAATTATCCCATTAAAATATGCAAAATAGAGATAAGCCTATCCTATTTATTTTTCTACGGGCTAAGGTTTAAAAATAGCCTATAGATAATTGTTAGTGCATTATTTTAAGGGCCCTAAAATTGTATAAATAGGAACCCATTCTTTTGTAACACACACTTTAGCCTGAGAAGCTTATTATTTTTAAAACTTATTTGTGGAATGTGTCAGATTTAGTAATAGGAAAATTTTAATATAGTGTTGTAAACTATACTAAATTCCTAAAAATTACTATAGACAAATATTGTCTATTGGCCTATTATTTTAGGCAATATTAGATGGAATATTTGTGATTGGAAGTAAAATGTAAACTACCCAATAGGCCCATAGTGCCATACCAAATTATTGTGAATCTTGGAATATCGACTAGAGTGCCATAGGGTGTTACGAAGCGTCTAGAATGCCGATCGAGAACCTATTAGCATATGGATTTGTACACATGCAAATGACATGCAACAGTGTGGGATCGAAGTCCCTCCTCAATGAAAGTGAGGCTGCCTTTATTGAAAACCAAAATTGTATTTACATCTGTACAGTCAAAATTATATGTGGGGGGTGTTTTGGAACATCAATGGAAAGAAAAGTGAATAAGGGAGATGGAATAAAATGAAGGAAAGGAGTGGAATGGAATGAACTGAAAGAACATGCAAGACTTAGGTAAAAACAAAGCCTAATATTGTATGAAGAGGAAAGATGAATTACCAACACAAATAAAACGGAGTTTGAGTTAGCCAAACAAGAATGTGTAAAAGGGAACACACATGAGCAAGAAGATAATCAGAGCTTGATCACTGTGAAATAGAACAACCGATTAATAGTGTTGACAATAAGATCAAAGATAATATTTGCATGCCAAATTCAAACACCTAACATCTAATGAACATAAGAACATCAAACGTTACAAGAGATAATGAATGAGACACAAAGTTCATATTTCATCAACTCCAAAATGTTTTTCACAAAACAACACAAAGTTTCTTCCTGAAACAAATCTTGCACACAAAAGTATTTCTTCTCCTCTCTCAAAGTCACCCTCTACAAATGAGCCCCTCACTTCCTTTTATAACCCAAAAGTTATTTACAAAGTAGTTAGGGTTTTACATGATCATTAAATAAGGCACTTAAGTGACCTTTGACCTTTTCAATAACTTTATTAAAGACAACCCAAAAATAGAAATTACTTAAAATATCCATTGTTTCCCGAAAACAAATAACAACACCTTTAAAAATATACAATAATAACCAGTGCATTATCCATTGAAATGGGGTCCGCCTATCTCAAGCGTATGAGAAATGGACTCTCCCACTTCGTTAGATACCAAGAAAATCAAATCCCTGAACTACTGGTGAAATTAGGATCAGCCGCTTTTGCCAGTTGAAAGGATCTAAACCTTCCTAAAGTTTCAAACATCTTTTCTTCTTCTGGAGGTTCACTTGGTCGAAAAATAGCCTCAAAAAATACCTGCAATTCAAGAATTCTACTTGGTATATCATTTAAATTAACAATTTTGGATTGAGTATTCTCAAATAAGTTCTTTAATTTGATGCACTACTCCATGGAAACTGACGAGAAATTGTTGGTGGGAGTATACATATCTTTAAACAATTGTGAAAATTGCTCTTCCACTTTCTCCGATGAACACCTTTGATTATGCTCATTTACGAGGTTACAAGGAATCTGTTGTTGCAGACTCACAGCACCCCTGGATGCAGATCAGGCTTCTAAGTTGATCACTCTAGCATCCAGTGTGATTGCACAACATGGAAACCTCTCTTCAAGTGTGGGACTTGTAAAACTGAGAGAGGAATCTCCAGAGAAGGTTGGTTCCTGCTCCTAAACTACCTGCCACAAGCTATTCCAGTGCAGGCAAGCTAATCTAAACCTAATCTAACCATGCCAAGGAGACAGAGAGAGAGAAAAGGGAAAAACAACAAAATCCTACACTAAAACAATGATACACCAGAGAAGGAGAATGTTGAACATCTATCAAAACTGCCATGGGACAAGGAGAGGTGAGCATTTGGGAAGGATGGACAGATGCATCACAGGCCCAAAGATAGATTTCAGTGCGGGTCGTACCACACAGAAAATGCCCCAAAACTCCATGAACACATCTCCATACCTGTAATGAACATCAGAACATGCACAAATACCTACAATGAAGAGAGGCAAGAAGAAAACAAGCAAAGGAACGAGTAAGGATGGACAGATGCATCAAAAAACACATTTTTGTTGCTCCAGAAGTTTGCACAGAACATCATTTCAATAGTAAAAGGGAAAACACCATTACAGAGCAAGGGAGGAGGTTCGAACTCCATTTTCAACCCGGGAGAAGAAAAAGAAGGGAGGGCAGAGCAAAAAAGATGAACAACTTGTAATTAATTTGAAAGAAGCCCCTCTGTACAATATATAGGAAGAAAGAGAGAGGGAAGAGAGAGGAGATTCGAATCTACCCCAACCACTCCCAGATCGCATTTAACTCATCTCATTATGATCCAAGTGGCGGATCCTGGCAAAACGGCGGGCTGTCTGCTGTATTAAAGTTGGTTGTTGAAGCATTACACGCGTCAGAGACGTTTTCTTAATTTTCTCCCTCCAAACTGCACCAAAACTCGAGATTAACCCTAAAATCATGTAGAGAATTTCAACAGCTTTCCGTTGATATCAAGAACGTGCAAATCTGAGTTCTGGATCGAAAGATATGATGATCTGAAGATTTAGGGCACAAAACAGGCGAAAACGGATTTTTTAAATTTCTTTTCCCGCATTCTGCCATCTGGACGACACGTGGCAGGCTCTGGTCCACTGAGCAATTCCCTCTATCCACCTTTTTGCAGGTTTTTCATGTGGGCCCCTTAAACTTGGACACGTGGCACTATTTCATTGGTTTGGATCAGTGCTTGAAAACTCACCCCTTTGACCTTTTGGACCTTTTTCCTTGTGACATGTGTCATCTCCTGGTTGGTCCGCGGGTCTACCGGCTCTTTCGCGTCCACCACGTCTTTTTGTCCCAAACGTCCCACTTTTCCTTGTGCTGAAGTTTCTTGTTTTGGCCGAACCGGCCAGTTCGCGTCCATTTGTCCCTAATGTCCCAGTGCTTCGCGGGGCAAATTTTTCCGGTTCGCCCGATCCGCGCCTTTACAGCCCAAATGTCCCGAATTTTTGGTGCAAAAGTTCTCCTTTTCGGCTGATCCGGGCGGTTCGCGTACTCACGGCCCGAATGTCCCAAAATGTTGGTTGATTTTCTTCTCTTTCAGCTGAACCAGCTTTCTGCGTCCCACGCGTCCTTCTGATCCAACTGTCTTGGTGCTACAATTCCCTGTTCCGGCCGAACCAGCCGGTTCGCGTCCTTCACGCACTCTTGTCCCACTTATCCCTTTGCTGTTTGGGCCGCCTGTAGGATTTTCGGCCGATCTGTGCCTTCCGCATCCCAAATGTCCTGATTGTCCCGGGGACTAGGACTTAGCCGATTTTCACAATTTTTTTTTTCTAGCCCAAGCTTATTTTTTGCAACTTTCTCGCATTTTCTTAGAGCTTTTTCTTTTCAACCTGGACAGGAGAGTTAGAAAAATTTCTGAAGGAGCCCTAGAAACATGATTTTTGCCCTGGAACAATCAATATGCCTGGGACTTGAGAATTCTGATGTATGTTATCAATTCAACCCTGGGGGGTGAAATTGGATAACAGAATCTCAGCCATGAATTCCTAAATTAGGGAGAGTGAAGTGAAGGCTTCATTGCACATGCTTTCATAATGAATCATAGAATCCTCGAGAAGCATTTTTCTTGATTTGAGATACAGACACCAAAGAAAATGTGTCCCTAGATGTTCAAATTCGAGAATTCCTTCAATAGCTAAAACTGAAGATTCCATACTTTTCATCTCCTGTAAACTGGGCAGTATCTCATCCAAATTTTATATAGTAGAAACAAAAGTTTCTTTGAAAGAAAGAATTGGATCAAGATACGCACTGACATCTTCATGAAGCTTAACCATGGTCTTGATCATCCACTGGCCTAAAACAAGAATCTCTGAAAGCCAAGTTTTAGTGACATGGCCCAATGTGTTTATTTCCTTTGACAAATTGAGAGTATCTTCATCTGGGGCAGCCACTGCATCAGGTACTGGGAAGGTGGATGATATGGGATTTATCAAATGTTGAACATATTCCACCAATTGATTCTTTTCGGCCTTGAGCTGAGAGTTTTGAGACTTGTATTTATCAAGTATCTTTAGCACGATATCAATTGAATCTCGAGCCATTGCCATGTCACTTTCTAATGTAGATCTTCCAAGTCCCAGTCTGGAAACTTCATAGTCGGCAAGCGTCATAGCATCGCACTCTTTATCCACTTGTGGAATGGCAAGGTCTGCAAATTTGTTTCCATCATTATCAACCATTATTCGAGAAAGCACCTTAGGCTTCTTAGGAATGGCGTCATTCGAAAGTTTGAAAAGGGCATCAAAATCAATGTCAATTGGCTTGACAAATCTCTTCCTTTTCTTTACTTCGGAATCAACCCAGGAGGGAGTATCATTCACTATTTCAGCATACAAAATCCTAGATTTCGAATCAATATTCTCATTATTTCCGATATCATGAGATCCTTCTTGAATTCTATCTACGACCTCGATTTGAGGAGACACAACCTCAATATCCACTTCCTGATTATTTGGGAGATTTTGGGAAATCCCTTCATGAATTACATGCTCTGAAGTGTTTGATATTTGAATTACCTACACCTGAGTGGATGCTTGTTTGAAGCATGGTTGGGGATCATTTGCTACCAGATTTTGAGCACTATTAACGATGTGGGTAGAAGAATCTCTACTCGAGGTAGAAAATCCAGACACACGCTCTCTTCCTTCTTCGGGGTTAGGATCTTTAGATCTCTCTCCTTGTGACATGTTACTTGGCGAAGTGGATTTTGGAAACCACTCCTTTCTTGCTTGTTGTGTATGATTAGATGGTAATGAGGTTGATCGAGAAGAGACTCTGGTAGAATGGAGGCCCCCTCGTATAGGAAATTTTTGTGATCCCGAAACGTGATCTGGAATTGATTACAATTTGGCAAGTTCTCTGTCATACCAAGATATGCTTCTTTCAATAATTGGTTGGTTTTTACCATCAAGAGAAAATTCATCTCTTTTGGTCTAGTCGATTCGAGGCAATGGGGTAAAGGCAATGGCATCATATGAGGGATCGATGACATCCTCATCATCATTTATGAATCAATCAGGAGGACTCTTGATGTAGAAGGCCTTGATCTGAGCAAGTGTTAGGCGAGAGTACTCCCGTCTTCTTACCTCATGTTCATCCGAACAAACAGCCCAGTAATCTTCCATGGTAGGATTATGTTGGTACTTTGCTCCCATAATCTTTTGCATATATCCATTGATATCAAATTGGGCTCTCTTCACATATGGATGAATGGTTATGAGAGCGAACTCTTTTTCCATGAGTTGTGCATTGAAAAGATTTGGACATTGGTGTTATGTGATTTGAATTGGGAAATGAATTCCTGAATGGTGCTTGTCACTAAGAAGGCAGTGAACTTGTAATAATTGTCACGCTAGCTCCATTAATGCCCATCTGTCATTGATGTACTTAGGAAGTTTCCATGGGGTACCAGCAAAGCCACTCACGCGAATATAGGAAAAAGATGAAAATTGAATAAACCAGGTTCCCCATTGGGAAATGACACTCATGGCTTCTTTAGAAAACCTTTCCTCAGTATTCTGATTCAGGTTCCAGATCACATGGAAGGTGAATGCATCGTTGACTCTTCTAAAATGATGAGAACTATTTTTGAAACTGAGTTGAGGGTAATAATGAAAAACATTGTTCGACGACCCCATGACTTCTCTTGTTTCAAGTCCCGAAAATAGCTTTCTTCTTGCTACCGCATAAGTCAGATATGATGTCATGTAGAAGCATCCAGTCATCTTAAATTCTATCAATTGTTTGTGAAGGATGTTACTGATGATGTGGCACAATCCACAAACTCTTTCTTGGCTAGGATGATACAAATAAAATGATACATCCATGGGTGGAAAATCTTAGCATAAGGTAGACCGAAAAATCGACTTAGGAGAGTAATCATGTCCCCGATTTCTTCCACGAACTCAATGCGGTACAGTTCTTTGAGAAGCCTGTCAATTCGAGGTCTCTTGGTTACTAACCAGTTGTTGTTAACCATCTTGCTCCATCTCAGGGGTTCTTCATCCCAGAAATCTTGTGCTGATTGGCGAGTGATATCCACATTCTCGAGAAAGTCGGGTATGCCGAGCAATTCCTCAATGTGCTCTAGTTTGATTAAGAGGAAAGACTCGCGATTATCTTTAAAAATCTCTCGTCTCTCAGGGTCATAATGCTCTGCGCAAGCAATAACCAATTCCGAGCACTACACCGAGACAGGAAATGCTACTGCTTGGGGTAGACCACTATGGTAAAGTCTATCTAAGAAAATGGTTTTTCCTTCAGTTTTCACCCGCTCGCAGAACTGTTGCACATTGATGTGACCCAGATTTGTATCAGTGATGTTGTCATATGCTGACTTAATGGAACTGAGAGGAATAATTCCTTGGAATTCATACTTCAGGGTGAATTTGTTAGATTTCTTCATTGGCTTCCTCAATCTCCCTGTAGATTTGGATTTTTCGGCCATTATGAATTTTACAGAAGAACGACTCAGGCACGCAAGACAATGCAAATGGGGCCGGGTCTTAGTCTCCAAAACCCCATTGATGAAAGAAAAATATTTTCCGTTATAATAATTAAAATAATAATAATAATAATATTAATAATAATGAAAATAATTTGATCAGGTTACAATTTCTGATTCCGGCGACGATTATTTATTTATTTTTAATTTAAAATAAACAAAATCACCCGATTTTAATATCCCGATATTTGATTTTTTACTTCTACAGTGCGTGAATCCTTCTTTAGGTGGAGTGGGCTGTGCATGACAGAAACGTCCTCCTCTCTTTCTCACGTGTGGGTTGTCTCCT
Source organism: Taxus chinensis (assembly GCA_019776745.2). Classification (NCBI taxonomy): domain Eukaryota; kingdom Viridiplantae; phylum Streptophyta; class Pinopsida; order Cupressales; family Taxaceae; genus Taxus; species Taxus chinensis. The sequence continues at coordinate 23,036,112 of CM034156.1, forward strand.
TCAGCCGGGCGCGTGATGTAACTGTCCTTTTTGGACGCGTGGTGGTCTCCTTTGGAAAAACAAGCAAATGCATAAACTTCAACCAATGCGTGGTGATTTTTTCCTTTTTAAAATATGCGCAGATTTTTTTTATCTCTCCACATGGTCTGTTGACTCTTCTTCTTTTTACTTGTTGTCTTCTTTTTACCTCAGGCAAGGAGGAATGTAAACTGCCATGTTCTTGTTTTTATTGCTCTTGGACTGTTTTTTTTAAATCTGCACATTTTTTGCGTTTCTCCTTTCCGCGTGGATTCTTCCTTTAGCTGGGCAAGTGAAATTACTGTCCTCCTCTAAAAAACAATCAAAATACATAAATTTCAATCAATGCGTGGAGAATGTTTTTGATGAGGTGCATGGAATCACGGATGGGTAACAAATGAATTTAAAATTTTCCCTTTGCCCAATGCGTGGGCTCTTGCTTCAGGCTGTGCTGTTATTTTTCTCCCCCAAGGCATGGAAAAAACTGTCCTCTTTCTTTGCTTAGCACGTGAAAATTATCTTGTCAATTTCAATTTTTTAGACTGCTTCTTCAAAAATGTGGTGAATGTTTTTGGCTGTTCTTACATGGATCTTCTTTCACCCTTGGGCGTGGGAAACTATCTTATTCTTTAATGCTACTCTCTCTATCCCTAGCGCGGCTCTTAGTTCCTACTGTCTTTTTCTTTATGCAAACGTGGCTCCTGCTGGGTTAGGCTGTGCGTGGGATTTGATTTTCTCCCCCACGTGATTTCTCCTTTGGATTGGCTGCCTGGAGATTTCTTGTGGGTGCATTAAAAACAAACAGAAATAAGAGCAAAATGCATGAAATTTAATCCATGCGTGGTAGCTTTTTAAACTTTATAATTTTTGTACTGTTATTTTTAATCCTTTGCAAATCATATGTTCTCTTCTTCTTGCTTCACAATGGCATTCACAATATTGTGGGATGTGATAAAATATTATGTTCTTAGAAGAAGAAGTGAGAAGCTTTGTACGACTCTTTCCACCAAGTCTGACGAAGGAAGTTATGAGGAATAATCCAACTTCCTCTCTTCCCGAGTAGTGGAATTAAGTGCCAAGGGGAAATGGGGAAAGCAACGACCAATTGCCAATGGGAATGACAAAGTGGGCTGGCAATCCCCGTTCAAATTCCCCATGTGGGAAATTGGGATATTTCTTGGCCGTTAGCCCATCCATGATTTGGCAATTGGTGAAGAAAATCCTGGAAGCGGGAAATTTAAAGAAGATCGCCAGGAAAAGGAAAATCCGGGTTCGGGAAGCCAAATTGGCATTCCTGACAGTTGGAAGCATAAGCTTACTTCCCTGGCAATTAAAATTTCTCGAATTAACTTTTAATTAATATTTATTTAATTAAATACTCTCAAGTTATTTAAAAATTAATTTTATCAAACAAGGAGCAATCAATTAATTAAATATTAATTAATTAATTTTAATGCGATTTAAAGCCTGGGGGGAAGAGTTCTCGCCCAAAAAGGATGAAACGAAGACTGAAACAATCACAAAAATGAGACAATCGCGATGAGGGAAATGAACCACGCAAAGTAACACTTTTGAAAAATTTCAAAATTTTCATTTTTATTTTTATTTTTTAAAATAATTTTCGCCAGTCAAAATTAGCTGATAACAGAACCAGAGGATTTCGAACAATGGAGTTGGTGCCATTAAGCTTGCCGAATACGCCAGGAAAGGGGAAGTCAGGTGCTATTTTTCACCCTTGTCTTCTAAAGGTCTGGTTATTCTTCTAAGCAAGTTCTTAATAGTTTCCATTAGGTTTTCTTGTGAAAGTACTATTGTAACTTACAAGTTTTGACTAGTGGAATAGTTCGACCACGAACCCGGAGATGTAGGCAATTGCCGAACTCCGTAACCAATCTTTGTGCAATTATCTTATTGTCTTGCATTTATTTTAAATTGATTACTTAAAAGGGGTAAATTATCGGTAAATAATTAAAGCCTATAAGGGTCCGAGATCAAGTAGATAATAACTTGATTATTTTCGGATTAATTATATTCTGGGAAATCGGTGTCTCAGATAGACTAGAAGGTAACATGTGGGTTTACCCACCTACACACCCATCTCCTGCTGTACAATTTAACAAATTCACTTATGACAGGGCCCTATCAAACACCTACAAGTCACAGATGAACACATGGTATGAGAGGTTGCGTGGATATTTTGAAAATGAATGGCGCATCGCGCACAAGCTACCACAGATTATTTGTATAACACTGAGATCTCCTTGTACAAATCCTTCTACATCAATTTGTTGTGGTTGGTGGTTATGTGGTTGAACTTGTTGATTTTGCACCTGTATAAATTTGAGCTTCACTTCTCTACCTTAATAACCCCTTGAGGGTACTGCATTTCTGAATAAGCTTCCACGGGTTCTTCCTTTTCCACTACGTATCTCTTTTTCTTACTCTTATTTGGCGTCATCTTTATTTTTCTTCCCTTTCCCTAGGTGCTTTTGAATTTTCCCTATTAGCCCGAACTTGACGACTTCAATCACTTCTCCTTCACACAACTCCTTACAACTCTACCGTCTCCTCCTCCTCTTGCTACATCGCAAGATCACACCATAGCTCGCACAACTCCATTGGTTTGTGACAAGTACCTCACATTCTTCTCAAAACCCTTGTTGCACTTCAAGATTGAGAACACGACAATTTTCTAAGGTAAAGTAGACAAAATGACTACTTTTACCCTCTATTTATAATTTTTCATAACCTCGATGTTCTTGACCCATGCATTTTAAAGTCAATTTTTAATAAAGTACATTTATCACTTATGTCATCTTGCGCGACTCTCCTTCACACGCTACAGTCGTAACCTTCTGGCTCGCCGACACTAGTTTACTGCCATAGATTTCCTTCATGTGCCTCACCATACCAAAGTACATAACCTTTGCGTTGTCCACCAAGTAGTTCTCTATACCGCCACCTACCTCATGTTATATTGTCCGATCATTGCTTCTCTTTTACATGGTTTATACTCAACTCAACTTTTTTTCCCAGACACGTTTATTACGGCTCAAATTCAAATACCTTTTTCAATGCACAAGCACACATTTGAACACCTCCTTCACACAAATCGTTCTTCTTCCTTACACTAGTCATCCAAAATGAGTCTTCCAACAATCCATCTTCCTTAGAAACACACCAATGTTTTTCAAATTTAGACGCTAATCCACCCCACACTAAAAGTATGCACGACCCTCTGCACATGAAATCACTTCAAATGTATTTAACTACCCGTGCTCCAACATGCATAAAACACATAACAAAAAGGACAAGCAAAGCGATGAAGAAAGTAAACACACAAAAAGGAAAATGCATTAAGGGAAATTCTACGGTAATTGGTAATAACTCCTTATTTACAAACACACCGAAGACTTATTTCTAGTAGGGCTTCAACCTACTCCCGTTAAAGAAACTGGGAAACCTTTTGGCATCCAGCACTTGTAACGGAGAAGCACCTGAATAAATTATATAAGTGATAGTATATGTCCCCAACCAGTGTACCTTAAGCTTCCCTAGGTGGCGCAGAAACTTAGAATCATAAAGTAGAACCATATTCCTAACCTCAAACTTATTTTTTTTAATGTGATGATCATGCCATGCTTTCTGCAATGCTTTATCTATCTTCTGACTCCATCGGGAAATGGCATGCCTCTCATCCAACTCCATAAGTTTATCAATGCGCTCCTCTAATGCTTGTTCGTACTCCAATTCTCTTGTGTGTGCAATACGCAGAGATGACAACATGAATTCCACAGGTAGAACTGCCTCCGCACCAAACACTAATTGAAAGGGTGTGGCCTTATTCAACCATTTGTAAGTTGTTATGTATTCCCATAACACTGCAAAGACTTTATCATCCCAATCTCTTCTTTCGACATCGCAAATATTTATTAATGCGTGGCTTGATATCTTGTTAAATACCTCAACAATTCCATTAGCCTGAGGGTGATAGGGCATAGTTTTGTGGTGTGCCACCATAAACTTTTCCAACAAGATTCGAACAATCTCATTTAAGAAATACGTACCTCTATCACTCGTTAAGCTCAACAGACATCCATACCTGCTGATTATGTTCTCCCATAAGAATCTAGCTGATGTTTCCACCGTGCAATCAGTTGTAAGCAACACTTCTTCCCACCTTGTAAGATAATTTGTGCAAGTGATAATATAGCGTGAATCTCTCCTATGCATCCATGGTGAAATAGAGCCAAAAAATTCAATTGCCCACTTTTCAATTGGATTTGCACTAACAATAGGTCTTAGTGGAATTTCATCTCTTCATCATGGTTTACCAAGGCGTTGACAATGATCACATGTATTGCAATATTCAATACAAACCTTGTAAACTATTTCCCACCAAAGGCTTGCCAATAGGATCTTGCATGCGGTAAGTGTTATCCAAATTTCACCCCCCAGAGTTAATTTAATAACATGCATTAGAGTTTTTAGTTCCAAGCAAGTAGATTGATTCAGGAGAAAATCGTAAAATTGGCTAAGTCCTGCTCAAGACCGCCTTTGGGACAGTTGGAACAATTATACGCAGAAGGCGCAGATCGGCCGAAAAGCCTCCAGGCGGCCCAAACAGAAAAGGGACATATGGGACAAATGGGCGCGAAATGCCCGAATCGATCGAAAGAAAGAAAATTTGTCCAAGTCCTTTATCGGGAGCAAGCGGGACAAGAGTGCGCGGAGGACGCGAACCGGCCGGTTCGGCCGAAATAGGAAACTTCAGCACAAGGACAAGTGGGACAAAGGGATGCGCGGGACGCGGATAGCCGAAGGAGCCGAAAGCCAATCAGATCACGCCATGTGTCACCGGCAGAAAAGGGACATGGAAGCCCATTTCGGGCGGATCGGAGGATTCTGTCCCGTGAAGCACTGGGACATCTGGGACAAAAGGACGCGGTGGACGCGAAAATCCGGCAGGCCCGTAGATAAATCACAGCATGACACGTGTCGCCAAGGAAAAAGGTCCAAAAAGTCAAAGGGGCGAGTTTTCGAGCACTGATCCGAACCAATGAAATTGTGCCACGTGTCCAAGTTTAAGGGGCCCACAAGAAAAGCCCGCGGAAAGGTGGAGAGAGAGAATTACTCAGTGAATCAGGGCCTGCCACGTGTCGTCCAGATGGCAGAGCGCGGGAAAAGATTTTAAAACCTGTTCTTGCCTGTTTTGTGCCCTAAATCTTCAGACCTTCGTATCTTTCGATCTAAAGCTCAGATTTGCACGTTCTTTATATCAACGGAAAGCTGTTGAAATTCTCTACATGATTCTGGGATCAATCTCGCATTTTGGTGCAGTTTGGAGGGAGAAAATTAAGAAAACGTCTCTGACGCGTGGTGATAGACAGAAGTAATGCTTCAACAACCAACTTTAATGCAGCAGACAGCTCGCCGCTCCTGTTAGACAGCCCGCCGTTTTGCTAGGATCTGCCGCTTCTGTCATAATGAGATGATTTTAAATGCTACCAAGAAGTGGTTGGGGCAGATTCTGGATTTCCTCTCTCTTCCCTCTCTCATTTCTTGATATATATTGTAAAGAAGAGCTCCTTTAAGTGGTCGGACATTCTTGTTTTGCATCCTCCCTTCTTCCCTCGCCTGCAAGAGAAATTTTGGAGCTTTCAAACCTCCCATATGGGTTGTAATGCCAGTCTTTTTTTGCCTCTTGGCCACTGCAATGTACTGTATCGACTCTTGAGCAATAATATATGTGTTGTGATTGACTCTCGACCCTCTCATGTATTCATTGCTGTCATTTTGATCTCTTATTACAGTTTGGTTACCTGTGCATGGTTTTTGTATTGCATCTATGTGGTCTGTGTTAAATTTGCAAAACGAGTGTCTAACATTCCTCGGTGCATCACCTTTGTAGTTTAGGTTTTATTCTATGCATTTTCTTACCCTGTCTCTTTGGCAAGTTAGATTAGGTTTTAGCAAACCCTCTGCATTTTTTGTGTGCATCTGAACAGAGGAATAGGAACCAGCCTTCTCTGGAGAATATTTTCTCATCTTTACAAGTCCCACGCTTGGAGAAAGGATTCCATGTTGTGCAATCACACTGGATGCCTGAACATCAACCTAGAAGCCTGATTTGCATCTAGGGGTGCTGTGAGTCTGCAACAACAGTTTTGGCACGCCCGGTGGGACTTAGAGGTCTCATTTTTATTGCAGCAAAGTTGATATGCATCTGCTGCAGTTTTCTTGCTTATAAGAGCTATTATCTACATATCTGGCGACTCCAAGGGGAAGAATCAACTGGTTTCAGCAGTGCAGGCCTAAAAACTCATGAGAAGAATCACCACAAGGTCAAGAGTTGGAGAAGAAGAAGTGCTGTTTGAATACCTGTAGTTATCTCCAAGAAGAAGGCAAAGAGGAAGAAGGATTCAAAGGTCTCCATCTCCACCAAACAGAACTCTCTCAACTCCTCCACCTGACAGGCCTTTCATTCAGTATAGAAGGGTTTTAAGACCGATTAGAATGGCTCAGAACAATCCCTACGTCAACTTCACAGGCAGCAGCCCACTTGCTCTCAATGCACAGCATCCAGTTCCTATTGCAGCCTTGAAGAACATTCCCTACTTCACCGGAGAAAATCAGACTACTCCAGGTGATCATGTTAAAGATATTGCTAACCTTTGTGCAATCCATGAAATCAATGAAATGCAAGTGGCTGTCAAGTTACTGGCATCTTCCTTCAAGGGTAAAGCATTACAATGGTTTAGGAGCCTTGGAGCTGGTTCTATCACAAACTGGAATCAGCTGTGTATTGCACTTCACGAGCAATTTGGAGAGAAGGGAGACAACTTGTCTCTTTTGGAGCAGCTGACAACTATCAAGAGAGCCTCCAACGAGCAGCTGACTGACTTCAACTTCAGATTTCAAAGGTCTTGGGATAGGATTCCAGTGGCAGTCAGGCCAACAGCAGAAGGTGCTTTTCTATATTACCTTAAAGCTTTGAATTCTGATATTTCTATGTTAATTCAGTCCATGGGAGGCACAACAATCCCTATGGCTTATAGCATTGCCATTAGAGCTGAAAACTGTCTTATTCAAGCTGGTAAACTGGCTCCTAGGCCTCCCATGCCCTTGTATCCAAACTTAGAAAATCCAAGCACTAGTCAAGCACCCACTTTGGCTCCTGTTCCCACTCCTAGAAATCAGAGTTCAAATGAAGCTTCCACTTCATCTCCAAGTGCTTCAAATGAACTCCAAGAGGTCATGAAACAGTTGCAAAATTTGGGAAATGAGCTGGTTACTATTAAGAGGCAACAAGCCCAAGGTTTCAGACCTTCCTATCAACCTCAAGCTCAGCCTAATAGGCAGCCATACCAACCACAAAGACCACCTAATCCAGTTGCAAATGTGAATCAAACAAGGCCTCCCTCTAATAGACCATTCCAGCCCTATAATCCAAATGCTATATCTGCCTCTAAGGCATTAGTGCCAACACAGAACAACATTGCTCAGGAATATGACTGGTGCTTTCCATGCAACGAGCCTCATAACCAATCCATGTGTTTCAATGGTGCTCTCAATCAAGCACTGATGGTGACAACTACTGGTGTGGAGGGTGAGGGTAGTCAAGGAAACAGTCAACAACAAGAAACATTCCAACAACAATCAGCCCCAAATGACACCACGTTGGTGAACTGGCAAGCAGAAGATTTCTGTGGCATGAATCAAGCAGTTTCTCAAGGTGTCGCAGCCAACACAAGGTCAAAGAGGAGAAATTTGGGTGAAGAACAGCCATTAGCCCCAGCCAATCCACCACCTTCCACGGCTCCACAAATGATTGGCAAGCAGAGTCCAGTTTCAAATACACAAGGGCAGCCAAGAACAGCCCCTAGGCCAACTCAAATGCCAGCTGTTGCTGCCCACGTGCAAGGAGTAAGTGTACAAACCAAGGGACAACAAAAGGATACTTCATCCCCGTTCAGTATCATTGAACAGGTGAAGAAGACTAACGTCAATATATCAATGTGGGAATCTTATTCCATCCCAGGACAAAGAGATCTGCTGCAAGATGCCATGAAGGATTGGACAACTTCGAATCAGCAGGTTCAGATGCAAGACAAAGTGCTTACAAATGCTGCCCAGCCTGAAGGAAGCCATGGAGGGCAACAAGGTAAAATGTTGAAGCCCCCTCCTTTCTATGTTTCATTAATCATTGGGGATAAACTAGTACACAATTGCATGATTGATTCCCAGGCAAGTAGCTCAGTGATGCCCAAGCAAATAGCTGATCAGCTGGGTCTCCAATATGAAGTAATATCTAAAGGGGTAGTGCAATTGGATGGGACAGCAATAGCAACAGTTGGAGTGATTAAAAACTTGAGTCTTACCTTGCATGCATGTCCAAATGTTGTTGTCTTACAAGATATATCAATCATAGACCTTCCACCACTCTTTGCCCTTTGCTTGTCAAGGGACTTTACAGCCAAGATTGGGGGGTATTTGTCTGCTGATTGGTCTCATATGCTGTTTAGAACAAGGTATGGAACTAAGGCTACAATTAGGTCTAAACCTATTACAAACTTCCATATTGAGCCTTACACTCCTAGTCAGATTAATACCAATTGCTCAGCATTTGATCAAGAAGATCACCCTAGTACTGATGAGGCTGACACTAAGGTTGGAAGTATCCCAGACCTAACTCTCGATGAATGGGCAAACAAGATACATGATTTTGATCCCTATCAAGAAGTAGAAGAATCTGAGCTGGGAGTCTATTGTATACATGAAGAAAATCAACCTGTTCCTAGCATCACCAAGCCAAGCCATAATGATGACAATGAGGTATGGCGGCTGTTTTTTGACGGATCAAGGAGTCGGCAAGGTGCAGGAGGTGGAGCCATGCTTGTTTCACCTCAAGGCATCAAATATTATTCAGCTTTTCGTTTCTAGTTTTCTTGTTCAAACAACACATCTGAATATGAGGCCTTGATTCATGGACTTCATTGGGCTAGGAAAAAAGGGGATAAATAACTTGCAGGTGTTTGGGGATAGCGAGATAATCGTCAACCAAGTTAGAGGACAACATGCTACGAAGAACGACTTGCTGAGGAGCTACAAGAATAGGGTATGGGACCTCATTGAGGATTTCGAAGCTTTCAACATTGTGTCCGTACCCAGGAAGAAAAATGAAGCCGCGGATAGGCTCACAGCAGTTGGAGCAATGTTTGATGTGGTTGACAACATCAAAAGGGAAAAAACACAGCCACATATCCATGTGATTGTGAGGCCAGCAGTTCCAGACAATAACACAAGCTGGCAGGTGTTTGAGAATGATCAACAGATCGTCAATTTTCTACAGGAAGAGGCTGAATTCTCAGCTAGAAATCAGGACAGATTAGAGCAGCAGTATGGGGATCAAGTAGTGCAGCTGCGGACAAACAAGCTTCCTAAGGGTTTAGTAACATTGGAGTCTATCTTCAACCCTAATGACCAGTTCCGTAAGGAAAAGGCTAACATACAGGTCAAGAGAGAAGATTCAGAGCCAATTCTGGTTGAGGAAGGCAAAATACTTCAAATTGGTAAAGTGGCCACTGAGCAAGAGAAATTAGATTTCATACAGCTTTGCCAAGAATTTCCAGATGTTTTTGCTTGGAGCTATGAAGACTTGAGAGGATTCAATCCGAAGTTGGCACAACATAACATAGAATTGGATCTAGATGCTAAACCCATCAGGTAGAAGCAGAGACCTGTCAACCCTCACATTAAGCCTCTAATGAAGAAAGAGCTTAACAAGCTAATAGAGGCAAGCATTATATTCCTGATCAAGCACTCAAGCTGGGTTGCAAACTTGGTTCCGGTCAGGAAGAAGAGCGGAGAAATCAGGTTGTGTGTAGATTTCTGGGACCTCAATAGGGCATCTCTCAAAGACCATTACCCACTTCCTTCAATGGAACAAATATTGCAAGTAGTATCCGGTTCAGAGAGATTCTCTCTCCTAGATGGCTACTCAGGGTATAATCAGGTGATGGTGAAAGAAGATGACCAATTCAAGACGGCTTTCACCACCAAATGGGGGACCTATGCCTACAAGAAGATGCCATTTGGACTATCAAATGCTAGAGCCACCTTCCAAAGGGCAATGGATATGGCATTTAAAGGGTTGATCAACAAAATAGTTCTGATATATCTTGACGACATCACTGTATTCTCAAAAAATGCAGCGGATCACCTCTGTCATTTGAAGCAAGTATTTCAGAGATGTAGAAGATTTGGGGTATCATTGAATCCCAAAAAGTGCATATTCTTGGCTCACGAGGGAAAACTTCTATGCCATATTGTTTCAAAGGAAGGGTTGATAATTGACCCAGAACGGGTTGAAGCAATTCAAGCACTGCCATTGCCAAGTCACAAGAAGGCTCTTCAAAGCTTCTTGGGAAGGATCAATTTTGTCCGCAGGTTTGTTCCAAACTTTGCAGCTCTCGTAAAGCCAATAACGCTGATGCTAAAGAAGAGCATGGCATTTAAGTGGACATCTGAAGGCAAGGCAAATTTTGAGGCAATAAAAGAGGCTATATCTCAAGCCCCAACTCTCGTCAATCCAGACTTCTCCAAGGACTTCGTGCTATATGCCTTCGGTGGTGGAGACACAATTTCTGCAATCCTGGCACAACAAAACAAAGAAGGATTAGAACAACCAGTTGCTTTCTTCAGTCAAGGCTTGGAGGAATACGAAACTAGATACTCTTTCATTGAAAAGCATGTACTTGCAGTGATTAGGAGTTTAAAGAAATTCAAGCACCTAGTCTCAAACAACAAGATCCAATTATTGGTCTCTCATGCGGGAGTCAAGGACTTCCTTCTAAACAAGGATCTGAATGAGAAGCGTGCAGGGTGGATAACCCGTGTCATGGAGTATGACATTGAGATCAAAATCACCAAGCTGGTAAGAGGGAAAGGACTATGTGAGCAGCTGGTTTTAGGGAAGCAAAAGGAAGTATGCAACAAAGAGGAGGCTGTTTTGACAGTCCAGGACAGCCATGAACCAAGCGGCAATCATGAAGAAGACAATGCTTCCCCCATTCCTGGTTGGACCCAAGGTATTATGCACTTCCTAGGTACAGGCCAGTGCCCCCCAGAGATGAACAAGACCCAAAGGAGACACTTCAGATTATAGGTTGTCCCGTATGCCATTGTTGATGGATTTTTGTTCAAGAAAGATGTAAATGGAGTGCTGCTGAGATGCATTAGCACAGGTCAGATTCAAAGGGTATTGGAAGAGTTTCATGGTGGACCAGCTGGCGGCCATTTTGCGCCAAGAGTGACAACTCTAAAAATTATGAAGGCTGGTTATTATTGGCCTAAAATCTTCAGCGATTGCTATGCATGGATCAAGAGGTGTAAGAATTGTGCATTCTTCACAAGAAAAGAGAAGTTTGCTGCCCTTCCATTGCATCCAATCTCAGTTGACTAGCCATTCATGCAATGGGGTTTGGACTTCATTGGAGTCATTAATCCCAATTTAAGCCAAGGGCATAAATGGATTTTGACAGCCACAAACTACTTCACCAAATGGACAGAAGCAGTAGCACTCAAAGAGGCAAATGAGTCTAGCATCTTAGAATTTTATGAGGGAATAACAACCAGATTTGGTGTGCCTGCCACAATAATCTCTGATAATGCATTGGCATTCATTGGATCTAAGGTGACTGAGTAGGCTATCAAGAACGGTATTTACCTAAGCACTTCATCGAACTATTACCCTCAGGGTAATGGCCAGGCCAAGTCTACAAATAAGAACTTGTTGAGGATCATTAGGAGAACTCTTGATGAGAATCAGAGGTCTTGGCATACCAAGTTGAAATCAGCCTTATGGGTTGATAGGATCACTCCCAAAAGATCCACAGGTAACTCTCCATTCAGGCTTGTCTATGGAAGAGAGGAAATCTTGCCCATGTCACTTGAGTTGCCAACATTGGAACTCATGAAGCAGCTGGAGTTACTTGAATTTGAGCCCATGGAGATTAGGTATGTAGAGTTGATGGAGCTGCAGGAGATCAAAAATCAGGCATCCCAAACAATGGAAAAGGATCAAGCTTTGATCAAGAAGACCTTTAATAGGAAAGCCAAAGATAGATCTTTTCAAGTTGGAGATCTAGTGTTGAAATGGGATGTGGACAGAGCAAAACTGGGAAGGCATTCAAAATTTGATGCCATTTGGAGTGGCCCATACATGGTCACGAAGTGCAAGAGCAGCAATGCTTTCCAATTGGCCTCATTGGACGGTGAAGAACTGCAGATTCCAGTAAATGGAATCTATCTCAAACATTGCTACTGAAAATAAAAGGTTCACCCTTGTAAATATTAGCCTAGATTTCAATTCCTCTAAGTGCGTATGCACATTGTCTTGTTGTAGTTAGGTTTCAGTTTCCCTAAGTGCTTTGGCGCAGGTTTTGTCGCTCCTAGATTGAGTTTTTACAGTTCAGCGTGCTCTCGTAGAGGGAGTTGCAGCATCAGGCTCATTTCAGGTTATTGCTTATGACTCCATGCCCAATGGATCACTAAAAGACCACTGATCTTCTACCTAGTAGGCAGGTGACCCCGAAAAGTCACCAAATTGTTATCCAAATTTCACCCCCCAGAGTTAATTTGATAACATGCATCAGAGTTTTTAGTTCCAAGCAAGTAGATTGATTCAGGAGAAAATCGTAAAATTGGCTAAGTCCTGCTCAAGACCGCCTTTGGGACAGTTGGAACAATTATACGCGGAAGGTGCGGATCGGCTGAAAAGCCTCCAGGCGGCCCAAACAGAAAAGGGACATCTAGGACAAATGGGCGCGAAATGCCCGCATCGGCCGAAAGAAAGAAAATTTGTCCAAGTCCTTTACCGGGAGCAAGCGGGACAAGAGTGCGCGGAGGACGCAAACCGGCTGGTTCGGCCGAAATAGGAAACTTCAGCACAAGGACAAGTGGGACAAAGGGACGCGCGGGACGCGGATAGCCGAAGGAGCCGAAAGCCAATCAGATCACGCCACGTGTCACCGGCAGAAAAGGGACATGGAAGCCCATTTCGGGCGGATCGGAGGATTCTGTCCCGTGAAGCACTGGGACATCTGGGACAAAAGGACGCGGTGGACGCGAAAATCTGGCAGGCCCGTAGACAAATCACAGCATGACACGTGTCGCCAAGGAAAAAGGTCCAAAAAGTCAAAGGGGCGAGTTTTCGAGCACTGATCCGAACCAATGAAATAGTGCCACGTGTCCAAGTTTAAGGGGCCCACAAGAAAAGCCCACGGAAAGGTGGAGAGAGAGAATTACTCAGCGAATCAGGGCCTGCCACGTGTCGTCCAGATGGCAGAGCGCGGGAAAAGATTTTAAAACCTGTTCTTGCCTGTTTTGTGCCCTAAATCTTCAGACCTTCGTATCTTTCGATCCAGAGCTCGGATTTGCACGTTCTTTATATCAACGGAAAGCTGTTGAAATTCTCTACATGATTCTGGGATCAATCTCACATTTTGGTGTAGTTTGGAGGGAGAAAATTAAGAAAATGTCTCTGACGTGTGGTGATAGACAGAAGTAATGCTTCAATAACCAACTTTAATGAAGCAGACAGCTCGCCGCTCCTGTTAGACAGCCCGCCATTTTGCTAGGATCCGCCGCTTCTGTCATAATGAGATGATTTTAAATGCTACCAAGAAGTGGTTGGGGTAGATTCTGGATTTCCTCTCTCTTCCCTCTCTCATTTCTTGATATATATTGTAAAGAAGAGCTCCTTTAAGGGGTCGGACATTCTTGTTTTGCATCCTCCCTTCTTCCCTCGCTTGCAAGAGAAATTGTGGAGCTTTCAAACCTCCCATATGGGTTGTAATGCCAGTCTTTTTTGCCTCTTGGCCACTGCAATGTACTGTATCGACTCTTGAGCAATAATATATGTGTTGTGATTGACTCTCGACCCTCTCATGTATTCATTGCTGTCATTTTGATCTCTTATTGCAGTTTGGTTACCTGTGCATGGTTTTTGTATTGCATCTATGTGGTCTGTGTTAAATTTGCAAAACGAGTGTCTAACATTCCTCGGTGCATCACCTTTGTAGTTTAGGTTTTATTTTATGCATTTTCTTACCCTGTCTCTTAGGCAAGTTAGATTAGGTTTTAGCAAACCCTCTGCATTTTTTGTGTGCATCTGAACAGAGGAATAGGAACCAACCTTCTCTGGAGAATCTTTTCTCATCTTTACAAGTCCCACGCTTGGAGAAAAGATTCCATGTTGTGCAATCACACTGGATGCCTGAACATCAACCTAGAAGCCTGATTTGCATCCAGGGGTGCTGTGAGTCTGCAACAACAGTAAGATTTCCTACATAGTGACATCCTGCAATGCCACCAGAAGATTCTTCCATGATTTCCAGTACACTTATGTTCCAACACACACCGGTGTAAAACCTCGTCTCGACCTAGTTTGTACAGGTCTCTACTAATCAACATATAGGGTGTGACGCGTATCGCCAATTACTTTTTATCCAAGGCCTTCATTCCTTCTGGTGCCACACCCATTCGTAAGAAAATAACAATATCCTCCAAGTCAAAGGGCACACACTGAAATCTAAACATCTGTGCATTTGACATTATGTCCTTAATGCTCTGCGCATCCTCTCCCGAGTTAATCCGTGATAGATGGTCAGGTCCCAAATTGCTCTCCCCTAGTTTCAGCACAACTGTAAACTCAAACTCCTGAAACAATAAGACCCATCGGAATATGCACCATTGTAAAATGGGATTGTTCACCTAGAACTTTAATGCCATGTGGTCCGTGTAGAAAATGAAATTTTTTGCTAGCAAATATTGCCTAAATTTTTGAAACACGTAGATCATTGACAATGTCTCGCGTTTCGTGGTCGTATAATTCTATTATGTTGGAGTTAACTTCCTACTAGAAAAACACAAGGGATGGTCAACAATTCCCACTCCAGGTTGTGCTAAGAGTGCTCCAATTGCCATACCTGACACATCTACGTGCACATGAAAGGGATTATCCCAAGAGGGAAAACACAAGATGGGTGTAGTGGTAAGTCTGTCCTTTAGTATAGAGAGATTCTTGGTGGACAACGCATAGGTTATGTACTTTGGCACAGTGAGGCACACAAAGGAAATTTGTGGCGGTAAAGTAGTTTCGCCATGCCAAAAGATTACGACTACAACGCGCGAAGGAGAGTTACAGAAGTTGATGTAAGTCATAAAAGTAATTTATTAAAAAGTGACTTTAAAAATGCGTGGGTCAAGAACATCAAGGTTATGAAACAGTATAAATAAAGGGTAAAGGTAGTTATTTTGACTACTTTACCCAAGAAAATTTCCGTGCTCCCGTGCTTGAAGTGCGACGAGGGTTTTCAGAAGAATGTGAGGTACTTCTCACAATCCAGTGGAGTTGTGTGACATGTGGCATGATCTTACAGTGTAGCAAGATGAGGAGGAGACAGTAGAGTTGTAAGGAGTTGTGTGAAGGAGAAGCGATTGAAGTCGTCAAGTTCAGGCTGATGGCGAAAATTCAAAAGCACCTAGGGCACGGGAAGAAAAATAGTGATGACACAAAAGAAGAGTAAGAATAAGAGACCAGTAGTGGAAAAGGAAGAACCCATGGAAGCATATTCAGAAATGCATTACCCTCAAGGGGTTATTAAGGTAGAGAAGTGGAGCTCAAATTTATACAGGTGCAAAATCAACAAGTTCAACCACAGAACCACCGACCATGACAAATTGATGTAGAAGGATATGTACAAGGAGATCCTCAACAATCTATCGTAGCTCATGCGCGATGCGTCATTCATTTTCAAAAGCTTTGCGTAACCTCTTGTACCACTTGTTCATCCGCTAATATCTTCCGGTATATTGTTTGAGATGGACCCGTCACAAGTGAATTGACCTAAACTATACGAACAGGTAGATGGGTGCTAACGGTGGGTAGAACCCATTCATGTTCCCTTCAAGTCCATCTGGGACACCGATTTCCCAGAATACAATTAATAATAGTATGGACCCCCAAGTTATTTTTTCTCCTAAGTCATTCTACACTCACGCCTCCTCAATGATACTATCCACAATATATTATGCAAAGTTATAGTGTGCCCACTTGGAAACTCTATAGGCAAAAGTAAACAATAAATAATAAAAGACTATATAAACAAGATGGTAAACCTAAGGTAAAAAGGCTAACCTAAACCTAAAACAAAAAATGTTATACAAAACAAAACTCATACAAAAAACCTAAACGGTATGCAATAAGGTTGAAGAGGTATGTTGGAAGAGTATAACGTAAGTGTTCTAACCTATGGTCGAACAAGGGATATAACATAATGTTTTTAAACCTAAATGGTTTATTTGTTTTTGGTGGACTACATTTAGAGCGATGGCAGAGAGCTATGACATGACATGGGCATGGTGATAGTGTGGGTCATATTTGTGGGTCGTCTCTATGGGAATGGTGTGTAGGTGCAAGTGATCAGGCTCGCTAGGGGAGAGTCGGCAAAGGGAGGTCTGCTGATCCGAGTCATGGGGATAGGAGAGGGGCGTTCAACTCTTTCTGAGGCCAAGGGGATCATAGTCAGGTGAGGGTGGGGTTGGGTGGGGCGGTGTCAGGCTAGGGATTATGTGGAGGGGAAAAAGGATAGGGGTCCAACGTGGGAGTGGGTGGGGAAGATGGGGCAAGGAATGTGGCTCGACCGAGCTGGCCGAGTTGGGTTAGGTCGGTTGGGCTAGGAAAGGGGGTTAAGGGTAAACTCAAGGGAGCTAGGGTAGAAGCTAGGGGGAAAATGGGGGGAGAAGAATTGGGTCAGCTTGGCCAAGCTGACCGAGCTAGACAAGGAGGGGGGAGGGGTAGTGAGGAGCTAGGGTTTAAACAAAGTTTTTTTTTCAATTTTTTGTAAAATATAACTAAAAATAAAATATGATTTATTTCCTTTTTACTAGAAATAAAACATGATTTATTTGCATAAATCTAAATTGTTTGCTATTATTTTTTGATATAGTTTTTCTAAAATCTAACTGTAATTTTTTTTTTCATTTTTTTTGTTTTGAAGGAAATATAACATAATTAGCAAGGAGAACACACAATGATAGGTCAAAAACTAGACCAAAAATTAGATTTTTTAAGAAAAATAGATCAAAAAATAAAAGACAAGAGAGCGGAAATGTAAAAATATGTAAATGCAACCCTTGATGCAAATCTTGTAACTACTGTAGAATATTCCTGCAAGTTCAAAACACCTGTAAACAATGGTAAACTCCCAAACAATGTTTGAAAGATGAAAAAAAACAAGAGATTTACCGTGAAATAAATGAAATAAAAATGAAAGAAGAGGGGGGTGCGGGTCCCACTGGGCGTGCCAAAATGTGAACTGTGAAAAACTAACTGTAAATGAAGACAAGCAAACAAACTTGTAAACCTCCTATAGCTTTCCAAAGTATACCTCAAGTAGATTGTGAGATATTAGAAGCTGTGTAACCTTGTGGAATTGTGGGTGCTCTTGAAAGATCTCCAGATGTGCATGTAATTGCTACGAACACAAAGATTTAACTTGGAATATTTCTTCCAAAATAGCAGAAGTTGGAGAAAATTTAACAGTGTTTTTGTACTTAAATCCAAGAGGGTTCGGAATAGGATAAGCCTGCATTTTATAGAGGTGGAAGTGGTTGGAATTTGGTTACAAGCGAGTGAATGCAAATGCTAAAAATAAAATTTGAGGGGGTTGCAGTAGTTCCAGGACATTTAGGGGTAGTAATGAAATTTTAATAGTAGAAGTTGCATCCGGAAAGGTGGTTATACGTGCAATTGAATTTCCCCCACCTTTCTAGGATTCTAGAAATGTAGTTGACTAGGATGAGGATGTGGAGTCCAAGTGGAGTCTAAGTGTTTGTTGACTAGGATGTGCACACGCTAATTAATTAATTAATCATTTAATTAATAAATGATAATTATCTTAGCTAAAAGGGTGCTAGGGATTAATTTAATTAATCCAAAGGGTGCAATGTGTATGATTAATTGATTTAATAAATTAATCACAAATGGGTGATGGTGCATAGAAAATTTTGACCAACCATACATTCAAAAAATCAAGAAAGTTTCACACAAAAACTTCACTCTATGCTCTGTAAAATGAGGATCATTCAATAACCTCAAATGGGTGATGGTGCATAGAAAATTTTGACCAACCATACATTCAAAAAATCAAGAAAGTTTCACACAAATGGTTTGTCTAATTAAATTGAAATGGTTTGTCTAATCAACATTCCCTATTTTACAAACTTCATGTACCCTTCACAATGTCCATTCAATCAATAAATTGATCATTCTTCAAGAAAACTCACTATCTCTTGCCTTCCTCTATTGGCTCTTCACACCACCTACACTAGTCATTCACTCAAACAAGAAAATTTGAATTTTTAGCTTCACCAATTCCTTCTAACACCTTTAACCCGTTTCATCATCTGAACCAATGCTATATCAATTATAAAATTGGCTCAATAGGAATAAAAACATCAAACTTCACCTTTTCTATCAAAACTGCCAATTTGTGCTCTCAAGAACATAGAGTCTACAAAATTTTTATGTCATTTGTATCTTTTGATTCAAAAGGAAAATTGTTCTAATTTTTTTATAGATTATATAAATATATAAAAGGATAATATGTTCCAATTTTCAGCCTTTTTAATTGAGCCAATTGAAAGTTATGACAATTTTCCTAGACATATATTATAACAAACAGTTTGTACGCATTCTCACACCAGATAGGAAATCCTTAATAACTTCAAATGTACCTAAAATTATTATAAAAAATGAAAAAAACATCTTTATAATTACCTCCTTCACCTAAGTACCAAATTTGAGATCATTTGGAGTTGGTAATAAAATTTTATGATGACTGGTTCAAACCCCTATTTTAAAGAAACAATGAACAAACAACACAGTACAAATTGTTTAGAAGTAGATCATGAAAAATTAGGCATTTTCATTGAAATATGAACTCATATCATTGAAATTATTTCTATAGGAACCTGAGGGCTGAGTTAAAACACAAATTCTTACATTTAGAATCTCTGAACTTCTTGTGGCATGACTTTACCAAGTCTGCAACCTTACATTCTTTCATGATTTCCACATTCTTTTCTCATCTTCTATGAAATCCTTCATCCTATGCATACTAAATATTCTCCAAATTAATCCTCTCAAACTCTCTCTCTCACCTCTACAAAAAACTCTCATTCAAATTCATTAGCATGATTATAAATAAACAAGAGGTGGTTAGGTTTCCACCACCTACCTTAGCCATGATTTGAGTTTATACCTATGTAGGGTAATGAAATGGAGTTTTATAACATGACCACTCTTATTACATTAGTGTAAGTTAACACTTAAGTCACTAACATACTAACTTAGTCCTAGATTTCACTACAACTCTATTTGAATATTTAAATGACTCATTTTGTAAGGAAACCCCAAATGAGTTCTTATTACAACTCTAAGAGTCAAAATGGACCAAACCACCTACTAAACACTCTAAGAAACCCTACTAAGCTTATTAAAACCAAAATTTTATTATGTACATGATGCTCTTGCATCATACTCCCCAAGTGGAGAGAATGATGCTACATACAAAAATACCTTCTTTCTTGTTTTCCAGTTGTATTCTACTTGTAATATTCTTCTCTTTACTGTTGCATTTTCTTCATCTTTATCAGCTGCATTCTTCCTTTATTCTTCACTCTTTATATTCATCTTCTTATTCTTGACTTTACCCTAAAAAATGAGGCTTTCATGTATTTTTCTCTTCATTTGAGCTCTTAGATGAGTTGTTTTTTCTCTTTTTCAAGTGTACCTACAATCAAACATGAACATAAAACCTTAGATGTAAAAATAAGATACTTTTGAGTCTCTTCACGTACTTCCTCTTCACTTCCTCTATCTTCTTCCTTTCTGTCATTCTCAACTCTTTCATTTATCCAGTCTTCATTTTCAGATTCTTTTTCTCCTATGGGAGCTAAAAATATCCCTATTACCTCTTCTTCATCTTTTACTTGCATGCTTTCTTCAAAAATGACTTCCTTCATCTCCTTAACTTTCTCTTTCTCACACTTCATTTCTTCACCATACAAAGCACATTCAAGTGCCCATATCTCATCCTCTAATTTTTCTTGATTGATATATGCAAACTGAAAATCTAATTTTTCACATTCTTCTTCAATTTCTTCTTCACAAATACACTCATCTTCCACTATATCTTTGATTTCTTCTCTCTTTTGTTTGCTTGCCTTCTTTCTAATCTTTTTTAGCTTGATTTCTTCTTGTATTATCTTCTTTCTTAGGTGAATTTTCTTTTCTCTTTTCATGAGTGACCTTAGTGGCCACTTAACCTTATTTCTTATCACCACTCTCATTCCTTTCTTTTCTTCATCATCAATACTTCCAGTTGCTCCACATCTTCTCTCAATTTTCTTATCTCTTCCTCCATCCACACTCTTTTATTTTCCTCTAACTCTATCTTTTTCTCTTGTTTTCTCTTTCTCTTTCTCATATATTTTTCCTTCCTCTCATTTCTTAAGACCTCAAGCAATTTATTCACTAAATTCACTCTATATTCATCCATCTTTATCAAGACAAGTTTGTTTTACCTTGTTTCCAAGCCTCGCCTAGGTTCTGTTTCACACCTAGTCTTTTGACTTCTCTTCCTCTTTTCTTCTTTATCAATTCACTTCTTTCTACACTTTTCTTCACCTTTCAAAGGAGAAACATGTCACTTCACACATATTCAACGCACAAGAAGGAAACCATTATCTTCAACATTCCAATATACTAGACCACCTTCTCCAAAACAACTATTTACAATGTTTTCTTAACAAAAATCAACTTTTACCTTCAAATAGAATGCTCAAACTTCTTTATTTTTCCCGCTGTGATACAAAATGGTACAGAGAAAATTTTAACCAACTATACATTCAACAAATCAAGAAATTTTCACACTAAAACTTCACTCTATGCTCTGCAAAATGATGATCATTCAACAACCCAAAATGAATTACTCTTGAAAATTTTGATGAAATTCAAATTAAATGGTTTTTATAATCACCATTAACTATTTTACACACTTCATGTACCCTAAAAAATTTCCATTCAATCAATAAATTTATCATTCTTAAAGAAAACTCACCATCTCTTACCTTCTTCTATTGGCTCTTCACACCTCCTTCAGTAGTCCTTCACTCAAACAAACAAATTTGGATGTTTAGCTTCACCAATTCCTTCTAAAAACTTTAACCTATTTAATCACCTCAACCAATGTTATATCAATCATAAAATTGGCTCAATAGGAATCAAAACATCAAACTTCACTTTTTCTGTCAAAACTGCCAATTTGTGCTCTCAAGAACACAGTCTACAAACATTTTATGTCATCTGTATCTTTTGCTGCACAAGGCCAATTGTTCTAAATTTTTGATACATACATATATATATATATATATATATATATATATATATATATATATATATATATATATATATATATATATATATATATATAAGGATAATATTTTCCAAATTTAATCCTTTTTCATTAATCCAATTGAAAGTTATGACTACTTTCCTGGACATATATTATAGTAAACAGTTTGCAAACATTCTCAAACCAGATAGGAAATCCTTCATAACTTCAAAAATACTTCAAATTATTATAAACAATTAAAAAAACATTTGGATAATGAACTCCTTATCCTAAGTACCAAATTTGAGATCATTTGGAGATGGTAATAAAATTTTATGATGACTAGTTCAAACCCCTGTTTTAAGGAAGCAATGAACAAACAACACAGTACACGTTATTTGGAAGTAAATCATGACAAATTAAGCATTTGAATCGAAATACAAACTCATATCATTGAAATTATTTACATAGGAACTTGAGGTTTGAGTTAAAACAAAAATTATTAAATTTAGAATCTCTTACCTTCTTGTGGCATGACTTTACCAAGTCTACAGCCTTACATTCTTTCATGATTTCCACATTCTTTGCTCATCTTCTATGAGATCCTTCATCCTCTGCATACTAACTCTTCTCCACCTTCCTCCTCTCAAAACCTATCTCTCACCTCCAAAAAAAAAAATCTCATTCGAATTCATTAGCATGATTATAAAGAAAGGAGAGGTGGTTAGGTTTCCACCACCTAACTCAACCATGATTCCACTAACTACATTGAGTTTATACCTAGGTAGGGTAATGAAATGGAGTTTTATAACATGACCACTCTTATTACATTAGTGTAAGTTAACACTTAAGTCACTAACATAATAACTTAGGCCTGGATTTCACTACAACTCTATTTGAATATTTAAATGACTCAGTTTGGAGGGAAACCTCAAATGAGTTCTTATTAAAACTCCAAGAGTCTAAATAGACCAAACCACCTACTAAGCACTCTAAGACACCCTACTAAGCTTATTCAAACAAAAAATTGATTATGTACATGATGCTCATGCATCAGGGGAATAACAATATGTATTAGGATATCATTGGGAACATGTGAGTGATTTAGGGTGTCTACACTAATCTAATGTAGTGTTCACTCACTCAAAATCATAGAAAGAGGCATCTTCGTCCACTACCCAAGAAAAGAAGTTGAATCCTCAAAAGGCAAATCTACAAGGGGAAAAAAGAGGATCAAAACTACCCACTTCCATGGAGTCAGCCAAGAAGAAGCCCAAGACCACCTCAGCCAAGGCCACATTTACTTCTCCAAGTAAGTCTCTTTTCTCTCCCCTGGTCAAATCAACTTCTGATTCTAATAATGTATCTTCTACAACTTTCAAGGATGTCGTTGCTACCCAAGTACTGACATCTTCATCCTTTGACATCATTGATGATGTCAAGAAGTACAAAGTCCATCTTTTTGAGTTGAATATCTTTGAAGTCATCCCAATCAATTCGGTAAACTTGTCAAGTTTATTAAAGTAGTTGAAAGTATGGTTACATCAATTCCACTGTCAAAAAATCACTTCCCACTCCTAGTACCACTCCTCAGAACCTTCTTGCTTCAACATCCTCCACTTTCAATAAAGTATAACCCTTCTACCTCTCTTTGCCTCAACAATTGTCCCAAAATTGGAGCATCACTTCTTCTCTCAATAATTCAAATGAATCCATTCACAAGTGATTTGGATGAGGCCTTCATCCATGATGACTACATCCATGTTGCAACTGAAAGCATCATTGAAGATCACTGAAGACACCTAGATAATAAATAAAACTCACTTGCTACCCCGAGTTAGAGTGCACATGAGGATTGTTGAGCATTAAACATCTAATTGAATCAATTGAAGGTTTCTATGATGAAAACCATGGTTATGGTGAATTCTTGATCTCCTCATGATCCTCTATTCAAGAGATGTGATAGGAAGTACTCTTATTCTTCATGAAGATAATCATTTTGGTCAATGTTTGATTCCATCTCACAAAGAGGAAGTGTTTCTATTCAGAGGATTGCTATGTTGCCATAAAAAATTATCAGGAATATTAGATACTATCAAATCCAAGAGAGCTCGTGTTTACCGAGTCTGGGGCATGTGTGGTGTGATTGCATGCTTCATGATGATTTCAAGATGATTATTTTATCATGTGGGATATAATAGATCATGTTTGCGACAAAGAGTTGATTTTCCTAGCCTATCGTTGCTCATAGAGATGAAGAGTTGAAAGAGAGCTTTCAAGACATAACCAAAGATGGTCATTTTGGATAAGATGTAGAGTATCATTTCTAAGACATGCTTTGATCAAAGAATTATCCAAGGAAGATCCTATTCAGTAGATACATTCATCTCTGCAATGAGGGAAGAGATGAACTTCATCATGGAGCACCTTCTCTTGATCACACTTTCTATTTCTTCATTGAGGTTGCACTTTAAGTTGAAAGGTCACATGGGAATGCAAAGATTCACTTGTTTTGGCTATAAATTGGAATGCTCTCTCCATTCCAAAGTATTAATTTTTGCCCTCTCTAGCAAGTTGTATTCTTCTATTTTCTACCTAACAATTTTCCTACATTCTCATCTTGTCACTAAGTCGAGCACATGTTGGCATTTCTAACAATTTGAAGGACTTTTTTCCTTCTTTGTGGAATGAATATATCTTGATGAGGCTTCATATTTGTCTTGCATTATATGCTTCACAATCTTGTTATGATATTGTGTCGTGTTTTCCTTTTTCCTCCATTCGAAACTAGAATCACCTTTGGATTGTAGTTAGTGAAATATGGATTCATCTCACTAATTCAATTCCCCTCCTCATTCTTCTCCACTTAAGTATAGCCTCTCTCTCTCTCTCGTATAGATATTGTTGCAGTTATGACAAGGGCATTTTTGCACATTCCTTGGTCTATGTCAAACTCGAGAGATAGCTTAGTGTACAATTTTCTACCTTTCAATAAATGGGAGCCGCCCCCATCTTGAAGCATAGGGATTTAGTCCTGCAAGTGTCGATGAAATGCTCATTTTTTCCTTGAAATAATATTTCGGCAATAAGAGTATGAGAATTTGATAGTTGCTAAGAAACAAATCATCTCTTGGATCAAAAACATTTAAAAAGAAGCTAAGGTGTGGGTTGATGTAATTCAAGATCTTAGGATCATGGCTACAACAGATGAGAAGCTTCTCCTTTTTAAAAATATATTCAATGATTATAAAAGAAGTATATCTTGCGCGTGGTCATATATCAAGGAATGGAGACTTAAAGTTATCAAAGAACCTTTCAAAGATCTACAAAATTCCATACAGAAAGGTGAATCTCTGGAGTCTTAGATATTTCCTAGCCTCAGATCTCTTCTTTGTGATATTTTCCTAGAAAATTATTCTCAAAGAAATACGGTAGATGAGATCAAAGAACAATTCACAAAATTGATCAAATAAGAGTTGTTTAAAACAAAAAATATCAATCTAGATAGAATGGAAGAGATTTCTGAGTTGAACTATGTAATAATTGAAACTTTGTTATCCCGTAAAATTGGCAAGGGAAATTTTACAGATAACCATACCGAAATTCTGTTCCGATCCCTCGTTAGGGAACCCTTGCGTTCGGAACGTTGCAAAATCCCTTTCCGAGAAATCTAGTTTTCCGAACTTAGCCATTTTTGGTCTTTTTGGCCGGGCGCATATAATGACTATGCAACATCAAAAGTTGATGCGCCCCCTTTAAGCCTTTGGCGCATGCTTTCTTGTGTCAGCAGGCATTTTGGTGCGCCTCTCTATGTTGAGGCTTCCCTGCGTGCGCCAAGGCGCATGCGCCTTCCTGTCAACATATCTTTTGTTGCGTCACTTTTTGGTGCACCAAAGGCGCACATAATCTTATGTCAACACCCCTTTCGGTGCGCCAAAGGTGCGCATAACTCTGTGTTTGCATGGATTTTGGTGCGCCAAGGGTGCATGCTTTCATATGTCAACACTACTTTTCATGCGCCATTTAAAAGGTTGGTGGCGCATTTATTACCTCCTCGCCTATATATAGGTGCGTCTGCGCTGTCATTGTCACCTAGACAATCACGTGATATTTTCTCTGAGCCTGTCAGCGCCCCTGCCCCGTCATTTTCAAATCACTTGGTGGACTCGTTTGCGCTTTTTCATCGTTATATATCCTGGTAAGAGGTCCTCACTCCTTTTGTGTGTTTTTTGCTTTGGTTTTTATCTGCTGGCTGGCTATTTGGGTTTAATATAAACCATGAAATCATGTTTTTATCCCCCTGCTGCTATCTTTTCTTTCCTTCACCATGTCCTTCCCCCCTCTTTCTAGATCTGCTGGGAAGGGGATTTTGTCCTGAAGTAAAGACTCAAAAAATCTTGGTTTAAGCCTCTTCATCACCCAAATGACCCCTTAAAAGAAGCTTAAACCATATGCAAACACCTTGGTGAAGAAGTCATGGCTTGGAAGGAAACTGTAATTCCTTTGGCGCATTCTCTCCTTTGGCCCTTGGTGCATCTGTCATCCCTGTTACATCAAGAACAGCTGCGCCATTGGCGCACCCACCGTACCTGTTAAAAAAAGAGCAGCTGCGCCCTCATGGCGCACTTCCCTCGCTTGCTGCAAATGCTTACCATGCGCCCTCTTGGCGCATCAAACTTAAGTGCAACATCACAAATTCCTGTGCCCTTTGGCGCACCCAGCGCCTATGCAGCAATCTTTTCCTATGCGCCAAGTGCAAAACCATAAAAGGCGCAGGCGCATCCTTCATCGCAACAACATCATGTTGTGCAGACTTTCCATGCGCCGCGCCAAGTTCCCCTTCGGTGCATGAACATATGATGTTACATGCATTTTTCCTGCGCCCTTTGGCGCACCCTGTACCCATGTAACATGAAAATAATCTGCGCCCTTTATAAAATGAATACATGGCGCAGGCACACTTGTGCTTACAGCAACAAAGAATGCACCCTGCAGAATCTATGCGCTATGCGCCCTTTGGCGCTGATTTAACCCTTGCAACACCCTTTTCCTGTGCGCCTTACCTATTTAGCTCTGCAATCTGCAATATCCATGCGCCATGCGCCCCGAGGCCTTTAAATTGCTAACTCTTTCTTCTGTCAAGCTTTTCAATGGAAAATCAAACACCTGACATGGCTTTCTTCAATTGGGTTTCACGTCTTATTCTTGCAGATCAGCAATTAAGCTCAGAAGAACATATGTCAACATCAAGCAAGAGACCTACCAAATCCAAAGGCAAGGCCAAGCTTACAGAGGAAGAAATGAAATATAAGTATCAGAGGGTCAGAATGCCCGACTCCCAGGCCGAGTGTGACCTGGACATCAGAGACTCAGAGTTGGGTCATATTGATATGGAGGAATTCTGGGTCAGGACTTAGAAGGTCACAAGAAGTCCGTGGATGGACAAGCTAATAGGCAGTGCCCTGCACTTTGCTGGGGGAATCCCAGTCAGCGCCGTTAACAATGAATTCATGATGGTGGTTGCCCGGTGCTATAATAAAGACACAAGGTGTGTCGTAAATGAGAAGGGCGAGGTCGTAATCAACCTCACTGCCCGCCACTTCGAGATAATACTCAGCATTCCTCATCACCGGCACTTTGTCGCCGTCAGCAGAGAGGATTGTATCAAGGCCTGGGACGACCATGAAGATCAGTGCATGCAACTGATGAATGAAGTCTATCTGAAGAACAAGAAGGTAGTGACCCGTTGGCCACAGATCATTCACCGCAGTGATTTTTCGGAGGAGCTCAGTGACACCATCACGTTCCTGAGCAGGGTCTTTGGGCTTCCTAATGCCCACTATTTCCACAAATGGATGTTGCGATATTTAGAAACCATGAACAAAAATGTGCCTAATCAATGCTTCGAAGGGGCAAAAATTATAAGCAGCACGATATCAGAACAGCTGCAACAATTCCCCACAACGGGGAGATTCTACATGAATTCCTATGTTGTTTATGATGCAGCTTCTGAAAGGGACTATCCATCTCTGATGCGGAGTGGGGTTTAGCCCCAAGTTAGAATCTATGAATACTATCCAGAATTGAAACTGGAAAATAGCATCCCTCAATTTACAAAGATCAACGATGCATTTTTCTACTTCATCATCTACCTGTTAAGGCCAAATATGACTTACGGTCGCACGACCAAGAGCATCGTGGCAGCCACTGAAAAATGGGGGGCCCTGTTCACCCAATTTCCCACATTCACTTATCTGAGGGCAGCTAACTTCTTGGGAGAGCCAACTAGACTGCCAAGGTATGCTGGGCCCAAGTTGATTCTGCTAGAGTTGTCAAGACAGCTAATCACCTACCATGAGAAGTGCCTCAAAAGAAAGAAGGGTGGAACTCCTTTCCCCCTCACAGTGGGTAGATATACATGTCTTACTCATCACAAGGCAAAAGACATGTTTGCAGAGCTGGAGCTGCTCAATTTGAAACATGACTTCCCAGCAAGACCCACCTTCGACCCGAGGAATTGTCTGCCGAGGGCTAAGCTCGATCCAATCCACATCCCTCAGATCGAGGATATCTACATCGACCTATATCATGAGGTGGAACTCAGGAGGAAGGACCATTCTCGTTTGGCATTGGCAGAAATCATCCAATATGGGGTAGCCATCGTCCCCAAAGGCTTCCAAACTACTGAGGAGGAAGTAGATCAAGTATATCTTAACACAGGTGGGGACGATTGGCCTTTTGCGGTGATTGATAGAAACAAAGCACCTCAGACAATTGAGGAAAGGGTCAAAGAAACTCTGCGCAGAACAGAGCATTGGTGCCGAATGAACGGGCTCATCTACCTCAGAGTCGATTTCACAACCTCTCCGTTGGGTAACGCACCTCCTAGATCAAAACAGTAGCCTAAAGGCAAAGGAAAAGACAAAGAGGGTGAATCCAACACCACTCAAGAGGAAGCTCCTGAAAGTCCTCCTTCCGCTATACCAGAACAAGTTGTAACTCTGGCTTCTCCAGAGAAAGAAGTAGAAGAGGATGTTCCAATAGGCCCATCCACTCAGGATGTCGGCACTGCTACAACAATTAAGGTCCCTTCTGTCCCTTCTTCTTCTCCTCCTTCCCCTCCTCGAGTGACTCAAGCGACCATTCCTTTGGTCGTGTCCTCTCCCCCTTCTTCTACTGTTCCTCCCGCTTCTTCGTCCATCTTCTCTTCTCTTGCGGACCTGTCCCCCTCCATTTCTTCCCTCATCTCTGAGCTCCCTTCCCTTCCCATGTCTTCCTCTCCTGCAGTATCTCTTCCTCCCGTGAGCACTTCCTCGACATCCCTCTCGATGCCGCCTCCAAGTGTTTCCACGTTTTTCCCTTCTACTACTGCAGCTGCCCCCTTCTCTGTTTCCGACCCTTCTCCCATAAGTCCAGCCTGGATCTCCCAGCACTTAAGTCAGCAGAAAAGGAAAGTTCCCATCGCTCCGATGGACTTTTCCGTAATCCCGTCCAAAGGGGCAAAGAAGCAGAAGCCCGTCACGCCGCTTCTCTCAGAGTGCTTCGGGAGAGAGGGTAATGGAGATCGCATACCCCAATCCCCTCAAGGATAAAAAGGATCTGTCTCCGACAGATTATATAGTGACCCAAGTCACAATGGGGACGTCTTCTGAAAGCCTTCAGGGAGAGGCCCTATCTGCAGTTGACGCCCTCTGCAAGAAGCTTCAAGAAACAAAAGAAGAGAAAAGGCTATTGAAAGAGAAAAATAAACATTTGCTCCAAGCCTTACAGAAGATGGGCAGTGCACCTCCCACAACTGCCGCCGAGACTCCTGAGCCTCTGAGCCAGGATAAAATTAATGAATATGCAAAGATCGGCGAGCAGGGCATGGCAGTTTCAGCTTGGAGGAGCCAAATCCTCAAGGACAGTGAAAGAGTGATCGCCAAGTTCTCTGATTTATATTTGAACATCAACAAGGCGAATAAGGAGCTCCAAGCGTTAGCAGGACCCATATCGGAAGAGCTGGACCATGCTAGGCTGCAGCATGAGACCTTTCAACAAATGTTCGACTGTTCAGTCGAAGATCTGGTCAAGTTCGGCATCTTCGGCCATCCCAGGGCCCTCAATAAAGTCATTTCCACCCTGGACTATTTGGTGGATCAACTGGAATTTGTCCTTGAAAATATCGATAAGGTGAAGGAAGAAGCCCTGGACGCGATGCACCAAATGGAACAAATCATTCTCAACATGTCACCAGGGTTGCTTACTCTTCCTTCGCCTTAAGAAAAGTTGAGGAAACCATCCAGATCTTCAAGGAGATCGTTTCACAAGGGCTGGGGCCAGAGGTCACTTTTGACGCAGAGTCCATCAATAACCTGCTGGCCTGTCGGGACTTCATCGGGTTCCTCATAGAAGCGGAGAAAGAATATTCCAAACTCCCAGAGAAGCTCATAGACGAGCGGGAGACTTGCGAGGCGATCAGTGAGCGACACAAAGATCCTTCCCAGGATCAACTAGGGCCCATGATCAGCAAGTTCATGGAATACCGCACTCAATTCCACATCTCGTCTCCTGAGCAGCAGCAAAAGCAGGCTACCCCCTTTCGGCCGCAGGATGACGACGATGAATAGATTCTCTTTCTTCTTCTTCTCTCTCTTCTTCAACTTTCTTTTGGTAAATATCTGGAGTATGTTGGCACAAATGATGACATCATCCGTGTTGCACCATGGGATGATGTCATCCATCAAGTTGTCAAAAGTCAACATGACTTTGAGATATTTTGTATATCCTTGTAGATATTTTGTAAATATCTTTGTAAATAGGTGGTTGGCTCCTTTTTGCCTTCTTTTCTTTCCTTCTTCTATAAATACCCCAATGCTTGTTGTATTGGGCATGAGTGAATATCTTTCAGATGAAAAATAGAAGTGAGGAGAAAAGACTTTGAGCTTTTTGTAACAGAAAGAATTATTAATACAATATTTAGACTTTGTGTTGAATACATGTGTTATTTGCATTGGATCTTTCTTACGTTAGATCTGTGTGTTTGTTCTGTTGGATCCACTTTTGTTTTATTGTCATTTATTCATCAGTATTGCTTTGCTCGTTTATGCAAGTAGGTTTGGCTCTGTTTACTACCAATCCCAAAACATAAACCCTCTGACCTTTCTGCTTTGGAATTCATTTCTTTTCTTTCTTCGGATCTGATCTTTCTTCATCCTCTCTTTCATTCCTTTCTTTTCGCAGTCAGAAACACCCCTACTGGGATGAGATCCCAAACCCCCAAAGGCAGAATATTGTGAGACTTGCACAGATTCCTGCTGGTAGAATAGCAATAAACCAGTTTCGCTTTGCTGACTCAAAGAGGGGCTATGCCCTGCACACTGTTGGCTCGTCTATCCATAGATCTGCCCAAGCGACAGATTTTCGGACCAACAAACTTCCAAGAATGTAACTCAGTTAGGAGGCATGTGTCATGAAATGGAAAATTCTTTTGGTAGCTAGATGAATAATCTGGAAAATACAATAATTCATAAAGAATTTGATATAGCTATTGTGGTTGTGAAATTCAGGATGCATGTGCTTAAACTCAAAGCCCCAACTCCTCCTCTTCCTTGAAAAGACTAATTATTATATGTTACTTCTGAATTTTTATTTTTAAAATTTAATGAAATGTAAAAATCAATTAAGTGATTTAATTAGACAAAAATATAATTATTTAACAATAGCTAGTTATTTCAAGGTAGTTACTGCCTCATGTTCCTATAAAAGGCATTTTTGTCATTTATAAAGGGTTGGATGTTGCTTGATTATTGTACATGGGGTTTCATTCCCAGATTGCTTGTAATTGATGAAGATATAATGTTATTTTAGGGAAAGTTGTGACAGTGAAATTCCTTAACTAAGACATTGATTAATCCCTCGAGTTTGATATTGGAGTTAGCAGGAAGGGTATGGTACTGAACTAAAATGTCTCGTAGGGGTCTTACTAAGAGATTGGTAACATCGTAAGAACCACATTTAATTAATTCCTTGTAGACATTACGAAAGGATTTAATACGAAGATGTGTCTCCAATGTCAATGACAACAATATACAAAGTTATAGGTTCATTTCACTTATAATGAAAAATCCTTATTGGTGAGAAGTGGTTGTGGAAGTGGAGCCCCATTAAGGCCAAAAGAGGAGATCAATGGTAGGGGATGGGGTGGTAATGGAGGCAATGACATTGATTTTTCATTCCACACTAAATTTGTTGAGGTCGATTGTTCAAGCAATCAAGATTCACTTGCATTTGGAGGAATTGATTATTTGTAATATTGTGTTGCAGACATATTTGGTTGATGAGGTATAATATTAACTAAGTTGGATAATTACATGGATTGGTTTAATTGGGATTATTAGTAGGATTTTGTGGATAAGCTTGAAGAGGTATATTAGTGTCGACACCTTGACACCTACCATGGTTGAGGAAGAGGGAAGAATGGCCAAGGCGGGGAAAGACATGGTTTGGCTTGCCTCATCAGTTAAAAGGTTTCCCCAAGAGTAAATGTAATCCTCCATGCATTCTTGGATAAACTTAGGAGGTTGTCTAGAAAATTTTGGAAAATTTTGAATGAATTAATGCATGATAAAGATTTAGTCAACATATAAGTTGTCTATAAGACCATTCTACTACTCAAATTATTTCTCTTAAATGGGTTAATGTAGATGGATCCAGTGTTCCTTTTAGTGGCTACAACTTGGAGATTTTTCTTTGCTTTAAGTGCCACCGATATTGTTGTCAATGTAAAAAGGTCTTGGTTTGAGTTGATATTCTCAATTAATGTTTTTTGAACTAAAGAGATGGTTCATGTAGAATGTTTTCAAAATAATTAGATCTAAGATAACTAGAGAAATTTGAGGAATTGAATTTGATTTTGAAAAATATTTTAATTGATATAAGAATAGGAAGATGACATGAAGATAACTCACTCTAGTGGAGTAAGATTCACATCGAGTTCACCAAAATGTATATAAGATACAATGGCCTTAAAATAATCTTCTCCCTTCTCGATAATATAAATTAATATATGTAGGAGGCCATTCTAGGGACTAATGAGTACAAGAGCCATAGATCTAAACGATAACAATCCTAAGATAGGGGACGATGTCTTACTAGTACCTGATTGTCTGAAGATCAATATATTGTAAAGAACATAAATATATCTAAACTAGGGTTGTAGAGATTGATAGGTGGTAATGCCCAAAATAATATGTAAGGCTAGGGAGGATATAAAAACATACAATAGTTAAGAATATGGTACTCTATTTTAATCTATGTACATGATATATCAAACAATCAACTAAAAAATAAGATACTTTTGTGTAAGCACCATCAATGCATTACTCACGTTGCCCTCGCCACAGGATTAGTAGCACCTTATGAGGTAGTTGATAGGGGAACCATAAGATGGATAAGAAAAAGGCTTGAGTAAACCATAATTGGAGACTCCAAATAAGTGATAGACTTTGCCAACACAACTCCTATTCTTGAGTGTCCTAAACACATTGCTCCAAAGATATATCTCCAAATATGAGCAAGACTTAACTCCTAAACCTTCAAGAACTTAACAAAAAATTGAAAAGTACAAGAAAATCGAATGAAAAATGGTGCAATGATGATAAATGCTCTCAAATGACACCTAAAAATTATGATCTTGATTAGTTATTATAGATCCTTATAGCCAACGACATGAATCATGGTCAATATAGTCAACGATAATGAAAAATCAGACGATATCAACCATGGTCAATGTCATCAACTGAATATAATAACAAATCACTTTTCCTAAAGGAATGCTTAGGAGGTGGAGTACACAAGAGATGATAAAATGTCATTTGATGAAGGCATAAAAGTGTTGTAAGTAGATATACAAGTGACCATAAGAGAATAATAAGGTGATGTCCTAAGAGGTTGTAAAGGATGATTAGGAAACATAACATATTTAAGCTATATAAGGTATCATATATTGCACATCAAATCTCTCTCATCAATACCACTAACTAGCTTGACTTCTTCCTATCTTGCTCGCTCCCTTTGATGTCTTGTAAGACATCACTCTAGGGG
This sequence comes from Taxus chinensis, assembly GCA_019776745.2. Taxonomy (NCBI): domain Eukaryota; kingdom Viridiplantae; phylum Streptophyta; class Pinopsida; order Cupressales; family Taxaceae; genus Taxus; species Taxus chinensis. The sequence continues at coordinate 23,069,675 of CM034156.1, forward strand.
GTGAGCTTACCAATAGTCCTTGTGAAGAGAAAGTAAGAGTGAAAATAAGATGTATACAAAATTCCTCCTTGAGATTAGGATATAAAAGCTAAATGTCACTTTGGATAAGTATTCTCTAATGGTCCAAATGACGTTCTTACAAACACTAAGAGCTAAAATCACACAATTCTCGTTCTAATGGATGATTGCTATTACGTACCAGGGAATAATATAGATTTATGGATTCATTCATGTACCATCACAGAGGAGGCTTTATTTTCTCCCATGTTTTCTATTTACTTTCTATAACAATAACCACTTTTCACTTTTGGAGGAATGATTGCTTGTTTACCAAATACCCTTTAGAACAATGACCAATTTCACATTGGAAGGAATGAAACCCAACGTTAAAGGTCCATGTCCTTTTTATGATTTTCCGAGTAACAATACAAATCTTGATAAGAATTTTCTAGCCTTTTTACTCCCACGATAATCAAATAATTCATTTGTCACAAGAGGGAATCACTTACTACATGAATGACGCATATACCAAGTGACAAGCTCAAATTTGTTGATCATTAAATTGTCAACCAAGGATCCATCTAGATAACACTGAGGTAATGCAATTCACGACGTATGAAGAAATCTTTCTATTTACTAACAAGAAAGTAACGTGCACCAAGATAACCCAATCCCACCTCATTCCATACTAGTTAGAGGGGACTCCTTACACCAACCCAAATGTGGAGAAATACTTTCACTTTACATCGATATTGGAAACATACAATGTATCATGCACCACAACCTAGCTATGGACTCAATGACTATTATTCTTTTTATACTAACCCGGTGCAATCACTTATGGTCAGTGCATACCTAATTCAACACCTAACCACCTTTTATTGACTACCTACATGAGGGTATGTCTAGAATACATGGTTCAAATTTGGCCTGATAGATCATTTCAAATAAATCAGTCCAAATATGGCTCAGCTAACACATTCAAAATAAATCACTTATCCCTTGTAGCTGCAACAGTACTCATGATAATCTACTCCTCTCCCATAGTTACACAATACACGAGAAGATTTTTAAGTTGCATAACCCACTTAAGGTCTTCTTGTCTAGAAACAGCAAAGCACCTACTGATTCTACAAGAAGGTTCTAAATGTTGGAGTCTCAAGATAAAATGGATATTTATGCAAACTATCTCCAACGGAAATGCATAACATCATGTACGTACGCAAATAATTTGATTCATCCAAAGTTTCTCTTGCATGTATAGCTATACAGTATAAAGAGCAAGACTCTGCTGTTTATTGTGCCAAAACCATCTCAAAAATAAGACTCATCACACTTCCGACTTTGATGTTGCTCGTCCAAATATGCCAAACACTTCATCAAGTCTGCTGTAAAAGATTCAAATGAAAACAAAAAAAAGTGCAAAAAGTTGTCAAATGATTTTGTTCCAAAGCTCCTCGTAACTCCACATGAAAATATGAAATCAAATGCTGATCATGACATCTCTTTGCATTAAACAATAACTACTCAGTAAAGAGAATGGAAAATATGAAATGAAAAGGTGCCAAGCTAACAAATGATTTCAAATATGCTTTAATCTAACTCCATGATGAAAATAAACAAGATTTAGAAGCATTTTGAGCAATGTTGGTAAAAAAGACTAATCTATGCCCCCAAGAAACATATCAATTCTGAAAATTGCCAAAAATAAATACATAAAGATTTCCAACTTATTTCAAACAATCACCATATCAACAATCAATAAGTTAGATATTTATTTTGTGGGATCTAATCTAACCATGTAATACAAGTTTTCCATGATGACCAATTTCCATTGTAGTCATTTTTTTCTATGAAATCTCTGATATGCATTAGTAGTAATAAGGCAAGGGAACCAAAAAAGCACACAAGTACCTCCAAGAGATGTTATTATTGGAAAGGAGGATGCTTTTGGTTCTCTCCTAAGATTTTAAAAGATTCGTCTATGTATTTGTATCACTCTTTATTATTGTAAGATGGTTTTGATATCTTCCTTCAAGAAATATAAAACCATGCTCCAATGAAAACACCACTGGCATGCTTGCACAACTCAACCATATGAGCCCTACAAGCTCCATGCAATATATTTTTTCTTCATGTTGCACCAGAGACAAGAAGTGAAAAACGGTTCACATAACCCGATATAAACATTACTCTTAAATAACTCAACGATGACAACTAGAAACATGCCAAATATCCAAGAGATTCCTCCCATGAGGAAGGTACTCTGAAATTTGTCAATCTTTGAAATTTCAGGGAATGCAATTATACAAAAGCTAGAATCATTTGAAAACGATGGCCACTCCAATAGATATAAAAACAATTTTGCCAGCTCCCAACAAATGAAATTTCTTAGTCTTATGAATGGGGAGTAAGTTGACCAACATCATTTCAAATTTAATTTGACAATGGTTCTATTTTCTTGTTCCAGCTTATTGGGATTTGAACAATAAATAGTAGATAGCCTGTCGCTTGGAGCATCAAGCATTTACATTACTGTTACAAGAGGTCCAAAAATAAAAATAACATTTGTAATGTGAGCAATGAATTCCCATCTGGAAAACATACTTGGTTTACAGAAAGTTACTCAAATTACGGAAGATAGGAGAAAATGTGGGACAATGAATAAGTGAATGAAAACAATTAAAAGCTGAATTGGTATACACAAAAATCAAGATATGTAAAATTAAATATACAGTGATCATCCAGTCTCCTCCCTCATCTACAATCATATCACCGCTGCAAGAATCTTGATCGTACACACTGCAAAATTATTGAGCAAAAGTAATACTTTTAGCCCAACAAAACCATAAACAGCGTTTTGTGGAGTCTAAAGTGTAGTAGACACATCATCTATAGAAGAAATGTGTTCCATCCTACTCTTTGAAGTAAATTCCGCAACATCAAGTTCAAACAAGATCATTCATTAACTATAACCAGCATTCAACTTCATCTCGCTAAACAAAACCAATGGGTTAATTTTCACAAAAGGTTCATGGAACTGCAACACTCAACATGAAAGACTAAGAATGCAACTCAAATGATAGCGACATGGCCCATGTAACCATATCACTAAGATGTACTTGAGTTCCAAAATTTCCATGAATAATTTGTATGCGTGCTATGCAAATTCTACCAATTATTCAAGAAAGGACAATATAAATTATGGATCAACTGTACTGATTCTATCTGCAATTTTTAAAATTCGTTAAATAGTACACTTGCCTATGACATCTGCAAATCTATATTATTAAAATCCAAACTTCTATAAAAATTCTATCAATGCTTTGTTTCGCAATATTTCAATAAAACCAGTTAAAGCTTGTTTCTTTTAGGTAAATGTAAGGTTTCCATCATATTTAAAATAAAAGCAGCGCATTTCACAGAAGGGATTGAACTGCTCACATGACTCAGAAACTGTAAGTAAAGTTTTAAAAAACAGAACATCCTAGGGCCTGTATTACAAAACAAAAAACAGAATGCAATCAATTGAATCAATGACATACATTACAGGGAGCATGTAATGGCTGAAAGAACAATCAGAGTCTCACAGTGATTTCATGACAAGTTCCAAATGTCTTAGTTCCAAATGTCTTAGTTTAAAAGGGTTACTTTTGTACACCTGAAAACTGAATGAAAATTAAAATTCGTAGTTAATGGATATTTCAGCTAGTTCTACCGTAAAGTTGTAGCATTACTTTCAAAGGAATGAAGCTGACCAGTCTCAGCCTTGTATACACAAAAATCAATGGTAATGGCATTGTCATCCAGGGAGCAGTGTTTAGAAACTTATATAGCTTATATCTTGTCAGCCTTCTGTTATTCACTCCATCAAATCTCTCATGGTTGCACCTTTTTATTTAGTACAAAGCTTAGACATGTAATCTGCTTACAAAACATTTTTTTGAGGGTGAGTAAGAAAATTTACCTGATAAGGGATGGATCATATTAGTCTAAGCATTTCAGTTACAACCTTGCTAAACATTTTGGAGTTTTAATGCCCCCCGAAGGTATAGGAAGGGGGGCTTGTTATGTATAATAAATAAATTAAGTAGCAATAGCGAACAACATATTGGTGCCCCTTCCAAGAACTAATGAAGGCTTTCTACAACAAAATTCCAGGAAAACGACAATAAAGTACTACACCCAAGAAGGGTTCCAAACAAATGCTAGATGTACCCACTGTAAATATACCTGTTGTAGAAGATAAAAATCATCTTTGGCATTTTTAGGAAAGGGATGTTATGTGTTGGTTTATATGATTATGAGCCTCTTCGAAAACTCTGAGAGTGTAGGAACTATTAAAAAAATGAAAAGAATGCTTGGTCCTAGAGGTTATATTTGTATTCTTAATTGCAAATGAGGATAGAGAGAAGGTATTTCAGGGAGTCCCTTGTTTTGTGGACAGAACAAGTCCTTTTCATGAAGATTTGCACAAAAGGGTTCAATCTTATAGAGAAGCTCCCTACAATCACTTCTGTCTGGATACACAGCTATTAGCACTTAATGCTAGAACTCTGAAACTATTCATGCTCCAGTGTTACTGGTGATACAATAGGAGAGTATTACATGAATCAAATTTAACACTGGATATAATTGTTAGGAATATAATATTTAGTGCCCTCATAGTTTAATATTTACCGTATTATAAATAGTACTTACGGTTAAGTTGTTATAGATTATTTACGTGAGGTTGGTTTGATAAACAAACTCACATATATAGGTGAGTTGTTTGTAACAATCTCCTTATTTATAGGAATGCATATTCCTATATAATATGTAACTCAAATGTATTGATGATGAATCGAACGAAGCATTATTCTAGTGTAATTCTGCTGCAGCGCTGTCATTTGGTATCAGAGCATGTGTATTTGGTAATGGGAGAATAATTTGTCTTTGTAAGGGCAGCGCATGTCTACATCTTGCCCTGATTCATGATTAGAAGATCATGTATTGAAAGTATTTGTATTCATTTTATCAGATTTGAAGTATAGTAGGGACGGTGTAAATTCTGTGGAGTTCTTGATCAATAGCAAAGAGTTATTGAACACAATTAGTTATTGAACACAGCTGGTTATTGAATGCAAAGAATCTCTGAAACACAACTGGTTATTGAACGCAAAGAATCTTTGTTCAAACTTTTCTATTGGCGCTAGAATGAAGGATTGAACCAGCCAACGTTGGATTCCAAGCACCAATCCCTTGGAGTTCTCATGTAAGCATATTCCATCAGATCAGATTTTGTATCGGTTTTTGGTACATAACTCAGCAGGCGTGAAGCATTAGAAGAACCCTTCCCTACATTGCATTATGGATCCTTCCTCCTGAGCTCTGCCCACAAAACAAAATCTGAAAGGAGAAAATACAAATCAGTGGTGAGTTATTTCCATTAAAAATTTGACTTTAGTTTTAAAAATTAAAATTTTCTATAGTTTTTGCTTAAATAATTGCATTTTGAGGGAAATTAATGCATTTTTGGCCAAATTAATACTTTTTTTGCGCCACTTCTTTGGGCCATTGAATTTTTTGGAATCTTCATTTCCTCCTGGTTCCAACGAGTGGTCACACGATAAATTTGCTCTCCATCTTGAGCAAGTTTTTAATCGTTGAGCCAATTTGAATTAAATTGGGCCTTTTTACGGGAAATTGAAACCTTAATAATGTTTGCACGGTAACTCGAAATTGAGTTCCAGTTTTTGCAAAAGTGCTTATTTTTTCATCCCTGCCGCATTGGTTCCAATTTCGTTAAAAAATACCAAGTTTGAAAAATATCCTTTTTTTGGGTCCTGTGGGCATCTCCTTGTTCTGGGCTTGTGTATACTTTTGGAGATTTTTGCAGCCCCTTTGAGCCTCGTTGAGTCACCAATGCCAAAATTCAAAATTTTCAAGGATGCACTATTGCTTGTACACGACGTCCAATTTGTGGAGGAGAGTTTTTTGAGCTTCATGATCACATTTGACTGAACTAGAAACATGACACTGGAGGATGGAGGAAAATAGAGGTTGGCGATCGATCAACAACCTCTCATTAGTCACCAACGACGGGGCCGAATATCAGTTATGGTGGAATTTTTTTTGGTGTGAGTATTTGATTTTACAGTTGTGCAATGTGCTTCATTTGAGTTTTCCGCTTTAAGTAGTGTGTATTGTGGATACTGGAAAATTATTGTAAAGAAATGAAACTAATTGTAGAGATCCTCTGATTGCGGTGATCCTATGATTTCCGTACTTTGTTGGAAGATGATTGGCCAATGAATACGTTCACTAGAAATGGTGATCATGTGCAGCAAGATCTAGACATCAAGATCTGGACAATAGTATGCAGTTCGATACGATTTCCTTTTCAGTGTTCCTAAGTGGAAATTTCGCATTGTGTTGGGGGGGGGGGGAACATGACACCAATGTTTGATTTCCATTCTGCACCAAATTGGATAAAGTCAAGGGAAACTTCTAGTGGCAGTGGCAATTTCCTATGCTATTCGAGATCGAGTGGCAGGGATCGACAACAGTGGTTGCAATTAAGAATGTTTTTTTCTTATGGATGTAATGTGAAACATTTTTGTGTGAGTTTTCTTGTTCAGTTTGGTAATAGTGAGCAATGATTCCTATGTTATTCTGTGATGTAAAAACATAGTGGAGAACAAAAGCACCAGTGTAAGCTAATTCATGGATCTTGAAAAGGTTTGTGGAAGATCCGGAAAACCACATGAGGTGGACAATTGATGGGGCATGTTCACGTCAAAGTTTGTGGTAAGCCTGTTTAAAACCATGGAAGGATAGAGCCTTTCTTTTGTATCAAGGTCGTGAGTCACAGGGGTGAGCATACTGCAGATGAGTGTGTGAATGTTTTTCTACCTGTTTGCACTAGGGGACGTTAGGAATATAATAGTTAGTGCTCTCATAGTTTAATATTTGTCGTATTATAAATAGTACTTACGGTTAAGTTGTTATAGATTATTTACGTGAGGTTGGTTTGAAAAACAAACTCACGTAGATAGGTGAGTTGTTTGTAATAAGCTCCTTATTTATAGGAATGCATATTCCTATATAATACGTAACTCAATGTATTGATGATCAATTAAATGAAGCATTATTCTTGTGTAATTCTGTTGTAACTCTGTCAATAATAATAGTCACCTTACCCTACAGTAGATGATCCGGAGGACATATCGGAGGATAAGTGGCGAAATATAAGATCGTATGAAGGTGATGAGTACAGAGTGATATTTTAATCCTTTGGTCTTCGACATAGTGTAAAATCATCTTCAGGTTTGATCGAGAAAAAAAAATTAGCCACATGGTGGGTCATCAGGCCACCACGTGGCCTGCCACCACTTCTCTAAGTCAACTCGGGCAAGTTGTGCATCGAGTCACCATCGAGCCAAGGACCGAGTTATGCGACGAGTTGATTGGTGAGTTATGCATTGGCGAGTTCGATTTATGCACTACCGAGTTATGTATCGGGTTATGTATTGCATCGGCGAGATCACATTGGCAGGGCAAGCTACCCATAACTTGACGAGCTGTCACTTATTAGGTCGGCCGCTAAAAGCGGAGGTGTGGCCCGAAGCCACGTATTAATATATACCTCCAAAGCCTTTTAAAGGCCTGATCTATTTGCTCCACGATTAATGTGGGATTATCCATAACATGGTGGATAAGGTAGCGTGGGGAGCTATCGGGATAACTTGGCAGACGGAGGCGACGGTGGTTTACATGGTAGAGAGCCCGTGAGGGAGCCAACTCGCAGGGGACGTGGCGCGGTTGAGGACGGGCACGTGGAGGAACAACGAGGATGTGGCGACAGTAGGGAGCCTGGCAGGTGACGTGGACGGGTCGCAGCACAGCAAGGACTCAACCTGGCCGTTCAACGGCCGAGGCAAAAAGCAAGGTGGAGGTGGGGGATTTGACCCCGAAACCAACCCCCTTCATATCCGCGGTGACCAACCAACCCATCTAACTCGGCAAGTTGGTATTAAATTGGCCGATAGGCCATTTATGCAAGAAATTCGGGGCTCGACCCACTATATAAAGGGGTTTGACCCCTCTCCACAACACACAACCATAGCTCATTCTTAAGAGCTTGAAGGAGTCAGCTGAGCCCATAGGGAGTGACAGAGCCTTTTAAAAGGAATTAGTTGTGGAAGTCTTAATATTATTTTAGGAATTTATTGTAATAGTGACCTATTATTTTTATAAGGCACATTATTGTTATTGGGAGTTATTCAATATTACCCAATAGGCCCATAGCAACACACTTCATTCTGCAGAGTGTGGAGGATTGACCTGGATTTCCATAGGGCGTCGTACTAGCGTCTGAACACTGACCGAGTTTCCATAGGACTTTGTGCAGTGGAGGAAAGCATTGGGATCGAACTAACTTCAAAATCCGGAAAGTGTACTGGTGGTCGTGATAAGCTTCTTGTTCCCTATTGCATTATGTTTATCATACTTCGATTGTAGTTTTGTATTAGAATTGCAATCATTGAAGTAGATAATATATCGGTTCGATTACGAACATGGAGACGTAGGCTATTGCCAAACTCCATTATCAACTTTGTGTTTTCTACTGTGGTAGTTATTTTCTGTGCATTAGTTGAATTTTTAAACGGAGGAATTTTTTCGGCAAATACTAATAGCCTATAGGGGTCCGAGGTCAATTAAAATTTGATCTAGATTTTTGGATCAGCAGAATTCATGTTTAACATAGATTTGGAGAAATCCCTACTAGAGAAACTCAAGCCAAGGATAATGGGTTATACATCTGAGCAGGAAGTAGACTATAAAATCACTACTTTTAATTATAAGAGTAACCAGGACAATTTAGGTAGGAAACCAGTAATGGTTTAGGCCTTCAATCTTACACAAACAATCCCTGAATCTCTCTGAACAAAAAATGTAACCACACCAATAAAACAACACTTTATATATCGAGAGAGTGGCGAGATGAAATGATGTTGTGAGAGTGTTGTGTCACCTTTGAGATGAATGCATTTGGTTTGAGCTGAGCCCTTAGAGAGGTAGTTTTTACCTTGCATATCTATGACACAACAAGAATGCTAATTCAGCTTATACAGGGCCAAGATCATGAAGAAGTGACATTGGGCACGGATCAATGCGGAGGGCTTGATGAGCTTAATGCAACGGTTTTGCGAGGATGGCGAACATGCCCAAGCTAGTTGTATGGAAGATAGGGCTGTGTTGATTTCGGGAAAGTCAAGTCCTTTGTATGCTAAGCTGAATGTATTCAAATCCCCAACTCACCAAGTAAAGGAATCAACTTGCTAGATCTCATGAGGCAATTTTTGCATCTAGGGAGCAAAGGGCTATATATGTTCTCTTATACTAGAAATTCATCAGTGAAAATTTAGACCAATTGGGCTTCTTCTGCCAATCCAGGCTCTAATACCATACAAGAGTAACTAGGAGAATTTAGGCAAGAAACTAGTAATGGTTTAAGCCTTCAATCTGATACAAACAGTCTTGAATCTCCGTAGACACACATTTACCAACACACTAGCAAAGCAATAAACTTCTGTTAATCCCACTCTACATCCATGTATTACATGTCTACCTATAAAATAAGCTTTTACAATAATGCTCAAACAAATATTGTGTAATGTCTCTGAACAAACATTTTAAAATAATTTCGGATTCATTGGAAACCCTAGACAAAATTAATTAAAACTCATTTTTATTACAAAACCCTTGCGACAAAATTTCCAATTGCTGGAAATGATTTCTAAACCCTTGGAAAAATACAAATTTGTTGAATATAATAACAATTGTAAAATAAATACTGAAAACTGAATTTAAACCCTGATATCTGAATTTTATTTATTATTTTTAACTCAGAAAATTGAGAAAATTACAGCTAACTGTATACACCAAAATTCTTGGCAAATGACACTCCATATGGATGAAATAAACCAATTGTTGGCCCTAAAAACTGCAAATGATGGCATCCACCTATTGCAAATGATGTCAACCCTATAAATTTGTCCCTAATGGTGATGGCAGCCCTAGAAGTGATGCCCTAGTAGCTGTTAATGATGCTCTAACTTCTAAAATTGATATGAACTTGCAAATCGCTGATCTGATGCTCAAATGCTATCCCTGGGTGGATGCATTAGCAAATATAGATGAAAATATGATATTTCCTTTATTGATTTTGATGAAGATCTGAATTTCTGAATGATGCCCTAATTATTTAATCACTCGAAAGCTGATGTTGATGTAGATATGAAGCCCAACACTGCCCTAGTTGAAATGTGATAAAAATCAGATTTGAAGACCAAATGTGATTCTTAAATGGAATCACCACAAGGAACCGGAGCATTTTCGTCCCCAAACTCTTGTCTGCTAGAGGGTTTTCATCTCTGATGCTCCAACAAAGGGTTTTTCGTCTTCAGTGGTTGAAAGCTAAAGTGGAACGCTCAAACTTGCAAATCTAGATGAGTAAAAAATGATTGATAAAAGATATTTTTCCAAATGAACCCAATGCCCCTTTTTATAATTTCGCTTTCACATTTTTCAAGGAAAGACACCCATAAAGCAACTTCACCTACTTTTATTTTAATTTTGAGTTGTTTTGTCAAAATTTACATTTTTTTTCTAATAATAAAACATAAGTTTCCTTTTTTACTGGGGAAAATTTGATGAAGCGGGGAATGGTGGGACCTTTCTGGTGTCCTTTATGCAAAGAAGGATATGAAACTTTGACTCACCTTTTTCTCCAATGCCCTTTTGTTATGTCTTTATGGGATATTTTCGCTGATTGGCTTTTTGCAATTGGAATCCTTCTACGGACCTTGTGGAAATTTTTAGAGTGTGGAAATGATCGGTCTCTGACACACAGGATCTTAACAAAGGAGTATGGATCGCTATTTCTCTTATGTTGTGGAATATGTGGAAAGAGCGAAACAGACGCATCTTCAAATATGAAAATAGAGACATTTGGTATGTCAAGGAATTGATTTGAAACAATATGGTGGGAACTATTGAGCATAATGTGAAAATTCCTTCTCCCTTACCTGGCAAATGGAAAAACATGATACACAAGCTTAATTTGCAGGAAAATAAATTGAGGTCTGTTTCTAATACTAGATTATCGTGACCATGGCTCTAAGAAAATGGAAGCCTCCTCCCTTTGATTTTTTTAAACGAAATACTAATGGAGTAGCAAGAGGGAATCTGGGCCCAACTAGTATTGGAGGGATAGCTCATGACTCGATGGGAACCCCCCTCTTCTTCTTGGCTCATCAATTGGGTTACTTCACTAATAATGTGGTTGAAATCTTAGCAATTCAGTGAGCTCTCAAGGAAGTAACTAAATTGGGATGTCTTAGAATTATAATGGAATCTGACTCAAAGGTAATTATCCATCTTTTTTCAGCTAAACAACAACATAGGTCCAAAAATTGGAGAATTGCCAGGATTCAAGATAATATTCAGGTTATTGCTAGACAATTTCAGACCATCTCATATCAACATGTTCCTAGAGATTAGAATAAGGTGGTGGATGCATTGGCAAATTGGGATTTGGATCATCATAATTTGATCAACTTTGGTCCTTTTCCTTTGACATGGTCTCCAGAGAAGCGGAATTAGATTGAAAAGATCCTTAAGTTACATTCATCAGATGCATAAGTTGATGTTATGCTCTCTTTCTTGTTTCTTATGTTGTTGGAAATCTAAGGATAGATCACGGAATATGAGTATCATGGCTTGGCATTCTATTGTTAATATCTTATTCATAGTAATATAATTTTGTTTTAAAAAAAAAAAAAAAACATAAGTTGCCTTTTAATCATATAACATAATATACTTTTTGGCCACTTAAATTATTAATTTATTTCCCTTATTATAATATTTGGAAAAGGGGACATGTAATGTCCTCTTCAGGCTCAAATTTGAGGAATTTGGATTTTTCCCAAAACCCTAATGAAACATTGTTGGAAATGATGACAACCACTTTCAGAAACTTGATTTTTATGATTGCTAAATGATTTTATACAAGAAATAGGGCAGTGACCTGTTTTAGGTCCACCAAACCCTAAGTGACCTAGGTTAAATTCAGATTTCAACTTTTCCCACACACAAATTTTCAAAAATACATCAACAACATGAAACCCTTGATGAAATCATGCAAAATAAATGCTTCAACCATAAATTGCAGATTGTTGGAATTAATTAGTTCTCAAAAACAACTGAAACTTCAAAATTCCTTATTCTAAAAAATGTTTGGAGATAAAATGCAAACGATAGCTCAAAATGACTACAAAAATGGCAGCTATCAAACAAAATTAGAATCAGATTTTTCCAACCACAGAAACCTATTGAAAAGTGATCCCGAAATCTCCAAATGGGTAGATCAAGCTGGAAATGAATGTGGCATCCCCAAAACAACATGCCGTAACTGGAGTTTGTGCCCTAACACGGATGGAAACCCTTGCCATTCTGATTTTTTGAATTTTAAGCTCACTTGTGACTCCCAGATGAAGCCACCAATGCAACAAATGAGGGTTTTTGTCCCCAAGTGTTGTAACTATTGACGGTTTTCATCCTCAAATGCTGAAAATGAGATTTCAATGCTCCAATTTCCAAAAGAGAAGTATTAAATTCACTAGATGATCCTTACAATGAGCTCCAACATTTGCTTTTATATTCATTTCTTTCTTTTTCATTGTGGAGCACACTATATGGGACTCTTTATTTCTTTTTAAACATTTACTTTTCCCCTTTTTAGTTCTCCTTTTGGGTTGCTCCACTTGGGCATCTAAAAATAATTTAAATGCATTTTTTCCTCTTTTTGATAATTTAATTAAAGTGCCAATAATTAAAATTACTTTAGCACTTAAATTAAATTGTTAATTTACGTCCTTCCTTTTCCTCCTTTTAGCCGATTGAGAATAACGAAAATAGGCTAAGGGTCTTCTTTCTGCTTTAGTATTTAAAAATACATTTTATACTTAATAATAATATTATTAAGTTGCTCATAAATAGAGAGTTATCTGGGCTCAACTTAAAAATATTATAAAATATTTATAATTTAGAAAATGGGACATTACAGTCCTCTCTCTCCAAATTTGCTTTCCCTCAAGAAAATGCAAGCTCCCTTCTTCACTCCTTGTTCCCTTCTGCAAATACCAAGATCCCAAAGTAACCTTAGGAACTCTTTAGAGTGTGGGAAAAATTCAGCAACCTCTTCCACCTTTGCTGCAACATACTCTTCATCCTTTGCTTGGGATGAAAACAAACTCAGCTGCTCCCACTCATGCTTTTCATGTGCGATGATCATTGTACTCTCCTTAGATATATACAAACAATGCACTCTTTGACTCATAAGAGTCTTATTATCAACACTCATATAGGTTGTTCCAACACGTGTAAGGTGCTTGCATGACTTCAAAATGGATGCCATGATGATTTGTTTCAACTGCACCCTTTCCCTAGGTTGTTCTAGCACTTTGACAATGCCATAACAACAGCAAATTTGGTCTCCTTTTGCCCCATTCAAGGGTGTGAACCATGTAGGAGATGAAAATTCTCTTGGAAGTAAGTTCATCAATGAAATATCAGTACTGTAGGGGCTGAAAATGCTCTTGAGATCAACATGGAAGTTGGACAATTGTGGCATGGCTGTCCCAAATTTTGAATCTGCACATAGAGCAAACATGTCAATGAAATTAAAAGCTCCCAACATCACTCCCTCAACCGTTTCATCATGCCTCATAGGCATGTTATTCAATCCTCTTCTCATGTTTGCATCTTCCTCAAAATTCCCATTCATGTGATGGACTCCCAAAGATCCATTTTTGCTGCCCCAAGCATGGTCCGTAGTTAGCACTGTTGCGTTTTCTTGCTCTACAATTAGTTTTGTGGCGGCTGGAAACTCTGTCTATAAAAACTGCAAACAATCCCTCATTGATGGTAGGCGGAAAATCCTTACACCTTGTGGCTGAAAACACTTTTGTGACTGTCATAAAAATTGTTTAAGGGGCTGGTTCTGTTGTAAACAACAACAATAAATAATAGGACAACAATTGCCATCCTTTAAATTCTTCAAATCAAAATATTCAGAAATGACAGTCATATAGGGGCTGGGATCAACCATATAGTGGCTAAATATGCTTCAACAATATCAACAAACCGAAGATTACTCAAGTGTATGACTGAGACTACTTGTATGGTTGCATACAAAATGTTAAGTTGGCTGGAAATATAGGTGGCAACAACTCTACAGCCCAAAAATATTGAAGTTTTTTGTAAAAATACCTCCTCCTTGAGTTCTCCTTCACACCATGTGACTGAAAACACTTTTATGGATGTTATAGAAGTGTGAAAGAAGTTGGTACTGTTGCTGGAAACAACTAAAAGATGGGTACAACAGCTGTCATACATGACACACTTTGCCAAACTCAGCCATGTGAGTGATATGGGGGCCGAACACAACCCTTCTTGGACCACTTCCCATATCAAGTATCTTGTTGTCCCAGAAATGATGACTATACTCATAGCCTTGTTCTTGGAAAATTGATTCTCCGGCATTTCATTAGAATGCATGACATAGTTCATAGGGGTCCTCATGAACTTCTTTTCTAGCGAAATACATGAGGTAAAGAATTTATTAAAAATAGAAACATTGAATGCCTCAAAGACCTTACACTTCTTGTATCTTCAAAGATCACCCAGATCCCAAACTTCCATGTACAAGTAATTTGGAACTTGCATGAAAGGGTCTATGTGCCCTTTTCCCCTCATATTGTTCTTCACTCAATCACCTTTTTCACTACATTTTCCATGATGACCACAAATTCGTTGTGATATATTATGAAGAATGAAGATTGACATATGATCAATCTTTTTAACATACTGCCATAGTAGGAAGTAACAAATCCACAACACTTTTATACCTTTGGATGTTCTCAACTTGTTCACTTTCCTTTGTCGGATGAAGATTGGTTGAAATATTTTCAACACTTTCAACCTTGTGACTCATAATTTTTGAGTTAGGACTAGCATTCTCCTTCACCTTCGATTCTTCTTATTCAACGAGTGAAGCTCTTTCCGCTTCGACTCCATCCATATTTTGTTGACACATGCACGGAGCATCAGTATGGTTACCATCAAATTCATGTACACCATCAACTTGCTTCTTATTGATTGTTTTGAAAATTCCAGCAAGCTGAATGTCAACATTATCATCCTGAGAGTTGGCTTCAACCACCAAATTTTCTCCACAATTTTACAATTCAAGTTTTTCTTCTTTCCTTGGCTCATCTCCTTTGGCTAAAGTAAGAGCCTTCACATTATTAACCTTGTCAAGTGCCTTTAGAATGTTTGGAAGATGGATAAGGGCCTCTTGGAAAAGATCCTCTTTCCATTTGGTACCTTTCATCTTGTCCTCAATCTTAGAATAATTCTCATGATGATCAAAACATTGTAAGGACATAGTATGAGGGTGATAACAATAAATCCTTTCCATGGAGATAATCAAATTGCTTACCATTAGTTGCTGACATGAAAATTTCAGTAGACTGAAAAAAATCAATATTATTGATGAGGTGCTTTTCTCATGTACATGCCTTCCCACAAAGTCTTCCTAGAACTCCACCTCATAAACTTAATGGTTTGAAGGGAAAATTGCTATTGTTTATTCTTTTCTGCCACCTTCATATACTACCTCTTTTCTCAGTTTTTGTAGGGGTTGTTTTGCTTAGATGGATATCAATTTAGCTTCTCTAGCTCTTCTTAGCCATTCATAACACCTTTGTCGGGTCTTCATTGCATCTTTTGCACTTGAAAACCTAAATTCTCTTTTCTCTTTAACCCCAACATTTTAATCATTCGAATCCATACCTTTTCCTTTGGAGGACTCTTCCTATTCAAATTGCATGGTGGACTCCTCTATAGGTTATTCCTTCTCAATCTCCAACATTTTTGATAGCTCTTTTTCCTCATGCTCCACCATCAAAATGTCTCCCATAGCATTGTAATGTCCCCTTTTCCAACTTGAGAGCATGATCTTGGACTTCTTGCCATTCCATTTTCCATGGCAATGAAGTGGAGTGAGCAGGAAAAGGAAGTGAACTCTCATTGCACTTTTATTTTCTAATTTTTAATGTTTCTTTTTGGTGTTTTATTCATTTTAGCAGGTCGGCTGGGTTTGCTGGCTTTTAAAAGTAACTTAAAGGTTAAATAAGCTTTGTAGGGGGCCGGCCTTGCCTTTTTGGCCTTTGGCGCCAAAATAAATATATTAAAGGAGATCATGGACATCATTTACATCATTTACTTTGGCGAATTTTATCTAAATTGGACTTGTGGGTTGTTTGCTCATTGTTCTTCCACTCTTGGGCGAAAATCCAAGTGTGTGGCATCTTCCAAGAATGACAAAAACCCTTTTTGTGGTTAGTTGGGGGATGGAAACCCTCCTTGTTTAGCTTGAAAGAATATTGCAGATTTGAGAAGTCATAATCAGATTTTTATATGCAATATTGAGCCTCTCCTTTGTGGGGCGACTTGCATTAGTGTATGGTTAGGTGCCATCTAGGGCACGGAAATCAGATTTGAATTCATAATTGGCTTCCTTATTATTTATAAGGATGGAATCAATATTTACGTGTGGAGTTTGGGGTTTCTAAACCCTCATTTCATAATATTTATCGCAGCTATACTTCACTAGTTTTTAATTAATTTCTAGTAGTGTTTTGGATCATATTTCCTAATGAATATTGGTTTGGTGGATGCCTGAAATACTTATATCTATTCTGGCAAAGTTGTTGAAGAGTTTTGAGTGTTTTGCATGCATTTTTGTACCGTTGTTCCAAAAATCTGATTGATGTTCAAATCTGGATTTTATTTTCAGCTTGCTGGTTTAGAAATCAGATTTGATAATATTTGGGTTTGTGTTAATTCCCTACTTTTTAGTTTCAGCCCCTGAAAGGGATACTATAGTGGTATCAAAGCTCAAGATTTTCCTAGCCTGAGGGTCCTTTGTGGGAAGAAATCATGTACATATTGATGAAGGTGTAGGAAAGACTAACGGATGCCTCAGACTCTCTTGCTTCCACCATGCAAAACCTATAAAGAGGAAGGACATTCAAGGAAGAGCATAGGGTTTCAAAGGTCAACAAGGTGGCAACTAGCTTTGAGGACTATCAAAATCTTTCAGAGGATATTCGTGATGCCCTATCATTTTCTGAGTTTGTAGGGCAAAGAAAAGATAGAATGGGATTTGGAACTTGGTCCAAGCCCCGAGCCATGCACAAGGGTCATGGGAAGAACATCCCAACCCTAGAGGAAAAGAGCCCCATCTTGTGGGAAAAGCAAGGAGAAACTACAAAGTTGGTTGAAGAGGAAGCCAAATTTCCAAGTTCGCTAGGAGAGAAGAGGCATGATCATTCCCCGAAGGTTAAGAAAGAGGAAGGTATATTGCCATAGCTGGTTATGGAGAGGGAACAGCCCTTGGGAAAATTAGAACTCCCCAATCCTCTTGCCACAGTTGATCTCTTGGCTGGTTTTCCTAACAACACCTTAGTGACACAAGAGTTTGATGACGTAGTGAAGCACGAGCCAAGGATAAGAAGCACAATGAGCATACAACTCAAGATCTGAACCTTGGAAGAATGGGAGCCATGAGGAATGAAGATTGAGTCCTTACTCCCATTTTTGTCCCGAATGGTCACCATTATGAGATCATTATCGATCATTGTTTGATTAATACTGATAGAATTTCAACATGTGATGAATCTAGGGTGGCAAAGAAGAGTTGTGAGAAAGAAGGGAAAGCGTAAGCGATGGGTGAAACCCATTTCTCAAGGATACATGATAATAGTCAGTTTGCTGGTCTGTTTATGACAGAAGACAATAAAGATCCAAAATATGAAGAATTAGACTTTCGTAAGAGCCACAAGGACATTCCAAGCACATGTGAACAAGGTATGTTGGTTGTGCAAAGGGAGAAAGCTCCAAGTATTGAAGAGGATCCGGAAAAGGCTAATGGCACTCTTGCTACCTTGAAAGGAGCACCTAGTTATCATTCATTTTGTATGAAAAGTAAAATATTGAGGTCTATTCATAATGACCCATCAGTTGGTCATCTGGGTTACTTTAAGACAAATTTCGCTTTAGGAACAAGGACTAAGATTGAAGTGACAAAAGGTAACCCTCTTTCCAAGGCCCACGGTATGCATGCAAAGCTAACTATTTTCTCTTTTAGTTTGGTTGGCAATCCGCTTGATATACTTATGTTTGGAAGAATAATTTGGGGTTGTGTTGATGATATCTCAACAAGTCTTATATGGTCGAGAAGATTGGAGAAATCTCTCCATAAGGATCTTGATGAGGTGGCTGGTCTATTCCTAAGAATAGTCAAAGGGAGGTTATTTGAGGGAATACTCATCCTTAACAAGAAGCCAAAGGTTACCCAAGACAAGCACCAACAACTTGGGAACAAATACAATAATGAATAGACCCCATCTGGCAAGGAAATCATGCCAAGAAAGAGTGTTGATTTAAACTCGGAAATTCTAAGCCCTAGGAATATTATGGACAATCTAGGGTATGAAGATATTTCAGTTTTTGCCAACATATCATTTCATATTTTCTACCATGGACAGATGGTTAGGAGTACTCATGTCTCATGTATGTTGTATCCTCCTTTGTCACCACGGATTGAATACCTTTCTGCACATAATACTTCATGGGGTGAGGAGGTAAGAAGCACTTTTTGTAGTAAAAAACATATAAACACTTGGGCTCAATTTCTAAGGTGTTTCCGCAAGTGGCATTTAGGTGCTATGACGAATCCTTCAAAAGGAGGCATATCTGATTTTAAAATCATTATGGAAGGGAACTCTATCATGAGGTATTTGGGTCATAATGGTGGTTCTAATTTTTCGTTTCTTATGTGGTTAACCCTTTGTGTAATGTACCTTTTTCCCACCTAAGAGCTAGAAATTAGTCTTCTTGCCATCCCTTCTCCATGGCAAAGAAGAAGAAATGAAGCAGAAGACCCTTGAGCACTATATAATATATTTTATCTAATAATATAATGTTTTCTTTAGTGTTCTTTTCTTCTATTCAGGTCGGCCTTGCCTAATTATGTTTTGGCGCCAAAGGAAAGATATAAAAGAAGAAAAGGGAGTTCATTTGCACTCTAGCTTGGCGTATTTTCTCTATACTTGCGAAGAGAGCTTGTTGCTCCTTAGTCTACCACTTGGGGACGAAAACCCTCATGTGAAGTCTCTTTAAGGACGAAAACCCTTCATTAGACTTGGGTGAAGGACGAAAACCCTTCATCACCATTTTGCATTGAAGAAGGAAGCCGATTTGAAGACCTTTTTGGAATTTCCAGCAGTGATACTATTTTTCTAGGGTGGAGTGACCTACCTAGCGTAGGGTTTGAGAATATTGGCAAGGAATTGGACAAATCTGGTTTTGTAATCTTATTTGCCATAATTTTAAAGGCCGGAATCTTGAATTGCATGATTTTTGGAGACTTCTATATCTATATTTCATAATTAATTTGTGGCTGCAATTTCCAATGTTCATTTCATTTCCAACAGTGTGTTTTCAATTTGTATTGATTGTATTTTCTTCTAAAAATCATAAAAAACAAATAAAAAGTATTGGCAAGCTGTTTGGGTGTGTTTCATGGTATTTTTGGCATCTTTTTGAACTAGTATAAGTCGCTGGTTTTTATCTACAGTCTCCTGCAATTTTCAGTTTCAGTTTCAAAAGGGTTATTATAGTGGTATCAAAGCTTGATCTTCAAAAGGCATAGGGTTTGGAAACGAAGGAAAGATGGCTGGTCGTGACTCCCAAGAAGCTAAGATTGACAAATTAATTGCCGGCCAAAAGAGACTTGCAGACACTATGGAATTCTTAGCACTTCCCCTCCAAAGAATCATTGAACCAAGGGTCCAAAATGGTGAAGGGAGTTTGAGTGGGGAAAACAATGCCACGTGACCTAATGATCCATCCTGAGGATCGAGTTGGAAGCCCAATTTCATCCCCAGAGAGGAAGCCATACAGGGTGAAGAGCCAAGATCCATGGGTAGAAGAAATATTACAACGAGCTATGAGGAGTATATGGCTTTGTCTAGAGAGATCCGTGATGTTATTTCCCTTGCCGAGTTCATGTGTTTGGATAGAGGAAGATCTAGGCCCAAACCTAGGCATGCCTTACCACATAGAGAGGTACAAAGTGCTTTGGGTAAGTTATCTTTTTCTACATTTGATGGATCTTCAAAAGGTACCGCTAGGACATGGATTCAAAAGTTGAATACTTATTTGTCATTGAAGCCTATGTTAGAAGAAGATGCCATTAAATTTTCTACTCTACATCTTGAGGGCATTGCCCATGAGTGGTGGTTTCATGGACTTGTGACTCAAGGGCATGGTGAAATTCATGCCTATGATGAGTTTTGTCAAAGGCTCTTTGATAGGTTTGATAGAATGGATCCGGAGATACATTTCCGTGAGCTTGCCCAATTAAAACAAGAGGGTACCGTGGAGGAATATGTGGCTAATTTGTAGAGGCTTTCCGTAATGGTAACGGATGTGGTGGAAAGAAGGCTTATTGTGCTTTTCGTAGAGGGTTTGATTGAGCTCCAAAGGGGGTTAGTTCGTGCATTTGACCCCTTTTCTCTACAAGAGGAAATAAAGAAGGCTCTAGATTTGGATGGTGCTGCCCCAAAATCAGAAGCAACCAGCAGTGTTTCTAAGGCCAATTGGAGAGGGGAACAAGTCCCTAAGAAGACCAAGAGCATCTCTTTGGACCAGAGAAAGAAACCTCTACCAAAAGTGCCTCATGTTCATACGGATCTGCATAAAACCCGCCTTGAAAAGGAAGCAAAAAATGAGCTACGAAGGAAGAACTTGTGCTTTTCATGCAAGGATCCATGGACTTTAGGACACCGTTTCTTGGGTAAAGGTAAGGTTCATTATATTGAAGTAATTTCAGATTGTGATGATGATGATATTGTTGATGAAGCCAAGCAAAATGATGTCATGGTAGAAGAAGGCATTAAGAAACTTAAAGGAACTCTTACTACATTATCTGGAGCACCTAGGTATAACCCATTTTGTGTAAGGGGTGATCTTCATGGCCAAAAGGTAACGGTTTGATTGATAGTGGAGCTACACATAATTTCATTGATGAAAATTTGGTGAAGAAATTGAAGTTGAAGGTTGAAAATTTCAAGGGATTTAATGTGACGGTTGCAGATGGTTTCATACTTCCTTGCACAAAGAAGATATCTCAGCTCACACTCACCTTGGGAGGACACACGGTAAGGGATGATTTCTATAATATTAGCATTGATGAATCTGCTTTGGTTTTGGGTGTGCAATGGCTTCATTCTTTAGGAGAATTTTCTCAAAATTATCAAAGCATGGAGCTGAAATTTAAGGTGGATGACAAAGAGGTAGTATTGCATGGTATGAAAGGAGGAATTCCACAAATTGTGACAATGAAAAGCATGGAAAGAACCTTCAAAAAGGGGCAGGTTGCTTGGGAAGCCCTTTGCTTGGTAAGAGCTAACTCTTCTTCTTCCATTCAATCTAATTTTCATGAGGATGTCCAGCCCATACTTGATAGGCATGCTAAATTTTTTAATGAGTTACCTCATGGGCTACCACCGGATAGGGGATTCCAACATGTTATTGAGTTGGAACCGGGTACAAAACCAGTCATAACAACTCCCTACCGCCATCCACGTATTTACAAGGAAGAAATTGAGAAAAAAATCAAAACATTGTTGGATATGGGGTTAGATACAATGTTTTAAAAATCAGAACCGGACTTGGAACTGGTCGAGGGTTGGACCGGACCGGAACTGGAACCGGACCGGTTCAAACTCTATGAACCGGTTTACTAAAAAACACATAAAAATTACATTTTTAAAGAAAGAAATATATTTGAAAAATTAGAAACCATGATGCCAACAATTACACACAAAATATGCAAAGTTTGCTCATGTATATAGTGATAGTTGGAATACTCGCACTCGGCAAATACTTGGCAGACCCCAAAAAAACAAAACTCGGCAATATTCGACCAATACTCGGGAATACTCGGCAACTTAAAAAATACTCAAATTTCTTTAAAAAAACATAAAATTGCAGCCAAAACCATGTATTTGCAGTGTTTTCTTTCATTGCTATTAATGCTTTCTTTTTGTTGGGAACTTTACGATAGCCTTCAGTCTTGTGTCTGAGGATACGCAAATTGGAGTTTAAACACAAAAAAGACTCTTAAAATAGCAAAAAAAAAACCTATGCATCTGTTGATAACTTGATATGTGAAGTCAACATTTGAATAAGTAGGTCGCGACCAAGTTGGTAGGTGGGACGATTAGTTCGAGCACGGGAGAATACTCGCCGAGTTTTGGAAAGCTATCCAGTATTTTTAATTACTAATCTGTCTACAAGCAATCAAAGCTCATGATTCTTTCAAAAGATTGCAAGAAGTTGCTTGGTCCAAAAAGGTACAAAAATGGATTTTATGAAAATAAAAAAAATATTGCCATCAATGCGTAGAGCTCGAGAAAATATATACTTTTAGAGAAGATGACACCTAAAACGGAGCCATAGAATGAAAGTTATGGCACATGCAAGTTTTTGCTGCTACATCTTCCCGGACCCTTTCCAAAAATGGCAAATTTTTTTCCATCCTTGCGTTTTTTTCAAAAAAATTATCCAAAAAAGGAAAGAAATGTTGACTCGGCCGGTTCAGGATGAAACCGGACCGATTTGACCGGTTTTAGCCCAAACTGGCCGGTTCCGTACGGAACCGGCCGGTTTGGACTAAAACCGGTCAACCGATCCGGTTTACTAAACGGTTCGTGCTTTAAAATGTTAAACCGGTCAAACCGGCCGGTTCCGGTTCCGGTTTGACCGGTTTTTAAAACACTGGTTAGATAAGGCCTTGTTCCAGCCCTTATGCTTCTTTGGTTTTATTGGTCAAGAAGAAGGATGGCACTCTAAGAATGTGTGTTGATTATTGTGTCCTCAACAAGAAGACAATTAAGAACAAGTACCCCATCCCAAGGATTGATGAACTTATAGATGAATTACATGGAGCACTTTATTTCTCCAAAATAGATTTGAGGTCCGGGTACCACCAAATAAGAGTTAGAGAAGATGTGCACAAGACTGCTTTTAGATGTCACTTTGGGCACTTCGAATTCCTTGTCATGCCATTTGGTTTGACCAATGCTCCGACCACATTCCAATCATGTATGAACCACATCTTTGGTAAGCAATTAAGGAAATTTGTGCTTGTGTTCTTTGATGATATTTTGATTTATAGTAAATCTTGGGAAGAGCACCTACAACACTTGGACATAGTGCTGGAAATTTTGGAGCAGCAGTCTTTATATGCAAAAAAGTCTAAGTGTGAGTTTGGTATGCATGAGATTTTGTACTTGAGGCATGTTGTCAATGCACACGGAGTTCATGTAGATCAAAGTAAGATCCACTCAATCTTGAATTGGCCTACACCAACCAGCATTACACATTTGAAAGGATTCTTGGGATTATGCTCATACTACAGGAAGTTTGTGAAGAGATTCTCACAAATTGTAGCTCCTTTGACTTCTCTAACAAATAAGGATGCTTTCAACTGGTCAAAATCAGCCCATGTAGCCTTTGAAGAGCTGAAAAAGGAAACGTGTTCTTGTCCGGTTCTTGCTGTTCTGGATTTTTCTAGGCCATTTGAGCTTGCATGTGATGCTTCCGGTGAAGGTATAGGTGCAGTTTTGATGCAAAATCAACACCCTATTGCTTTTGGAAGTAGAAAATTGAAGGAATATGAGAAGAAGCTTTCCATTTATGATAAAGAAATGCTTGCCATCATGCATGCCTTAATCAAGTTTAGGAAATATTTGATTTGTGGGAGATTTGTAGTCAAAACCGACCACAATAGTTTGAGATTATTTCTCCATCAAAAGGAATTGAATGACCGACAACAAAGATGGGTAAGTAGACTCCAAGCATTTGATTTTGACATTGAGTATGTGAAGGGAAGCAAAATGTGGTTGTGGATGCCTTGTCTAGGAGGCCACTTTCTCCATTGGGAGATGAAAGATTTCAAAGGGAAGAAGAAGAAACAGTTGGGGCAGCGAATGTGATGGTTTGCAATTGCCTGGGGACAAGCAATCTTGGGGAGGGAGGACTGTAATGTCCCTTTTTCCTACCTAAGAGCTGGAAATTGGTCTTCTTGCCATCCCTTCTCCATGGCAAAGAAGAAGAAACGAAGGAGAAGACCCTTGAGAACTATATAATATATTTTATCTAATAATATAATGTTTTCTTTAGTGTTCTTTTGTTCTATACAGGTCGGCCTTGCCTAGTTATGTTTTGGCACCAAAGGAAATGTTGGCTAGATTTCCTGCATTACTGAAAACCTAGGCAGTCATGAGATAAATCTACCTCATTTACCGGTGAGGCTCCCGTGTCAGATTTGTCAATTAAAATATGCTAGTATCTATATGGGGTTTTACTTTAACTATTCAACTCATGAACCATAGTTGTATAGTTCTGCAGGAAGTAAGCAGCGATTTAAGAAAGGAAATATTTATAGAAGAAAGAAGTAATAAAACACATGGAAGAAATGGGGAATATATGCAACTCAATCAATAGATAATAGAGTTGATTGCATGCACATAGAAGAAACCAATAGATATAAACACACAAAATTATAAGCAAAGGCAACTCCATAGCTAAATCTAAAATAACGCAAAGTTTATTAGAAGATCTAAGATAGAAAGCTAGAAACAGAATACACCGTGACACAAAGTTCTCCGGAAACCTGCTCCTCTATATTCCTTTGCTTCAAGTGGCTATCAGGGATTTCAGCACAAAGTCTGGAACACAAGAATGCTGCTTACAAATTATCATTCTGTAACCCGTAGGTTCTTCCTCTACTTATAGAATTTAGAGGGGCAATTACAAGTAGGAAGCTTTGAGTGAACTGGCACATGTGGAAGTCGGAAAGGAAACAACTGGCAATCTCCCTCCTGGAATTCCTCTTTGCATGACATGCATGGTTTGTAACTGAAAATAGAACCTTTTATTTTGCACATCTGCCACCTATTTCCAAGTAGTTGACTTCTTCAAGTAATGGATTTTAAACCAATGACTTAAGTTTTATAATTTAATTGATCGCTCAATTATTTTTTCAGAGGAAATAAGAGAAAGATGAAGAAAGAGGAAAGCTGCAGTCTTGTCCTTTTTCATATTTTGCATGAAGCTGATTCAAACTGGATCTGGAAGTAGCTGTATCTGGAAGTGACTGTGATTTTCTTGCGGGTATTGCCTTTGGCATGTCTTCCTTCTTATCCTTGAAGCTTTTGTAGTTCTTCTCCAGTACATGCATCAGTGCAATGTTCGCCGTAAATAACTCATTATTTTTATTTTTAATTGCATATGAGCAATTAAAAATTCTGGAAAGCACTCCGGGTGAATGCAACTTCAATGAAGGCTTCAACTGGGAGATTGGAAGCACATGCAAAAGATCCTGGAAGGAATTTTCCACGCACTGACTTCTCCACGGGCTGTGTTCGAAACAAGAGGATGAAGCCTTTGTGCTAGAAGCTTTTGCAATTATGAGATCTGGATCTAGATGTGAGCCTATTGACTTCAGCAAATCTAGAAGCTACACATGATTTTGCTGAGCTTTCTCTTTCATCCCGCTTTGCCATGGCTGGAGCAATCTTTATCTGAGCAATTCTTTTTCTCTTTATTCGGTCGAAATTCTTCACAACCGGTGCAGATCTGGATATTTCTTCAGATTCGAAGGTAATGTTCAATGTATTGGACATTGATTTAAGCTCCCCTTTTCTTATAAAAGCACCTGTAATGAATTCCTACAATTAATTCAGACAAAGATGGCAACCAGAACATGAACACTGGATTTTAATTATAAAAATCTGCATATATCAAGCTTGCTGCCCCAAATTTTGATGTTTTATTTGCATGCAAAGCAAGCATGAATTTTACCATCTTCACCTGGGCACCTGTATCACTTATGCAAACAATTATCCAGACACAAATCAACCTCTTTCAACCCGTGCGCCAAATTTGGAAGCTTTTAGCATTAATTTCACTTTCTTTTGAGCAAAAAATCCTCTCCAAATGGGGCGCACTTTTCCTCTGGGCTGCACTTCTCTGCCTTTGAATTAATTAATTCATCCTTATGGCAGCCCCTGCTTATATAATTTTCACAATTCTATAATTAATTAATGCCTTTCCTATTCATGGCAATTAATTAATTATTTAATTCTTTAAATGGGGCGCCTATTTTGTGCATGCTTTGGATTCCATTAAATAAATTAAATTTATTTAATTTTAGCTCTCTGCTTCCAGTTAACTCAAGCCTTACAGTATGCTTTGACCTTAGCCACTGAAAATAGGAATTACTTAAATCAATTAATACTTTAAAAGGTATTATTCCTCTCCCAAATGGGGTGCACTTTTTGACATGAGGGGGGCTGCATTAAATAAATTATATTTATTTAATTTTAGAATTCTATTTTTAAATTCCCTTACCTTCTTCTTCTTTGTTGACTTTTCTCCATGCTTGGACACCAAAATTGGGTGAATAAACATTAATAAAAATTATTTAAATGCATTATTATTCACCCAAGGTGGGTCGCACTTTTTGGCATGGCAATTTCTATTTTTAAAAGTCAATTGACAATGGGATTATTTACCTTGCAAGGCAGCTCCGAAAATCCCATGATCCACTTAAGCTGTTTGACTTTCATAATGGGATTATTTACCCTGCAAGGCAGGTAATAAAATCCCATTAATACCTTAAGTGATTTTTCTTTTATTTCACAATGGAAATTTTTACCCTGCAAGGCAGGTAAGAAATTCCCGCCTGCCTGTTGCCTCTGATTTTCCCATTGTGACTTAAGTGGCGTTAATTTCATGGGAAAAAGTACCCTATTCGGCAGGTACAAAATTCCCACCTACCTGCTGCTTCTAAAAATCCCATGATTCACTTCAAACCCTCTTTTTCCAAAAATGTGGCCAACCTAGAAGAAGCTTTTTGGTGCACGACTTCGTCTTTCCAGAGAGAACTAGACCTCTTGTGGCAAATTCCTTATGGCACAACGTGCATAGGTGATCTCTAGATACTCCACGCCAAGAATCAGGCCAAACCGGAAAAGGAATTGATCCAGAGAAATTTCACAGAAAACGAAACGGGAAAACACAAAAACACAAAACGTTGCCAAAAGTCACAAATAAATCCCAAGATTCATTCTTGGTTAAAACCCTATTGGTATATGGGAATAATGATATGTACGATCACAACAGGGTTAAACCGGAGCACAAATTGCTTCAAACGGGGCTTAAAATAATTAAATATAAATTTCCCGCAAGCAAACCCCAGTGACAGAATAAAACAATTTTGGGCATCTGGGTATTTGGCGAAAATGGCTAATATGATTATCTGGGATTATCCTGACACAATACAGACACTTTCTGGCAATAAAAACACACGACCCATTATTTTAAAAGTACGAAATTTTTTACATGGGGTAGTCTCAGATTTCAGGGTGAAATCTGGGGACACCAGGAAAGATATAAAAGAAGAAGAGGGAGTTCATTTTCACTCTAGCTTGGCGTATTTTCTCTATACTTTGGCGAAGAGAGCGTGTTGCTCCTTAGTCTACCACTTGTAGACAAAAACCCTCATGTGAGGTCTTTTGAAGGACGAAAACCCTTCATTAGACTTGGGTGAAGGACGAAAAACCTTCATCACCATTTTGCATTGAAGAAGGAAGCTGATTTGAAGACCTTTTTGAAATTTCCAGCAGTGATACTATTTTTTTAGGGTGGAGCGACCTACCTAGGGTAGGGTTTGAGAATATTGGCAAGGAATTGGACAAATCTGGTTTTGTAATCTTATTTACCATAATTTTATAGGCCGGAATCTTGAATTGCATGATTTTTGGAGACTTCTATATCTATATTTCATAATTAATTCGTGGCTGCAATTTTGAATGTTTATTTCATTTCCAGTAGTGTGTTTTCAGTTTGTGTTGATTGTATTTGCTTCTAAAATTAAAAAAAACAGATAAAAAAATATTGACGAGCTGTTTGGGTGTCTCATGATATTTTTGGTATCTTTTTGAGCTAGTATAAGTCACTGGTTTTTATCTAGAGTCTGCTGCAATTTTCAGTTTCAGATTTGCATTTATAATATTTGGCAAAACCCTCAAAAGGGTTATTACACTTTGTTCTATAAAAATGATAGAGTTAGAAGGAATGGGCAGCAATATGCATCAAATTATCAAAAAGGAATTGGTGAGAAGGATGGAACCAAGCAAGGATGGTTTTAAGGTCCTCGTGATCACCAAAACTATTGAAACGTATCCTCTTTACATAAGGAAGTTACCTCAGCCCACTGTCCCCATGAAAAGGTATGAGTTTTGCATTGACTTATTTGTTCTAAATTAAACGGAGTCACACATTGTTTTTGGGGATCAAGAGCTCATAATTTTAGGGAAAATCAACCTCAAAGTTCACAAGGGAGAGCTAGGATTCCATTTGCAAAATGAAGAAATCAAAATTCTTGAAATCCGGGAAGGGAAAGGAAGGAATGGTAAGCAAGGGAAGGCTGATTTCACTTGTAGACCTGCTGTTCTTAAATTTCCAGCCTATGTAAGTCGATTTTTAGCTCCTACTGTACTCACGAATTTATTTATTTTCCATTAGATTTCAGTTTGGGAGTTGTTATGTCATGGTT
The DNA here is from genome assembly GCA_019776745.2 of Taxus chinensis. Taxonomy (NCBI): domain Eukaryota; kingdom Viridiplantae; phylum Streptophyta; class Pinopsida; order Cupressales; family Taxaceae; genus Taxus; species Taxus chinensis. The sequence goes on from CM034156.1 coordinate 23,098,479, forward strand.
ATAGAGATGAGTTTGCAAAAATCAGATTGGAAGCTTCCATTAGCAGCCATAAACAACAGTGTATTTTCAATTTTTGAGAGCATTCCATCATGAAATAATGAGGAAGGAAGATTTCAGTTGAACGGAGGGAATAAATCAGATTTGATAGCCTCATTTGGAATAGGGTTCCATGTGAATTATGACCATGGTGAATTGTTTTCAGCCCCTCCCCAAACTGATTTGCATTTGGCAGTGAGAGTGATAGCTTGTCAAGCTGATTATGCATCCATTTCTTGCCTTATGCTGGAAACGACATCAATTTGTAGGGTTTTTTGTACAACTGAGCATGCAAAAAATGGAAGTACCATTGTTGTTTTTGAAGTAGAAAAAGATGAAGACTTCCATGAAGAAAGGGGAAATAGAGGTATGAGTTTGTTTGGGTTGAAGCTCCTTCATCTAACCGGCACAAGGCCCAGATTATGGGAGCACTACAATTTGTTCCTTCACCCTGACATGATGATGCTTGGGCACATGAGTTTGCAATTGCTTGAGGACAAACAATTTTGGGAAGGGAGGATTGTAATGTTCCCTTTTCCAACTTGAGAGCATGATTTTGGACTTTTTGTCATTCCCTTTTCCATGGAAACAAAGTGGAGTGAGCAGGAAAAGGAAGTGAACTCTCATTACACTTTTATTTTCTAATTTTTTACTGTTTCTTTTTAGTGTTTTTTTTATTTTAGCAGGTCGGCTAGGTTTGGTGGTCTTTAAAAGCAACTTAAAGGTTAAATAAGCTTTATAAGGGGTCGACCTTTCCTTTTTGGCCTTTGGCGCCAAGATAAGGATATAAAAGGAAATCATGGACATCATTTGCATCATCTACTTTGGCAAATTTTATCTAAATTGTACTTGTGGGCTGTTTGCTCATTGTTCTTCCACTCTTGGGCGAAACTCCAAATGTGTGGCATCTTCCAAGAAAGATGGAAACCCTTCTTGTGGTTAGTTGGGGGACAAAAACCCTCCTTTCTTGTTTGGCTTGAAGGAATATTGTAGATTTGAGAAGAAGTCATAATCATATTTTTATATGCAATATTGAGTCTCTCCTTTGTGGGCCGACTTGCATTAGTGTATGGTTAGGTGCCATTTAGGACACAAAAATCATATTTGGCTTCCTTATTATTTATAAGGTTGGAATCAATATTTACGTGTGGAATTTGGGGGGTTTCTAAACCCTCATTTCATAATTTTTATTGCAGTTGTACTTCACTGGTATTTAATTAAATTCCAGCAGTATTTTGGATCATATTTCCTAATGAATATTGGTTTGGTGGATGCCTAAAATACTTATATCTATTTTGGCAAAGTTGTTGAAGATTTTCGAGTGTTTTGCATTACCATTGTTCCAAAAATTTGATTGATGTTCAAATTTGGGTTTTTTTTTCATTTTGTTGGTTTAGAAAGCAGATTTGATAATATTTGGGTTTGTGCTAATTCCCTATTTTTCAGTTTCAGCCCTTGAAAGGGATACTACATGGAAGCTTCTTAAGGTTTTGATTCTTTCTCTTCTTCTTGCAGCCTTCTTTTTAATTGCTCTAATTGTATCACCACCATAGGAATGGGATCTAACTTTTCTTCCTTTTGTAAGAACTTCGCTTGAAAACTCATTGGTCTCTTAGTTTTTGTTCTCATGATTCATAGGTTGGGAAGATCATGCTCTGATACTACTGTAATGTCCCTTTCCGACTCAAATTTGAGAAATTTGGATTTTTCACAAAACCCCAATGGAACATTGTTGGAAATGATGACAATCACATGTAGAAAACTTGATTTTTATGAAAAAAATTTGATTTTATGCAAAAATTAGGGCAGCAACCTGTTTTAGGTCTACAATACCCTAAGCGGCCTAGGTTAAATTTAGATTTTATCTTTTCCCACACACAAATATTCAAAAATACTTCAACAACATAAAACCCTTGATGAAATCATGCAAAATAAATGCTTCAACCATAAATTATAGACTGTTGGAATTAATTATTGCTTAAAAACAATTGAAACTTCAAAATTCCATATCTTCATAAATACTTGGAGATAAAATGCAAACGATCAAACAAAATGACCACAAAAATGACAGCTATCAAACAAAATTACAATCATATTTTTCCAACCACAAAAATCCACTGAAAAGTGATTCAAAAATCTCCAAATGGGTAGATCAAGTTGGAAATGAATAAGGAATCCCTTAAAAAGCGTGCCCCAACTGGAATTTGTGCCCTAGTATGGATGGTAATCCTCGCCCTTTTGAATTCTGAATTATAAGTTCATTGGTGACTCTCAAATGAAGCCACTAATGCAACAAATGAGGTTTTTCATCCCCAAGTGTTGTAACTATTGAGGGTTTTTATCCTCAATAGGATCCAATGAGGGTTTTCATTCTCATAAGCTGAAAATGAGAGCTCAATGATCTAATTTCCAAAAGAGAAGTATCAAATTCACGAGATGATCCTTATACTGGGCCCCAACATTTGCCTTTATAGTCTTTTTTTTCTTTTCCTTGTGGAGCGCACCATATGGGACCCCTTATTTATTTTTTAATATTTACTTTTCCCCTTTTTAATTCTCCTTTTGGGTTGCTCCACCTGAGCATTTAAAAATAATTAATTAGATGCACTTTTCCCTCTTTTTAATAATTTAATTAAAGTGCCAATAATTCAAATTATTTTAGTACTTAGAATTAAATTATTAATTTACTTCCTTCCTTTCCCCCCTTTTAGCTGACTGAAAATAGGCTAAGGGTCTTCTTTCTGCTTTAGTATTTGTAATGTCCCCTTTTCCCATTTGAGAGTTAATATTTAGTCTTCTTGCCATTCCTTCTCCTTGGCAAAGAAGCAAAGATGGAGGAGAACCTTGATCTTCTATTTGCATTGTTTTCCTAATGTTTTATATTTTCTTTTAGTGTTTTCTTTATTAAAACAGGTCGGTTGGGTTTTAATTAATTAATGGAAGCTAATGGAGGAAAAAAACATCTTTATGAGGTAGGTCTTGCCATTCCAAGCCTTAGTGCCAAAAGGAGGATATAAAAAAGGATTAAAGGGATCATTTGAGACTTAGACTTGGTGCATTTTATTCTACTTGGGCATTGTGAGCTTGTTGCTCCATGTTCTTGCACTTGGGTACGAAAATCCTCACGTGTATTTGCCTAGAAGGACAAAACCCCTTATAGAGGTTAAGGGAAGGACGAAAACCCTTCTCCTTGGCTTGGGATAGATTCTGGGGGCTGATTTGAAGAGATGTTTGTAATTTATAGCTAGTATTTGATTTATTAAGGGTGGAACGACCTACCTTGGGTAGGGTTTGGAGCTATTGGTAAACTATTTGAGAAATTTGGTTTGATAATCTGATTTTTAATATTTTATAAGGCCGGAATTTGAAGTTTGGTGAATTTTGAGGGTTTCTATGCCCTAGTTTCATAATTTTTTTGTGGCTGCAATTTGCAGTCCATAATTAATTTCCAGCAGTGAGATCTTCAACATTAATTTTTGTTTTTGGATCTTAATATTCCATAAAATATATACATAATTGTGGCAAGTTGATTTATGGTGTTTGTGGTGATTTTTGGCATATTTGGTGATAGATAAAGTCGTTGATTTTATATATACAGTCTGCTGCAATTTAAAATTCAGATATGCATTTTGTGTGTTTGGTTGAAACCCTTGAAAGAATCATTACAATATTTAAAAATAAATTTTATACTTAATAATAATATTATTAAGTTTCCTATAAATAGAGTGATATCTGGGCTCAACTTAAAAATATTATTAAGTATTTATAATTTTTAAAAAAGGAACATTATAGAACATGGCATATTGTTTGAACAAATTCATACGGGTGCAACCGAGTTGTTGAGACAATGACAAGTTGGTTATAACAAATTAACCACGTAACTCCCAATAACAAGCTTACCTCGAATGTGAACACTAACTAACTAGTTGCTAGGAAATATCTTAAACCATTTTTTAACATACCTAGTGTGAACACAACTCTAACATTAATTGTTTCAAATGATGAATGTAGACAGTTTCCATACAATTTCACAACTGTTCCTTAGGAGGCTGTTCAACACAAGTTTAAGAACTTTATGTTATTTAACATTAGACATGCACAACTTGTGCACACTAACCCCAAAGTTAGTATGATTCATCTTGACCACAAAAAGTTTTCATAAACAAATAAGATATTCCACGTTATATCTTTAACCTTGTGATTTCGTGAGGATGAGAAATTATGTGAAAATGCAATCATGCATTTCATGAGTGATCAGGTGTCCTTTTATTTTGTGTATTGTACTCATAATGATAGCATGTGTCGTTTGTGATTTGATCTTACAATAGATCTTATATTCTCTAATTTCCAAATGGCATAAAAGGGATTCAAGTATTTTCGACCAATTACTTCATGGAAATATATGTTCTTCAATTTGCCAAATTTGTTTGCTAACATATGGCGGTTGAAACTTACTATGTTTTTATGATTCACAATCCTTCATCATTTTTAACTACCGATGGCTAGATTTCATGGTATTTACTCCCTCTAACATGCATATCTACTTCAATCTATTGATAGGCGTTTGAATCCTAATAGAAGATGGTCCATAATTCTTTCACCCATAACACAATACAAGTGGATGTAGTGCTAGCATATGCAATGTTGTGTACATAGGCCCTACATATGTTGTAGGATGTTTGTTTCTAGATGTCTGTAGCCTTCGCATTCTTGTTAAGTTATATTTTTTTGGGGCCTAGAGTTAGTGAAGGGTTTAGTGATGAGTTTCTTGTGGTATTAATATAAAAGTTGAAAAATCCTTCAAGAACATATCTTCTTAGCATTTCAACTTCTAATGCACATTTATATTTATTGGGGCCATGAGTTAGTGAAGGGTTAAGTCAACTTCTAATGCACATTTATGTCCCTTTCCAAATGATCAAAGGCCTAGTTGGTCTATTCCGCCCTTTTTCCTTGTTTATTCCCTTGGGAACTCGGGCGTGGGAGATGTAAAGGGAATATTTGGACCCCTATATGCATTAACGTTATAATTTTACGTTGAGATGTTTTTAATGCACTTTATATTATAATTTCACTTGGAGGTGCTTTAAGTCATGGCTTATGACTAAAGTGAAATATTAATTATTATTATATAAAGTAGTGTTGGAAAAAGTGGAGGATTATGGTTTCAAAGGAGTTATAAGGATGACTTGAGGATTAAAATGAAGGTCATGTTCATTTATTATTTTCTCTAGAAAATTTTTAGTGAGCCTGCATGTTCATTTCTCTTGCTCAAGGAGTGAAATCCCTTGGGATCCTTGTTTTCAGTGCAGAAGAGACTTTGGACCCTTGCTGTAAGGGCTATTTCAATGAGAGGATTCATCCTCAATCCCTAATAGTTGTATTTACAGGTGTTGAAGACCATTTCTTGCATACTGGAGTTTATTTATGAAGACAATGTGGGCATTTCAGGAAAATTGTGGTTGTCTAATATCCATCTATTGTTGGGCACTACTACTTCAGAAGTATTAATGTAGTTTTAAACAAAAAAATAGACTGTTATTACTGCTGTACAAACAGTCATTCTCAGCTGTTGCAAGTATAATATTTTCTAAATTTTATATATGCGATATGGAGTTTTTCTTAGTATTCATATTCAGTTTTATATTTGATAATTCATTACAAAGGACTGATTTTTTGTTGTACAAATCAGCCATACTTAGTTGTTCAAAGGAATAATTTCTGAGTTTAATATCAAATGCATGTCAACACTGTGGATCACTACATTCATAAATATATTACCAACGAGAATTGTATCATTTAAGAGGTCTGAAATTATTAATCTGAACACTATATATTTGAATGTTTGCTTCAGATGGATGTATGGTAAATGTTTGTTAAAATGTTGTTGCCTTATTCCTTGTTTTCCTAACTACTTATGAGAGTGTCAATGACATTTCAAGTTCAAGAGAATGATTACCAACTGTTTGACAAAATGAAACTATGCAATCTTTGAATATTTTCATGATTGTGTGATGGACTTATGATCATTGTCATAACTGTTCTAAACATTGTATGCAAACTGTTTGACAAATTGGCTACAAGTTAAAAGTCATAAATTTTTACAAGTTTGGAACAATATCTTCTAGTTGGGGATATTTCATTGAATATTTATGACAGCAAAGGAATTCATTTGGCAGCCAAAAATATCACCACTTAGCCCTAGCGATGAACCTGATTTTCTATTTCCTAGGAAAGGGAACTATATGGGCTTTTCAAAACAAGATTTTCATGTAATATAGACTGAAAATCAATATAGACAAATACTTCATAAGTCCAGCAAGATGAAATCTGGAGCAAATATATATTTTATAATTTTAATTCAAGTGCAAATACAACTGAAACTTCAAAAATTCATAACTCTATCAATACTTGGAGTTTCAACACAAACAAATGCTCAATATGATCTTGGAGAGGCCATTTATCAAATAAAAGTGAAATCACAATTTTTCAGCCACAGAAACCCCTCCAAAAGTGATCTTGAACTTAAGGGTGCTAACACCCTTGTGTAATGTCCCTTTCTAGGGATGAATGACAAAAAACTGAAATCACACAATCCCAAACTGAAGTATATTTTGATTTTTATAACCAACTGAAAAATGGAACAACAGTGCACACAACGAACTAATTTTTTAGAACTATGAAAGAGCAAAAATTTATCAAAACATCGCTATTATCATTAATAATTATCTACAACATGTAGAAACACTTTAGGAAAACTTTAAGTAAAATATCTCTCAAAATTCAGTCATAAGCACAACTGGAAATTAATTAACAAATTTCAAAAGTGACTGAAAATGAGGTCTCCAAACCCCAATAAATACCAAATAAGTGATAGATCAGCCTTATAAATTTAGAGAAGTTTGAATATTAACTTGAAATGCCAAAATGTGTCCTAGAAAGCACCCTAACCCACTCATACCCAAGTCGCCACCCTAGGAGAGGGTGCCAAAAGTGATGGAGAACCCTTGACACCACTAAATTGGAGAGTTTTTCGTTCTCCAACCTTCAACAAGGAAGGGTTTTGTTTTTCTTACTTGCCACACTAATGGATTTTCACTCCTTGGTGGATTGGAATAGAGCAACCAACTCTAGAACCAAAGCTCGATAAAAGTATATTAGCCAAAAACATGCCCAAAATGAGCCTATGCGACCCCTTATATAACCTTATGGTGGTGCCAAGAGTCTTTAAGGAGGAATTCCCCCAACACTGACCTTCTTAGAAGCTTATTTCATCTTTTTAAGTTTTATTAAAAGCTCTCCAACCCAACTGACCTGCTAAAGAAAGGAAATACAATAGAAATATGTAATTATTAATTAAAGAAAGACTAAAATATAATCCAAGGGCTTTCCTTGTTTATCTTCTTCTTTCCCATGGGAAGAAGAATGGGCAAAAAGCCTTCAACTGAATCAATTTGAAAAAGGGGACATTACAGTCCTCCATTCCTGAAATTGCTTGTCCTCAAGCAATTGCAAACTCCTATGCCCAAGTATCATCATATCAAGGTGGAGGAACATGTTGTAGTGCTCCAAAAGCCTATATCCCTTGTCTGTCAAATGAGAGAGCTCTTGCCAAAATTTGAGTTCTGGTTTTTGAGCCTTGGTTTGTATGTAGCCCTCATGATGCCTAACTTGGAGGGTCTCTGAATCTTTTTGGTATGTGTTAGAAAAATCAGAGAATTCATACCAACATGAATTTAGGTATGAAAATTGAATCTTTTCACCAATGTATACAAAGTTACAAGTAGCCTTCTTTCTCTGTCATTCCTTGACCTGCACATGGAACAAATGTATGAAAGGAAACAAAAGTGTTTAACACTTTTACAATCTCTTCATCATGCCTTATGGACATGATAACTAGTTCCCTTCCTTTACTTGCCAACATCTCATAATTTCCATTCAAATGATGGATTCCCAAAACTTTAGTAATGATGTCCCAAACTGTCATGTCTCTTTTTGGAGACTAGCGGAATTGAAGACCTTAACCCATTTTTCCTCCCCGTGGGTTCAAGGAAGAAAGCAAAGGGGAAGACTTGGATGACATTTTCTAAGTAAATATTTTCATTATTATCATATATTCCTATTGGGAAGATAAACGCTCCAATAGAAGAACTTATTTAATTAGAATATAAAGTAATTTGGAGCATGTAGGATCTAAAAACAAATTAGATAATTAAAAGTACTTTATGAGGTGGTCATTATTGAATTGTAGCAGCCCTTATGGTATAAAAGGATGTTGCTTGGCCATTTGATCATTATGTGAATTCTTTTCTCTTGGAAAGATTGTTTACGAAGTATCTCGCTTCCTCTCATAAGGATAAAAACCCTTGGAGAGTCTTGTGTGAAGACGAAACCCTTCACCAAGTCTAGAGAAGACTTCAACATAGGAGTCTCCATCCCCGTGAGGGATTTTTTTCTGCTATTATCTTTAATTTTAGCCCTAGGCGAATTTCCCTAAGGTGTCATTTGATCAATAATTGAAGATATTTGTAGTACTTCTTGTTGTTAATGCATATTTGGCCTTTTTTAGGTGGAGCGACCTGCTTTATGGTGTGTTTCGGCATGTTTATTGGTTGTTCTATGTGGAGCGACCGACCTAGGGGAGCATTTTAGTACTTTGTTGCAATAATTTCATGATTCTGAGGGTGGAATAATATTGTTCATATTTCTAAAGGAAAAGTTCTAAAGTTTCATTAAATTTGGAGGTGTTTTCTATTTTTCCAAGCTCATGGAAGTTAGTTGTAGTTATGGACTATTTAATTAATTTCTGCATTTGAGGGTTTTATCATAAAAATCGGATCTCTCACTTCGAAGCTTATAAAAATCAGTTTTCTTGCATGATATGAATGTTGGCAATATCTAATGACTTAAGAGACTTAAAGTTAGCTGATTTCAAGGGTTTTGAGGGCAATAAAGTGGGTTTGAAACCCCAAAAAGGGACGCTGCGCTTGAAGGGTGTTTACTGGCAGCAGTTAAGGGTTTTTATATATTTATTTCAGTCACTAACAACCCACTAAAATTCTGAAAAGTGTTGTTTATCTTCAGCTTTGCATAGTTTCCTTAAGAGTCCCCAAGAAGGGCATTACATAAACGCAGCTATAACCTTGCATTTTTCTCTCAAAAATCAAAATGTTTTTTTTTTATTAATAAACGCTTTTTGACTAGAGCTATGAACCAAAGGGTTGACTGGGACCCCACCCATTACAGCCAATGTCCAGAGACAAGATATTACAATTAGACCAACCCAGAATGCGACTAGTGAGCCCGCACCGACGATGCAATTTCCGCCATTGCCGTTTGTAGAGCTACCAGCCACTGCGACCGCTAATGCCGACGATGCAAAGTCTGCCATCGCCGAGAATAACCACCAGCCGTAACCACCGGTGATGCAACATCCGCCACCACTGATAACCACCCCGAAGGGATCGTGCCCAGCGAGATTTGAACCTAGGTGGATCTGGACAGAACTGTCCGTCCTAACCGATCCACCCAAACCCCATTGGAACAAAAATCAGAATGTTAGTGGCTGGAAACCACCTTAAATCAGCTACAAATATGGCAAGGTTAGTAGTAGTTTGGAATTTCTTTAACAATATGACTGGAAGCTCTTTTTCGGGTGTCTTATAAGTAGATAAATAGCGGGAAAAGTTGTGAACAACAGATGAAAGGAAAGTACAACAATTTTAAGCATGACATCTCTCCAAAACTTTCCACACTATCAATGATATGGGGGCTATAAACAACCCGGCATTGATGGAATATGCCCCAACAATGTCCAAGAACAACCATTTACTAACTCTAATGATTGAAAGTACTTGTATGACAAAATATAAAAAGACCATATGGCTTATCCACTTTCCATATCAAACATCTCACTGTCCCGGTAATGGTGACTATCCTTATACCTTTGTTCTCAAGTGTGAAGCTTGGTTCCAAAAAGTGATCCGTCTTGCATCTCCAAAGACCATTCGGATTCCAAATCTTCATGTACAAACATTTTTGACTTTGTATGAGAAGGTCTATGTGCTCTTTGCCCTTCAACATGTTCTTCATTCTACCCTTATTTACATTTTGGTGTTCATGTTGACTATATATTTACTGTGATATACTATGAAGCATTGAACTTGACATATGATCATTCTTTTCAAGAAGCTGCCCATGATAACACCTTTAAAATGGCATAGTAAGAAGAATTAATTCCACAATACTTTCATACCATTGGCTGTCCTCAGCTTGTTCACCTTTATTTATATTGTTGACATCATGATTACCTTGGTCTCCAAGTGGTCTCTCCATGCTGTCCTGAGTTTTCCTCTTCAACATTTTATTTCAAACAAGCCCTAAAAATGTTGATAGGTGAGTGCAACAGCTGTAGGCAGCCCAAAAATGTTCCAAATCCATCAATATGAGGTTGTAAGTGGTTGTTTGCAGCAGTCCCAATTCAATTCCCTTGATTATTACAAGCATTAAGAAGATATAACATCTGTAATACTGAAGTTTCTCTTTGAAAACTATCCCTGTCAACAATTTGGAGGTTGGAAATGATCCAAGGATGACTGAAACTTCTTCAACAATCAAAAGCTTACTCAAAAATCTATTACTAATCAGCAACTCTATACCTGAACTCATTTGTACATCTATAATTTGGGAATTGTAATGGCTGGACATGGTCTTGTATACACTTGATGAAGTCCCTTTTTCCTTAACTACAACCATAACTTGTTGATACATGGATGAGACACCTGCATGGGCCCTAAAGAGGTTGTAAAAACCATCAACTTGCCTTTCATTGCTTGCTGTTCCGAAAAGTACAACAAACTGAACATTAGCATTGTTACCTAGTAGGGTGCTTTTCTCTTGTGCAAACTCTCCAATAAGGTTGTCCTGAAACTTAGTATCATATGCTCCTTGTTTGCCACTCTTTTGTGTGACTTGAACACTAACAATTTGGCCCAAATGCTTGGCACCAAACTCCTCCTTAGAAATGTTGTCTTGTCTATCTATTATGGGTTGAATACTCACATTACTTGACTGCTGTTGTAAAACTTCAAACCCGTAACTCAACAGACAAAAGGCTGCCCATTGGCCATCATCAAATCAGTTCACCTGAATGCCTTTTGTATTCAAACCAAAATTTCTTTGAGTACTACTTTCTAAGACATGCACCATGATTTTCTTATATTTATCCAAAATCAACTCTAATTTTACCCTTTTCTTAATGACATTAACAACATCAAAGATATTGAAATTAGAATTGTTACCCTTTGTAGAACTCAGAATATTACCGGGATCCCCCCTTTTTGGTTCATCTACATTTGGTTCTTTTCCGTTTTGCACTACCTCCATACCTTGTTCATGTGTTTGGAATGTCTTTGTGGCTCCTACCAAAGTCTAATCCATCATCATTTTGCTCTTCATTGACTACTGTTAGGATAACTCCAACAGGCTAAGAGTGATTATGGACCTTCAGGAATTCCCTTTCTTCATGGGTATGAATTCCAACAATGTCAACCTGTGATTTCCCCTTTTCCGAGGCATTACTAATATATGGGTTCATCTCTTTCATTTGCATTGTAACCCCTTGGCATGATTAGCGCTACAAGTGGGAGTCTCTAGTGAGTTTAAATGTGCACATAGGATAGTTGCTTTTATTATTTAATTAAAAATAATAAAGTGCACATAGTCTTAGTTTCTTAGAGACTTTATTACAATGAGAGTTTTAGTTTTCCCTCCAAAAGGGAAAGGTTGGTCTTTTTGAATGTTGCACCCCTTAACTCTATAAAAAGAGGTCGCATTTACTCTAGTGGGGTTATGTTGATTGATCATTTTGGTTTCACTCCATGCTTGGAGTAATGGGATGTATGCCCTAGTTCTTGCATTGTGCTCTCTCATTGCAAGCTTCTTTTGGATCCATTGTTGAAGATATTAAAGACTCCATTGTTCTCTTCATTGTGATTTCTTGTGTTGAGTATGTTTATGCATGGTTTCTCCATTCTAGCTTTGGTGACTTGGCTAAAGGGTTTGGTGCATTTATTTAGAGTGAAATTTGCAGGTTATTGATCATTGTTGAAGGGCTCAATAATAATATATGATCTGTTGTTATTTCTGAAATTAGTAGATAAGATAAGATAAGATAATGTTATTAATGTCCAACAAATGACCACAAAAGTAGGTCAATGGGACTGCAAAGTACAAAGCAAACAAACCCAGCGAGAGGACCCAAACGGGTCACCCGAAATACAATGAGAGAAGGAGAGGAGGAGAAGGAAACAACAGATGCTGAGAGACTAGGAATGAAGAAGAGAGAGGTGGCAGTGTGGGGAGGGAGCGGAAGGAGCAACACCCCTAACAACACCACCTAACACGCAAGGCCAGATGAGAGTAACTTGCAGTGCGCCGACGACAAGAAGCGGAGACTGTGGAATGCCTGGGGAGACGGCGTCTGGGAGGAAGGCGGTGCCTCAGAGTAGGCCTGGTGGATCACTATCTATGTGGAGGTGCCCTGGGACATGCCTGAGATATGGAGCCTCAGGAGGAAGGAACGGAGTCATGAGACCTGAAGGACCTAGACTGGGGGTCCAGACACGTAACCAAATGCCGCTTAGCCCCTCTCACCGGGGAGAGCAGGGAAGAAGGAAGTGATCAGTCTAGTAGTCATCCGCCGGGGGGGATGGAGGAGCCTGTCCCGAAATCTGATGGTCTCCTGAAGGTAGAGAGCAAGACATCTTTGATCATGGTATCTAAAGAAAGTTGTGAAGGAAGGAAGCTCGTGAAATAGGCAATGGAATCGCCCACGAATCTCATAGTAAACAGGACATTTGAAAATGAAGTGTTCTTCGGTTTCAACCTCCTGGAGAGAGCAAAGTAGGCAAGTCCGCTCCGAGAGGTCTAAGTGGTGGTCAGTCTCAATACGGAGTCGATGTGAGCCCACTCAAAACTGACCTAGAGAGATATTAAGGACCTGCAACCAATGCTAAGAAATGTACATGGGTCTGAGGATGACCCCATCACGGATCTCGAGAAAGTGTGCCGCATAAAATGACATCTTTGGACGCAACCCCCCTGGGGGGTTGGTCCATGTGTGCTGGATGAACTATCTGTAGATATCATCACGGATAATCCTATGAAGATCATGTTGGCTAGGTAGCAAGTGTGCAGGGGCATCCAGAGAATAGCTGAAGGGTGAGAGATGGTCCATCTGGATGCCAATCGACTCGAAGAGGTGAGAAACGCAGGCATGCCAGCAGTGAGAACATCTACTGTGATCAGAGGAAGCAATAGCTTTAGAGGAGCAGTAGGCAAGATAAGTGTATCTGTCCTTGTCAACAAAAGAACTAGAATACCCCCGAATACGGTGCAACAACAACACAAGGCTGAAGATGGTCTCCAACAGAAAAGGGCGAGCCCCAAACTCAGCGAGGATAATGTGGTGAGGAATAGATTCTTTGCACTTGATAATGTGTTTGAGCATGAGGATCTGAATGCGCTCGATAGTGGCCCAATTTGAGTCCAAAAGAGAGGGACCCCAAACTTCCGAACCATACAGAACTATGGGCCTAATCAAGGAATCGGAGAGGGACATCTTGGAGGGAATGCCCTGAAAGTGGTGGCAGAAACTCTGTCTCTCAAGAATCGCTAAAGAACCATAGCCCTTATTAACCCGGGGTTGGAGAGCAGGACGAAGGTTGAAATGAGGCCCAGAGAAAACAATCCCTAGGTAGGTATAAGAGCAAGCTATCTCAATATCCACACCCTTAAAGAAGAAGTGGAGGTATGAAGTCTTCAGACAGTTGAAAACCATAACTTTGGTTTTCCCAAGATTCATAGTCAGTTGTCGATGATCACAGAAAAAGGCTAAGGCATCAAGATGCCTCTGGAGACCCTCAATAGAAGAAGCAAGGAGAACTACGTCGTCTGCAAAGAGGAGGATGTAAATCAAAACCTGGTGCAAAAGGCACTCATCAACTTCCTGTATGTGATCCTTGAGAAAGTTCTTAAGCTCATCGATATAGATCTCAAATAAGGTAGGAGAAAGGGGCAGCCTTGTTTGACACCAATGGTACTCCTGATGAAGTCAGACATACCAGCAGAAGTGTGAAGGCGGCCAAGGACCTCCTCATAAAGGCGCATGATGGCTGTAAGAAGAGTCTCGAAAATGCCTATATCTCTGAGCCCGTGGAAAAGGGCTTCTCTTGGCACAAAATCAAAGGCTTTCCGAAAATCCACAAAACAACAGAAAACTCTGGAAGAGCGGTGGCGAGCCTCTTCGATGATAGCCCGAAGAGTAAGGATGTGCTCGGTAGTCTGGTAAGTTGGTCAGAAGCCCGCCTGCCCCTTAGCTCTACAATGGTACTAATCGAGGAACTCAGAAAGCTGCAAGTGAAGAACAGTAGCATAGAGCTTGGAGAATGTGTGATCCACCATGATAGTCCTGTAATTGTTGGGGTCGGAAGTGGGCCTTGACTTGTGAATGGGGTGGATGATGTGGTGGGACGAAGAGACTGGAAAACTTGTACGAACCACCTGATTGAAGAGGTCCACAAGATAACTGAGGAGCGTCTGCCGACCATACTTGAAGAATTCCGCATGGAACCCTTCCTCATCCCCTGCTTTACCACAACTCATAGCAAGAATGGCATTCCTCACATTGGTGTGGGTGAAAATATGGCAAAGGGGGGGAGGGGAATGAACTTGGATGTGGGGCTGGCCCGGGAAGTCATAAAGAGTGGAGGTGTGGGTGAACATGGAATTGGGATCAAGGTCTACGGGTAAAGGCGAATGATGGGGGAGAATGGTGCACTAGAAATGTTTAGGAGAGTGGATAAGTGACAGACAAAGCTCACGATGCCTATGAGAGATAAATGTGCGTTTCTTATGTCGAAGGAGGCGACGATAAGCTGACTTTAAGGAGGGGAAGGAGGGAAGGGCATGCAAGAAAGCAAAGCATAGTTTCCGATGGAAGGATTTGCATTCCTCGTCGTACCATATGTTCATAGGGCATGTGCCATGGCATAGGGTGGAGTGGGTGACGTGGGCGAAGGAACTCGTGGCCGCCTCAAGAATAGCGCAGGAGAGGGTATTAAACATCTGATCCGAGGTGAGTGAGGTGAAGTGGGGAATAAAAGGTGTCGGGATCCCCTATGTCAAATTTCCAAATAGTACGTGATATGCAAGGGGGAGGGGAGGGGGTGGGGTCCTGGTGGAGGGAAAAGGAGAGGGTCGCATGGTCAGCTAGAGGGATGGGGGAGACGCAAAAGTGGTGTATGTAAGGAATCACGTCGGGGGTAGTCATGAGGTAATCAACCACACTGGTCCCACCACAAAATGGTTTGTAAGTGAAGAACCGGGATTCAGGGAAGCGAGGAATGCCATTCAGGATCAGTAGAGCCATAGCAACTTGCATGAGAGGTTGTTTTATCATGTTTTGATGTCTTTTGAGCTAGTTTTGCAATCTAATCTGTGTTAGCATTATTATTCAAGTTGGGAGCAGTTATTTAGAGTGTTTTGAGGCCAAAGAAGGGCTGATAATAATTTATATATTTTTATCTAACCCTAGCGACTTGAAATCAGTTTTCTGGGACTGTTTTTGAGTGGTTTTGCTGATCAAAAAATTCAAATCTGTAGTGCAGTGGAAAACCCTAAATTTCTAGTTTATCTTTCATCTTGTTTCATGGAAAAACACTAAGTATTGAAGGAGTTATGAATTTTAGAAGATTTCACCTGTTTGCAAGATATCTGGTTGTTATTAATTAATATTTATTTTAGATCGACAGTTTGGATTCAGTTTAATATTGAATTTGGTTGTAGAAATTAGGAGGAATAAGGAGAAAATAATTTTATAATTTTTGGAGTTGATTTGATGCCCTAACTATGTTGGGCGACCTACTTTTTAGGGAGAAATTAGGATTTTGTGTTGGCTGTGCGAAATCTGATTTTTGAAATATTATTCTTCATATTTTTGTGGCCCAAAATCCAAAGTTTGAAGGTTTTTGCTTGGATGGTTAAGCGGGAAATAATTTTGGAAGATTACAATAGTTGGGGTGTGATTATTAATTATTTTTCAGCTGTTAAAAAATCTGATTTGAATGTGTTTAAATTTCAATTGTTTTCTTCCAATCTAACCCACCACCTTGGCTTCAAAAGAGCTGACATTGAGATATTTTAAGTTGAAGCAAAAGGGTTTATCCATTCTTTGCTTGATTTTGACAAGTACTTCTCCATTTTTTAACTTGTCCTAGAAAGGGGACATTACACATCCCCATGTTCCTTCCCCAAATCTAATTTTTCTCTACTAATATTTAGTTGTATGCAACCATAAGACACTAATAATTCATCATCAAACACTAAAATATTTTTACCTAGATTTGCATGCTTCTTAATCTCCTTCTCATTCATTGGCACGTTCCCTACAATTTCACAAAACCCTTGTGTATTCATGGTGTTGTTCGGAAAATCAATTACAAGATCCACTTTGGCAAGGGTGATGGGGGCTTCTAGGGATCCCATGCGTTGCTCTTTTTCTATGATCAACAGTTGAGGTAGTCTTTCTCTTTTAGAGTGATGGGCCTTTCCATCATTGCACAACGAACTTGGGAGTTTCGCTCCCTCTTCATCAAACTCCGTAGCCTCTTCTTGCTTTGCCAACATGAAGGGGCTCTTGTCCTATAGGGTTGGGGTATCCTTCCCATGACCCTTGTGCATGGTTCGGGGCTTGGACTAAGTTCCAATGTCCATTCTATCTTTTCTACATCCTACAAAACTCGGAAAATGATAGGGCATCACGAATAACCTCTGAAAGGGCTTGACTTTTAAAAGCTAGTTGCAACATTGTTAACCTTTGAAACCCTAGGTTCTTCCTTGAATGTCCTTCCACTATGTATATTTTGCATGGTGAGGGAAAGAGAGTCCAAGGTGTCTGATAGGTTTTCTTGCATTTTCATCATTTGAACCATCTTCTCTTCACCTTGCATGTCCCTTTCTAGGGCTGAATCACAAAAACAATGAAATCACACAATCCCAAACTAAAGTATATTATGATTTTTATAACAGCCAATTGAAAAATGGAACAACATTGCACAACAAACTGATTTTTTGAACAGCTATGAAAGAGCAATAATTTATCAAAACATCACCATTAACATCATTTGCAACATGTAGAAACACTTTAGGAACATTTTAGGGAAAATATCACTAACAAATCAATCACAAACACTATTGGAAATTAATTAATTAACAAAAGTACAACTCTCAAAAGTGATTGAATATGAGGTCTCCGAACCACAATAAATACCAAATAAGTGATAGATCAACCTTTTAAATTTGAAGAAGTTTGAATATTAACTTGAAATGTCAAAATGTGCCCTAGAAGGCACTCAAACACACTCCTACCCAAGTTGCCACCCTAGGAGAGGGTTCCAAAAGTGATGGAGAACCCTTGATATTCTTCTCCTTCAATGCCCTAGCTGCCCAACCAACAAGATAGTCTTCTTAGAAGTCCTTAACACCACCAAATTAGCGAGTTTTTGTTCTCCAACCTTCAACAAGGAAGGGTTTCGTCCTTCTTGCTTGCCACACTAATGGATTTTCGCTCCTTAGTGGATTGGAATAGAGAAACCAGCTCTAGAACCAAACATATAAAAGTATATTAGCCAAAAACATGTCCAAAATGAGCATATGCGACCCCTTATATAACTTTATGTTGGTGCCAAGAGTCTTTAAGGAGGAATTCCCCCAAAACTGACCTCCTTAGAAGCTTATTTCATCTTTTTTAGCTTTCTTAAAAGTTCTCCAACACAACCGACTTGCTTAAGAAGTGAAATACAAAAGAAAAATGTAATTACTTATTAAAGAAAGACTGAAATATAATCCAAGTGCTTCCCTTGTTCCTCTTCTTCTTGCCCACGGGAAAAAGAATGGGCAAGAAGCCTTCAACTGGATCAATTGAAAAGAAGGGACATCACACCTTGAAAGTGCCCTAGTTGGAGTAGAAGTGCTCTATGCACGGATAAACACCTTGTTGTTCCAAAAATCTGTCAATGAAGTCCACTTGTACTCTCGAATGAAGCCACCAATGCATAGAAGAGGGTTTTCGTCCCCAAGTGTGATCCTATTGAAGGTTTTCGTCCTCAATATGTAACCAAGGAAGGGTTTTTGTCCTTCAATGCCAATAAGAGAAGCTACACTAGCTCCAAATCCAAGTAAATGTCAAATGATGAAGGATAATGATCCCCCTCCTCCATTTAAACCTCCTTAAGTACCCTTCTTTGGCTCCGAGGATGAATGTAATGTCCCTTTTTCCCATTTGAGAGCTACTAATTGGTCTTCTTGTCATTCCTTCTCCATGGTAAGAAAGTGAAGAAAACGGGGGATAATCTTGAGCTTCTATTTGCACTATTCTTGGTGTCCTCGAGATTTCACCCTGAAATATGGGACTACCCCTTTTAAAAAATTTCGTTCTTTTGAAAGTAACAGGTCGTTTTATGTTTGTTTTGCTTGCAGTTGTTTGCATTGCTCTAAGATATCCCCAGAGAGTCATAAAAGCCAAATCCGACAAATACCCACATGCCAAAGCTCACTCAATCCCTTCGCCAGACCTTGTCTGCAAGTGTTTTATTTATTTATTTATTAAATAAATAAAGTTCTTTTAAAAATAGATTGAGCTAAAATTGGAGGATTTAGGTTATATAAAGCACTTCACCCCATCATTATTACCACAAAACAT
Source organism: Taxus chinensis (assembly GCA_019776745.2). Classification (NCBI taxonomy): domain Eukaryota; kingdom Viridiplantae; phylum Streptophyta; class Pinopsida; order Cupressales; family Taxaceae; genus Taxus; species Taxus chinensis. The sequence continues at coordinate 23,117,275 of CM034156.1, forward strand.
TCACCCGGGGGGGGAAGAATTTTTGCAGATCAGCTAAATGGAGAAATTTTTCTAGCAATTGCCTGCAGCTGTTTTTGTTTTGTTTTATTTCTTTTTGTATGTATTTTGGTTTGTTTTCTCTGGCAATTCCCGTAGCCTATTCATTCTTCTTGCCAGATCTTTCCCCAGGCTTAGGGTTTTGAAGAAGCTATCCAGTTTTTTTAATTACTAATTTGTCTACAGGCGATCAGAGCTCAGAATTCTTTCATAAGATTGCAAGAAGTTGCTTGGTCCAAAAGGGTGCAAAAATGGATTCTATGAAAATAAGAAAAATATTGCCATCAATGCATAGAGCTCGAGAAAATATGCACTTTTAGAGAAAACGACACCTAAAACGGAGCCACAGAATGAAAGTTATGGCACATGCAAGTTTTGCTGCTACATCTTCCCGGACCCTTTCCAAAAATGGCAAATTTTATTTTGTTTTTGTGTTTTCTTCACCAAAAATCCAAAAAAGGAAAGAAATGTTGTCTTCATGTCAGTCGCAATTTTCAAAGCTGCCTTCCGCGTCCAATTTCCACGCTGCCTTCAGTGACGAATTTTCACGCAATTTTAAAGGCAGAAGTCACAATGCAAGTCGCACTTTTGGAAAAGAGCTATCTTTCATGCAAGTCGCACTTTTTGGAAGGAAGACTTTAAGCTGCCAGTGGGAATTTTGGCAGTGGCAGGTGGGCGGGAATTTCTTGTCTGCCTTGCAGGTTACTTTTTCCCATCAAGTCAAAGTCACTTAAGCTGCAATGGGAATTTTGGAGGTAGCAGGTAGGCGAGAATTTCTTACCTGCAACGCAGGGTGAAAATTCCCATTATAAAGAAAAATCACTTAAAGCACCAATGGGAATTTATTGCCTGCCTAGCAGGCTAACTTTTCCCATCAAAGAGGTTTATTCACCTATGCAAGTCACACTTTTTTAAAGAAGGCTATTTTCCATACAAGTCGCACTTTTTTGGAGATGATTTAAGTTGCTAGTGGGAATTTTGGCAGTGGCAGGCAAGCGAAAATTTCTTACCTGCCTTGCAGGGTGAAAAACTCCCATGATGGAGGACGAATCACTTAAGTGGAAGAGGGGATTTTTGGAGCTGCAGTGCAGGGTGGAAATTCCCATCAAGTTGACTTCCTATTTTTAGCAGTCACCCCTGCCAAAAAGTGCGACCCACCTTGGCATTAAACAATGCATTTAATGTTATTTATTAATGGCTTTTTAATCTAATTTTGGCGCCATGTATGAAAGGAAAGTCAATGCAAAAGGAAAAGTTGAAGAGAAGTCAAGGATGCATGCTAAAAATAAATAAAATAAATTCATAAAAAGCAACCAGCAACATGCATAATTGGGCGCCCAAATTGGATGAATAGACATGGCTATTAATTAATTAAATTGCCAGAAATAGGAAGAAACAATTATTAAAAATAGCATGCTGGAGGTTATATAAGCATGGGATGCCATAAAGGAGAAACACTTATTTCTTTTTGATGAAGATTGCAGCCCAGACAGGTTTTGATGCCAAAAGGAGGATGTTGCATTAATAAATATTTTCCACTGTCGGGAAGCTTCCAGTTTTGGCGCCTAGGGTTGGAATAGCCTAATTTTTGTCATTCTGAGTGTCTGCATGTTGGTATATGTGCCCAGGTGAATTAAATAATATTTTTGCTTGCTTTGCATGCAAACAAAACCTCAAATTTTAGGGCAGCAGACTTTATATGCAGATTTTGGTGATAAAAATCAAGTATTCATGCCATGGACTCCATCTTTGTCTGAATAAATTGCAGGTATTCATCACACGTGCTCAAATCAATGTCAGATACATTGAATATATCTTCTAAATCTGAAGAAGTTGCCAAATCTGCACAAATTGATCCAATTGCAAGGGATTCCGACAGAATTAAAAGAAAAAGAGCTCAGACAAAGATTGTTCCAACCATGATGAAAGAAAATGATCAGCAGAATCATGCATAGCTTCCAGATTTGCTGAAGTCAATGATACAGACATAGGCCCTGAACCTATCACCGATTTAATTGATAGATCCAGATCTCATAATTGCAAAGGCTTCCGGCAAAAATTCATCCTCTTGTTTCTAACGCAGCCCGTGTAGAAGTCAGTGCATGGAAAATTCCTTCCAGGATCTTGTGCATGTGCTCCCAATCTTCCAGTTGAAGCCTTCATTGAATTTACTTGTATTTGCATTCACCCAGAGTGCTTTCCGGAATTTAAAATTGCTCATATGCAATTAAAAATAAAAATGATGAGTTTTGTCTGAATTATTTACGGCAAACATTGCACTGGTGCATGTACTGGAGAAGAACTGCAAAAGCTTCAAGGATAAGAGGGAAGACAAGTCAAAGGCAATACCCGCAAGCAAATCACAGTCAGCTGCTTCCAGATCCAGTTTGGTGAGAATCAAAGGCAAAAGAGTCAACCGCATGCAGAATATGGAAAAAGAACAAGACTGGAAGTGTTGCAACTTTCTTCTAATTTCTTTTCCTCTTTCTTCTTCTTTCTCTTATTTTCTCCGACAAAGTAATTGAGCAATCAATTAAATTATAAAACTTAAGTGATTGGTTTAAAAGTCGTTACTTGAAGAAGTCAATTACTTGGAAATAGGTGGCAGACATGCAAAATAGAAGGTTCTATTTTTAGTTATAAATCATGCATGTCATGCAAAGAGGAATTCCAGGAGAAAGATTGCCAGCTGTTTCCCTTTTCTATAGCTTATGCATGCGAGAATTCTTTAAAAGTTTCCTATTTGTAATTGCCCTCTATACACTATAAATAGAGGAAGAGCCTACGGGTTAAAGGATCAGAATTTGTAATCAACATTCTTGTGTTCCAGACTTTGAGCTGAAACCCTTGATAGCTTTCTGAAAGCTGAGGAATAGAGAGGAGGCAGATTTCCGAAGAACTTTGTGTCAACGGTGCATTTGTTTCTTATTTCTTTTTAGATCTTTGCATAAACTTTGTGTTATCTTAGATCTGGATCTGAAACTTTCCTTTGCTTTAAATTCTGCATTTCAAGATCTATTTGTTTCGTCTATGTGCATGTGACCAACTTTGTCAACTATTGGTTAGGTTGCACATCTCCTTTCCTTCTTCTCGTATTTAATTATTTCCCTTTCCTGCACATATTGCTTACAGCTGCTTACTTGCTGCAAAATTGTCTAGCTATGGTTCATGAGCTACGCAGTTAAAGTAAAACCAACAAATAGATATTAGGAAATATAATTGACAAAATCTTACACGGGAGCCTCACCGGTAAATGAGGGAGATTTATCTCATGATTGCCTAGGTTTTCAGCTGTGCAAAAAATCTAGCCAACAGTTCTTTTAATATTTTATAATTTCTTTTAGAGTTTTCCCCTCTTAATGAGGTCAGTTGGGTTTAAAGCCTTTAATAAGGCTTAATGAAATATTATAATGGTTCATTAAGAGGTCGGCCTTTCTAATTGAGCATTGGAACCAAAAGGAGGATATAAAAGGGAATTAGAGGAAAGAGAGCTAGTTGCTCCTTGGTCATCCTCTTGAGGATGAAGACCCTCTTGTGAGGCCTCATTGAAGGACAAAAGCCCTTCATGTGGATTGGGTGACGGATGAAAACCTTTCATCATCCTTTGGTATTGATGAGAAGAGTTGATTTAAATTTTTTTATGTAATTTCCAGCCATTGTTGTAGTTATTTTGGGTGGAGCGACCTACCTTGGGTAGGGTTTGGGAACATTGAAAAGGAATTTGATAAATCTGAGTTTGTAATATGATTTGCACTATTTTTAAAGGCCGGAATCTGAAGTTTGGTGATATTTGGGGTTTCTATGTCCTAGATATCTTATTTTATTTGTGGCTGCAATTTCCAATGGATATTTAATTTTCCAGCAGCGTATTCTTCAGTGTTTCCTATTATTTTGGCTTCTAAAATTCAGTAAATCATATATAAAATATTGGCGAATTGGTTGGTGTTGTTTTATGGTGATTTTTGTAATTTTTGATTCAAGTATAAGTTGTTGATTTTATTCTATAGTCTGGTGCAATTTTATTTTCAGATCTACATTTAGAATATTTAATTAAAACACTCAAAAGGGTTATTAAAGTGGTATCACAACACAAATCTTCAAAAGGCCTAGGGTTTCAAGTTTGAATAATTGATGGCATGGAAGGGTAAGATCTCTATTTTTGATGGCACTAACAAACTTTCAGTGAGATCATGGTTGTCAGAATTGGAGACATACTTGCAATCAAACCCTATGTGTGTGGAGGATGCCCTGGAATTCATCTCTTGTCATTTGGAAGGGATAACAAGGGATTGGTGGTACTATGTGATAGAGACCCAAGGAGAAGATGCGGTTTGCTTCTTGGATGATTTTAGTGAAAACATCATAGGAAGGTTCGATATGCAAGATTTCAAGGATGAGTCCCAAGGTAATAGTTCATTGGTATTTAATGATATTCCTTTGGTTTCTAATGATTGTATGGGGCAATGTGTTGAAGAAAATTTAAATTTGCATAAGGATGAAAAGGATGAGGTTGGGGACTCAAGCACAAGCCATGAGGATGGTACATGCAAAAGTGTACAAAATACAGATGATTGCATGACAAAGGTAGCTCCAATTATTGAAGATATGTGGCTTCAAGGGGCGCATATCATCAAAGAAAGCAACACATTGGATAGTGTAAGATGGACGGATAGCCCACAGATTGGTATGTACACTTCCGGATTTTCATTTCCACCTTTGCTTTCATTGGGACATGTCTTGGGCAATGATAAGAGGGTACTAAAGAAATTGCTAAGCTTGCAAGTTCCTAAGGGCATGCACATGAAGGAATGGGATCCGGGTTATTCTAAAGGTAGATTGGGGGAAGGCTTTCCTCCTTCTAAAGACTATGGTATGTTTAAAAAGATAATCAATTCCTTTCTCCATTCGATTCGTTTATCAACTGTTATGTATATGTTTAGATAGGAATTTATGGATCACAATGATGAATGTATTAGAAATCACTCTCCCAAATTGATATGGTCAAGGAGAGAGAATTTCTCCATGAAGGTCCGAGGATCACAATAGATGGAGCTACTGGTCTGTACATAACAGCAGTGAAAGGAAGGTCATTTGAGGGAAATTTCAGCCCTATAAAAGATCAAAGACATGGGAATGTTGTCAAGCAAGCATCAAGCAAAGGAGGTAAAAGACTTTGGGTTGTTCTAGGTATTCCATTGTTTTTTGATGATTGCATGTGGAAAATACTAAAGAACTTTGGAGGCACAAGCAAAGTGATGGACATCATGAACAAAAAGGAAGACAGGAGGACTATGTGCTCTTTCTTACATGGCTGCCATGTTCTCACCTCCACCATCTACAAGATCTATTTGTTTTGCAAAGGAGCCTCAAGAGTGACAACCGGAAAACAAAAATTCATGGAGGTAAAGTGTTTTTGAAATACTTTCTAAGTGTTGGTTCTAACTCAAAAATTCTGAGTTTAAGGAAGGTTAAGGGCAGCTCATGGCTCAAGGGGGTTTCAAATTCATTGCTCCCCAACATGCCAAAACAGTTCACATTTTTAGAAAGGTATATTGACTATATTTCATGGCTTTACTCTATGTTCTTGTTGGGAATTTATTCTAATAATCAGCCTATGCTAAGAAGAAGGAAGATAGGAAGTAAAGGGTGTAGCCAAAGATGCAAAGTATGTGCTGATTTCTATGTGAAGGCTGATTTGGGTGTGGTGCTTGGAGTTCAAGGGTGGCATTTGTTGGGAGAACACACTCTCAACTATCAAATCATGAAGATAAGCCACATAGACAAAGGTAATAAGGTCTCTATGCAAGGAATGCTTCCAGAAACACTTGAAATTTGTTACTTAGTGGAAAATACCATTTCATGTGAGCCATATTTCTGTTCTTTATCAAAAATTACAGAGGATTGGAAAACATTAATTTCAGCTGAGTATGCAAAGCATAAGTTTGCTAGTGATGTCTTTGATGGAGAAATAAGTTTTGAGAAGTACAAGGTGACAAGCAAGATGGATATGGTTTGTAACATAAGTATGAAAAACATTATTTTTAGATCTCCTTTCATCATACTTGCTGATTAGCACAAGGAAGCGGCCATAATGAAAGATAATTTTCAGATTTTCAAAGCATTATGGGTCGCCATTGAAGTACTTTCAGCTAGGGTCACTTCAATTGGGAGTAATATGCAGATTTCCAGGTATAGATTGAGCAATTCAAGAAGGTTGGGTGCAGCAGTTGATGGGCAGCCTGGAAATCAAGTTTGGGTGTTCCAAATACCCCACTTGATGCAACCAAAAAATCTTCTACAACAAGGAAATATTTTCGGTTCATTAATTTTGAGACACACTTGTTTGTTGCTTCCTCATTTTTGTGATTATTGTGGAAGAATGGAAAATAGTATGGTGCAAATTTCAGAGTATCATAGGGCAGCCCATTTGCATGATATAGGAGTGTCACAAATGCATATTGTTTGGTTGCTTGGGGTCATGATTTGAGTTCCAAATACCCAACCAATCAGTGGAGAATTTTGGGAAAATATTTCACCTTGCATTGAGGGTGGAATAAGCATGTTCAGGGCAGCCATTGGAGATGGTAATTTTCAGATTTTCAAAACTCTTCTAATCACCCTTGATGGATGTCCATTTATTGTCACTTCATTGGATGATAGGATGCACATTTTCAGTCATGTGTTGAAAAAATTGTGGGAATTATGGACAGTGGTAAGCATACAGCCCAGAATACTTATTTTGGTATTCCAAGTATTTATTTTTGGGGCAAGGAAGGAGAGCAAGAATGTTGTGTTCGCTGATTTCAATCATGAGCTTGTTGATATTCATTTTCCAGCCCATGTAAGACAATTTTTAGTATTTACAAATTTGGTTTTTCCTATGAAATTTCAGTTTGGTAGTTGTTATGTTATGGCTATTGGGCTGAGTTTGCAAAAATCAGATTTGGGGCTGCCATTTCCAGTCATGAACAACAATATTTTTCGTTTTTTGAGAGCATTCTATCATGGGAAAATGAGGAAGGAGGATTTCCGTTGGAAGAAGGAAAGAAATCAGGTTGTGGTGAGTTATTTTCATATTTAAGAATTCTGATTTTTGAGTGGAAAATGTGTGATTTCAGCAGAGTTTGGAGCAGCATGTTGGTATTTTGGGACAACCAATGCATGGTTGAGAGTTGTGCAAGCAAAGAAAGGGGATTGGCCATCATTTCCACAAGGCACAAGTGGATGAAGAGGGAGACATCTTTTTTCTAATATGTTTGCTTCATGTGTAGGAATGTTAAAGAAGAAGCAGTTAAGAATCATTTGGCATCCAGGTTGTTACAATTGCTTGAGGACAAACAATTTTGGGAAGGGAGGACTGTAATGTCCCTTTTTCCCATTTGAGAGCTACTAATTGGTCTTTTTGCCATTCCTTCTCCATGGCAAGGAAGTGGAGAAGATGGAGGAGAATCTTGAGCTTTAATTTGCATTATTTTTCTAATATTTTATAATTTCTTTTAGAGTTTTCCCCTCTTAATGAGGTCGGTTGTGTTTAAAACCTTTAATAAGGCTTAATGAAAGATTATCATGGTTCATTAAGAGGTCGGCCTTTCTAATTGAGCATTGGCGCCAAAAGGAGGATATAAAAGGGAATTAAAGGCACCATTTGGAGACTGGTCTTAGCGCATTTTATTATACTTGGGCAAAGAGAGCTAGTTGCTCCTTGGTCATCAACTTGAGGACGAAAACCCTTCATCATCCTTTGGTATTGATGAGAAGAGCTGATTTGAAGATCTTTATGTAATTTCCAGCCATTATTGTAATTATTTTGGGTGAAGCAACCTACCTTGGGTAGGGTTTGGGAACATTGAAGAGGAATTTGATAAATCCGAGTTTGTAATCCAATTTGCACTATTTTTAAAGGTCGGAATCTGAAGTTTGGTGATTTTTGGGGTTTCTATGCCCTATGTATCTAATTTTATTTGTGGCTGCAATTTCCAGTGCATATTTAATTTTCCAGCAGTGTATTCTTCAGTGTTTCTTATTATTTTGGCTTCTAAAATTCAGTAAATCATATATAAAATATTGACGAATTGGTTGGTGTTGTTTTAAGGTGATTTTGGTAATTTTTGATGCAAGTATAAGTCATTGATTTTATTCTATAGTCTGCTGCAATTTTATTTTCAGATTTGCATTTAGAATATTTAATTAAAACCCTCAAAAGGGTTATTACAATGAATTAGAAGATCAATCTTCATAACTGACCTCTTAATGAAGGGGGAAGTGCACTTTTAATCTTCACTTAAGAAACTGACGTCATAAAAAGGGAAAGAGTATTTCTTTATCTCCATTGTAGCTCTCAATATGACTGACCTTAATGAAGGAGAAGATTAAAGTTCGTTTTTTGCTTTTTCATTCACCTATAAACTCCCTTACTTTCCTTCCTTGAAGCCCACGGAAGGTGGAAGGGTCCCATTGCCTTCATAGTGACTAGCATGGAAAAGGGGACATGACAAAGTCCCAGTAGCAGAGGACGCATTGCAAGATATGTAGAACAATCCAACTTTTGTAGGACAACCTAGTAGTGAATGCCAACATGATGAAGCAATAGGCAGATCAATACAGGATGGAGAGGGCATTTGAAGTCGAGTATATAGTGTTTTGTTGGCTAGAATCATATAAACAGATCACATTGAAGCATGCACGGAAGCAAATATTGCAGCCAAAATATTATGGGCCAAGTAAGGTGAGACCCAAGGTGGGGGAAATCGCAAATGCACTGGACATGCCAAACAAGGGAAGGCTACATGATGTTGTCCATGTGTTGTGTTTGAAGAAGAAGATAGGAGTGCATATTATGCCATAGACAAAACTGCCCATCATAGATGAAGAAAGCAGACTTGAGTTTGAACACGACTACATTATTGGAGAGAAGGTCAAAAAAATGTGAAATTGGGTTGTGCAAATGTTCAAGTACAAAAGTTCTTCTAGAAGAGGATACTAAATTGAATACAAAGGAGTTTCGAGGAAAGCATACAAACCTGGCACATTGTATACATGTGCCCAAAAATGTAAGAAGAGCTTAAGGAGGATAAGAGAAAGCCCCAACTCTCACTCGTGTTGTCTTAAGTAGTATTATAGGGTGTGTGTGTATGTCAAAGATTTCTTGTATGTTGTAGTGGCCTTGAGTTCCATCCTCCTCACATCATTTGCATGCAATAAAATCCACGGTGCAAAATTTTGCCCTGGAAAGTTCTTGGGAGGCCACCCATCCTAGTAATACTCCACGTTGAGCATGCTTACTTCAGAGTTTTAACTAGCTTGGGGACAAAGTTCTTTAAGGGGAATAGCATGTTTTGAACCTAGGCCAAACATATGTTAGAGGATCTTTGTCCCTAGATTCATCTTTAGTCTTAGAATTGTTATTAAGTAGTTATATTTTGGGTGGCCTAGAGTTACTGGAGGATTAAGTCATGGGTTAACTAGGGTTTCTTCTGGTTTTAAAATATAAGAGGAAAAGACATAAAGAATCTATCCTTTTACTATTTAAACTTCTAATGAAAACAGACAGAGCTGCCATTGTGTGAGAACATCCATGTTATAGACGGATTTGTAGGTGCGGTCCACTCTCGGATGAGGAAGTGCTCCCATTTTTCCGTTTTATCAGTTTATTTATTTCATAATTGCTGTGCTATTTTTTGTTGTTTTTTGGAATGCAACATATAGAAGATGAATCAGTTGATAAAACATTAACTACTCATGTTGGAAAAATGTATTATTCTCATTTATCAATAATATGGTTTGTATCATTAAGTTAGCATTCACCTTAACAATAATCTTACAGACAGGTACTGCTGGAGTAAAATCTTCATTCTCAAACTTGCTATCTTTCATATAAGAAATGCATTTCAGTATAGCTTCCAAATTACTTAACAACGTATAAATGGGTTCTTTTCTGGAAATTAAATATACACCGTGTGCACCCATGCAAATGAATGGCTGAGTTCACGCACCTGTGTTTGTATACTGCATGTGCACCTGTCTCTGTGTGTGTCTGTGTTAAACAGGAAAGGATGGTTAGAGCGGGAAATACCTGCAATAACGTGATATAGTAGAAGTCCTCCATATGTTGCATTAAAGCAGTCCCATCTCTGATTGCTCGGAATAGATTTATCTCTGTTTGTATAAGTTTGTCAATCAGCTGCTTCTCACCTTTCATCTGCATAATAATAACACGTTCTAGCTTTCTTCACATTTCAGTATAATTTTGAGCCTTCAATCATCAACCATAGATCATAAAGCTTGGTTCACTAAATGAAATTACACTTATTAAAACTGTCTGATACCACTAAAAACATATTTATTCACATCCAAAAAATGCAAGATCCCGCAGAAGATATCCACACAATGACAACTGGTGTAAGAAAACTTCATACTCAGAGACATGAACAAAATTACAGGATCTCAATGGCAAAGTTAATGAGTTTTTTTATAATATTGAAGTGAAATATCAGAAAACGAAATTAAATGTATTGAAGAAATATTATTTTTTAATCTGATACCCACTGTTCACATGTTTTCAATACCTGTATGATATTCTTCATGTTACCAGAAATTAACTGATTACATTAAAAACTTGTCTAACCACAGATATCAGTCACCAGAGTACCAATAGTTGTAGGTTATATCTATAGGAAATATTTTTTGTCCACATTGGAGCTAAGGACTCAAGTCCTACGATGAATGAATGAATGAAAAAATTTATTAACATCCACGAGACCAAACAGTCTATGGAATCAAGAGCCGCAAAAAGAGTCTGTCCAGATAAAAACAAAACATCAGGTCACAGAGGCTGCCTGCTGATATTGCAAAGAGTTAACTCCTTTCTCGATGTCAGCTCTTCTACTATGTATCTTGATTAAAAAAACTTGATATTTTGGTTAGCCTTTCCTCTTGAAACAAGTCCGTTAACTTGACAACGCTTAAACTGTCCCTGTAGCTACTCCGAATGTCATTATAAACTGCACACTCCATAATTAAGTGCCACTCTGTCTCCACTACCCCCTTGACATAGAATAAACAAGTTCTTGTTTCCCATTCTTCTTTGGGTATTGTCCCTACCGGTTTCACACATAAGATGATGCGAGCTGGTTCTCAGTTGGGCAATTAACATCTTTGCTTTCCATTTAATTTCTGCTCCTATGTATGCCTTTTCTTCATGCTCCCAAGTGGGGTTAAAATGATTGATGTAGTATGCTTTCTTCCGTCCTATCTACCTTGTCCACATGGCTGTCCTAAATTTCTCTTTCACATACTTTTTTATTTCTTCATTGATATTTGGACATTATTGCATGTTGATGTCCCATTTAATCATCCACTTGTTGTTTTGCTTCATCCACGTGCTCTTCCTTCTGCTTAGTTCTTCCTCAGCTACTATTTTGGGCCATTGATGATTCTCTATTCCTTGCACCTTTTTTGAATAACTTGAGTTCAAATCATTGCTGATGCTTCCAGCGGAAAGGTACCATATTTGGCCAAAAGAATCTCATATGGAACCGATGCTTTAAATTTGAGGCTACTAGTTATTAAGTGCTTTTGGACCCTCTCTATTTGTCTCCAATTTAAGTCAGAAACACTACTGCCCCAAACTTCACGCCCATATAGAATCACTGGTGTGACTAGCAGGCCAAACAAGGTATTTTTGGTTTTCCAATCCCACAATTTTGCATTCCTGCACCTATTTTGCAATGAGTATAAGGCCTTCCACCCCCTTTGGATTATTTTTGCCTTGCATGTCTCCCAACTAAGCTTATTGTGAAAGTCAAGCCCGAAATATTTGTATTATTCCACTATTTCTAATGCGTTTCCTTAAAAACGAAACTCATATTGCCTCTTTTTTCTCTGTAGAGAAAAGATCATGATTTTTTTCTTGCTAGTATTCACTTGCATTCCCACCTCTTGGCAAAAAAGCTCTAGAGATTTCAAATGTTCTCTCGAACTTTGGGTCATTTTTGCAATTAGAATAAGATCATCTGCGTGTAGAAGTATCTTTACAACATAGCTAGCTAGATGGATGTCTCCTCCGCCAACGTTATCAATCCACTCCTCTAGTTTATCAATGTAGAAACAAAACAAGGTTGGAGATAAAGGGCAGCCTTGTTTGACTCCAATGTCACTTCCAAAACACCAACAAACCCTCACTTGTTCTGATTTTGGCCCTGACTTGCTCATAGAGTCTATGCACTATTGCTCTATACTCATCTGGAATACAAAGCTCGTCCATTTTGCTCCAAAGTTTACCTCTAGGGACCGTGTCAAACAGAGGCATTTCAACCCCTAGGCAACTTAGGCAGTTGCCTAGGGCGCACAATGGGGAAGGGTGCTATAATTTGTAAAAAAAATAACAGGTTGGCCTAGGCAGTCGGCTCTATAGACTGCAATAGTTTGTAAATAAATTAATAACTATCCGCATATATATATATATATTAATAGTTTGAATTTGTAACATGTATAAAGCGAAATTGACGCAGGGTTGATAACGGGAGGAGTAGTGGTGGGAGTAGTTATGGTGACCAGGGAGATTGTTTCACTGATTCGGCACTTTTTTTCAAAACAGATTTCATAAACAAAGACTGGCAGGGGCAAAGTAAAAGTGACAGTGTGGAAACACCACCTGTCACCCACATGCAAAAAATTCCATTTTCCCCATCTATCAAAAACATGCAAATTTGTTAAAAGAGAAAGCGGGACCAAACTTGTTGAGTGGAGATTTGCAGTTTGATCCACGGCAGCGACACAGGGAAAACCGGAAGAAGTAATAAAACAAGTTTTTTTCTTGTTGTGTTTTGTGAGCAGTGGAAGGCGGGCAAAGTGTGTGGAGATAATTCAGGTGAGAGGGGCGGGAAGAGAAAACAGATTTTATATTGAAGTATGCACCCAAATGAGCGTATTCGTAATAATTTCATATGTATGTGATGCGTATAAAGGTGTGGTGGAATAATAATTAAGTGGATGTAACAAATAACAAAAAAAAAACAGCCCACCACGTCATCAATTTGGAACTTAAATAGATCTTAATGATTCTAGCAACGGTCTTCTGGGAAAGTTAGTGGTGGAGTCGGGATAAATTGGTTCCTTATTATTCAAAGGTTTGATATTTATTCACATATTTTAATGCCAAAATTAAAATAAATTTATGGCATCAATATTCTATTAAAATTTGATATTTTACATTATATTATGACTTTATACGTAATTTTGTAAGTCTTTGGAGGAAAAAATATTCACTCTTAATATTTTGATGATAAGAGTTCTCCTAAGACATTTTATTAAAGTAATCAAATTGGAAGTAATTAAAAGTTATAATATAACTATTTCAAAAACATGCACAAGTGGGTGGGTGGCTGGTTCCCCAAGGGGGGATGTACTCTCCGAGTACTGCCTAGGGCACTCCGAAACCTTAATTCGGCCCTGGTGTCAAATGCTTTCTTGAAGTCAACAAAGAAACAGATTGCTTCCTCTCCCTGATTATCCCATATTTTTTCCACCAAATGTCGTAATGCAATGATCGATAGTGGAGTGCTTCGGCCTAAGACCTGCTTGTCCTTTTGCTCTTTTACCCTCTTTTTTTGACCAGCTGCTGATTTTGCGCTCTACCATGCTACCAAATAGTTTTCCAAGAAGGGGGTTCACCATGATGGTCCGCTAATTGGACGGATTGATGATGTCCCTGCTTTTATAAAGAGGTATAACGACACTGGTTGTCCAATATGTTGGAAATCCTTTTTGAATGATACCATTAAATGTGTGTTTAATATGTGGTGTGAGGGTTTCCAAGCCCCACTTCAAATATTCAGCATGCAGCCCGTCAATGTCTTGCACCTTACCCCCTGCAAGATTCTTGATGCCTTGGATGATATCCTTCGTAGAAAAAAGCTTAGTTGTTGTGTCGATTATCAGAGGTTTATCTTGAACTCTTTCATATAGTAGTTTGGCGTACTCTAACCATTGTGTGTTAGTAATATTTTTCTCTATTTGCTTTCTTTTTTGTTGTAACTCCCTCCAAAAACCTTTGGGGCTATGCTTTCCAAGGTAAATTAATTCTTTTCTTCTTGCGTTCACATAACTTTCCTTTTTAGACCCAATAATGCTTTCATCAACCTTTTTGTTTTCTTTGGTCATTCCAAGTTTTCTCAAAGTCCTCTTCACTGCCTTGCATTCATCAACATACCATGAATTTTCTGGAAAACTACTTGCCCTCCCATTCCTAGGTTTGCTTATTTTACAAGCAGTTAAAGCCTTTTGAATTATAGAAATTGGCATATTTTTATTTGTTTGACAGCTGTTCACAACTGAAGTATTCTTTGGTTCTTGGGAATGTTGTTGAAAATGATGCTCAAGAGTTGCTTTGAAGAGCTCTCGATTCTCTTGAGTCATGAAGATTCTTCGTTGAAGAGGTTTCTTCCCTTGCTTGTGGTGATCTTGCTCTCTGTTCTGATGGTTTATTTGCATATTTATTTTTACATATATTGGATTTTGATCTCATCTCATCTCGATAGGGCAGTCCCCAACTTCGAGTCTCACCAATTTCGGGATAAAGCTTTGTGAACAAATAACATAATCTACTACACTTTGACTGTTGTAGGTCTTACAAGTGATGTTCCCTGAGTTTGGCCATGTTCGATGAGATTTATGAGTGGCTTAAATGTTGGGTTCTGTGATCCAAAATTTATATTGTTAGTATATTAGTAGGTGTTGTACGGGGCATGCATCTCAAGTATAAGACACCCCTTTAGTGTTAGTTGTAGACTCGTAGTTATAAAGCAATTAATATTATATTAGTGAGCTATGGGTGGTTGTGTAATTGGTTGTTGGTTGGACCTTGGGTCTCGTATGCAAACAAACCCCTTAAGCTTATTTAAGTTTGAGGGTGAAATTGAATGAACTTTTAAATATATCGTGAAAAGCTTCTTTTAAATCAATAAAATGTAGAAGCTTCTTCCATTTACCTGTATTTGAATACCGAACAGTGGTATCAGAGCTAATGGAAGAGATCCATAGAAGAACCAACAAGAAGTTGGCTGAGAAAGAATAAACTTTAATATTTTCCTAAGTGATTTTTTTTTAAGGTATTTTAAAAAAATTGTCTGAATATTACTAGAAACAAGAGCAAATTTAGAACAAAAGAGCAAACTTATCTCTGTCTGGGGAGCGACTAAGCATGAAGAGTTTGATTTTATGCTTATTTTCTACCTGAAAGTGCTGGCCAAGGATGCTATTTTGCTGTGTGGGGAACTATTTAATTTGCTTGAGGCTGAGAATCATAAAATAATGCTGCTGGGGTGTGAGAAACTGACAAAAAGGCATTGACAACTGTTGATTTACCTGAAATGGCATTGTAATCTTGTGCATAGCATGTTTGATGACTGAAAATACAAGTCTGCAGCATTGAAATCTGAGCAGAAGCATTCACACCCGCTGTTTGGCATTTCTAAATGCTGTATGGCATTGGAAATATCACGTTTCTAGAGACAATTCAATTTAAAATCATCAAAGACGTTACAGCAGCATTAAAATCTGCATGAAAGAAAAAGTGTCTTCTTCCTGGGAGCACTGAACTGCTGGAAACATCACAAAAGCACCACTTGCTGATGCATAATGCCATCTGGAGTGCCATCCTTTGCCTGAAGCACCATCCCTTTCCATAAAAGAAAAATATTTTTCATTGCAAGCAATATAAAGTGGGTCCCATAATAAAGGTACTGTTTTTGGGTAAATATTTATTACAGGAAAATCTTTTTATGTTTTTTTTTTCTCCCTTTCGCTTAACATTGGAATCTTGTAGATAAAACACAAGTTGTTCATATTGAATTCCAAAAGAGGAAGTAGAAGATGGTTTTAAGGATTGAGTTAAGCCTTGATTAAGAGGAGAGGTCACGAGTTCAAGTTCCCATAGCTTTCTTTCTGTATGTAGTGTACTATTTCCAGAATTAGCAT
Organism: Taxus chinensis; assembly: GCA_019776745.2. NCBI lineage: Eukaryota > Viridiplantae > Streptophyta > Pinopsida > Cupressales > Taxaceae > Taxus > Taxus chinensis. The sequence goes on from CM034156.1 coordinate 23,133,286, forward strand.
GTAAACTTGAGCTATGTGCATTTTTAAAAAATTACATCTCAAGTTGTAGTTTAAAACAGTTGGTGAAAAGTTGGTTTTAAAAAAATTAAGGTTGTAGGTCGTCAAATGGTCCATTCCCACAAAATGGACAAAACTGTCATGTCCCCTTTTTAAATAAGTATAATAAATTATGGTTTTAAAAACGTCGAGGTTGTAGGTCGTCAAATGGCCCATTCCCACAAAATGGACAAAACTATCATGTCCCCTTTTTAAATAAGTATAATAAATTAATAATATAAATTAAGTGTCAAAAAGTAACTTTATAAAAGACACTTATGTTTTAATATAATAATAAGTAACTGTTATCCAATTTCTTCCCCGTGGCAAAATTGGCTAACATGCGAAATCTGGACTTTAGGCATTTTCATGGAGTCTTGGTGAAGAAAATGGTGAAAATCAGGTATTTTCATGCTTTGGGGCACTTGAAATTATTTTGGGGCACTTCTCCACTTTTTCCTAATTCCTCAGTTCCATGAAGATCCAAAACATTTAGAAAAACTGGAAAAAATTAAGCAAAATCAAGTTTTGGGTCTTTTATAGTGTATTGCGGGTCTGCAGTGGTTTTCGGGAACCAAGGTTGCGGATGGAACTAGTTCCTCAAAAACTGATTCCCCGCGGCAACATATGGACTGCAATACAAAGGAGTTTGGGGACGGTTTAGTGTTTTGCGGGCGCAGAGGGTGTCGAAAGAACCAAAGGCTCGAGGAACAAGTTCCTCTCGGGGTTAAGTTCTCTGCATTAGCCTCGGAGCCGACGAGCAAAGGAGTTAGGGGTTTCAATGTAGTGCGGAGGAGAATGGAGTCGGGAGAACTCTTTGCAGGTGGAACAAGTTCCCCATGGGATGGAGTTCCCCAAAATGGCTTTGGATCCGCAGGTCAACAGAGCACCGGGGAAAGAATGATGTGCGGGCCAAACCAAAGTTGGGGAACCAAGGTCGGAAGGAATAGTTCTAGGGAGGTCGAGGTTCTCCGTGGGGCTATGTGGCCTAACGAACAAAGCGAAGTGGAGTTCGGGTTTTAATGTTGCAGGCGGGGAAGGATGCTGAGAGAATGAAGTGCGGGAGAATGTTGGGGTGGAACAGTTCCTAAGTTCTACCCACGGCCCGATTTTCCAACCTCAATGCCACCAAGACCACTACAGTAAAAGTGGAGCCCCGGAAAACTAAAAGAACAGTTCCCCATTTCAACAAGTTCTCCTCACCGCTTTTTGACCCGCAAGGCAAAGGAGGAAAAAGGGAAAATAGTTAAATGCAGACTATAGCTATGAACAAGGAACCCATGTTCCTCCTCAACCCCTCCATATCCGCATGGGCATAACGTTTTCCCTGGCTGTCCAAATTCGACAAAATTGGACTTTTTGGAAAGGTATTTTCACCTCTACGCCATGGAACCGGAAAGATCTGATTTTGGTAGGGGTAGGTGGGTGAAAAAGAGGAAAACACTCCCAGCATTTATGGACACAGTTCCAGGTAGTTGAACAAGAAAATTTGTTATGATAAGGTGCCTTTTCTTCTCCTGCAAGAAAAAGATCATGGAGAATGGTGTTGAAGATTGCCCATGCCCCTTTTTCATAAAATTTAATGCAAGTTGTTGGTGGGTGGGAGAAGGAATCCAAGTTTTTCCCTCCTCTCTCTTTCTCATTCTCTATAAATTGTAATGGGTGGCTCATTTGCAATGTTAGATACTTTTAGAATGCAAGGGCATCATTGAGAAATGTTGCACAAGTGTTCTTGAGTTGTAGGCCTTGGATTATGATTCTGCAGTGTGTTTATACCTCCTTCCTCCATTATAATGATCTGTGCATCACATTAAATTAATAAAATACTTGTTTTGTGGCTATTGTTCTTCCCTAGCTGGTGATTTGTTGCATTTTATTTCCTCTTCATTTACTTGCAAGTATGTTGTGTATGTCTCTTCATATTGCAGGGTTTATTTCTATTGTGCATTGTATGGAAATGGGAGTTGAAATGCTGCTCTGGGCTGTGGCTTTCATTTCTGCCCTCTCCACCTTTATTTTCCTCATTTTCACTCATTTAAAAAGTGTCTTTCCCCTTATTTTTTGTGCTATCACCTCCCTTAGTGTAGAATTTCCCTTTTATGCATTTCCCTCTTTCCCTGGTTCCTTGGAATCATAGAGTAGGATTAGATAGCTGGATTTCCTTCCTTAGGAGTAGTTTAAGATTAGGAATATGTAAGGGAACCAGCCTTATCTGGAGGTCTGTCTCAGTTCACGTCCCACAACTTGGAGACAGTCCCATGTTGCCTTAAAATCCTAGGTTGTCTATGACTTAGGGTAGGGTGCAATTTTGAGCTCCAACAGTTTTGGCATGCCCAGTGGGATGGTTTGAAAGCTTTATTTTCAGTATTTTGCTAAGTTTTGGTGTGTAACTTAGTAATTTCCAGCCTTTGGAGGCTTATTTCTACACATCTGGCGACTCCGATTTGCATATCAACTAGTTTCAAAAGTTAAAGTGCTCAGTTTCATTAGAAGAATTCAAACAAGGTCAAGAACAACATAAGAGGGATCCTTTGATTAGTTGCAGTTGTCACCAAGGAGAAGAAGGGGCAAATCAATTCAAAGATCACCATCACCACCAAACAGAGTTATCTCTACTCCTCCTTGTAGGCCTTTCTTGTTCTATTCAAGAGTTTTAAGACCTATTACATTCATGGTAGCACAGAGGAATTTTCCCTTTGTCAGTTTCACTGGTGGTAGCCCCATTGCAAATAATGCACAACATGACATACCAGTAGCTGCACTCAAAAGTATTCCAGTTTTTACTGGTGTGAATCAAGTTACCCTTGCTGAGCACATTCAGGATGTTGCAAATGTATGCTCCTTTCATCTAGTTACAGAAGATGATGTAGCAGTTAGACTATTAGCTTCTTCACTCAAAGGTAAAACACTTCAATAGTATAGAAGCTGGAGACCTGCATCCATTGCCAACTGACATGATCTGGGGATAACAATTTGCAATCAATTTGGGGAAAAGGCTGACAATATTTCCTTGTTAGAACAGTTAACAAATTTTAAGAGGGGCCCTAATGAGCTCATGGTGGATTTCAATTTCAGATTTCAAAGGACATGGGACAAAATTCCATCTCTCTTGAGACCTACTCTACAAGGTCTTTTCCTTTATTTCTTAAGAGCATTGAATTCTGATATTATTGTTATGATACAATCTATGGGTGCTATTTAGTTGCCTGATGCCTATCCAATAGCCATTAGGGCTGAGAATTATCTGATACAAGCTGGAAAAATATCCCCTAGGATGCATTTTCCCTTAATTGCCTCAAGCTTCAGAACCAACCATTGCTCCTATCCCTGAACAAAGTCACCAATCTACCCCTTCCACATCCTATTCTCCTCAAAAGTAAAAGGATGATGATGAAATGAAAGCCTTGGTCAAAAATTTGTCGAACAAAGTTATATCCTTGAAAAAACAGCTAGCCCAATCTTATACAAATTATCCCAACTAGGGGCAATCTTCTAACCGAGGATTCAATCAAGGTTACCAACCCTATAGAAATCAATACCCTAACCAATGATATGGGAAAAATCAACAAAATGATAGGTGGCAAGGTCAAAATGCACCTCTTCCACTTCAAACAGTTGCTCCTACTCATCCACTTCCTGCTGTTAGTGCAAGTCAAGCATTGGTTCCAGTTCAAAACAATGTGATGAGAAACAAAATGGTGTTTCCCATGCAGTCAGCCACATAATCAGTTGGTTAATCCAAGTGCATTGGAAGTTTAGGCCTTCATGGTTCAAAATTCCTCCAATCAGCAGGAACCATTTATAAAAGCAGCCAATCCTAACGTGGAAGGAGCTCAAGAGGTCAATCTAGATACTAATCTTGTATTCTTTGGGATTGATGAGTTCTTGCAATGAATCAAGCAGTGGGCAGTTCTAACAGGCCTCATACTCATGTTGCTGATAACACGAGGTTCAAGAAGAGAATTTTGGATTCGAAACCTTCATCTTCTTCGAATCAAGGCAACACTATCAACAAGGAAAAGGAAGTTGGAATAGATGCAAGTAAAATTAGATTGCCTGAGGTTCCTAGCAGACTTGTTTTAGACAAGAAAATTGCTTCCCTACCAAAAATGCCTATCCCAACATTGCAGCAGTCAAGGAAGGAGAATATTGTACTTTAAATGCACAGGACCATGGGCCTTCCTTTCAACATTGTTGAGCCGATGAAGAAGACAAATGTCAATGTGACAATGTGGGATGCTCTGGCTATTCCATCACAACTAGATCTCTTACATGAATCTCTCAAGCAACTTCCTCAAACTGATCCGGTTGTTCAAAAGACTCATGCTGCTGTCAACTTGTGCCAAGCAAACGAAGAACAAGCAAAGTTTTCAAGACCCCACCCTTTTATATGTCCTTAATTATGGGAAAAAAATTGGTTCATAAGTGCATGATTGATTCAGGATCGAGTACTTCTATAATGCCCGAAAAGATTGTTGATATCCTCGGTCTTAAGTACAACCCTGTTTCTAAAGGTGTTCTACAACTTGATGGTTCAACCGTTGGTGTCCTAAGAGTGATAAAAGATCTTGAATTAACCCTTCATGCTTGTCCAAGATTAATCGTAACTCATGATATATCAGTAATTGACTTGCCTCCTATGTTTGCCATTTGTTTATCAAGAGATTTCACGGAAAAAGTAGGTGGCTACTTGTCTTCAGATTGGACTCATATGCTCCTAAGGACTATATATGGTACAAGATTTACTATACGAACTGAGCCTATATTTTCTTACCATATTAAGTCTTATGATCACACCCCTCTCCTATCAAATTGTCTAATACAAGAAGAACATGAACAAGAGTCAGTTTTAGAAGAACAACCTATTCCTCCTTAACCTTCGGATCTTATATTAGATGAATGGGACAAACGTTATGAGTTTGACCCTCATAACACAACTTTGGAAACTAGACTTGGAAGCTACTGCATTCTTGAAGAAGGGTCTACTTCACCTGCACCACTTAAGCAAGAAAAGGATAGTGCTTCTAGATTGTGGAAGATGTTCTTTGATGGTTTTAGAAGTAGAAATGAAGTTGGGGCAGGTGTGGTACTAATTTCTCCAATCAACGAGAAGTTTTCCTTTGCTCATAGATTGCAGTTTGCATGTTCTAACTACGTGGCAGAGTATGAAGTATTGGTGCATGGTCTTTAAATTGCAGAGAAGAGAGGAATCGAAACATTGCAAATATTTGGGGATACTGAATTGGTCATCCATCAAGTTAGAGGAAAGTGTGCCACAAAGAATAAGCTTTTGAAAGCTTATAAAAACAGAGTTTGGGATCTTCTGAAGAGTTTTGAGGCTCTTGATCTGCAAGTGGTTCCTAGGAAATTGAACAAAGAAGCATACCAGATGGCAGCCCTTGTCTCACAATTCTCACTTGCTGAGGATATTGTTAAAGGAAATGTGCAACACATCAAGGTGGTAGTCAAGCCCTCCATTTTTGACAATGAAGCCAGCTGGCAAGTATTTGACAGCGATGAAAAAATTATCCGATTCATCCATAATGAAGCTGAGTTTTCCTCAAGGATGCAATTTGATTTGCATGACAACTATGGTGATCAAATTATTCAGCTGAAGAAAAACAAGTTGCCAAAAGGATTGGTCACTTTGGAGCATATTTTTAGTCCTGACGATGAATTCAAAGGTGAAGAGAAGAACATAGCGGCAAGATTTTGGGACGAAAACCTCGTTATGCAACTTGCCTAGAAGGACAAAAACCCTTCTAGAGGTTAAGGGAAGGAAGGAAACCCTTCTCCTTGGCTTGGGATTGGTAATTAAGGATGATTTAGAGAGATATCTTTCATTTTCAGCTTGTTATTGATTTGTTATGAGTGGAGCGACCTACCTTGGGTAGGGTTTGGAACATTTGGTAAACTATTTGGGCAATTTCAATTGATAATCTGATTTATTATATTTTCTAAGGCCGGAATCTAGTGTTTGGTGATTTTCAGGGGTTTCTATGCCCTAGATCTATATTTTTCTTGTGCCTGCAATAATCAGTTCATAATTAATTTCTAGCAATGATTTCTTTAGTGTTTCCTTGTGATTTTGGCGCTTATTATTTTATAAAATTGTAGCAAGTGAATTCAAGGTGTTTCATGGTGTTTTTTGGCATATTTCATGGTAGAGATAGTCACTGATTTTGCATTTACAATCTGATGCAATTTTAAAATCAGATCTGCATTTTGTGTGTGTGATTAAAAACCTTGAAAGGGTCATTACACATTGCATATGAGATCCGGAAATTGAAGGGTCGTGAGAAGTAGTTCTTTATCTATGACAAAGAAAAGTTATCCATCATGCATGCGTTGACCAAGTTCCGAAAATACTTGGTTTATGAAAGGTTTGTGGTCAAAACTGATCATAATTGCTTGAGAGTTTTTCTCTATCAAAAAAAGTTAAATGACCGGCAACAAAAGTGGGGAAGTAAACTCCAAGCATATGATTTTGATATTGAATATGTCATGGGAAAACACAATGTGGTAGCAGATGCCTTGTCAAGAAAGCCACCTCCTAATTCATTTAAGGATGTGGGATCACATGACAAAAAGAAGGAATCAAGTTTTCAGATCAGCCAAGTTTGCAATTGCTTGAGGACAAGCAATTTTGAGAAGGGAGGGTTGTAATGTTCCTTTTTTCAAATTAATGCCAAATGAAGACTTCTTGCCATTCTCTTCCCATGGCCAAGAAGGATAAGTGAACAATGGAAGTAATTGAACTCATTTCAGTTTTCTTTTATTATTTTTAATGTTTTAATTTGGTGTTTCACTCCTTAAGGCAGGTCGGATGGGGTTATGAGACCCCAACAAGAGATTAGAAATAAAGTGAAGCTTAAAGAGGTTGGTCTTCACCTATTTGGCCTTTGGCACCAACCAAGGGATATGAAAAGGATTGTATGATCTCATTTGCAAATCATCTTTGGCGCATATACAATTATACTTGGTTTGTTGGGCTGATTGCTCAATATCTTTCTACTTGAGGACGAAAACCCTCTTGCGTGGATCCGAGGAGGACGAACCTTTCCTTGTGGTTTGGTGGAGAATGAAAACTCTCCATGTTGGTGAATTGAAGATATCTATCGAAAAATCTCTTGTTGATTTGGATCTAGGACATCAAGAAGAATACCTACGAAAGCTTTGCATGATTTTTGGAGGCCCTCTCCTAGGGAGCGACTAGGGTTTGCTTGTGGTTCAGTGCCTTCTAGGGCACATAATTCATACATTCTTTGATATTCTGATTTACCATATTTATAAGGTTGGAATCCATTATTTGGCTATTTTTGAAGGAGTTCATCTATTGTTATTTCAGCCCATGTTGGTGGCTTCCCTGTTGCTGTCACAAAATTAATTACAAGAGTTTATTATCTCTGGTTTTCTCAATTTCTTCGATGCAAATTGGATGGATATTTGTTGCCATACTTGAAATAATTATTTAGAAGTATTTTTCAGCTATTGGGCATGGCTATATGGTGAACTTATAAAGTCGCTGCTAAGGTTACAAAGCTGCTGTTATAAAAAATTAGAATTCACTTCACTTGGGGTTTGTGCTTTTTCCATGTTTTTTCAGTTTCAGCCCCAAAAAGGGACATTACAACACCATGACCATTATGGGCGGGAGTTGTTCCACTTGATAGCTATGGGATTTAGTTGTCTTGGTATAATGGTATTTGCACATATGAGCTTGTGTTGGCAAGGGCTCTTTCATTTGACAGGTACAGGATCTAGATTATTGGAGCATCCAAGTTTGCAATTGCTTGAGGGAAAACAATTTTGCGAAGGGAGGACTGAAAAGTCCCCTTTTCCAAGTTAGTTCGATATGGAAGACCTTCTACCCATTCCTCTTCCTATGGGCATCAAGGAAGGAGCAAGAGAGGAGAACTCACCATGGTTGTAAGTGTTGTACTTTTCTAATTAATTATTTCATTTACTAATCATGGCATTGGAGTGGTTCTACTTGGTGATGTTATCAAACAATGCAAAGAGGATTTCTATTTCTTCATTATGGGGGGTCGGCCTCTTAGAGGATCCTATTTGCCCATTGACATCTTCAAGGCCTATATAAGGTGGTTCAAATTGCTAAAGGAGGATTTTGCTATTTTGGATATTGATTTCTCTTGGAGGTGGAGCAAGTAGTTTCTCTTCAATAGGATTACACTAGGGGACGAAAACCCTTCAATAGGATTACACTAGGGGACGAAAACCCTCTTGTGTGCAAGGGTGCTCTCAGACAAAGGTCACACTAGAACTCCAAAGTGATTCTATGAAGTTGTTCTTCATTTCCAGCCCTAAGCGACTTGCTTGGGGGTTGAGTTCGGCGCCTTCTAGGGCTCATTTTAGTATATTGAGTTGGTATTCTTGTTTTTCAAATTTTATAAGGCTGGAATCTACGTTTTGACAATTTTTGGAGAAGTTTATCTATTTTTCCCAGCCCTCAATTTGGTTGTATGGTTGTCATAAAAATTAATTACAAATGTGATTTATCATTTGTTTCTCCATATTTTTAATGTATTTGAGATTAATAAATATTGTCGTGGTTGGATAAATTATTTGGTGACATTTCAATTCTATTTGCATGGTTAAATGTGATGTGAATATCATATGCAGTTGGATTCCCTAGAGGGCTGATTGATATTGTGTGTTGATTGTTTGAAAAGGATTCCCAACTATTTCAAACTGATGTTGGTGTTTGAGGGTGCAATTTCAAATTTGATTCATTTGGGTTTACAGCTAAACCCTTATTTCCATTTTTCAGCCCTAAAAAGGAACATTACATTTTTGTGAACATGGCATTCGTCTTTAATAGTTTTCTACATAAAGTCAAGTTGACTGGGTTGGGAAGGTGATAAGCCAAAGGAAAAATAAAATAAAAGTATCCTTATGAGGTCGGTCTTAGTTTGGAGGCATTGTGATTGGTTTTGGCACCATAAGGTATTAAAAGGGTTTGCTTGGCTCATTTGTGCATCATCATCTTGTCTAAAAATAACTTTGCATGGTTTTTGGGGTGATTGCTCAATTACTTCCACTTAAGGACAGAAATCCTTTGGTGTGGCTAACAAGGAGGACGAAACCCTCTCTTGCTTGATTAAAGAACGGAAATTCTTCAATTTGTTGAGGATTCTCCATTGCGGGGTTTCCAAAGTGCTTCAAGAGGATTGATGTTGCATATTTTTCAACTAGGGTTTGATCCGAGAGTGATTTTCAGCCCCTCTTCTAGGGAAGCGACCCACCTTGGAGATTTAGGTAGTTTCTAGGGCACGAAGACACTCAAATCAGTCATCATTGCATTCTTCATATGTTTAGCAGCCAAAATCCATACTTAAAATTCATTTTTGGGGCTTGGAATCTCCATTTACAGCCATTGTTGTGAGCTGTAATTCTGTCGTCCTGAATTTAACTACAACTGTATAGAATTTCCAAATTTGCATATACATTGGTGTGTTTTTGCTTGGTGTTTGTTCCATTTGTTGAGTACAATATTTTGGAGACTTTATACATCATTTTTCAGCTTGTTTGGATGGTGTTTGATACCCTAAAAGCGTCAATTAAGTTCGTTTCTATGGTTTATAATCATTTGAAGTTGACTGTCATAAAATTTAGTTTACTTGTAATTGGGGTCTGTGTTATTTCCTTGTTTTTCAATTTCATCATGTAAAGGGACATTACATTGGTATCAAAATATCGATCTTCCCATCCTGTATTCATTCAGAAGGAGAAAGATAAAATGGCGAACATAAATTTGGATGATGCTAGGTTTGAGCGGTTTGCCCAAGGGCAAGAGAGGTTGGTTGATATACTGGCACGGATGAGCCATAATATGTGTTGGCTAGATTTCCTGCATAGCATCAAACCTAGGTAGTCATGAGATGAATCTCCCTCATTTAACCAGTGAGGCTCCCGTGTCAGATTTGTCAATAAAAATGTGTTATTATCTATCAGGGATTTTACTTTAACCACTTAGTTCATCAACCATAACTAAGTAGTTCTGCAGCAAGTAAGCAGTTGTTTAAGAAAGGAAAGTTATAGAAGAAAGAAGTAAAGGAAATACAGAGAAGAAATGGGGAAGATGTGCATCCCAATTAGTAGATAGCAAAGCTAATTGCATGCACATAGAAGAAACTCAATAAATATGAACACACATAATTATAAAACAAAGGCAGCTCTAGATCTAGATCTAAAATAACACAAAGTTTATCAAGAGATCTACGATTCAAAGTAAGAAACACAGTACACCGTGACACAAATTTCTCCGGAAACCTGCTCCTTTGTATTCCTTTGCTCCAAGTTGCTTTCAGGAGTTCAACACAAAGTCTAGAACTCAGGATTGCTGCTTACAAATTCTGATCCATTAGAGGGGCAATTACAAGTTGGAAGCTTTAGTTAAACTGGCACATGTGGAAGTCGAAGAAGAAACAATTGGGAATATGCCTCCTAGAATTTCTCTTTGCATGACATGTATGATTTGCAACTGAAAATAGAACCTTCTATTTTGCACGCCTGCCACCTATCTCCAAGTAGTTGACTTCTTCAAGTAATGGCTTTTAAACCAATCACTTTAAGTTGTATAATTTAATTGATCGCTCAATTACTTTGTCGGAGGAAAGAAGAAGGAAGAGGAAAGCTGACTTTGTCCTTTTTCATGTCTGCATGCAGCTGATTCAAACTAGATCTGGAAGCAACTGGGTCTGGAAACAAGCTGGAATTGCAAGCAGTTGGAATTGGAAGCAAGCTGAAATTTTGCCTTTGCATTGTCTTCTCTTTTATCCTTGAAGCTTTTGTAGTTCTTCTATTGTACATGCATCAATGCAAGGTTGGCCGTAGATAACTCATCATCCTTATTTTTAATTGCATATGAGCAATTAAAAATTCTGGAAAGCACTTAGGGTGAATGAAAATTCAATGAAGGTTTCAACTAGAAGATGAGAGCACATGCACAAGATCTTGGAAGGAATTTTCCACACACTGACTTCTTCACGGGCTGCATTTGAAACAAGAGGATGAAGCCTTTGTGCCGGAATCTTTTGCAACTATGAGATCTGGATCTAGATCTACATATGGATTTGCATCCGCATCTATATCTGCATCTGGATATGGATCTGCACCTGCATAAAAATTCTGGCAACTGAGTTGTGGATGGAAAAGTTGCAGCTCGAATAATTCCACTGCTTTTTATCTGCACGCATGAGTGAAGTCTTTTCTGCACGCATGAGTGGAGTCTTTCTATCAATTCAGCAAGAGGTTTCGAGCCTAGATCCGTGTCTCCAATATCTACAAATTTAGAAGCAATGCATGACTCCATTGTGCTTTCTTTTTCATCTTTCTTCGCCATAGCTTTGCCTATCTTTGTCTGAACAATTCTTTTTCTTCTTATTTAACTGGAATTCTTCAAAATTGGTGCAGATCTGGACAATTCTTCAGATTCGGAGGATATATGCAATGTATTGGACATTAATAAAAGCTCCTTTTCTTTTGTAAAGCACCTGTAATGAATTCCTGCAATTTATTCAGACAAAAATGGCCATCGGAGCATGAATAGTGAATTTTAATTATAAAAATCTGCACTTTTCAAGCCTGCTGCCCCAAAAAATAGTGTTTAATTTGCACATAAAGAGAGCATGAATCCTTTCAATCAACACCTGAGCTCCTGCAACGCCTGAGAAAACAATTATGTAGACAAAGATCAACCTCCTGCAATGTATGCGCCAAATCTGGAAGCTTTTAGCCTTGTTAGCACCTTGTCTGAACAAAATCCTTCCTTTAATGGGGGCGCACTTTTCCACTTGGCTGCAATTCTTCACCTGTGATTTGAATAATTCATCCATATGGCTGCCCATGCTTATATAACCTTCACAATTCTATAATTAATAATTGCCCTAACAATTAAAGGCAATTAATTAATTAAAAATCATGCTTTTCTCTTTTTAAAAATAGCATGTTTAAGGACAGCCATCCAATAAATTAAATTAATCCAATTTAATCCTTCACACATCACTTCACTTAAGCTTCACAGTGTGCTTTGACCATAGCCACTGAAAATAGAAATTAATTTAATGTTTTAATGCCTTAAAAACATTAAATAATACCCAAATGGGGCGCACTTTTTGAGAGGAAGAGGGCAGCCATTAAATAAATTAATTTTAATGCTTTTAAATCCTTTCTTTTATTTCATCTTTGACTTGTTGACTTCCTCCAAGCTTGGGCGCACTTTTTGAGAGAATAGATTAATTAAAATAATCAATTTAAGGCTGCCATTCTCTCACCAAAGGGGGCGCACTTTTTTGCACATGTAATTCTATTTTTAAGAATTTTTCCACAATGGGATTCTTTACCTTGCAAGGCAAGCACCAAAATCCCGTGATCCACTTAAGTGATTTGACTTTGACAATGGGATTATTTACCCTGCAAGGCAGGCACTAAAATCCCATGAATTTCACTTAAGTCACTTTCCTTTTATTATATCATGGGAATTTTTACCCTGCAAGGCAGGCAATAAATTCCCACCTGCCTGCAGCCTCTATTTTTCCCACTACAGCTTAAGTGACTTTTATAACACGGGAAAAAGTACCCTGCCAGACAGGTATAAAATTCCCACCCTGCCTGCGGCTTATGTTTTTCCCCTTGCAGCTTAAATCTTTTGCTTTCCAAAAATGCGCCCATCCCCGCAGGGGCTTTTCTGTGCACAACTTCGCTTTTTCCCAGTGATCCAGACCTCCGATGGCGACTTCCTCCGGGCATAATGTGCGTATATGTTTTCCAGCTGCTCCAGGCCAAAAATCGGGCTTACCCGGCAAAGGAATTGCTCCAGAGAAATTTCACAGAAAACGAAACGGGACACCACAAAAACACGAAAAATTGCCAAAAGTTACAAATAAAGCCCAAAACTTAATATAAGTTAAAACCCTTCTGGCACATAGGAATAATAACATATTCGCTCATAATAGAGTTAAAACAGAGCACAAATAGCCTCATACGAGGCTCAAAATAATTAAATACAAATTTCCTGCAGACAAATCCCGACGACAGAATAAAACAATTTAGGGCATCTGGGTATTTGGCGAAAAAGGCTAATATGGCTCTTTGGGATTATCTTGACACAATATAGGAACTTTCAGGCAATAAAAACACAAAACGACCCATTATTTTAAAAATACGAAAAAATTTCGGATAGGGTAGTTGCAGATTTCAGGGTGAAATCTGAGTGACACCAATATGCATCCAAGAAGTTATTTAAGGGCCAACAACAATCTTTAACCATTGAAATCTGTGATGGATTCTACAGCTAAAGCTTTTCAGCCTACCTCCCAAGGGAAGGAATTATTTAGGAGGTGAAAACACGACATGCAGTAGGACATAATATTGTGGCCAACTATGAAAAATATAAGGCTCTTCCGAATGAGATCCGTGATATTATTTCACTTTCTAGATTCATAGGGGTAAGCAAGGAAAGGTCAAGGCCTGAGCCTAGACATCATGCGCCACCGAGGGATCTCAAATTTTTTTGCGAAGGTGACATTCCACATTCGGTGGCTCCAACAAAGGGACAACCAGTGTATGGGTGAAGATGCTAGGGTTAAACACTAGACCACAAGAACATAGCAAGGAACCAAACCCAAAGGGGTTTCTCTTGAACGAAGAAAAAGGAAAAAACAGATCTGCAAAAGGGTTTTGAGGGGGAGTCCCAAGAAGACCATGTTGGAGGGCATACACATGAGAAAATAGATTTACCAGTTAATTATGATGTTTAGCTTGTTGGAATTTTCCGAACAACAATCAAAAGAAAGCAAATTGATGGTCTTCTTGACTTTGGTGAGAACCATGATGATGTTCCATACATGTGTCCACAAAATATGGAAGGAGAAAGACAAGAAGATCTTCAATTGTGGAAGAAGCGAATACAAATGTAATGTCCTCTTTTCTAAGCTAGTTCATTTTGGAGACTTCGAGCCCATTCCTTTTGTCGCGGGCAAGAAGGATATGAATAAGGGAAATGTTTGTCATATTTTTCAGTTATTTTTGTGAGCATATTTGCATTCTTCTTTTATAGTTTTCTACATAAGTCAGGTCGGCTGGGTTAGAAAGGTGAAAAGCCAAAGGGAAAATAAAAGAAAAACACCCATTATGGTCTTGTTTGAAGACCCTATTATCTGTTTTAGCACTACAACAAGGTATAAAGAGGGTTCGCTTGGCTCATTTGTGCATCACCTCTTGTCAAAAATTATAACTTGCATGGTTTTTGGGTAGATTGCTCAATCACTTCCACTTAAGGGTGAAAATTCTTGTGTGGCTAACAAGGAGGACGAAACCCTTCTTTGCTGCCAGTATAATATTTAGGAGAATTTATACATCCATTTTCAGCTTGTTTGGAGGGTTTTTGATGCCCTAAAAGTGTAAATAAAATTCGCTGCTAGGGTTTCTAATATTTTCAAATCTAGTGTCATAAATATCAGATCACTCTCAATTGGGATTGGTGTTATTTCTTTGTTTTTCAGTTTAACCCTATAAGGCATATTACAACTAAGGAGGGTGAGCTCCTTGTGGGCAGCCCAAGGTATGACAATGATGACAATATGTTTGATTTTTTGTTTCCTCCTATGTCGTTGCCATATTTTTTTCATCACAAAAAATACTTTAAGAAGCATGATAGGTTCAAAGGGACAACTTGCAGCTATGGGTATGTTGCTTCTTCTATTCAAGGCCAAGATTGCTTTGGCATGGGTAGTCTTTGGAAGATGAAGGTAAATATCATTTCTTGCACTTGGATTGAAAGGGAACTTATGAGGAACCATAGAGGGTTGGTTGTACATTCTAACGGCATTGTGAAGGATCAATTTTCTCGGTCAATAGAACAATCATGGGGGCTAAGTAACACACATGAAGACAAGATCGTAGGGAATGGCCAAAAGAAGATAATTCCAATTGGATGCTTAAGGTGTAAAGATGGCTAGAAAACTAGATGTTATTTTTATAGTCAAGATTATATGAATCAGCTTCCTATGGTTTTGTGGGACTTAAGTTACTTTCAAGATTGCCACTTTTGGATGTATGTGAAGGTTATGGATAATTCATCCATTGAAAATATAAATTCAGCTTGTTACAAGGTATGCAATAATTCAGTTTTCATGTATCGAGGTGAAGTTATTTATCATGCTATTGTTTGGGATTGGTTCTCTAAAACACACCTAGCAATAATGCCTGATGAGACATGGATTCAATGTGAGTTTGGTGGTGTGAGTCATCCTTCTAACACGACTGAGATGATCTTGGGAAATGGAATCATGAACCCCAAATCATTGTGGGAGCTGTCTCGAATTCTGTGGTTATGAACAAAATGCCTAGCTTGTTCCACATTCTATTTGCAGCCAACAAGTGGATTTTGATCACAAGGAAGAGGTGATCCTCTCCTAGTGACATTGATAAGGTATGTGTAGCTATCATAATATGTTTGTTGGCCACTACAACTCTAAATTTTAGTAAGAAATGGCGAGGCTACAAACATGCTTTGGGCAGCCTGAAAGAGACTTTGAATCTGCTGCATGTAATGGAAGATATTGAAATTCAGCCAACGGTTGAAAAGACAGGAGCTCGCTTGGCATCATATAGTCAATTTAGTCAACCTGAAAAGATTGGCTCGATTATGTCTTCAACAATTTCTAAGGGTATTTAGTTGAATGTTAATACAATAGTAGCAACCTTCATAAAGATGGGAATGAATGGTAGAGTTGTTTGTATATACCAGGATGTGACAGGGAAAAATAATGCGTTCGGGGATGCTCTATTTAGGAAGCCAACTCCTTGTTCATTGGATGGTGCAAAGGTTAAATAAGCTTCATTGGAAGAAACAACGATGAGAGAAACTCTTGTTTTCTTGTTCCATGTGCAGGTGCAAGTATAAACAAGGAAGAGCAGATGAGTTTGTTATTAGCCAAGAAAGTAATGATAAATATGAATTTACAGTGGAAGATGAAGAACTGTCTCCACAAGCACAAGAAGCACATCACAAAGAAGTTGATACAGTAACCAAGGTAAAAGAGTTGACACATTTGGGGCAGCAATAAGAGTGATTTTTGGTATAGTTGTCATCACCTTCACCAACCACTTGATTACCCCTTTTTCTCTCATACAAAGGAGTTTACAAGTTCCTTCAAACACGGGGAAGAGTTCTTTTTGATTGGTGATGGTTAGTATGGGATTTTCAATGCTTGCATGGCTGCTCCCAGCCCCTACATTGCCTAGGTTCTTGATTTTTGCAAGAAAATTCCACCTTGGTATCTGATGTATCTTTTTCATGTTGATAGGCATGAAAATAGCAGGTATAGTACGGTTGTTCCCAACTAAGGACAGCTGTAAGTTGATACAAATTAAGGAAAAGCTCTTGATGAAAATGGTTGGAAAGAAGGTTCAACTGAAGAGAATTTTTATGACAACCACCACAGCACTTGGGTGGAAACCCAAGTATATTGTGGCCACTGTAACTCACTTTGATCCCATCTATAATATAATTTTTATCAGATTACAGCAGTTTGGAAGGTTTCGAGTACAAAGAAGTATGCGGATAACAAATTTGCTAGAGTTATTTTTGAAGAAGAAAACGAAGACAAGAAGTATATAAGCTTGTTTTTGCAAGAGCTCTCTCACCCAACAGGTACAAAATCTCGATTATTGGAGCATTACAACATATTTCTTCACTTTGGCATGATGTTACTTGGGTATGAGAGGTTGCAATTGCTTGTGGGCAAGCAATTTTGGGAGGGGAGGACTGTAACGGCCCTTTTTCCAAGCTAGTTCGATATGGAGACTTTGAGCCCATTCCATTTCCTGTAGGATAAAAAGAAAGTGTGCAAGGGAAGTAATTGTCATCTTTTTCAGTTATTTTCGTGAGCATTGCATTCTTCTTTAATATTTTTCTGCACAACGTTAGGTCGGCTGGATTAGGAATGTGAAAAGTCAAAGGAAAAATAAAAGAAAAGTATCCTTATGAGGTCACTCCTAGTTTAGAGGAATTCGAATTGGTTTTGGCACCACAACAAGGTATAAAGAGGGTTCGTTTGGCTCATTTGTACATCATCATCTTGTCTAAAAATAACTTTGCATGGTTTTTGGGGTGATTGCTCAATTACTTCCACCTAATGGTGAAAATAATTTGGTGAGGCTAACAAGGAGGATGAAACCCTTTCTTGCTTGATTGAAGAACAAAAAAATCTTCAATTTGTTGGGGATTCTCCATTTTGGGGTTTCCAAAGTGCTTCAAAAGGATTGATGTTGCAGATTTTCAGCTAGGCTTTGATCCTAGAGTGATTTTCAGCCCCTCTCCTAGAGGAGCAACCCACCTTGGAGAAGAGTTAGGTGGTTTTTAGGGCACAACGACATTTAATTCAGTCATCATTGCATTCTTCGTATTTTTAGCAGCCGAAATTTATACTTATACTTCATTTTTGGGGCTTGGAATCTCCATTTCCAGCCATCGTTATGAGTTGTAATTTTGTTGTCATGAATTTAATTACAACTGTATAGAATTTCCAAATTTGCATATAATTTGGAGTGCTTTTTTTTGGTGTTTGTTCCAATTGTTGAGTATAATATTTTGGAGAGTTTATACATCAATTTTCATCTTGTTTGGATAGTGTTTGATGCCCTAAAAGTGCAAATTCAGTTTGCTGCTAGTGTTTATAATAATTTTCAGTTGGCTGTCATAAAATTCAGTTTACTTCTAATTGGGGTTTGTGCTATTTACTTGTTTTTCAGTTTCAGCTCGGAAAGGGACATTACATGGATTCACAGTCATATACTCCAAATCATGTTTTGGTCCCCCTTGGATTGAGGGGGGCTTGTTGGGATTTGAGATGCAAAGTTTATATCATTAGTATATTGGTAGGTGTTGTAGGGGGCATGCACCTCATGTATGAGACACCCCTTAGTTATAGAATCATAAAGAAATTGATTTTATATTAGTGAGTCACAACTAATTGGGTAATTAGTTGTCGGTTGGGTGATTTGGGTCCCATATGCAAACCAACCCTGTGAGCTTATTTAAGCTTTAGGGTGAAGCAAAGTAAAATTGAATGTGCATTTTAATATATTATACAAAGATTCTTCTAAATCAATATAATGCAGTAGCTTCTTTTATTTACCTGTGTTTGAATACCAAACATCAAAGCTTGTCTTCAATTTGCAAGAGTTCTTCTATAATTTTGATTGATTTAACAATCTTTTATTACAAGTTTCTACCTTGACTTGCTTCTATCCAAAGAAGACTAGATTGATATGGAGGTTTTATGTCAGAAACCACACAAGGTTTGCAACAAGAGATATTTGGTGAGTTTAAATATAACCCCTTTTACTTCCAAATACACTATGGCTTCTTTTTGTGACTAATCACTAAAGATATTGTACTTTTCCACCATTTTCCTAAACAGATTCAATGTTGGTATTTAAAGGAAAATTAGGTTCTTGGTTGTGATGAATTCTGAATCATTCGTTTCTTGATTTCCTATGAGATTTTGCTGAATCAGAAGACTTCCGTTTCCTTTAGTCAAGAGTTGTTGGATGCTTTGATTCTGAGTCATATGTTTAAAATCCCAGAATGTATCTTAAAATTATATGGATAAACAAATCTTATAGATACAACATCACTTTGGTCAGGTGCTATTGAGCAAAATGCATTGATAAAATAAAAGAATTGTGGAAGAGTAAAATTAACATAAGTGTAAAATTATTTCCCTCTCTACTTGATTTATTGAAAAGAATGAGCACCAACTAGCTTTCACCTATTTATTAGTCCTATATGACAATTTCTAGAACTGCAAATAGGAGGCCCAATGAAATTTTAATTATTTAATAATCCCGTTACTTTAGAAAAAAACTTCTTGTTTGGATTTAATTACTTACTTTACCCTAAAGACTCTTAAAATCTACTTGTGGGCTACAGTATGGCTTAATAGATGTTCACACTGCAATACATTATATTCAATCTTCGTGTCTTATGACTTACAATACTAAGGTGCTTGCATCCGTAACAATATAACGACAATCCAAACTCTAGAAGATGGAACCTGGAAAGAGCAAGCAACTTAGTGATAGGACAGCCTTAGGATGATTGGGTGGTCCCAGGTCTAAGTCCCAGCTTGTCCATGTTTTCAATTGGGAATTGTATTAACCTCTAAGATATGACATTAGCATTAAAAAAAAAATTAAAGTTGAGCTCTCTTATATTAAAAGAAAGTGAGAGAGTTCACTCATGACTAGAAACAACATCAATCATAAAATAATAGGAAAACTTGCTAGTAATAGTATATATAAAGACAACATAATACTAAGAACTAACTTGCAATATTAAAATATATAAAGAAGATGGAATGTTTTAATCATCACCTAATTCTATCCATCTTTGGATACAACCATTATTCAAACTTTTTCCAATGTACTCAACCCATGGTAATCTAGTTCTATTTCTAGATATAATCATTAAGTTTAAAGGATTAATAATAATGATCTAATAATAAAGTTATTAAAACTACATACAAACTCGCTAATAAGTGCATCAGGCGTGGATTCTCCAATGACATCTCCTTGATATCCGTCGTCTAGTATTTCTGTATCCACCTATAGAAGTGTCCATTGATAAGAACTAACACATTATTTTAATAAATATTATTGACTTTTCTATTTCTTAGCATATTAACAATTAATGAAAATAAGCAAAAGAAGCACTATATTGCAAACAAATGCTATCATTATACACCAAAAAAATGAGTTATAAAAATTATTTTGAAAATACATCCAAATGGAAAAAAAATGTCATCTATTTGCTTAGCAAGGCTATAAAACAACTTCTATATTGTTATTCCATAAAATTTAAGTTTTTAACACCTCTTGGCCCTAGAGTTGATGTGACACCATAGTTACCTAAGTCTCCAACATAGGAGGATGGGGAACATAGAAGGATGGGGGGCAGTGGGACAAGGTTTCTAGGACAGTAAAAAATTGCCCAAATTTTGGGGCTATTAAAATATTCCCTGATAACTCTATTCCTCAACCTTCTTTCACGCACCTCCATAATAGATTCAGGCTCTAATATTAATTTACCCTCATCATCAAGAGGGGGCAGCTCAATGGAAGGAGAGATATGCTGTCCCAATGCCCTTTTGAGGCATGAAACATGGAACATATTATGAATTTTTCTTTAAGCTAGAAGTTCAAGCTCATAGGCAACTTTCCCTACCTTGTTACGACCTTGTACGGGCCATAGAACCTTGGATTCAATTTTTCAGATCCTTTCCCTTTGACAGAAGATTGTCTATAAGGTTAAAACCTTAGAAAAACCATGTCCCCTACCTCAAATGATCTCTCAATTCTTCGCTGGTCCACATACAATTTCTGCTGGTTTTGTGCATGTGAGAGGTTGTCCTTGAGTGCTTTCAAAATGTCTTGGCTCTGATGCACCAAATCTCTAGCTCCTGGCACTCTACTATCCGGAATAACATCCACAAAGGAAAATGCATCATAACCATATAAATCCTTAAAGGGAGACATACCAATAGACATATGGTAAGATGTATTATAGCAAAACTCCCCCAAATATAACCATTTTATCCATGTTGTATGCTGCCCTATAACATAACTCCTTAAGTACCCCTCTATCTATTTATCGTCAATCTCAGTTTTCCCATCTGTTTGTGGATGGTAACTTCTGCTAGGAGTCAACTCTGTTCCTGCAAGATGGAAGAGTTCTTGCCAAAAGGAACTCGGAAATCTGTTGTCCTATCACTCACAATGTTTTTTGGCAGCCCATGAAGTCTGAAAACTTCCTTAAAAAATATTCCAGCCACTAATGGTCCATCATACTATGTTGGAAATGGAAAAAAATGTGCAAACTTGGTCAATCTATCCACCACAACATAAATGACACTCTTACCTTGCACATAAAGAAGATCAGTGATAAAATCCATGGAAATACTCTACCACTTTTGATTTGGAATAGGTCGGAGCTGCAAAAGATCTGCTAGAAACTCATGTTCTGTTTTACATTGTTGACATGTGAGACATTCCCTTATGTGTTGGAGTACTTCCCCTTTGAGACCTTTCCATACAAACTTCTCTCTAATCTGTTTGTATGTCTTAAAGTAACGTGGATGACTAGCCAAAGGTGAATCATGCATAGCTTCTAGAATCTAATGTTTCACCTTGGATTTTGGTACCAAAAAGACTGTTTTTATAAAGTATAAGACCATCCATCACTTTATACTTTTCATCTTCAATTCCACCTTCTAGGATAGCACTAGCAAACTGATTTTTTACATACTCTGCTGTATAACAACCCTCCAATCCGTTACAATTTCAAACATAAAACAACAATATGGCTTCCTAGACAATGCATTTGCTACAACATTATTTTTTCCTTTCACAAATTCAATTTCAAAGTCAAAGGACTGAATTTTATTCACTCATTTTTGTTGTCTATCATACAAATCAGATTAGCTAAGAAAGTACCTCAAACTATTGTGATTTGTTTTCACCACAAAGCTGCCGTACACTAGATATTGCCAGAACTTAACCAAAGCATGCATGATTGCCAACATTTCCTTGTCATAAATAGAGTACTTTTTCTCAATTTCTTTGAGCTTCCTAATTTCAAATGCAATGGGGTGTTTGTTTTGCATCAAAACAGCCCCAATACCATCACCGGATGCATCACATTCAACAACAAAGGGAATGAAAAAATTTGGAGTAGGGAGTACAGGGCATGTGCTCATTACCTTTTTTATGTTGTCAAATGCATCTTGGGCTGTCCTAGACCAGCTGAAAGCTCCCTTCTTTGTTAAATCAGCCA
Source organism: Taxus chinensis (assembly GCA_019776745.2). Taxonomy (NCBI): domain Eukaryota; kingdom Viridiplantae; phylum Streptophyta; class Pinopsida; order Cupressales; family Taxaceae; genus Taxus; species Taxus chinensis. The sequence goes on from CM034156.1 coordinate 23,155,184, forward strand.
AAGGAGTAGCAAGTTGAGAGAAACCTTTGACAAACCTCCTATAATAACCGCATAAACCCAATAATCCTCTCAAATGTGTCATGGTGGTGGGTGGAGGCCAATCCAAGATAGGAATGATCTTTTGTTGATCCACATGAATACCTTTGGCAATGATAATGTGCCCCAAGTATAAAATTTCAGTCACGCGAAATTCACATTTTGATTCCTTGGCATAAAGTGATTGCTGCTCCAAAATGCCAAACACAACATCCAAGTGTTGAAGATGTTCCTCCCATGTTTTTCTATAGACCAATATGTCATCAAAGAAGACCAATACAAACTTCCTCAATTGCTCTTGAAAAACATGATTCATACATGATTGAAATCTAGTAGGGGCATTGGTTAACCTAAAAGGCATCACATGAAATTCAAAATGACCAAAATGACATTTAAAAGCAGTTGTGTAAACATCTTCCTTTCTAACCCGGATTTGATGATACCTGAATCTCAAGTCTATCTTAGAGAAGTAGATAGCTCCATGTAGCTCATCAATTCTAGGTATGGGGTACCTATTTTTGATGGTCCTATTCAAAAAACAGTAATCAATGCACATTCTCATAGTCCCATCCTTCTTTTTCACAAGAACTACTGATGATGCAAAAGGACTAGAGCTAGGCCTTATATGCCTCATTTCCAACAAATCCTTAATGGCCTTCTCAATTTATTCTTTGTAGGTTCGAGGATGATGGTATGGAGTAGTAATCACAACCTTAGTACCTGGATCTAATTCATAGTATACTCAAAACCTCTATTTGGAGGTAACCCATGAGGAAGGTTATCAAATACCTTGGCATACTTGTCACAGATAGCTTGAATATCTTCATTATATTGTTGTCCCAAAATTTGATTTGTAGATGTTATTAGCTACCCAAGCAATCTGCCCTCTTTGAAAGGCTCTTTCCATCCGTTTTGCAATCACCACCATAAGAGCTTCATTTGCCATTCCATGTAGCACTATTTCCTAATCTGCTGATTTGAATTTCAGCTCCATTGTTTGATAATTTTGGGTGAACTCTCCAAGAGAATGCAGCCGTTGTACACCCAAAACTGAATCAGTTTCACCAATACCCACCACATAAAAGTCATCCGTTACCATATGCTTACCAAGTGTGATTTTCAGCTGTGATATCTTCTTGGTACAAGGGATAGTGAAGCCATCCACAACTGTCACATTAAATCCTTTGAAATCCTCTAATGGCAGCCCCAATCTTGCAACTAAATCAGCATCAATGAAATTATGCGTTGAACCACTATCAATCAAAATAGTAACTCTCTTACCTTTTAGCTCCCCTCTAACACGAAATGGGTGGTACCTTGGAGCTCCGGATAGTGTGGCAAGAGTACTATCCAAATGATCAACTTCTTCTTTCGTTTCTTGCTCTTCATCCTCATGGTTTTCTTCCTTGTCTATTTCTTCTTCCTCTCCATCAAAAATGACTTCAATGTAATGTAGTTGGCCTTTTCCTAGGCAACGGTGCCTTGGAGTCCATGGATTTTTGCATGTGAAGCAAAGATTCTTCCTCCTTAATTCATTTCTTGTGTTCTCAACATTTTTATTCCTTGGAAGCTCTCTTTGGGGGTTTGTACCTTTCTGAAATGGCCTTATTGCTTCATTAATGGGGGCTGTTCTTGAGTGCCCTTTAAATGGCGGTCTTGGCTGCCCCAAATAATTTGGTTTTGACTGTCCAAAGGGAAGATTTTTACCCTTAGCTGTTGTAGATTACAGATTCAATGACCTCTTTATTGCATCTTGGAGAGAGGGAGGATCAAAAGCCTTTACCAATCCCTTAAGAGGTTTGGTTAAACCTTCCATGAATAATACCACTAATCTTCTCTCACTTACATCTAAAACCATGACTGCTAATTTATGAAAATCAGCAACGTACCTCTCCACGGATGCCTCTTGTTTGAGTTGTGCTAACTCTCTGAAATGCACTTCCGGATCTTTCTTATCAAATCTTTTTGTTGGCCTTTGATTAAACTCTTCAAGAGTGGTAATGGAGCCATGTCCTTGTGTCACAAGACCATGATACCACCATCCGTGAGCTATACCTTCTAAATGTAAGGTGACAAATTTGAGAGCCTCTTCTTCATACATAGGATTTAGTGATAGGTAAGTGTCTAAATTTTCCAGCCAGGCCCTTGCAAAACATTTATCTGAACCATCATATGTAGGGAGAGTGATCTTACCCAATCGATGTTGGATATCTTTCCTGGACTCTTGTGGATGACTCACCTTCTTCCTTGGTCCTACGTTCCTCCTTAGTTGGAAAAAGTATCTAAACGAAAGAAAATCCCTTGTGTTGGGATTCAATGATGCATACTCATCTCCATATAGGTTTATTTCTTCAACAAACCCATGTGTTGGTGGTTTCTCTCTCTCCTCTTGTGGCTCATGTCTTTGAAGAAAACTAGCACGAAAGAACTTGGAAGGAGTCTTATTTGAAACCCTATTTGCATGATGAGTAGAAGAGCTTCCCTCACCTTGATTACCTTGATTCCCTTGAGGGTTCTGCCTATTATTACTTATCCCTTGTAGGGATCTACCCAAAACAACAATGGTTCCTATAAAGGAGTCTCTTAGATCTCTGTGTGACTTCATCAAACAGTTTTATAGCTCTCTATTACCTCTAGAGAATATCTCATTCATATAACTCAGCTCACCATTGGGAGGGGGTCTTTCTCTATCATCCATATCTCCCCTTCGTGGACTTCTTCTTGAGTAATAGTCTCTAAAACCCTCGTCACTTCTATCCATGCAGATCTGATTTTCCCTTCACAGGCTGGGAGAATCATTGCTCTGATACCACTGTAATGTCCCCTAGGGACATATAAGTGCACACAATATTTTTTTTCCAAATACCAACTTCAAATATACCATAAACCTTTTTTAAATGCAGATTTGTGTAATGTCCCCTTTTTAGGGACTCAAGTAAAATTCAGAATTCTGATAAAAAATATCAGTAGACTGTCATTAATTTGCAGCAGCGGACTCTTATGGAAAAGAGAGCACAAAATCTTCAACAATGATTTAGAAACGATTATCAACAATTATCAAACACTCTGCAAATGATTCCAACCCAAATCGAATTGATTCTTGAACAAGTCGAACTGCTGTTATAAAACTGGGGATTCTGGAAATCACAGTTTTGGGAAATGGGTTCGATTTGCATGCAGACTGATATTTATATCTCCTTTTATCAAAGCGACCAGATCTGGATGATTTTAGAAAATATTTGCCACATACAATTAATTATTTCAATTCTAATGCAAGTCGTACCACTGTAAATGCACAGTATAAATCTGAATTGATAAAGTATTTTGAATTCAATAATATGTAATGTTTATACAACTATTTTAAGTCGTATTCAAGGGGTTTTCGTCCCTAGAACAAACCTCTAATGGGGATTTCGTCCCAATAGGAATTAATGAGAATACTTCTCATAGGTTTGAAGGATTATAAGCAAGTCCATATCACAAATGAGAGCCTAAACCCATATTTATAATAACTCTTCATACTTGGCACCAAAAGCCAAGAGTCATGACTTTTCCCCTGTGGCCGACCCCTTAATTATTATTTTTCTTTTACATTTGGCCGACCCCCAAGTTTATTTTTATTTTATAAAAGCATACAAAATATAATAAAAACTATATTATATTTTTATTCCTTTATTCTTCTTTCTAGCCATGCAGAAGGTCTGCCCGGAAATCCCAATTGTCTTCAATTTTGGAGGAAAAGCGACATTACAGTCCTCCCTCCCCAAGATTGTTTTCCCTCAAGCAATCGCGAACACCTAGGTTCCATGTGATCCTTGTTGTCTTCATCTGCGTATCCATACAAGGAGCAAATTCCTTCGTAAAAGCATGAGTGTTTAATAACACTCCTTGAAACCCTGTCATTGTCTTTTTGCTTGTGAAACCTTTAGGACTTGATGGCTGTCCCTTTCAAGCATTTCCTTTCTGTGAATATGGAAAGTAATGGCTGCCCTTTCCGTCCCAATCTTGCAAACAATCATTTGCCATGAATCCATCAACCAAATGATGAAGAGCCCAATTATGGAGGAAATTAAAGATCTGGAAACAATTGAGAAGTTATGGCAGCAGCTGTCATGTTTCATAATTATTATGTCACTATGTAGGAAGAACACTTTGAAGGTTGTAACAACTTGATCTTCTTTCCAATCATCCATCCTAGCATGTTGATCAATAACCCCAAGAGATGACAAACTGAAAATAGAATATACGGTATCACCAATCAGCAGCACAGGTTCATATTTTCCCTTATTCTTTATCATTTTTCCCATATCAATATGACCCTTCATGCTTTGGTCAACAATATAGTAATGCATACTACCGATGATGGACAACATGTAATGGCCAAACTTAATGATCATCACATACATCCCTATAATCCTTAAGTATAGAAAAGCTATTTCACATGCAAAGCTGATACCTTCAAATATCTTGTTATTTTGATGCCACATATGTATTATCTTGACAATGCTTTCTTGAAAATCCTCCCATTGTGAAACATACTCATCATGCATACAAATGAATGATGAAACAACTGAAGATATGTGGGTGAAACTTACCCAATCAAATGCTGCCTCAAATTTGCAATATGGTAATCTATCTGATGCCCTTGGAATAACGTTATGTGTTTTACTTCCATGTGATTTGCACAGGCTGGCCATTAACTCCCTTGTCCACAAAATTTTTGATTTAAAATCAGACTTCTTCTTCTTGCAATTCTCCCTCAATAAGGTATCCTTTATCTTGAAATCATATTTTCTTGATTGGTAGCGATATGGGACATTCATGGGGCTCATGTCTCGAGATGAAAACATAATAAATAGCTTCAATTGTTCAGCTGCTATGTATGGATCAGCGAACTTACCAATTGCTCCTTCTTCCTGGAATGATGCAAGGGTGCTGCCTTCTTCCGTGGTTTCTTTATGGGCCTTGTAACACAAATTCTTCCATGCTTCATATCTATGGCTGACAATTAAGGAGTGTGGGATTCTTTGCCAATGATCCGGGGCTGCCTCAGAAGCATCCTTTACTTTGCTTATATAACATCCATGATGAACAAAGCAAGTATGATGACATAACAAATTTTTGTTATCATAGTGTGTACCTTTGGTGGCTGCCATAATAAATCCCTTCATCTTTTTAAACAAGTTACTTCTCTTGGCTAGCTGCCCCAAGTTCCCCTTGTTGAGGTTCTTCATGAAGGAAGAAGGTAAATGAGACATAACATACCTTAGGCTTCCTTCAATACTCAGAATTTCTGAGTTTAAATCTGCACTCCTTGTGGATGAGACACCTCCTTTGGACATCAAATAAATGGCTTCATACTTAAGGAACTTCATCTTTGCTCCCTTCGACATTTCCTTCATTATTTCCCTTTCACTATTATGTAACCCTCCATTAGTTGTTAAAAATTAATCAACAAATATCAAAGGACTCATACCTTGCATGGAAATCTTTATTGCCCATGAAATAAGAGGGATTCTTTTTTGACTTGGCTCCGGAAACAATTGTTGATGTATGGAAACCTTCACAGCTTGAATGAACCAAAAAATCTGAAATAATGTGTGATATTGTTGTTCCAAACCAGCAGCATTAAAGCTTGTAATGACAAGCTTAGCATACCATAAATGATTCCTTATGCCCGGATCAAATGAATAGTATTCATTCCACATGTGCATTCCCAAAGATAGCTTGTATGATTGCTATGGTTCATGTTCTTTATGACGAATTTTCTCCTTTTCCCGTGCCTTAAAAGAACCATTTTTACCACAACTCCAAAGCATATCAAAAGAATGACCAACTAGATTAGGAGAAGATTTGGTTACCTTAACATACAATTCATGGTTTTTGGAGAGAAGATTATCTTTGTAATGTCCCCATTTTTGAAAACCTTTAGCCTATCTTTCCCCGTGGGCTTTGGGATGTTGCAAGGGGAACAATTTTATTAAATAATTAAATATTATTGCCTAAAGCAATAATTATTTAATTATTTAATTGTGAAAATTATTTAATTTAATTCCCAAAATCTAAAAATTAAATGGGGAATTAATTAAATAAATATTTAAGTGGTTCTTATTGATAAAATCACCCTTTGAAAAGGGGACGCCACACCTAGGGGAAATAAATTGCTTTTATTTAATAATTTCCCTCTCCTAGGGATTTAGAATTTTGAATTTTGTGCCTCCTTGCTTATAAAAGGAGTGTTAGGATCATTATTATGATTATGTTATGATGATATTTATTTTATGCTCCATGCTTGGAGTTGGGATGCATGCCCATTGATGTTCTCTCTCTCTCTTGTGTGGGAGGTGGTATTGAGCTGGTTTTGAGATTCAACTGAAGTATTTATTTGTGAGATCCATGTTTGTGGCTTTGGCACACATTTTGGTTAAACTTGCAAGCGAAAATCTGCCTTTTTCTACTGTAGCGAATCACTGTAACATCGTCACTGTAGCAGCTAGGGTTTTATGATTAAATCAAAGTGTTATTGATATGTGTGAGCTATTTTGTATGTGATAATTAAGGTAGAATCGACCAGCTGGAGTTAGGTTATTCCTTGAAGTGAAGTAACTGAGATCTATTCATATTTTGTGTATTTGATTCATTTCAGCTGCAGCAATTTGCATTATGGTGATTTAGGGACTGATTTAAATGCAGTTTTCTATGTAATTCGATTGGCTGGTTGTATGAGTGTGACCTCTTGTTTAAATGCATTATGAAGTGGTACGACTTGGGTTTATAACTCCTATATTGCAGCGACCTATGCGTGAGTAGTGGTGGACTGTTTGTGAATGATAAATAACCAGATCTCTGTATGCTCATGTGCAGCGACAATCTGGGCATTATTGGGTAACTCTCTTTGGTCATTTTTGAAGTAATTCGATTAGTAATTGCTCCCTTGTATACAGCGACTCCTATGCTGTTTGTGGACCATTTTCTTACTTCATTTGAGATGTATAGATCAAGTTTAAATGCATGGTGTCACTTCCTTTGGCAGCAATTTATCCTGGGCAATAATTAGCGAGGGCTCCTTAGTCTCTTAATTGTAGCGATCAGCCTGGGTATATTTGGGACTGAATTTGGGTGTGTTTGTTGTTCTTTCCTTGACTGACGAATAGAGCTGTTCTTCTACTAACCAGCGACTTCCTCAGGTTGATAATTCAATATTCCGATGCATGTATATTGAGTTATATGTCTAGCGACTTGTAATGCTGGTTTGTTAGTCACCGTGACTTCATATGGTGTGATAGGATCTGATTTGGGGTTTGTAGTAAGGTGTTGTTCCTTCCTCAAAGCCATCAACTTATTTGAAAGCAAATGTTGAAGGATATTAATGTATATTTGAGCACCATGTGTCCCGCAGATTGATAGTATGTGATGCAGGATGAATTGAAGCCTTCTAGCAAAGATCCACATGTGGCTTGTCTAAATAATCATACCTTGAGAGCTGAGCACATTTTGGTTTTGGTTTTTCCATGATAAAGAGTGGTTTGTCTTGTTTGCTTTTAGGAGAATACTGTGATCAGATTTCTATTGCAGCAGTATATATTCATGAGATTGCGGAGTTTTAGTGGATGAGTTAGGCCATTAAACCCTTACCCTCGGGTTTATTGAGTCATTTACTCAACCGGTATAAGTAGTTTGTTGTGGTCAGTTGATTGATGCATTGAAGAGTTCGTTGTTTGCCTAATTTCTATTGATCCCGAAGAAGGGGATATTACAATCTTTAACCTTAATTCTAGGAAGCAAGAAATCTGAAATGTACCCAATCCTCGGACCTTCCACAAATCTTTTGTCTTCTTCTTTATTATCTTCTTCGTTCACTCCTTGTTCATACACCTTTGGAACCTCATGGTGGCTTTTCTCCCAATTTAATTCTTCATCTTTAGGCTCTTCAGGGTCTGTTGTTACAAATGGACTCAGCAGGCTGCCTTTTATCACGTTCATCTTGGAAATGGGTGTCATCCTTACCCATTGTTACTGCTGCTTGTTCACATCCCATGCTTTCTTCTAATTTATCAAATGCAACATTATCATGATTAATGTGACACTGACTAATACTTACTTTTGGTGAATTGACGGAGGTAGGAGCTGATGCATTCTTCTCTTTGGCTCTTTCTTCGAATTGTTCTCCTCCTTTTTCTTCCAATGTAATTTGGAAGTTCTTCTCCTCTGACTTCCTTTGTGGCCGAGTATGTCTAGGCTTAGGCCTAGCTCTTTCACTATTCAATTTTACGAATTCGGTAAATGATATGGCTTCACGAATTTCCTTGGAAAAAAACATGTATTCCTTATAGCTAGCTTTGAAATCTTACGGAATGGCTTCATCTTTGGATATGGAGGTGAAATTCCAATTTGTTTCTAAAGTTGTTCTAAAGGATTGTTTCAGATTATCTAGATTTCGAATAACTAGATCCAAGGCTTCCTTGAAATTTGTTTGTCCTGCCATGATATCATCTCCTAGTTTATTCTAGGCCTTAGAGGATAAAGCTCTGATACCACTGTAATGTCCCCTTTTTAGGGACTTAAGTAAAATTCAGAATTCTGATAAAAATTATCAGCAGAGTCTAATTAATTTGCAGCAGCAGATTCTTATAGAAAAGAGAGCACAAAATCTTCAACAATGATTTAGAAATGATTATCAACAATTATCAAACACTCTGCAAATGATTCCAACCCAAATCGAATTGATTCTTGAACAAGTCAAACTTCTGTTATAAAACTGGGGATTCTTGAAATCGCAGTCTTGGAAAATGGGTTCGATTTGCATGCAGACTGATATTTATATCTCCTTTTATCAAAACAACAAGATCTGGATGATTTTAGAAAATATTTGCCACATACAATTAATTTTTTCATTTCTAATGCAAGTCGTACCACTGTAAATGCACAGTATAAATCTGAATTGAAAAAGTTTTTTGAATTCAATAATATGTAATGTTTATACAACTGTTTTAAGTCAGATTCAAGGGGTTTTTGTCCCTAGAACAGACCTTTAATGGGGATTTCGTCCCAATAGGAATTAATAAGAATACTTCTCACATGTTTGAAGGATTATATGTAAGTCCATATCACAAATGAGAGCCTAAACCCCTATTTATAATAACTCTTCATACTTGGCACCAAATGCCAAGAGTCATGAATTTTCCCCTTTGAACGCCCCCTTAATTATTATTTTTCTTTTACATTTGGCCGACCCCTAAGTTAATTTTTATTTTATAAAAGCATACAAAATATAATAAAAACTATATTATATTTTTCTTCCTTTATTATTCTTTCTAGCCATGGAGAAGGTCTGCCTGGAAATCCCAATTGTCTTCAATTTTGGAAGAAAAGGGACATTACAATCTGGAATTAAAAACAGAAAATGCGACTTGCCCAAGTAGATGTATTAAACAATGTTTTTCCTTTTTCAAATGAAAGTGGTGTCCCTAGATTTCACCCTAAAATTTGGTACTACCTCTTTTAAAAAACACTTGTTCTTTTCAAAGTAGCGGGTCATTTTGTGTTTTTATTGCCTGAAGTTGTCTCCATTACGTTAAGATATTCCAAGTGAATCATATGAGCCAATTTCGACAAATACCCAAATGCTAAAACTCATTTTATTCCTCCGTCGGGTTTTGTCTACGGGAATTTTATTTAATTATTTATTAAATAAATAAAGTTCTGTTTAATGCAAATTGTGTTGTAGTTGAACCCTGTTGAAGTTTTTCATGTCAGTATTCTCACATCTCAATAGGGTTTTCACCAAGAATAAATTCAGAGCAATTGTCTACAAATTTCTTGCAACAATTTTTTCCATTTTTATTTATTTATTTTTGCTTTTGTTTTTGGTTTTCTCCTATGTCTGTCTGTTAAATTCCCCTTGATCCATTCTTTTTTTAGTATATAGCCTGTCTAATTTTTTGGAACATCTGGAAGTCATCCATGGCCTGAACAAAGAAATAAATTAATCATAGAGTGCTAACTTCTAACCAAAAAGAAGACATTTAAGGAGAAATAATCTTCTCCTAGGCAAGTCACACTTTTTGGGATTATAGATCTAAGCTGCTAATGGGAATTTTGTCAGTAGTAGGCAAACGGGAATTTTCTTACCTGCATAGTGGGTTACTTTTTCCCATCAAGTCATAGTCACTTAAGTTGCAATGGGAATTTAAGAGGAGGCTGGAAGGCGGGTAATTTCTTACCTGCAATGCAGGGTAAAAATTCCCATTATAAAGAAAAATAACTTAAAGCACTAACGGGAATTTCTTGCCTACCTAGTAGGGTAACTTTTCCCATCAAGTCAGAGGTTTATTGGACCCATGCAAGTTGCAATTTTTGAGAAGAAGGCTATTTTTACATGCAAGTTGCACTTTTTGGAAGGAAAGGGTTTAAGCTATTAATGGGAATTTTGGCAGTGGCAGGGCAGGCGGAAATTTCTTACCTACAATGAAGAGTGAAAATTCCCATTATAAAAGTCAAATCACTTAAGTGAAAGATGGGATTTTTGGAGCTATAATGCAGGGTGGAAATTCCCATTACATTGACTTCCTATTTTTAGCAATTCCCTTGCCAAAAACTGACCCACCTTGGCATTAATACATGTAATTTAATGATATTTATTAATGGTATTTCCTAGCTAAGTTTGGCGCCACAAATAGAAGGAAAGTCAACGAAAGTGGTTGATCTAAAGAGAATTCAAGGATGCATGCTAAAAATAAATAAAATAAATTCATAAAAAAGCAAGCAGAAGCATGCAGACTTGGGTGTCCAAATTAAGATGAAGAGACATGGCTTTTAATTAATTAAATTGCCATAAATAGGGAAGGACAATTATTAAAAATAGCATACAGATGGCTATATAAGCATGGGATGCCATAAAGGAGAAGCAATTAATTATTTTTGATGAAGTTTGCAGCCTGAATAGGTTTTATTGCCAAGGGAAGGAGGATTTTGCATTAAAAAGTATTTTCCACTGTACTGGGAAGCTTCCAGTTTTGGCGCCTAGGGTTGGAATAGCCTAATTTTTGTTATTTTGAGTATCTTCTTGTTGGTATAACTGCCTATGTGAATTAAATAATATTTTTGCTTGCTTTGCATGTAAGAAAAGTCTCAAATTTTAGGGCAAAAGGCTTTATAAGTAGATTTCGGTGATAAAAATCGATTATTCATGTCATGGACTCCATATTTGTCTAAATTAACTAGAGGTATTCATCACAGGTACTCATATTAGTGAAAAGAATCTCAAATCAATGTCAGATACATTGAATATATCTTCCGAATCAGAAGAAATTACCAGATCTACACAAATTGATCAAATTACAAGGGATTCTGGTAGAATTAAAAGAAAAAGAGCTCTTAGACAAAGATTATTCCAGGCATGATGAAGCCTGATGAAAGAGAAGGATCAAGCAGAATCATGCATAGCTTCCAGATTTGATGAAATCAATGATACACACATGGTCCTTGAACTTATCACTGATTTGATTGACAGATCTAAGGCCATTGGTAGATCCAACTCTCATAATTGCAAAGGCTTCTAAAAAAATATTATTCTCTTGTTTCTAGCACAGCTCGTGTGGAAGTCAATGCATGGAAAATTCCTTTCAGGAGCTCAGTGCATTTGCTCCCAATCTTCAAGTTGAGGCCTTCATTGAATTTACTTGTGTTTTCCTTCATACAGAGTGCTTTCCAGAATTTAAAATTTCTCATATGCAATTAAAAATAAAAGATGATGAGTTTTGTCTGAATTGTTTATGAAACATTGCACTGGTGCATATATTGGAGAAAAACTACAAAAGATTCAAGGATAAAAGGGGAAGATAGGTCAGAGGTAGTACCCACAAGAAAATCAAAGTCAGTTGCTTCCAGATCTAGCTTGGTGAGAATCAAAGGAAAGAATTCAACAGCAATGGGAGTATCTCAAATGCATGAAAAGATATCATTCAAATCAAGAACATAGATTGGCAGAAGTACAATACAAGTTGGATCAACATGCAGAGTATGGAAAAAAGTGTCAAGACTAAGAGTGTTACAGCTAGCAGATAATTTCTTCTTCTTTCTTTCTCTTATTTTCTCTGACAAATTAATTGAGTAATCAATTAAATTGTAAAACTTAAGTGATTGGTTTAAAATCCATTACTTTAAGTTATTTGGAAGAAGTCAATTACTTGGAAATAAGTGGCAGACATGCAAAATAGAAGGTTCTATTTTTAGTTATAAATCATGCATGTCATGCAAAGAGGAATTCTAGGAGGAATATTTACTGTTTCCTTTTCTATAGCTTCCACCTGCAGGATTTCATTAAAAACTTCCTATTTGTAATTTCCCCTCTATACACTATAAATAGAGAAAGAACCTACAGGTTAAAGGATCAGAATTTGTAATCAACATTCTTGTGTTCCAGACTTTGAGCTGAAACCCTTGATATTTCTGAAAGCTAAGGAATTGAAAAGAGGAAGATTTCTGGAGAACTTTGTGTCAACGATGCATTATTTTCTTACTTTTGTGTAGATATTTGCATAAAATTTATGTTATCTCAGATCTAGATTAGAAAATTTTCCTTTTCTTTAAATTATTATTTCAAGATCTATTTGTTTTATATATGTGCATGAGACCAACTCTATAAACTATTGGTTAGATTGCACATCTTCCTTTCCTTTCTTCTCTTATTTAATTATTTCCCCCTTCTCTGCACATATTTCTTTACAACTGCTTACTTGCTGCAAAATTACCTAGCTATGGTCATGAGCTTTGCAGTTAAAGTAAAACCAATAGAATAGTTATTAGGAAATCGCCATAATTGACAAAATCTTACACGGGAGCCTCACCGGTAAATGAGGGAGATTTATCTCATGACTGCCTAGGTTTTTAGTTGTGCAGAAAATCTAGCCAATAGTTTTTGGCGACTCCACTGGGGGAACAACACAAATTAGCAGACCAAAGTTTTCTCTTGTCAGTTCCCTTTTATATTATAGGCTCAACCTGACAGAATGTCCATTCACGCGGTCTAGCAGTGCTCAAGGAAGGATCGACCATTTTTATAGATTGCAGGAGCAGGTTTAATTTCAGTCATTCTCCTCAAGTTAGAATCCAAAGATCCATTCTTTCACTAGGAAGAAGAGTGCAAACTCCTCCAGATCCGGATCATGTCCAGCATAATCTAGTAGCTGGGATTATTCACCAAGTCTATTCTCAAAGAATACGTGCTCCTTTCATGATGCAGAATCAACCACTTTGCACTGCAGCACCTGTTCCATGGGGTGCATCCTTTGGACCTCTGAATCTGACTCCTCCTATGCATGATCTACCTAAAGGGACGAGAAATAATTTTCCAAAATTCTTTGGAGATGGAAAGCAGAATCTAGATGACCACTTGGTTGCGTTTTTTATATCCTGTGGAGTGCTTGCAGTCGAACATGAAGATGTGTCTATCAGACTCTTCATAGAGACTCTGCATGACTTGGCTGGAGAATGGTTCTACTGGCTAGCTCCTGGCACCATAACCAATTGGGCTACTATGTAAGATGAATTCCTAAAAATATTCAAGCCAGCTGAAGATTCCAGTACCTTGATAACTCAACTGACTCAACTGAAGAAGGAGCCATAAGAGCACATGCGGGATTTTATTGCAAAATTCCAAAGATTACTTTACAAAATTATGGCTTCTGCTTCTCTGAATGATGAGAATCAAAAGGTATTCTTCATCAATGCTTTACTTCCTGAAGTAAGCTATCAACTGCGAAGAGCACGTCCTGCTGACTTGTTAGCAGCTCAAAACATGGCGGTTGAAATTGAAGATGACCTCATCATGGCTGGAAAGATAAAGAACAACACTTCTAGAGCTGAAAGTTCATCCTCTGCTACTACTTCCGATTCACTATTGCAAAAATTAGCAAATGAGATGTCGCAGATGAAGAAACAAATGGCTCAAATGGCTCAGGGCAACAACATTGCCCCTGCTCGGAATTTCAACAACAATAACTGGAACCGCATTGTTGGTTCCCAAAGATTAGCAATTGAAGTTGCTCCTAGAAACAACGTGGAGATGAATGAAGAAGACCAGGAAGCTGACGCTGATCAGCTCGAGAATGATGATTTTGTAGGTCTTGCTGGCGACTCCAACATTAATTACCTAAACTAAAAAATCTGAACATGACTATGAGGAGCTTCTTGAAGATGATCATGGTCATGCATATGCAGTATTTACACAATCAAAAACTCACCAAGCTGAGGCATTAACTGATGAACAAAGAAGGGGCAGCCCTTTACCTTCTTCCTTAGCTCCTAGAAATAAGAATGTGAGTTCTTCATCTCAACCACAGAAAGCAGCTCAGGTATCTGAATCTATACCTTCTTTTGACATTATTGATCATGTCAAGAAAACTAGAGTTCAAATGTCAGAAGCTGAATACCTGAGAGCCTTTCCTGAGCAGTTAAATAGGCTAGTTAAATATGTGCAATCACCAGGACAATCCAATGCATCAAAAGGCCTTTTGCCTAAGCCCAAAGATACTCCTCCCTAGAACAATGTTGCAATTGTTAAACCCTCATTATCTTCTAAAAAGTAGAACCATTCTATGTTTCCCTGTCACTTAATGGTTTCAAGTTAAGCAACTGCATTCTAGATTCAGGTGCTTCTGACAATGTCATGCCAGCTAAAGTTACAGATGCTCTTGGGCTTACCTTGACAAAGACCATAAAAAGGTGTTATTCCATGGAGAGACAAGTCCCTTTAATCAGACAAATCAAAGATGCACAAGTTGTTCTGGCAGCTTTTCCTGACAAAATATTAAAGATGACAATCTTAGTTGCAAATATTCCTATCTCCTACAGGATGTTGTTAAGCAAAAACTTATGCAAAGAGCTGGGAGGAGAAGTAAAGATAGATTGGTCCCATGCCCATATTCCTATCAAGGGGATTAACCATTAGCTGGATCTAGAAAATAAGTCCAAGTACATGATTACAAAATCTGAGGATCCTAGATCTCAGATTATTTTTCAGGAATCTGACCATGGGGTCTATTTCTTGGAAATGGATAAAAATGTTCCAGAGCCAGAACTTCAACCAGAGCTAGAGCCAACAAAAGAAGAAGAAAAAGTTTGGACTCTGGAGTTTAAAGGCACTTGTTGTTCTTTTGGATCAGGAGCCGACATTCTACTAATATCTCCAGATCATGAGATATTCCCATACTCCCACAAGCTGATGTTCGAGAACACCAATCATATGGCAGAGTATGAAGCATTACTGCTAGGACTGGATCAAGCTAGAAAGAAAGGAGTAAAACTCCTTAAAGCCCAATGAGATGTTGAAATTCTAGTAAAGCAAGTTCGATGGCAAAATCAAGTCAAAAGAGATAAGATAAAGCATTACAGAGATAGAGTGCTTTCTGCCACACTGCATTTTGTAGCCTTCTCTATCAACTTCATTCCAATAAATCAGAATTCCAAGGAAGACTCTTTGCAATCACAGCTGCACTATTGAATCCAGATAGACCACCATCCATATTCAGACAAGGAAACTATAAAGTGGAGATGGTCTACCGCCCCAAAGTCCCTGATAATGTTGAACAGTGACAAACTTTCAATGACGACAAACAAACATCTGCATGTCTGGAACAAGACAACTTTGATAGGTTGTATGTTGAAGGGAGTAAATCACCACCACGACAAACAGTCACAGGAAAAACTGATCCAGGTTATGATGACAGTAGTGGAATAATCCAACCAAAAGGTAACAAAATCCCCAAGGGTTTAGTTTCCTTAGTGGAGACTTTCGACAAGCATGATCAGTACCTGAAGAAGAACAAAGAATATGGTGATAGTTCTTCCTCAAGAATGCAACTGATAAATCTAGGTAAAGAGGAAGTTGATGCAGACTTACCCACCACAGAGAGAAGAAAGGATGATCCACCACAAGATGAAGTTGATGAGGACTTTCCCAAGGTATTCGACAAGAAGGCTAGAGAAAGGAAGTTTGAGATCAGAGATTGGGTACTTTGGTGGGACAAGAGACATGAACCAAAGGGCATGCACATCAAATCTGATTCACTTTGGAAAGGGCCCTTCATGATCAAAAGAACTATTGGAATGGATAGCTTTCTTCCTTGCCTACCAGGATGGAATTGAGTTACCACTTCCTTTCAATAGGAAGCATATGAAGTTGTTCAAAAATTGAGATACAGGGTAAAACCTGTTTGTATATAAATAAAACTTTTTTTGTTTTTTTTTTCTTTTTTTTTCTTTTGTTTTTGATTACCTGACCCCGAACCCAATGGACAAGACACGAAACCAGAGATGCTGGGATCTCATCTTTACTCCTTTCATTTTGACAGAGGTAAAGATGTCCACAGATAGAGCCAACTGGTGTCCCCAAGATTTCACCCTGAAATCTGGGACTACCCCTTTTAAAAAAATCGTTCTTTTAAAGTAACGGGTCGTTTTGTGTTTTTATTGCCTGAAGTTGTCTTCATTACGTAAAGATATCCCTAGTGAATCATATGAGCCAATTTTGATGAATACCCACATGCTAAAACTACTTTTATCCCTCCGCCAGGTTTTGTCTATGGGAATTTTATTTAATTATTTATTAAATAAATAAAGTTATGTTTAATGTAAATTGTGCTACAGTTGAACCTTGTTGAAGTTTTTCATGCCAATATTCCCACATCTCAATAGGGTTTTCACCAGGAATGAATTCAAAGCAATTGTCTACAACTTCTGGCAACGTTTTTCATTTTTATTTATTTCTTTTTGTGTTTGTTTTTGGTTTTCTCCGTAGTCTGTCTGTTAAATTCCCCTTGATCCATTCTTTGTTCTGTATAGCTTGTTTATTTTCCTAAAACATCTAGAAGTCATCCATGGCCTCAACAATGGAAGGATTTAATCATGGAGTGCTAACTTCTGACTAAAAAAGAAGAATTTAAGTGAAATAAGATTCTCCTAGGAAAATCACACTTTTTGGGATAATAAATCTAAGCTGCCGATGGGAATTTTAGTGGAAGGTAGGTGGGAATTTTCTTGCTTGCATAGCAGGTTGTTTTTTCCCAGAGGTTAAATCATAAAATCACTTAAGTTGCAATGGGAATTTAAGAGGACGGTGGAAGGCGGGAAATTTCTTGCCTGAAAGTTATGGCAGGTTGTTTTTTCCCATTATGAAAGAAAAATCACTTAAAGTACCAATGGGAATTTTTTGAGCTACCTTAGGGTGTTTTCTTCATCAAAAAGTTTTATCCAAAAAGGCATTTTTGAGAAGAAGTTCTTTTTCCATGCAAGTTGCACTTTTTGGAAGGAAGGATTTAAGCTGTTAATGGGAATTTTGGCAGTGGCAAGAAGGCAGGAATTTCTTGCCTGCCTAGCAGGGTGAAAATTCCCATTATGAAAGTCAAGTCACTTAAGTGAAAGATGTGATTTTTGGAGCTGCAATGTAGCAGGGTAAAAATTCCCATTGCTTTGACTTTCTATTTTTAACAAATTCCCTTGCCAAAAAGTGTGACCCACCTTGGCATTAATACATGCATTAATGATATTTATTAATGGTATTTCTAGCTAAGTTTGGCGCCATAAATAGAAGGAAAGTCAATGCAAGTGGATGAGCTAAAGAGAAGTCAAGGATGCATGCTAAAAATAAATAAAATAAATTCATTAAAAAACAATCAGAAGCATGCAGACTTGGGCGCCCAAATTGAGTGAAGAAGCATGGCTTTTAATTAATTAATTGCCAAAAATAGGGAAAGACAATTATTAAAAATAGCATGCAGATGGCTATATAAGCATGGGACGCCATAAGGGAGAAGCAATTAATTCTTTTTGATGGAGTTTGCAACCCGAAAGGATTTTGGCACCAAGGGTAGGAGTATTTTGCATTAAAGAATATTTTCCACTGCCGGGAAGCTTCCAGTTTTGGCGCCTGGGGTTGGAATAGCTTTATTTTTATTATTCCAAGCATCTGCATGTTGGTATAAGTGCCCAGGTGAATTAAATAATATTTTTGCTTGCTTGGCATGCAAGCAAAGTCTCAAATTTTAGGGCAGCAGGCTTATATGCAGATTTTTGTGATAAAAATCAAGTATTCATGCCATGGACTCCATATTTGTCGGAATTAATTGCAGATATTCATCACAGGTGCTCATATTGGTGAAAAGAAGTCAAAGTCAATACCAGATACATTGAATATATCTTCTGAATCAAAAGAAGTTGCAGGGTCTTCACAAATTGATCCAATTACAAGGGATTATGGAAAAAATAAAAGAAAAAGAGCTCTTTAGACATTATTCCAAGCATGATGAAGATGATGAAATAGAAGGGTCATCAGAATCATGCATAGCTTCATAGATTCGACAAGAAATCAATGATACATAACAAAAAGAACCTATCACTGATTTGTTTGACAATCTGATTGGTAGATCCAACTCTCATAATTGCAAAGGCTTCTGGCAAATTTCATTCTTGTTTCTAGCGCAAGCCAGATATGTGGAAGTCATTGCATGGAAAATTCCTTTCAGGAGCTTGTGCATGTGCTCCAATCTTCCAGTTGAAGCCTTCATTGAATTTACTTGTATTTTCCTTCACCCGGAGTGCTTTCCAGAATTTAAAATTGCTCATATGCAATTAAAAATAAAAGATGATGAGTTTTGTCTGAATTATTTATGGCAAGCATTTATTAGTGCATGTACTGGAGAAGAATTGCAAAAGCTTCAAGGATAAGAGAGAAGACAGGTCAAAGGTAAATTGCAAGAAAATCACAGTCAACTGCTTCCAGATCTAGTTTGGTGAGAATCAAAGGCAGCATATGAAAAAGAAAAAGTATCTCAGATTCAAGGCAGGGATATCATTTAGATCATTCATTGAACATAGTATTGAAAGGAAGTAAAATGAATATTGAAGATCAACATGAGTGTATGGAGCTTTCTTCTAATTTCTTCTCCTCTTTCTTTTCTTTCTCTTATTTTCTCTGACAAAGTAATTGAGTAATCAATTAAATTGTAAAACTTAAGTGATTGGTTTAAAATCTGTTACTTCAAGTTACTGGAAGAAGTCAATTACTTGGAAATAGGTGGCAGACATGCAAAATAGTAGGTTCTATTTTCAGTTATAAATCATGCATGTGATGCAAGAAGGAATTCCAGGAGGAAGATTGTCAGCTGTCTCCTTTTCTATAGTTTCCGCATGTGACAATTCATTAAAAACTTCCTATTTGTAATTGCCCTCTATACACTATAAATAGAAGAAGAGCCTACGGGTTAACGGGATCAGAATTTGTAATCAACATTCTTGTGTTCCAGACTTTGAGCTGAAACCCTTGAGGTTTTTTGAAAGCTAAGGAATTGAAAAGAGGCAAATTTTTGGAGAACTTTGTGTCAACGATGCATTTATTTCTTACTTCTGTGTAGGTCTTTGCATAAACTTTGTTTTATCTCATATCTAGATTTGAAACTTTCCTTTCCTTTAAATTCTATATTTGAGATCTATTTGTTTTATCTATGTGCATGAGACCAACTCTAAACTATTGGTTGGATTACACATCTTCTTTCTTTCTTCCGGATTCAATTATTTCCCCTCTTCTGCAAATATTTATTTACAGCTGCTTACTTGCTAAAAGAATTCCTAGCTATGGCTAATGAGCTTTGCAATTAAAGTAAAACCCATGAATAGTTACCTAGATCCATAATTGATAGAAATATTACACGGGAGCTTCTTCCATTTCCCATGATGGGAGAATTGTCTTGACCTTCCTTTGGTTTTTAGCTGTGTAGATTCATTAGCCATGCCAGAAAGGAATCAACAATGCCACGGTGTTGGTATACTCATGACTGATTTTATTTCCTCCATATCATGCAAAACTTTGTCTGCAAATATAGCTGGAAAAAGAAGGGTTTTGGACCCAAAAAACACTCCAAAATTGCTAATATAGATAAATGAAATTCAAATTTGGTAACAGCACACATATCAATTCCCAAAAGAATCCTCCAGATGGGTCGCTTCAGCTGGGAATAAAAAGATACTTCAGATGAAGTCCTCCTTCAAACTTCCGCTACATGCAATGTTCAATGCACTGCTAGAAAAATACCCAAGAGAAGAATTTTTCGATCTTTCGTTCAATCTCATGAGGGTCCCCTGTCCTCAAGCTAGGCTTTCTGTTGCAAGCACTAGGCCAACAAGCAAATTTCAGATTTTGTAAAAATAGAATGATATCCTCCTAAGCAAGTTGACTTGCTTTTTAAAAGTGGAAAGGACCCAAATGGCCAAAGAAAATACCCAATAAGCATATTTCCTATAATTTTTTTAGATGTCCCTCCCACATGTTTTCATCTCCAAGGGTGCTCGCATTTTCCCCTAGAATAAATAAATTTGCTAAGTCCCTTTTCTCCTTTCTATTTTAACTTTATCATTAAGTCGTGATAACTTTATATAAGTGCTTTATAATTTTATTTTATTTTTCTTTTTTGGGCACTTTATCTTCAGTATAATATTGTGACTTAAGTCACCCTTGTGTTCACCCCTTAGCTTCGGGTAGACAAAATAGGACATTTTTCTTCAACATTGTTATTTTTCTGAAGGACATTTCATTTGTTGTTGTTATGAAATATGATCTATCTACATTGCTGCCATGCAAGTTAGTTTGTTACACTACTACTTATCTATTCTAAGTGAGTAATTACTTTTTGAGCCACATTGGTTGAAGAAATTCCAGTTATGGTGTGAAGGGGAAATCAAGGGTTTATGTTTGTTGGTCAAAAAGACTTCCTTTCCAAGTTTGGAGAGCTACATTTTTCATTCTATTTCCAGTTTTTAGGTAAACCCAAATTTGTATACTGCACCTACAAGTAATTATTTGTCATGCACTAAAGGTATATTATTCCCCAATTTTAATTTTTTATTTTTGAAAACCATGTTGCAGATATTATGTCTTGACTCAAGATTAAATAGTGAAAGCCAAGTTTGAGAAGCTTTATGGATCCAAGCTCTGTCATTATAATTAAAAAAGAAGCTAATAATACATAACAGTAGAACAAGATTAACATGGCAAATATCACTCTTGGAGTAGTTGGACCACCATGCTGTCAAAGCATGCCATAAAGTAAAATCATTTGTTTTTGATGTCTAAAGCCCAATGTAGCCAATGGTATCAGCTTAACGTCTTGTTTCTTTAACAAGGAATGTGATTTTACTTGGAACTCTTGAAATTTTCGTTTTAGCTGCAGTTAATCTCCAACCTCTTTGGCAATTTGTAAATTTGGGCCATTGCAATGGCCAACTTTTCTGTTATAGCTCAAATTGTATTGATAATAGTTTTTGCCAAGTCATTCGCTTCATCATTAGATCTTATGCCAAAACAATTTTCAAGGCCTCTTGCATTTTCCTGGTTGTACGGTATACACCTATTTTCAACTAAGATGTTACTCTGTGGAAGCATTGGCTCAAGATTCTCAGCAATGTCTGTTCTGAAATACAATTGGGATCATCAACATCGTACCGATGCCTCCCATAGCGATTTTTGTGGATTCCCTCTGGAAGCCCCATCCGTATTCAAGATTACCATACATCAACTTCATGTTTCCTTCCTAGGTTGGCCATCCCATTGACTCTCTTTCTTCTTCTTGCTGCAGCATAGGACTAAGATGACATCCCGCAGAGCACCCTTTCTGGCAAACGTTATTGGCACATGGATAAAGATTTTTGACGCAAAGATTGCCTCGTGGCACCCCTTCATACAACCGATACATTAGATAGTTCATGCTTACCGCCTAATGACAAAAGAGTTCCCATTTCAAATTTGTTGAAGATTCTACTATTTCTATCCTTAGCAAATATTCCAAGGGTGAAGAGAGCCAACCGCTCCATAAGCACTTGGCTTACACTGAGTAATTTTCACTTTGTGGCTGTTCCCTCCTCCCATCAACCTTCAGTCATTATCACATCAGTTCATTCCAACCTCCTATATCATTTCCCATTCTTGAATTCTCTATATAATCCCCTCTAAAGTATGACATCCCGCAGAGCACTTCTGTTCTGGTTGACATTATTTGCAACAAAACCTACACTTTTTATGATTGCCAGTCACACCCCTTGTTTTCAACCTTACAAGGTGGATAGGTTCGTTCTTACCATTAATGAAATATCTGTTTACCATTGTTATAGCTCTTGAGTTTCATTACAATGTTGTTTGTGAGTGAGAAAATGCAATGCTACAGCTGCAACCATGTGTGGGACAACAAGAATGGACCGTTCGAAGTCCATCACATAGAAGAAAATTATGAAGAAGATGCAAGCATTGGAAGAGAGTTGAATGACATGTCTGTGAGGCATGATGGAGCGTTTGTCGGGATGTTGTGGAAGCTCTTGATTTCATTAAATATGTTTCTTCTATGTGCAGGTCAAAAAGTGGAGATGATAGAAAAGAAGAGACATACCTTGTGGTTCAGTCCAATTTGCTTGTATGTGTTGGTTGAAGAAATGGTCTTCTCAGTTTTCCTAATAGGATCTGGCGAGACTATATGAGGATTAGATACTAAAACTGCTGATCATCAACACGACCCAAATTCCTAATTTGGGACCACTTCCAAGTGAGGGAAATCTTTTGAACTATTTTTGAAATTTCCACTGTTTAAACTTTCAATTAAGAAAAGCGGGTTCATAAAATTAACCTAGCTCCTAAAACTACTTCTAATTAACATTGATGCTGTACTTGTAAAAACGTTTTCTCGGGTTCTTACATGGTTCACACCCTTGATTTAAAAACTTGGAGATAAATTTTCCTTGTTATTGATCTTTATCTTTCTTAAAATCTCCAAGTACTAGATTATGCTGAAAAGCTGAAGAAGAAAGACAGATGTAAGCAACTATACGCAAAATGAGAGAAAATCTTTGATGATGTAAAAAGTTATGAAGAACCCTTCACCCGCAAAGATTTTTTGGAAGAGAATAATCATAAAGTTTGGTTGAATTACAAGTGAGTTCATGGGATGGTGTTGTCAACATCATGCTTACCCTCACACTACACATCTGATTTTTACAAACGGGATATGTGGACAAGTTTCCTCATCCAATCGTTACCTCATCTCCGGAGCCACAAAGTCCTAACCGAGCCCCTCGCGAGACTGTAATGTCCCCTTTTTTGGGACATTATTAATATTTATTTTTCATTTGCATTGTAACCCCTTGGCATGCCTAGCGCTACAAGTGGGAGTCTCTTTAGTTAGTTTAATGTGCACATAGGTTAGTTACTTTTATTTATTTAATTAAAAAATAAATAAAGTGCACATAGTCTTAGTATTAAATATTTTAATGAGAGTTTATGTTTTCCCTCCAAAAGGGAAATGTCGGTCTTTATTGGATATTGCACCCCTTAGTTCTATAAAAGGGAGGTCGCATTTCTTTAGAGGGTTATGTTGGATGATCATTTGATTTCACTCCATGCTTGGAGTATTGGGATGTATGCCCATGGGATGTATGCCCTAGTTCTTGCATTTTTCATTCTCTCTCCATTTGAAACCTTTGTTGAAGATACTTGAAGATTTTATTCATTCTCCGCCATTGGGATCTCTTGTGTCTGGTGTTGGCGCATTTATTTGGATAAAAAATCTGCATGTTCTTGAATATTGTAAGGGTTTTATAGTTCTTTTATTGTTGTTATTATTGGAATTATTTTAGAGGCCAAGCGACTTGGTTTGGAGGATGATTTATTCATGTTTGGATTGCACAATTGCTAGATCTGCGAATCTGCCATATGTCATTAATTATTTCAAAGCAAAGGGCTAATTGTTTGAGTGTCTTTGGAGTCACTAGGAGAGAGCTGGAAATTATTTAATTAATTTCGTCTAACCCTAGCGACTTGAAATCAGTTTTCGGGGTATGTTTTGGCTAGGTTTTATTGCTCAGAAAATTCAAATCCTTAATGCAATAGAAAGCCCTAAATTTCTAGTTTATTTTGCATCTTGTTTCATAGAAAAACTCTAAGTATTGAAGGAGTTATGAATTTTCCAAGTTTCAACTATCTTGGAGCATTGTTATTGTATTAACTCACTGTTATAAAATTCAGATCTGCAGTTGGGGTCAATTTATCCGTATTACATGTGATTGGTAGAAATTGGGAGAAATAAGAAGGTGATTTCATAATTTTTGGAGTAGATTTGGTGCCCTAAATGTGTTGGGTGACCTACTTTTTAGGTCAAAATTAGGGTTTCGTGTTGGCTGTACAAAATCTGATTTTTGCATATTATTCTTCATATTTTTGTAGTCCAATATCCAAAATTTCAGCTCATTTGGACTTCTCTAGACAAAGATATGAATTTTAGAGCCCATTGCAACAGTTGGGTCTCTCTTTTGAAAATTATTAATGTTCCAGCAGCATGTGATCAGATTTGTGTTAATTCCTAACTTGTTCTAGAAGGGGACATTACAAAAACTCGCTTTGCATAAAAGAATTCAAGTGGGATAGTAACAACCCAATGATGTGAGCATATGGTAGCTTTTCGTTTTTCTGAATTTTGTGGATGTTTTCAAGCATTTACAAATCTTGGGGATCATCTTGAGGTTGGATGGCACTCATTATCCATTTGGGATATATCACACCATTTTTTTTGGCAGGAGTTATCCCATTTGACAAGTACGGGATCCAAGCTCTATAGGCACTACAACATGACTCGCCACATTGACGCACTAATACTTGAGCATCCAGGTTTGCAATTGCTTGAGGGCAAGCGATTTCGAGAGGGGAGGACTGTAATGTCCCCTTTTTGATATTAAAGTTGAACGAAGACCCTTATCCTATTTTATGTTTCCCATAGGCTAATGGGATGAAGAAAAGGGGAACATGGTAAAATTAAAACTAAGTGAGCCCAAAAAGTAACTTTAAGTC
Source organism: Taxus chinensis (assembly GCA_019776745.2). Classification (NCBI taxonomy): domain Eukaryota; kingdom Viridiplantae; phylum Streptophyta; class Pinopsida; order Cupressales; family Taxaceae; genus Taxus; species Taxus chinensis. The sequence goes on from CM034156.1 coordinate 23,180,097, forward strand.
AACCACTTATGTTTTAATTTTAAAATAAGTGTACTTTCTAATTTAAGTGGGGCGACACTTAATTGGAAATTAAAAGAAAGGGAAGGATATAAACAAGATGGAGGGGTTCATTTGTGGCCATCTATCATCTTGATTTTATGAAGTTGAGCACTTGTGCTTCTACTTTCAGCTCTTGAGAACGGAAACCCTCTTAGCATCCATTGCTTGAGGACCAAAACCCTCATTGTGATTAGATTTGAGGATGAAAACCCTCAATATCTTCTTGGTGGCTTCACTCAGGGGTCACATTTGGGTGTCATTTTGGATCATCACAGCTAGGGAACAATTTGCAACGATTTCTGGGGCTATCTGCACCCCTTTGGATTTCAGATCAGTATTTAGGTCATCAACAATGGACATAATTGGTTGGTTTCAGTTTGCAGCATCTCCTTTTCATCTCCCGTCATCTAGAGCATCTTTTGTGAGAAAATTGTTATAATCTTATGTGGGTATTTATCCAAAAGGAAGGTTTTATAGTGTGAAACTATAAATTAAAAATAAATTCTGAAAGGGAGAGTGTAAAACTGAATTGTTGGAAACTGTAATATTATTTTTCATCTAAATAGAGGATACCAAGAGTGTTTCTAGATGCTTTGGGCCTTCTAGGTATTTTTGTAATGTGATTATTTGATAAATAACGCAAGATTTTAGATTGCTATATTTTTTGTCTTACGAGTTTGCATAACAATCAGATTGTTGTTATATTTTGTATAAGGGTTTCAGGAAAATTTCAGAATTTCTTAGATCTGTCTTGTATGGGACATTATAGTTCACGTGGATAGATCTGGTGCAAAATGAGATGAATCAAGAATATTTCTTTTGATGTTGACAGTTGTAAGGTGGCTGAGAAAACCCCTCCTGTTGTTACTCAGAGGGCGAGTTTAAATGATCAAGCTGCAATAATGACTTCCGTCTATGCCACATTGGAAAGAATTGAAAGCAACGATATGCAGATGGATAGTGATGTGGACTCGGGATTTTCTCACTTTCTTGTTTCCATTAGAATGGAAGAAAATAAGTAATCTGACTGTACTTTAGCCTCTTCCTCTTCTTTGGCTGATATTTCTCTGAGTGAATCTGAATATAGTGGTGTTATTCCAAGCTGGGTTAAGGATCTCATTGAGGAGGGTTTAAATCGCTATTAAGAAGGTGCATAATAAGTTAGACAAGTATGAAGCTTTTGGTAACCAAAGTGCTAGGACTGGGACAGAAAAGGGACTTGTTGAGAAGTGTAAGGGACCTGTTGAGTAATATAAGGGACCTCACGTGCTTGATGCTTCTGTTACTGAATCTGCTGCTGTTTCTCGAGATGGCCAAGAGGCCTAATTTTTCTAATTTGATAATTTACTCATAAGACTGTGGTCATGCCCCATTTTGTTTTAATTTTTCATGGTTGGTTAGTTTCATTCTGGGTGCTCACATGGTGATTTAAAAAAAAAAATTGCAACGATTATGGTGATTTTAATTTATTTGTTAAATCTGAATGTTGGCTAGATTTTCTGCATAGCACAAAACCTAGGCAGTCATGAGATAAATCTCCCTCATTTACCGGTGAGGCTCCCATGTCAGATTTGTCAATTAAAGTATGCTAATATCTAAATGGGGTTTTACTTTAACTACTCAGTTCATGAACCATAACTGAACAGTTCTGTAGCAAGTAAGCAGCTGTTTAAAAGAAAGGAAAAATATTTATAGAAGAAGGGAAAGGGAATTATATAAACACAGAGAAGAAATGGGGAAGATGTGCATCCCAATCAATAGATAACAGAGTTTATTGCATGTACATAGAAGAAACCAGTAGATATAAACACAAAATTATAAGCAAAGGTAGCTCTAGATCTAGATCTGAAATAACACAAAGTTTATTAAAAGATCTAAGATAAAAAGCAAGAAACACAATATACCGTGACTTAAGTCGTATAATTTAATTGATCGCTCAATTACTTTGTCGGAGGAAAGAAGGAAGAGGAAAGCTGCTGTTTTGTCCTTTTTCATGTCTGCATGCAGCTGATTCTTTTGCCTTTGATTCTCACCAAATTGGATCTAGGAGTAGCTAGATCTGGAAGCAAGCTAGATCTGGAAACAAGCCGGGATTTTGCCTTTGCCTTGTCTTCTCTTTTATCCTTGAAGCTTTTGCAGTTCTTCTCCAGTACATGCATCAGTGCAATGTTTGCCATAACTCTTTATTTTAATTGCATATGAACAATTAAAAATTCTGGAAAGCACTCCGGGTGAATGCAACTTCAATGAAGGCTTCAATTAGAAGATTGGGAGCACATGCACAAGATCCTGGAAAGAATTTTCTATGCACTGACTTCTTCACGGGCTGCATTTGAAACAAGAGGACGAAGCCTTTGCAATTATGGATCTGAATCTGGATTTGGATCTAGCACACTCCATAACGAATTCTGGTAGCTAGGATGTGAATGGAAATACTGCAGCTCAAATGATTCCACTGCTTTTGACTGCACGCATGAGGGAAGTCTTTCCAGCTCTGGATATGTCAATCAATTCGGAAAGAGGTTCCGAACCTAGATCTGTGTTTCCAATGTCTGCAAATTTAGAAGTGATGCATGACTTCGTTGTGCTCTCTTTTCATCGTTCTTTGCCATGGCTGTGTCTATCTTTGTCTGAATGATTCTTTTTCTTCTTACTCGGCCGAAATTATTCAAAACTAGTGCAGATCTTGATAATTCTTCAGATTTGGAGGATATATTCAATGTATTGGACATTGATTAAAGATCTTTTTCTTTTGTAAAGCACCTGTAACGAATTCCTGCAATTAATTCAGACAAAGATGGCAATCAGAACATGAACAGTGAATTTTAATCATAAAAATTTGCACTATTCAAGCATGCTACCCCAAAAATTGATATTTTATTTGCATGCAAAGTGAGCATGAATTTTTCCAACTTCACTTGAGCTCCTGTATCACTTATGCAAACAATTATGCAAACACAAATCAACCTCATTCAATGCATGCGCCAAAATTGGAAGTTTTTAGCCTTGATTTCACCTTCTTTTGAGCAAAAATCCTCTTCAAATGGGGCGCACTTTTCCTCTAGGCTGTACATTTTTACCTGTGAATTAATTAATTCATTCTTATGGCAGCCCATGCTTATATAACCCTCATAATTCTATAATTAATAATTGCCCCTCCTATTCCTGGCAATTAATTAATTAATTAAAAATCATGCTTTTCTCTTTAACTGATGTGCTAAAATTGCATGTTTAAGGACAGCCATCAAATAAATTAAATTTATTCAATTTAATCATCCACTCTTCACTTCACTTAAGCTTCACAGTGTGCTTTAACCTTAGCCATTGAAAATAGGAATTAATTTAATCATTTAATACTTTAAAAAGTATTATCTTTCTCCCAAAAGGGGCACACTTTTTGACATAAAGAGGCTGCCATTAAATAAATTAATTTATTTAATTTTAAAGCAATCTATTTTCAACCACTTTTTGTCCTTTTCCTTTGTTGACTTTTCCACAAGCCTGGGCACCTATTTTGGGTGAATAATTAATTAAATTAATCAATTTAAAGGTTGCCTTTACTTCTCCAAAGGGGGCGCACTTTTTGACATATAGAATTCTATTTTTAAGAATCAAATGACAATGAGATTATTTACCCTGCAAGGCAGCCCTGAAAATCCCATGATTCACTTAAGTCACTTGACTTTCATAATGGGATTATTTACCCTGCAAGGCAGGCAATAAAGTCCCATGATTCACTTAAGTGATATTTCTTTTATTCCACAATGGGAATTTTTACCCTGCAAGGCAGGTAAGAAATTTCTGCCTACCTGCTGCCTCTAATTTTCCCACTGCAACTTAAGTGACTTTTCTATCATGGGAAAAAGTACCCTGCAAGGTAAGTACGAAATTCCCACCTGCCTGCTACTTCTAATTTTCCCATTATCCACTCTGATTCTTTGTTTTCAAAAAATGCGCCCAGCCCAGAAGAGGCTTTTTGGTGCACAACTTCATCTTTTCCCAGTGAACCGGACCTCCGATGGCAACTTCCTTCTGGCATAACGTGTGTATATGATCCCCAGTTACTTCAGGCCAAGAATCAGGCCAAACTGGCAAAGGAATTGATCTAGAGAAATTTCACAGAAAACGAAACAGGAAAACACAAAAACACAATTTTTTTGCCAAAAGTCACAAATAAAGCCCAAAACTTATTCCTAGTTAAAACCCTATTGGTATATAGGAATAATGATATGTACAATCACAATAGAGTTAAATCGGAGTGCAACTTGCCTCAAACGGGACTCAAAAATAATTAAATACAAATTTTCCGCAGACAAATCCCGACGACAGAATATAACAATTTTGGGCATCTGGGTAATTGGCAAAAATGGCTAATATGGCTCTTTTGGAATATCTTGATGCAATACAAGAACTTTCTGGCAATAACAACACAAAACGACCCATTATTTTAAAAGTACGAAATTTTTTCGAATAGGGTAGTCACAGATTTCAGGATGAAATCTGGGGACACTAGTTGGCTCCGTCTGTGGACATCTTTTTCTTTGTCAGAATGACAAGGGAAAAGATGAGATCCCAGCATCTCTGGTTTCGTATCTTGTCTTTTGGGCATGGGGTCAGGCAAACAAAAACAATACAACACAAAAACAAAACAAACAAAGTTTTATTTATATACATATGGGTTTTACCCTGCTCTTCATGTCCGGAACAACTTCAAGTGTTGCCCATTGAAATGCAACGGCAATTCAATTCCATCCCGGTAGGCAAGGAAGAAAGTATCCATTCCTGCAGCTCTTTTGATCACGAAGGGCCCTTTCCAGAGTGAATCAAATTCGTCGTGCATGCCCTTCGGTTCATATCTCTTGTCCCACCAGAGTACCCAGTTTCCGATCTCGAACTTTCTTTCTCTGGCCTTCTTGTCAAATACTCTGGGCAAGTCCTTATCAACTTCATCTGGTGGTGGCTCATCCTTTCTTCTCTCCGTGGCAAGTAAGTCTGCATCAACTTGCTCCATTCCCAGATTTATTTGTTGCATTTCTGAGGAAGAACTATCACCATATTCATTGTTCTTCTTCAGGCACTGATCACGCTTGTTGAAAGTCTTTGTTAAGGAAACTAAACCCGTGGGCATTTTGTTACCTTTTGGTTGGACTATTCCACTATGGTCATCATAACCTGGATCAGCTTTTCCTATGACTGTTTGTTCTGGTGGTGATTTACTCCCTTCAACATACACTCTGTCAAAGTTGCCTTGTTCCAGAAATGCAAATGTTTGTTCAGGGACTTTGGGGCAATAGACCATCTCCACTTTATAGTTTCCTTGTTTGAATATGGATGGTGGTCTATCCAGATTCAATAGTGTAGCCGTGACTGCCAAAGAATCTGCCTTGGAGTTTTGATTTATTGGAATGAAGTCAATAGAGAAGGCTACAAAATCGAATGTGGCAGAAAACACTTCATCTCTGTAATGCTCCAGCTTATCTCTTTTGACTTGACTTTTCCCTCGAACCTGATTTACTAGAAGTTCAACATCTCCTTGGGCTTTGAGGAGTTTTACTCCTTTCTTCTTAGCTCGCTCCATTCCTAACAGCAAGGCTTTGTACTCCGCCGTATTATTGGTGTTCTCAAACATCAGCTTGCGGGAGTATGGGAATATCTCATGATCTGGAGATATTAGTAGAACGTTGACTCTTGATCCAAAAGAACAATAGGTGCCTTTAAACTCCAGAGTCCAAAATTTTTTAGCTTCTTTTGCTTACTCTGGTTGAAATTCTGACTCTGGAACGTCTTTATCCATTTCCAAGAAATAGACCCCACGGTCAGATTCCTGAAAAAGAATCTGAGATCTAGGATCCTCAGATTTTGTAACCGTGTACCTGGACTTCTTTTCCGGCTCCAGCTTATGATTAAACCCTTTGATAGGAATATGCACATAGAACCAATCCATCTTTACTTCTCCTCCCAGCTCTTTGCAGAAGTTTCTGCTCAGCAACATCCCATAGGGGACAAGAATATCTGCAACTAGAATTGTCATCTTTAATCTTTTGTCAGGAAAAGTTGCCAGAACAGCTTGTGCATCTTTGATTTGTCCAATTAAAGGGACTTGTCTCTCCATGGAGTAGCACCTTTTTATGGTCTTTGTCAGAGTAAGCCCAAGAGCATCTGCAACTTTAGCTGGCATGACATTGTCAGAAGCACCCGAATCTAGAATGCAATTGCTTAACTTGAAACCATTAAGCAATAAGGAGACATAGAAAGGTTCCACCCTGTCAGAAGATGGTGAGAATTTAACAACTGCAATGTTGTTTTGTGGAGGAGTATCCTTAGGCAAAAGGCCTTTTGATGTATTGGATTGTCCTGGTGATTGTACATATTTGACTAGCCTATTTAACTGCTCAGGAAAAGCTCTCAGGTATTCGGCTTCTGACATTTGAACTTTAGTTTTCTTGGCATGATCAATAATGTCAAAAGAAGAAATAGATTCAGATACCTGAGCCGCTTTCTGTGGTTGAGATGAAGAACTCGCATGCTTACTTCCAGGAGCTAAGAAAGAAGGCAAAGGGATGCCCCTTCTTTGCTCGTCTGCTAATGCTTTAGCTTGGTGAGTTTGTGATCTTGTAAGTACTGCATATGTATGACCATGATCATCTTCATGAAGTTTCTCATCGTCATGTTCAAATTTGTAGTTCAAGTAATTAATGTTGGAGTCGCCAGCAAGTCCTATAAAATCATCATCCTTGAGCTGATCAGCATCAGCTTCCTGGTCTTCTTCATTCATCTCCACGTTGTTTCTGGGAGCAGCTTCAATTGCTAATCTTTGGGAACCAGCAATGCGGTTCCGGTTGTTGTTGAAATTCCGAGCAGGGGCAGTATTGTTGCCTTGAGCCATTTGTTTCTTCATCTGCATCATCTCATTTGCTAACTTTTGCAGTAGTGAATCAGAAGTAGTAGTAGAGGATGAACTTTCAGCTCTAGAAGTGTTGCTCTTTATCTTTCCAGCCATGATGAGGTCGTCTTCAATTTCAACCGCCATGTTTTGAGCTGCTAACAAGTCAGCAGGACGTGCTCTTCACAGTTGATAGCTTACTTCAGGAAGTAAAGCATTGATGAAGAACACCTTTTGATTCTCATCATTCAGAGAAGCAGAAGCTGGAATTTTGTACAGTAATCTTTGGAATTTTGCAATAAAATCCCGCATGTGCTCATGTGGCTCCTTCTTCAACTGAGTGAGCTGAGTAATCAATGTACTAGAATCTTCAGCTGGTTTGAATCTTTTCAGGAACGCATCCCGCATAGTAGCCCAGTTGGTTATGGTGCCAGGAGCTAGCTGGTAGAACCATTCTCTAGCCAAGTCGTGTAGAGTCTCTATGAAGAGTCTAACAGACACATCTTCATGTTCGACTGCAAGCACTCCACAGGATATGAAAAACGCAGCCAAGTGGTCATCTGGATTTTGCTTTCCATCTCCAAAGAATTTCAGAAAATTCTTTCTCGTCCCTTTAGGTAGATCATGCTTAGGAGGAGTCAGATTCAAAGGTCCAAAGGTTGCACCCCATGGAACAGGTACAATCTAGTTCTGATTTGCCATGACAAACGGAGCACGCCTTCTCCTTGTGTAGACTTGGTGAATAATTCCAGCCGCCGAATTATGTTGAAGACGATCCGGATCTGGATGGGTGTGCACTCTCCTTCCTAGTGAGAGACTAATCTGCGGCTTCTAACTTGAGGAGGAGGATTGAAATTGAATTGCTCCTACAGTCTGAAGAAATGATCAGTCCTTCTTTGCGCCTTCACAGATTGGGTGAATGAACATTCAGCCAGGTTGAGATTTGTATGGAAAACACTCTGATCTTCAATAGATAAGCTTTGATCTGTAAAGATAGTTGTTCCCCAGCGGAGTAGCCAAAAACTATTGGCTAGATTTTCTGCATAGCACAAAACCTAGGCAGTCATGAGATAAATCTCCCTCATTTACCGGTGAGGCTCCCATGTTAGATTTGTCAATTAAAGTATGCTAATATCTAAATGCGGTTTTACTTTAACTACTCAGTTCATGAACCATAACTAAACAGTTCTGCAGCAAGTAAGCAGCTGTTTAAAAGAAATGAAAAATATTTATAGAAGGGAAAGGGAATTATATAAACACAGAGAAGAAATGGGGAAGATGTGCATCCCAATCAATAGATAACAGATTTGATTGCATTGCACAGAAGAAACCAGTAGATATAAACACAAAATTATAAGCAAAGGTAGCTCTAGATCTAAATTTGAAATAACACAGTTTATTAAAAGATCTAAGATAAAAAGCAAGAAACACAATATACCGTGACACAAAGTTCTCTAGAAATCTGCTCCTGTATATTCCTTTGCTTCAAGTGGCTCTCAAGGGTTTCAGCACAAAGTCTGGAACACAAGGTTACTGTTTACAAATTCTGATCATTAATCCGAAGGTTCTTCCTCTACTTATAGAATGTAGAGGGGCAATTACAAGTCGGAAGCTTTTAGTTGAACTGGCACATGTAGAAGTCGGAAAAGAAACAACTGGCAATCTCCCTCCTGGAATTCCTCTTTGCATGACATGTATGATTTGCAACTGAAAATAGAACCTTCTATTTTGCACGTCTGCCACCTATCTCCAAGTAATTGACTTTTTCAAGTAATGGCTTTTAAACCAATCACTTAAGTTGTATAATTTAATTGATCGCTAAATTACTTTGTCGGAGGAAAGAAGAAGGAAGAGGAAAGCTGCAGTTTTGTCCTTTTTCATGTCTGCATGCAGCTGATTCTTTTGCCTTTGATTCTCACCAAATTGGATCTGGGAGTAGCTGGATCTGGAAGCAAGCTAGATCTGGAAACAAGCTAGAATTGGAAACGGCTGGAATTGGAAACAATTGGATCTGGAAGCAAGCTGGATTTTGCCTTCGCCTTGCCTTCTCTTTTATCCTTGAAGCTTTTACAGTTCTTCTCCAGTACATGCATCAGTGCAATGTTTGCCATAACTCTTTATTTTTAATTGCATATGAACAATTAAAAATTCTGGAAAGCACTTCGGGTGAATGCAACTTCAATGAAGTCTTCAACTAGAAGATTGGGAGCACATGCACAAGATCCTAGAAGGAATTTTCCACGCACTGACTTCTTCACGGGCTGCATTTGAAACAAGAGGATGAAGCCTTTGCAATTATGGATCTGAATCCTTTTTGACATGAAGGGGCTGCCATTAAATAAATAAATTTATTTAATTTTAGAGCAATCTATTTTTAACCACCTTTTGTCCTTTGCCTTTGTTGACTTTTTCACAAGCTTGGGCGCCTATTTTGGGTGAATAAGTAATTAAATTAATCAATTTAAAGGCTGCCTTTACTTCTCCAAAGGGGGCGCACTTTTTGACATATAGAATTCTATTTTTAAGAATCACATGACAATGGGATTATTTACCCTGCAAGGCAGCCCTGAAAATCCCATGATTCACTTAAGTTAGTTGACTTTCATAATGGGATTATTTACCCTACAAGGCAGACAATAAAATCCCATAATTCACTTAAGTGATATTTTTTTTATTCCACAATGGGAATTTTTACCCTGCAAGGCAGGCAAGAAATTCTCGCCTACCTGCTGCCTCTAATTTTCCCACTGCAACTTAAGTGACTTTTCTATCATGGGAAAAAGTACCCTACAAGGTAGGTACAAAATTCCCACCTGCCTGCTACTTCTAATTTTCCCATTATCCACTCTGATTCTTTGTTTTCCAAAAATGCGGCCAGCCCAGAAGAGGCTTTTTGGTGCGCGACTTCGTCTTTTCCTAGTGAACCAGACCTCCGATGGCGACTTCCTTCTGGTATAACGTGCGTATATGATCCCCAGTTACTTCAGGCCAAGAATCAGGCCAAACTGGCAAATGAATTGATCTAGAGAAATTTCACAGAAAACAAAACGGGAAAACAAAAAAACACAATTTTTTTTGCCAAAAGTCACAAATAAAGCCCAAAACTTATTCCTAGTTAAAACCCTATTGGTATATAGGAATAATGGAATAATGATATGTATGATCATAACAGACTTAAATCGGAGCGCAAATTGCCTCAAACAGGGCTCAAAATAATTAAATACAAATTTCTCGTAGACAAATCCCGACGACAAAATATAACAATTTTGGGCATCTGGGTATTTGGTGAGAATGGCTAATATGGTTCTTTTGGAATATCTTGATGCAATACAAGAACTTTCTAGCAATAAAAACACAAAACAACCCATTATTTTAAAAGTACGAATTTTTTTTGGATAGGGTAGTCATAGATTTTAGGATGAAATCTAGGGACACCACTGAACTTGTACACTTGTTGGACTCACACTTTTTTGTAAACTCAATTGCCATATGTTAAGAAACATGTGTTACCTACAGATGATGGAGTGTCACAAAAACCAAACACAATGCCTCAACATGCAGGAGCAAAATATGCAATTTATCACTAAATTTCTTCACATGGATGCTCACTAGCACATTTGTCGAACAAAATGCAGATGCAAAGTCTTGTATTTCAGCCACTCCATCATCAGAACATGCAACTAGCTAGCTCAAATATGGGAACAATGACAATGGTGGAATAAAATGCTTCAATCTTCCAATTCTAGACTTGTGATCCAAGCCCCAAGTGAGTAAGTGAAACTATGGAAGGAACTTCAACCCAATCCCAGTCCCATTACAAGGCCATTCATATTTATCTTAATTTATGCCATAAAAATTAGAATGCCTAGCTTGTATTGTTCTTGCTTCCATCATCCATAACTGATCCAGAGGACATTCATTCTGAAGTGCAGATGTTCCATAAACCTCCCTAAAACCATGATTGAACAATGGAGCGTTTCGAAAGCTTTCAGACAATATCAAGAACTTGAAAAACGGAGCTCATATGCAAAAATTATTGCAGGTCAAAGATGGTCAAAATTGGGTCAAACGTGGTCAACAGGCCAATCTGGGGTTGACACGTGGCAGAAGTAAAAATTGGGAAAAATGTAAAATTTGTGTTTGTAACGTCGGTCTTCATTACTCGTAATTGGACGGGTGGGCCCCAATATTTGCTGGCTAGGGGCCCTCAGTCAAGATCGACACACTTTTTATAAGGAGGGGTGCCTTTGCCGCCTTTTCTTCATATTTACAATGTCACAATTTTTATTATATATGCATTATAATGCCATTGCAGGATGCATGTGGGATTTTCATTGCACGGTTGAAATCAATTGCATTGTGTCAAGACCGAGTTAACTCGGCAGCTCGACGAGTTGGGCATTGATTGGTGTTGTATTGTAGATGGACCAAGCTACTTAGCAACTCAGTTGGGTGATCAACTCCCCACCAGTCAGCATTATCTCCCACCGGATCTCCATATAACTCGGCGTATCAACCACCTTCAACGCTATATACTTAGCGTGCCAACCTCACAACTCGGTCCTGATAAACATAACGTGGCAGATAACCAACAGCCGGCCCACACATTCGGCGGCACATCTATGTGGCGGGTAAACATGCCACAGCGACCACTACGTGGTCTATCCACATATAGCTCGGCCGTTCAAACAACCAAACCGACCCAAACTTGGCACAACAGCCCCGACCATAACCAATTGGCACTCAACATAGCCAATGCCACTACGTGGCGGAAAAACAATACAATACGTGGCCAGAACCACAAACAAACAAAGAGGCCATGCTATTTTTGAACCCTATCACAACCCTCCGCACAAAGAATGTGGTATTAATTCCCCACATAGCAAAGTCAAGCGACGAATGAGGAGGAGGGGGGGTTCGACCCCATAACCACCCGGTCCACAAAAAATTAGCTCACCGTTGAGTTGTATGAGCTCGGCAAGTGTTAAAGGAATTTCGCTAGCATTTAAACAGAGTTCGGTGTAAAATGGAAAAGTGTTCAGAATTAAGAGAAGAACACAATGATGTCACTCTTTCTTCATGAAGTGTTGTAGAATTCCTGGTGTAGGTGTTTTTCTGACACAATTGCACGGAGATCGTACTTTGGAGAGACTGCAGAGCCACATATTGATTCGGGAACAAGTTTCTAACATTTTGCAGAGTTTTAGAATCTAAATCAGCTCTTGGCATGTGACATAGATCTATTATTCACTTCGGAAGGTAAAAATTGTACTTCAAGTGTTAATTAATGGATCGATTCATGATTAAGTGAATCTGGAGACGTAGCCCAACTGGTTGAACTCCGTTATCAATCTTGTGGATTTTATTTCAGTTCATTTTGCAGCTTATGGTCATATCTAAATTCAATATAGCAAAATGAACAAGTGATTATGCGAAGCAAGTAATTGGAAAAATTGGATTAAGTTAAAAAATTGAATCCATTATCCACAACAGAAAAAAACGAGCACAAATCAATCTTGGATGAATTAAAATCATATTGATATGCATTAAAAATCAACTTGTGATTCTTGAAGAATAATAAGATCAGATTTATGGTGCTTTTGTAAATATTCTATTAATCAAGGAAAGTTGAGTTAAGAAGAAAAATTGATCTTTTAAGAGAAATTGAAAAACAGTGGGGTTTCAAAACACCCAAAAGTGACCCATCAAACTCTTGATCAATTTTAATAACAGAATTTTTAAGTATCCGAATATATTTTAAAACGGTACCCAGGGGGTAAAAACTGTTTTCGGATCAAGTTTGTTATCAGAGAAGGTTTAGCTTGATAATTGTTTTTAGTTAAATCTGATTTAATAGTGTGATTGCTTTAGTTTGTGCAGTTGGTTTAATGTGATTGAACAGGTACAGGTGCACCTTGGGAAAGATGTCTAAACAAGTAAAGCTCGATGCGATTGAGACTTATAATCACCAGATCCAGGTAGAGAACTCTCTCCTGAGATCGATGTATTACTCCTTAGAAGAGGAGAATGCTCGACTAAAATCAGAATTGCAAACCAAGGATGAGCTCTTGATAAAGTTGCAGAGTGGTGAACAGAAAAAGGAGATACCCTTAACTTCAGATGTAGAAACAATGATTGATGAATGCACTCTAAGTATGTCACCACCAGATTCCTCTTCCCATTCAGATTTAGATTTAGGTAATGATGTTTTTGGTGGTTTTGAAAAGTACACTAAAGGCATTGGATCTAAACTATTAACTAAAATGGGCTTTAATGGAAGTGGCCTTGGTAAGAACAACCAAGGAACATCCAACCCAATATAGATCGAGGATCGTCCTCATTATGCAGGTTTGGGTTTTCCTAATGCGGGAACGGAAATTGGAGAATCCTCCAAGCACGTTGAAGGAAGATGATCTTCCGACAACAAAGTGTATACCCCACTAACACAACATAATGGATGTGGTAAGAAAAATCAGGGAAGAGGTGTTGAGATTCCACCTCCGATTTCTTATCATAATCATAAGCCTGGGAAAAATTGTAATACTTCTCATGATCCACTCTTTCAGTTTAAACAATTTGGTTTTAATATACAGAAAATGATGAATGATTTTCCTTGCACTTTTTGTGGATTGCATAATCATTTTGTTGCCTTTTTTTGGAAGAGAAAGTCTTTCTTGCAGAAGTGGTTTCCTGATGAGCTTAATGTGAGCTTAAAGGATATTCGGGCGAGAAATGGTAAAAAGATTTCCTCCCCCCAGAAGGAGAAAAATAAGAACTATTGCACTCATTGTTGTATGAGTGGACATCGGGTTGAAAACTGCTGGAAACTTCACCCAACAAGCCATCCGATGGTAAGAAAAAGTTGGTATACAAGGTAAAAAAACCTTGTTAATCCACCAATTAAGAATGAAACAGCCTTGGATCTATCCACAAATGAGTCCATTTTACTTTGATATGGAAATTGAAAACTCGTTTGATTTGGATAGATTTATATTTACATAGCTGTAAAGGATGAATAACGTGCATTCTTTTCAGAGCATTTTGTGGGATTCAGATGAATGTTAAAAGCAAAATTTCCCATATTTTCATTTGCTTTGAAATTTGAAAATGGTGTCACCTGTAGGGAAGATTTGAGGGATAGGTTAATCATACTTATATTATACTTCTCACTTGTTAAGATGACAAATCCATTTCTATTTTGGGCAGCAGATTCAGTGGGCATGTGTATAATGTCTATTTTTGGAATTTTGCATTTTAGTATCTATTGTTGAATGTCATTGTGCAAATCTAGACACCTTTTTGGTCTTGTAATTAATATACAAACTTATTATGTCTACACAATAAATTTGCACATACATGAAGACCCTTATTTTTGAGAATTTATTTGTAACTACCCTATGCGGTTACAATTAAAGTGTACATTTATTGCACTAAAAAACTGGTGTGCAGATGTGCCTGGTGATCATTTGCAACAGATAGCAACTTCCCTGTTGTGGGTATGCATATAGTTTGATTCTATCCTTTTTATAGTTTTGTATGTGGGGATAAATATTTCATTGTCAAATTCACATGATTCAGTTTTGACTATAGCTATTTTTGGTGTGGATGGTCTAAATATTCTAGATCGTGATAGTTGCAGTGGTTTACAATTTCACAGGGGCAGTGGACACTAGCTATTTTGGCATGTAGTTGTCTTTTATACTGGTCTATTTTGGTGGAATTGATTTTACAGTGATTAGCCTTATCACAAAGTATCAATTGAACACTTGTTTTCTATTGTTGAATGGGTGTTATTGATTTGTAAACTCTTCAAGTTTAGAATTATCCACATAATCACAAATTAATGTTGTTGTTCTACTTTCTATTAGAAAATGGCAGAGATAGCTAGTGAATGAATTTTGCTTATGCTTAGAATCCACAATTGCAGGAAAGGAAAGAATATAAACTCATAAACACCAACAAGTTTTATCCTAGAAACCTCCAGAGGAGGAAAAACCAATTGGGAAGGGAAATTTCTCTTTCTTCCCACTTTTATTGGCCAATTCAAAACAATAAGTACAGAAATTACAATAAGTATGAAAGAGAAGTAGATAATATCTCACACTTCCTCCCAATTACTTGTTTGCTCTGTCTCAACACTCCTTTCTTCTACAAAACACAATTCCAGCACTAAGAACTTCTTGCTCACTTGCTTCCGTGCTTCCGATGCCCTTGTTCTCTTCTACAAACATGTATTTATATTATAGCCTTTCTCATGTCCTACCGTGCACTGGAGAATGGGAAAGGTCATGGAGGAGAAGAGACATGGACAACCTTTCAAATTCTGGGGCTGTTTGTTTCACATTTTTGTTTTCTGTCCAAAAGAGCCAGGACCGCCACCCAATGCAGACCAGCGGTCTTAGGAGCACCGCCCTGGTTGGGCAATGGTTCTGTAACCGCCGCTCTGCACAGAGCAACGGTTCTGTTACTATAAAGACAGAACCTCCGTGTATTATTTTTCCTTCTTCGTGCTGACTGATCTGATGAAGTAGAGTCATTTTGGATCCCTATGGATCACACCTCCCTTGCTTAGGAGGATTTTGGTCCCACAAAAGCTTAGTGGGGGAGTAGATGAGGAAATAATTCCCTCACTTGCTCCTTCGAGTACCACCGGGCCTGCCTTGGTGTCTTTCCTTTCAGTCCAATCTGCCAAGACTCCTACGGACCTCTCCTAGTCTCTCTGACCTTCTGCTGCAGCACTACATCCTCCTCCAATTCACCTTGTGAGTCCAAGACGCAATCCTCAATGGAAGGTAGCAAATGTAGTCCTTCATCTTCATCTAGCATGGATGGCTCATATAGGTGCAAGTTCTCACAGTTTACTACAGAGTACATCCTCATAAATGACGGTAAATCAAGTCGAAAAGCATTTTCTCCAACCTGCTCCAATATGGTGAAGGGTCCATATCGTAGTGGCTTGAGCTTCCGTGCTTGACCTTGTAGTCTCTCCTTGCTCAAGTAAAGCCAAACTCTATCTCCAACATGAAGCTTATGTTCCCTCCTATGTTGATCGTGCCTAGCTTTGTACTTGGCTTGAGATTTCTCTAGATGTTCTTTGACTTTGAGATGGATTTGCCAGATCCTCTCAATGAATTTGTTTGCTCTAGTCACCTCTGTGTCTCGTGTCTCCTCCTCATCCTGTTGCCCAACTGCTATGTCCAACAGATTTGTAGGTAGATATCCCAAGCATCTTCAAATGGTGACTTCATAGTGGATGTGTGTACTACCCAGTTATAGGAATGCTAAATGTAGGCTAAGGACTCATCCCAAGTCCTTGGGTATTTGCTGTTATACCCTCTGATCAACTGTACCAATGTCCTGTTCACCACCTCTGTTTGTCCATCTGTCTGTGGATGGAAAGTTGTGCTCCTCTGTAACCTGGTATCCATCTTGTCCCACAAAGTAGTCCAAAACTTCCCCAAGAACCTGGAATCCCTGTCAGAAACAATAGACTTTGGCAAACCAAAATGCACCCATACATTAGAAAAGAAAATATCTGCTACCTCATGTGCTTTTATTGTCTTTTTACATGCCATAAGAATACACATCTTACTGAATCTATCAACAACAACATAGAGATAGTCATGGCCATGTTTAGACATAGGTAATCCTCCTACAAAATCCATAGAAATGTCCTCCCACAGATGAGTAGGTACTGGCAAAGGCATATACAAACCCTCCTTCCTAGTCTTAGGCTTGCTGGTACAACAAAGTTTACATCCACGTATAAATTTTGATACTTCTTCTTGCATATTGGGCCAATACACGTACCTTTGCAAGTGGGCTAGGGTCTTACCAACACTGAAATGTCCCGCTACTTTTGAGGTATGTGCTTCCCTCATCAATAGAAGTCTTTCTTCTTTAGGCACGCAAAGCTTCCCCCATCGATAGAGCAGCCCGTCCTTGAGATAACAATCTTCAATCCTTGTCCTTTCAGTCCCTTGGGACTGCAACTGCTGAAATGTCACCCCAAAGTCTCTGTCCTAGGCATATGCCTCTCCGTAAGCTTCCTTCGTGAAGGGATCGATCTGAGAGATAGTGGCCAAATAGGAAAACTTCTCCTGTGTGGGTGGCCTAGACAACATGTCTGCCACCAAGTTTGTACTACCCTTCTTGTATTTGATCACCAGATGGAACTGCTAAAGGAACCCCATCCATTTGTAGTGCCTTGCCTGCTGCAATTTAGACTATGCTTGCAAATACTGGAGAGGTTTGTGGTCAGTGTGCACAATAGTTTCTTTACCCAACAAATAATGCTTCCATTTTTTAATTTCCTGAACTAGTGCATACATTTCCTTATCATATACTGAATATCCTTTAACTGCTGAAGTGAAAGTTTCAGAATGATAGCATACGGGTTTACCTCCTTGAAGCAACACTACGCCCATAGTGTAATCACTGGCATCTGTCTCTACTTCAAAAGGCTGCTGCAAATTAGGAAGAGCAAGTATTGGAGCATGACTAATCTTGTATTTCAATAACTCAAAGGATTTGTCTTGTTCCTTACCCTAGTCAAAACCCTTACTCTTTGTGGCCACTATGTGTAGAGGTGTTGCAATCACGGAGAAGCCCAGAATGAACTTCCGCATGTACTGTACTACTCCCACAAAACTCCTAGTCTTTGTGGCTCCTGTTGGTGTTGGCCAATTAGTGATGGCTTCCACCTTCTTTGGATCCACTCGTAGCTCTCCTCCTCCAACCACGTGCCCAAGATAGACAAGTGACTGTTTGGAAAATTCACATTTCTTCATATTACAAAGCAGTTGTTTCTCCCTGAGAACTTGCAAGACTTGTTGTAAATGAGTTAGATGTTCTTCCCATGTGGCACTAAAAATCAAGATATCATCTAGATATACAATGACACATGAATCTATGAAATCCCACAATACATCATTCATCAATCTCATAAATGTAGCGGGTGCATTGCATAACCCAAAAGGAAGTACTAACCATTCATACAAACCCTGTTTTGTCTTGAAGGCAGTCTTCCATATATCCTCCTCCTTCATTCTGACTTGGTGATAACCGGACTTGAGATCCAACTTCGTGAAGAATTTGGCATGCTGAAGCTGGTCCAAGAGATCATCTATGTGGGGAAGTGGATATATGTTCTTTATGGTGATCTTGTTCAAAGTGCGGTAGTCGATGCACATTCTCCAAGAACCATCCTTCTTTGGCACCATCACAATAGGCGAACCACATGGTGAGGTGCTCAGACGTATCACCCCTTGGTCTAGTAGTTCCTGGAGTTGTTTCTTTACTTCAGTACTCTCAAGAAAGGATTGCCTATACAACCCGATGTTCGGTAGAGGGGACTCTGGCAATAGCTGAATCTCATGCTCTACTTCCCGTTTTGGTGGTAACCCACTGGGAGCCTGAAATACTTCTTGAAAAGACTGAATAATACTATCCAAATCATGTTTTCCCTGGTTAGAAATCTCTGAAACTTCTACCCCATCTTGTTTATCCTTTAACAAAAGTAAACAAAACTGATTATGATTTGCCTGAATAAGTCATTTTGCTTGGTTAACACTCACCATAGTAACCTGTGTCTTACGCTGGTGTGCCCGGATGTTGTAGCTGATCCCATCCTTGACCCATCTGTACCAGTTTTCCCTTCTCATAAATATAGCATCCCTAATATACAAGTAAGGACTCCCGAATACAACATCAAAAGCATCAAGTGGAATAACATCAGCTTCCAAAACATCAATATACTGGGAATTTATCCCAAACTTGACCTTACATCTTCTTGTTACCTGAATTTCAACACCCTTCTTCACCCAACCCAAAGGATAAGGGTGTGGATGCTCGTAAGTCTCAAGACCAAGCTTCTTTACAACTGCTTCAGAAATCAAGTTAGACTGAGAACCGGTATCAACCAAAGCATTTACCTTAGTTCTCTTGATCTGGATTTTGATCTGGAATAGTCTACTCATCTCCTCTTCCTGGCTGTCCATGTTGGTGGCCATGCATCCAAGCCTTTCGTCTACATCAGAGTCATCTTCGATTTCCACCTCCCCTTCTGTTTTTACAGCTGTCATGGACTTCTTTAAGTCCTTGGTTCGGTTCTTCGAATGTATCTTCGTATGCAACTTCCAACATGTAGCGTCAGTATGACCATTGATATCACAGTTTTTGCAAAAATTCTTGGGATCTTTACAACTATTTAAAGTAGTGGCATCTTGTTTACCTTTCCCTTTCCACTTACCCTTGTTACTTGTTTTCCCATACTCTTTTTTCTGCTGATTTGTCGACTGCTTTGCCCTTGGCTCTGCTTCTCCTTGCTTCTTTTCATCATCTATGTAGTATGCCTGCACACACGCCTCATTGAGATCTTTGGGCTTTGTGGAGATGACTTTTCTTCAAAGGTGAGTGTGAAGTCCTCCCAAGTACTTAGTCAGAATATCCTCATCCTCCAAGTCCATGTTTAGCAACATGGCCTGCCTCTGAAACTCCGTAGTATAGTCCTGCACACTTTGACCACTGCCTTGTCTAAAATACTGCCATTTAATCATTTGTTCAGTCTTGTGGCCAATAGGATAGAAGTTAGCTCTAAGTAATTCTTTAAGTTCTTGCCAATATTTCACAATAGGACGTTTCTTCTTTTCACAAGTGGTTAGATGGGTTTCCCACCAAACCAAAGCATGTCCCTCCATTTTGAGATGTGCAAAGGTGATCCTCTGTGCCTCAGTGACATTATGGATGCTAAAGTAGACTTCTAACTGTTTTAACCATTTATCAAGCAACTCTGCATCTACTTGTCCTTCAAAGATTTTAATCTCAACTTTCGTCTCAACTTTAAAAGGAGTATGATCAGATTTTACCTTCTCTCTTGTGTTTGAAGTCTCTTCTTCACACTCTTCCCCATAATCTTCCTCATGGTGGCTCTCTCCTATGCCAAAATTTTCAGCTAAGCCTCAAACCACTGAGTCCATGGAGTCTTTCTTGACAGAAGCTGTCTTCTACAAATCTGCAAGTTCTTCTTGCCTTCTAAACATCCTATCCATCATGGTCTCCAGCATCTCGATTCTACGGACCAAGTTCTCTTCCTCCATTTGTCCCCGAATTCTCTACTTCCACTTTCTTGTAGAAATTTCTGGATCGCAAGGTAAAGCCTCTTCGGCTTTAGATCTCGTCACTATCATACAAATCCAAGAACGAATACCACAGTCCTAGATACTTGTTAGCTCTGATACCAAAATGATCTATAAACTCTTCAACTTTGGAATTATCCACAGAATCACAAATTAATGTTGTTGTTCTACTTTCTATTAGAAAATGACAAAGATAGCTAGTGAATGAATTTTGCTTATGCTTAGAATCCACAATTGCAGGAAAGGAAAGAATATAAACTCATAAATACCAACAGGTTTTATCCTGGAAACCTCCGGAGGAGGAAAAACCAGTCGGGAAGGGCAATTGCTCTTTCTTCCCACTTTTATTGGCCAATTCAAAACAATAAGTACAGAAATTACAATAAGTATGAAAGAGACGTAGATAATATCTCACACTTCCTCCCAATTACTTGTTTGTTCTATCTCAGCACTCCTTTCTTCTACAAAACACAATTCCAGCACTAAGAACTTCTTGCTCACTTGCTTTCATGATTCCGATGCCCTTGTTCTCTTCTACAAACATGTATTTATAGCCTTTCTCATGTCCTCCCGTGCACTAGAGAATGGGAAAGGTCATGGAGGAGAAGAGACACGGACAACCTTTCAAATTATGGGGCTGTTTGTTTCATATTTTTGTTTTCTGTCCGAAAGAGCCAGGACTACCGCCCAATGCAAACCGGCGGTCTTACGACCACAGCCCTGGTTGGGCGGTGGTTTTGTAACCACCGCTCTGCACAGAGCGGTGGTCTTGTTACTATAAAGACAGAACCTTCGTGTATTATTTTTCCTTCTTCGTGCTGACTGATCTGATGAAGTAGAGTCATTTTGGATCCCTATGGATCATTTATTATCTAATCGATTGTTTGTGATGGCATCATAGTGGGATTCGATAGTTCACAACTGTTTGTAGAAGTTGATAGGGTCACAGAGTATCAGTTGGACACTTGCTTTCTATTGTTGAATAGGTGTTTTTATCTGATCGATTGTTTGTGACTAGTTAATCAACATTTGCATTAATTTAACCCATAATGTTATTTGTAGATCTTGTATGTGTTTGTGAAATGCAAGATGGTTCAGCAACATTTGTGGGTGGAAAACAACTGTTTGTGGACAAAACATCTTCCCAATTGGGAGTGATCTAGAGGACATTCTGAAGTGCAGATGTTCCCTAAACCTCCCTAAACCATGACCGAATGATAGAGCATCTCGAGAGATTTCTGACGATATAAAGAACTCAAAAAACAGAGCTCATATGCAAAATTTATCGCAGGTCAAAGATGGTATAAATTGGGTCAAACTTGGTCAACAAGACAATCTGGGGTTGACACGTGGCAAATAAGATAAGATAAGATAATGTTATTAATGTCCAACACATGACCACAAAAGTAGGTCAATGGGACTGCAGAGTACAAAGCAAACAAACCCAGCAAGAGGACCCAAACGGGTCACCCGAAATACGTGTTTGGAATGCCAGTCTTCATCACCGGTAACCAGATGGGCCCTGCTATTTGTTGGCTGGGGGCCCTCAGCCAAGATCGGCACACTTTTTATAAGGAGGGGTGCCTTTGCCGCCTTTTCTTCATATTTACAATGTCACAATTTATATTATATACGCCTTATAATGCCATTGCAGGATGCATGTGGGATTTTCATTGCAGGGTTGAAATCAATTGCATTGTGTCAAGACCAAGTTAACTCGGCAGCTCAACGAGTTGGGCATTGATTGGTGTTGTATTGTAGATGGGCCGAGCTACTTAGCAACTCGGTTGGGTGATCAACTCCCCACCAGTCGGCATTATCTCCCATCGGATCTCCATATAACTCGGCGTATCAACCACCTTCAACACTATATACTTAGCATGCCAACCTCACAACTCGGTCCTGATAAACACAGCCAGCCGACACATTCGGCAATACATCTATGTGGCGGGTAAACATGCCACAGTGACCACTACATGGTCTATCCACATATAGCTCGGTCATTCAAACAACAAGACCAGCCCAAACTTGGCGCAACAGCCCCGACCATAACTAATTGGCACTCAACATAGTTAATGCCACTACGTGGCAGAAAAACAACATAATGCGTGGCCGCAGCCACAAACAAACAAAGCGGTCATGTTATTTTTGAACCCTATCACAACCCTCCGCATGAAGTATGTGGGATTAATTCCCCACATAGCAAAGTCAACCGGCGAATGAGGAGGGGGGTTTGACCCCATAACCACCCCGTCCGCAAAAACTTAGCTTTCTGTTGAGCCATACGAGCTCGAAAAGTGTAAAAGGAATCTCATTGGCATTTAAATAAGGTTGGTTGCAGGACTCTGTAGAGGCAGAATTGACCAATTTGCAGAGATCTTTGTTTTTGAAGCACCTAGGGTCAGTATCAGACTTCAGTGTAAAAAGGAAAAGTGTTTAGAATTCAGAGATGAACACAATGATGTCACTCTTTCTTCATGAAGTGTTGTAGATTTCCTGGTGTAGGCATTTTTCTGACACAAATGCACGGATATCGTACTTTGGAGAGACTGCAGAGGCACGGATTGATTCGGGAACAAGTTTATGACATTTTGCAGAGTTTTATAATCTAAATCAGCTCCTGGTAGGTGACATCGATCTATTATTCACTTCGGAAGGTAAAAATTGTACTTCAAGTGTTAATTAATAGATCGATTCACGATTAAGTAAATTCGGAGACGTAGCCCAACTGGGGATCTCGGTTATTAATCTTGTGGATTTTATTTCAGTTCATTTTTCTGTTTATGGTCATATTTAAATTCAGTATAACAAAATGAACAAATGATTATGCAAAGCAAGTAATTGGAAAAATTGGATTGAGTTAAAAAATTGAATCCATCATCCGCAACACACAAAAACGAGCACAAATCAATCTTGGATGAATTGAAATTAGATTGATATGCATTAAAAATTAGCTTGTGATTATCGGAGAATAATAAGATCAGATTTATGGTGCTTTTGTAAATATTCTATTAATCACAGAAAGTTGAGTTAAGAAGCAAAATTGATCTTTTAAGAGAAATTGAAAAAAAGTGGGGTTTCAAAACACCCAAAAGTGACCCATCAAACTCTGGATCAATTTTAAAAACAGAATTTTTAAGTATCCGAATAAATTTTAAAATGATACCCAGGGGGTAAAAACCGTTTTCGGATCAATAACACTCCTTAGGCATTTCATACTTCTTTCAAGCCATGATCTTGATACTTTTAAACATTTGAATTACACAGAACTTTGTGCATATTTATATATTTGCATCCATGTTTCATAAGAACCTGTATACATGCAAATCAGAAGAATCTAGTTGCCTATCAATATATGGTAAACTCCTACACAGAATTGGGTTACTAAAACAAGCGGCTAAAATTAACTCCTCCAAGATTATGTTTAGAGTCCTTTCTAAAGGTTACACCAACCCTATATTTGAATTTTAAAATTTTGATTTTATGAGGAAAATAAGATGAAATTAAAATAAATTGAAGTAACACAGAAAAATAAAATTGTCACAAATGAATTATAGTGAAAAAGAAATATACACTTGCATCACGTAAATCTCCAGCTGTAAAATAAACCGGTTGAGCCACATGACAATAACCCATAAGCCTTGGCACTGTAGGAATAATATCTCTATGATTTACAATACGCCAACTGTCTTTAACTCTCTGCAATTCCACAACATACAAGCAATGAGAATCTAGATTGTTTTTTTGTGAACCTTTTATTACTCGTAATAGAATCTTATTCTAGACAGTTTAAGGAACAGTGTCAGGAGATTGTATTTGAGATACTGCAGCAGATAGACAATGCAAGAAAATGTGTACTTTCTTTCTTTCTAAAATTCTATTACCTTATTATCTCATACAAGAATTGCACAAACTTACAAAATAAAGGATACACAAGTATATATACTTTAAATGGCCATTGATTATAACATATTTTGTTTCAAAATTGTAAATGTACATATTATATAAATATCATCTTTACTCATTTCAAACACACCCATTTCCTTATTTGTAAGTCTGGTTGACATTTTTGTGCCTTTGTATAAAAGAATAAAAGCTCCGAAATTTAAAATAAATATGTATTCTACATTAGACTTCATACCAAAAGTATCAGACTGTACATTTAAACCTTTCCTGTCAGCATTTATCATTATAATATTTGTGGATAGAATAGAGTGTCATAAGAAACAATCTGCATTGCTCCATGTCAAAACATTAGTCTCACACCAGTCTTTGACACCAGCGACCTTCTTCTTATTAACCTCTTCCAGTGATAGTTTCTATCCTTGTGCCATTAAAACTTTGCACACCAAGCTCAATAGTGGTTCACACCTTTGCTGCATAACGTGCCAGATTTGTACTACGATAAAAAAAAAAACATTTTCTCAGTTCACAAAAATTCAATTGTTATGTGATAGAATGTAAATACCATATTCATGTTTGTGTCCATGTAACCAAGCTTTGTACTTCTCTTCTTTCTCTCCTTCCATCTTTAGGCTTATTTATCTTCTATCCACATGCTTTTTTTAGGATTTGACCCGCGAAATTTCTCTCTTGGCTTCTACCTTCACACAAATTCTTAGCTGTCACGTCATAACTTATTCAATTACTTGTAGCATATAATTTCATGTTACCAATTTCAGCATAAGTTGTTATTAAGGACATGTTGTCTCTCATTTTATGTTTTTTCTAGGCTCATATTTTAAGTTCCATTTCCTAACTGAAATTGTGCCACCACCTCAAAGATCTTTTCGCACTATGGGTGAATCAACTTACAACCAAAAGAAATTTAATTGCTTTCATTATCCGTGCACACCCTTGGCCAATGGATAAATCTAGTATTAAAAGAAGAATACCTGCACCAACAATGGTTTTTCTAGGCTCATATTTAAAGTTCCATTTCCTAATTGAATCTGAAAATGCACCCAAACGAATGTCGAAACACTCTTTTAAGGAAGCTTTGCCAGCTGGTTACAGGAGTTCCATGCAAGGACGTAGCTTTCAAAGAAACCCACTGCGAGTGTGTCACATCCCTAAATTATCAGAATTAAGTTTTGGAGATTCACCCAAAGGAATGTCGAAACCCTCTTTTAAGGAAGCTTTGCAAGCTGGTTAGAGGAGTTCCGTGCAAGGACGTAGCTTTCAAAGAAACCCACTGTGAATGTGTCACATCCCTAAATTATCAGAATTAAGTTTTGGAGACACTCGGATGCTTAGGTGGATGTTGTCACATCTTTTATTTTTATAAAAAAATTAGCCAAAGATTATATTAGGTGGGAATCAAGATTACATATTTGACTATGCCAAGCCTAAAAGCTATTTGACCAAGCTTGAGCATTATACAACAGAAGAGCTGAAGAAATAATCATGATTGGGAGTCACAATTTAGAATACATGTGATGTCCTCTTGGAGCTTGTTGGACCACCATGTAGGAGGCTTGCCATAGCAGAGAAGATCCTTGTTATCTAAGGCCCAATTCGCCAACCCATCAACAAATTTATTTCTTGTCCGGGGAATGTGGTGAAATTGAACTTCTTAAAATTTCTGCTGCATTTCTTTTATCTTCCAAACCTCTTTAGCAATTCGCCAATTGGGCAAGGAATCAATTCTATAATCGGATAACAAATTCATAATAATTTGGGAGTCCAATTCAATTTGATTTTTTCGCCATCCAATTTTTAGAGCTTGTTGAATGCCTTTATGAACTGCTTTCACATCCGCAAAATTATTGGTGGTAATACCCAAATTTTCTGCAAAAAAGAACTGCACATCACCTTCATTGTCTCTGCTAATGCCCCCTATAGCAGCTCTCCCTAGAATTTCCTCTAGAAGATTCCTTAGTATTCACTTTCCCATAACCCAAAGGAGGTCTATTCCATTGAATTTCTATGACGGGTCTAAGTTTGAGTGGCAGCCGGGTAAAGTGGCATCTCGAGGATCCAGAGATAACTAATTGCAGATATGCACCCACTCCGGAGACAAAATCTGGGGCAAAGAGATTTTGTGTTTTATACTTTCAACTATGTTGATTTTGGTTTTCTCCTAGATAAAAGAGCTCTCTCTAATAATTTTCTAGAAAATTCTTCGATTTCTCTCTTTCCAAATATTCCATAGAGTGAGAGAGATGTTCTTCCAAAGCAATGGAAGGAGATTTTTGCCTCTAGGAAGATTCTTCTGCCATGCTTTGAAAGTCTCCTCTAAGGTTCCAAAAGTATTCATGTGCAAATTCAACAAAGAAGAGAGATGTTTCCATATAGGAATAACCCAAGGGCAAAGGAAAACAATATGCAAGGAAGATTCTTCTTCCTAGAAACACAAATTGTATTTGAAACAGCCATACAAACCTCTCTGCAGAAGACGGTCCCCTGTTAGAACTCTTTTATGAAGGAGCCACACGAAAAAACTAACTTCAGGCCACATACTTGGCTGCCATAAGTTTTTAAAGAGAATCGGAGTGGATGAGGGATATCTACCACCAAGAAAGCATAACCAATAGAAACTGAATAATTACCAAAAGCATCCTATCCCCATCCCAATGTATTTGGTGATGGTGAAAAATAAAGAGGACGAGCCTGTAAGGCAATATGAAGCAAAGCCTAATCTTCATGATCTTTTGCAATGGGTTACTCGGAAATAGATATCCATTCTTTTCCACTTTCCCAAGGGTAACAGACACTTTTTCCATAGTGGGCTACCTTTACCCAACCTCTGTCCTGCATCTGCTCCATAATAGGCTTAAGTAGAGGAAATTGGAGAATGAGGGGGGTTGACCATCCCAAGAAGCAATCCAAAAATTAGCCAATTGACCATTGTTAACAATCCAAAAGAGCTGTTTTTTTATCATTTCTTCGCCCATTCTAATAAACGACAAGGTAGGAGAAACCTTAGAAGAAAGGGTAGATCTAATAATTTCCTCTAGGGGGTTATTTTCAGCATACTTTGCTATGAAAGTGGCAGCCCACAAATCATTAGGGTGAGTAAAAAATCTCCAATATAACTTAGCATCCAAGGATTTGTTCTGCTTCGGAGAAGATTTGAATCCCAATCCTCCTTTTTTTGGCCTACACAAAGTTTCTCATTTAACCAAGAACCATTTCTTCTTATCTTGAACTTCGCTCCATAAGAACTTCTAGCAAATAAAGTCCACATGTTTCAAAACAGTACCAGGAATACTTAAAACAAAGGCAACATATATTGGCATGGCTTGAAGGACAGACTTAATCAATGTCATCCTCCCTCCCATTGAAAGCCACCTATTTGTCCATTTTTGTATTTTTGCTTCAATCTTGTTTATTAACCAATTCCAATCTTTTAACTTTTTTGAGGCCAAAGGAACACCTAGATATTGAAGAGGAAGCAGGCCCTTCCTAAAGTGGAGAATATTCAGAATTTGCTCTTCTTGTCTGCTAGAACTGTGAAAAAATAAAATGTTGTACTTTCCTTGATTGATCAGCTAACTTGTGGCAACTGTAAAGGTGCAGAAAGTTTTCTGAATTTTTCTAGCTTCCATGGTTGTAGCTTTTCCAAGCATCATAGAGTCATTAACAAATTGGAGACAAGAAATTGGGTGGTTGTTTTTAGCCAAATGTATTCCATGAATTCTTTTTTCCTGAAAAGTTTTATTAATAAGTCTCCCCATGCATTCTGCCATATTAATGAACAAAAAAGGGGATAAGGGGTCACCTTGCCTAACACCTCTGGATGCTTCGAAAAATTTGGAAGGAGAGCCATTAACTAAAACCACAAAGGAAATAGAGGAGAAGCAAGCCTCTATCTATTTGATCCATTCTGTAGAGAAACCAAATTGAGCAAAAACCTTACAAAGGAAACCCCTATCCACTCTGTCATAAGCCTTGGAAAGGTCCAATCTAATAAACATTGCCGGGTTTTTCTGAATTTCCATAGAATGCAAAATTTCCTGTGCTAACACAATCTCATCATGGATATGGTGACCAGGAAAAAATCCACCTTGTTCAGGAGAAATAATTTTATGGAGAAGGGGGTTTTAGTCTCTTAATTATAACCTTGGTAATAATTTTATACAAAACGTTACATAAGGAGATAGGATGGAAATCAAATATATCCTTTGCCCCATTCGATTTAGGAATAAACTGTGCAATGTAAGTCTTATTTATTTCCTTAAGCATTGTTTTGGCCAATCTAGCTTTTCCAACCACTTGTAGAAGGTCCCTTTTAATAATGTCCCAAAATGCTTAGAAAAACTCAATTGGGAAGCCATCCGGACCAAGAGTTTTACCTTTCTTCATACTGAAAACAATACCTTGGAGTTCTTCTATGACGGGTTGAGTCAACTTCTCATTATCTTGTTGAGAAATCTTGTTTGGTAAGATGGTGTAATGTCCCATTTTTGGGACATTAATTAATTAAAAATATGGGAAACCTTTAATCCACTCTTCCCATGGATTAAAAGATAAAAATTGGGAAAATGTCATTACTCATTTTATTTTAAAATTAAATAATTAATTCTCCGCTTATGTTTTATTTTTAAATATTAAAAGAGGAAATTAAGATTCTTTTTGGAGTTTGACTTTTCAGAAAAAGATACCCATATTAAAAGTGACCCTTCCACATGAGAAAATACGCCAAAGGAAGTAGGGAAACTTGGATATTTGAAATGCCAAAGCTATATAAGGAGATATGGCGACCCCTTGGGCGCATATTGAGAATTTTTATCAAAAATATCTTCATGCTTGAAAAGGGATATATGCCCATGTGATCACATTATAAAGGTGTTCTTCAACACCACCATTATTGTGGAGAGTGTGAGACCTTTTAAGCTTTCATTGAGTGAATGTTGCTTGATATATTCATTCCATGATTGACACCTTTATTTGAGAAGGAAATCTGCATGTTATTGATGAGTATTGGAGAGTTTTATAGTGCTTTATGATCTGTTGTTAATGCTGCAAATATTCCAGCCATAGTGACTTGCATGGGTGCTTGTTTCGGCATGTTTGGGTGTCTTTTGAAGTAGTTATTCAATCTGATTTTTATTGGCATATTGTGGCTCCATTTTAAGTGATATTGGAAGGGTTTAATAGTGTTTATGAGCTGTTGGTTATGGCTTCATTTATTCCAGATATGGCGACTTGATTGGGATCATATTTTGGCATGTTTTAAGAGTAAATAAGCTATATTTATAATCTGATATATGTTGGCTTATTTTTTGAGTTTGGGCAGCTAGCTATTTTTGGTGTATTGGAGGGTTATAAAGTGCTGGAAATTATTTATGCAATTTATCCTAACCCTAGCGACTGGTTTTCATATTTTGGGGCCTGTTTTGAGGTGGTTTTAGTGATCTAAAAATTCAGATTCATAGTTCATTGGAAAGGCCTTGGTTTCTAGATAATTGTGCATTTTATTTGGTGGCAAAACATGGAATATTGAGTGAGATATTAATTTTTGAAGTTTTAGTTGTTCTGGTGCATTTTTAATTAATTAACTGCTGCAATAAATTTCAGATCTAGAAAAGATTAATTTCCTAACTAGTTTCTCCCATCTAACCCACTACTTTGGCCTACTCCAACCCCATTTGGGTTGTATTAGTGCTTACATTGGGTTATTTGAGGTCGAGCTAAGAGGATTTAATCCTTCTAGAATCGATTTGGTTAATTAATTTGCATATTTAAATAATATCTCGAAAGGGGTTATTACAGATGGTCAAAAAATATTGTTGTGATTCCAAATCCAATAGTTGAGGGGTAAACAATTGTTGAAAGTACTATTGAGCAACCTGTTGCATCCCATGAAGTGTTTGATCCTTTGAACCATCTTCCATGGAGAGAGAATGGATGTGGTTGTGGGATCTTTTGGCTAACAAGGATTAATGGAAAAAGCCATAATTTTTATCTCCTTTTAACCACTCGATCCTAGATTTTTGCTTACACATAATTTTTCTCTAGTTTCCCATTCTTGTAGATCTGCCTTCAAGAGACATTCTTTTTTGAAGACATCCTAGGGAAATCCCGATTGTCGGTGAAGAGCTTTAATATCGTCCAACTGACCAAGGATCTTAGTTTTTTGTTCCTTTATATCACCAAAATCTTTCCAGTTCCAAGCTTTTAGCTTAATTCTTAAATATGTCAGTCTCTTAAATAACATAAACATTTGAGTGCCAAACCTGGGCTTGCCCTCCCTCCACCATCGTGCGACATCTCTAACAATATCTTTATGACGAAGCCACATAAGTTGAAATCTAAACGGGCTTTTGCACGGAAGTGTTTTACCAATTTCTAGGAAAACCGGCCAGTGATCTGAACCGCTATTGTTGAGAATCGTAGCTTTCGGTAGACAACCCTTTAACCACCAATCTTTTGAGATCATAAAACGGTCCAATCTCTTTAAGATACAATCTTGACCTTGTCGTCTACTGGACCATGTCATCATACCATTAACATTAGACACATCCACTAGATTATGATTTTGAATGAATAGAGACATGAGATCCGAACTGGCATCTATATGGGGATTGCCCCCTTGCTTCTCTTGGAAATTCAGGATAGTATTGAAATCACCCCCTACAATAAGAGGTATCTGGGTAGAAGAATGGATGATATCTACCATACTCCTCCATAGTTGTCTTTTTTCTTCTAAAGCAAGAGGAGCATACACATTAAACAGTAGGAATTCCTGATCTTCCAATTTAGAGTAAACATGAAGACATAAGGCTCCTTTAGTCACAAAGGAGTTAATGGAAATCGTCATTCTAGGGTCCCAAAGAGAGACAATGCCACCCGAAGCCCCTTGGGAACCTATTGAAAGGTGTTTTGCTTTAGGCCAAATATTTTCAGTTATAGCAATCATAAGATCAATAGAAGCTTTAGTCTCTTGAATACAAACCATCGATGGATGAACAAAATTAATCATTCTTCTAAGTTCCTAGAATTTTGAGGGGGAACCCTTTTAACCCTCTTATATTCCATGTGATTATTTTCATTGAGAAATATTTGGAAAAAATTAGGATAAATCCCTAGTTGTTCCGAAATTTGATATTTTTTGCCCCTCCTATTAAAGTTTGGTGTGATTCGACTTTTGACCATCCTTCAAATTGGTATCCATTTTAAATTTCTTATTCTTTTCCTGACCCATCCCTAAGCTTGTGAAATGTCTCTCTTCCTAGAATAATAGTAAAGAAGACCTTTAGTCTATTTGGTCTACCCGACAGCTAAAGGATGAACCCAAGGGTGACTTAAGTCACAATAAATTAGTATTAAGTGCCTAAAAGAAAAAAAAAAAAATATTAAAGCACTCAGATTAATTTATTTGGCTTAATATAGGAATGCACTTATAAATAAAAGTTGTAATATCTAGAAAGGTGCAACGGGGCAAATATTGTGTCATAAGGGTCTAAATATATGTTTGTATCATTCCTAGGAAGAATGGAAACTTGCCTAGAAGAAGGATAATGGCTTTTTAGAAGGTAAATAGACCCATGCTAATTTTGTATTCCCCCTATGCAAAAATGCGACTAGGCCTAGGAGGGAAATTTGCATAGAAGAAATTATTGCAAGCTGATTGGTGGGGAAAAAGGTTTCCTTCGAGTCACTTTTCCTTTAAAAAGGAGAGGTCGACTTAGAGGAAGTCATTCTATGATCATTCTAAATTCTGAAAAATAGCTTGTAAGCTGAAGCCCTTTTGAGGACGAAACCCTCAAGAAGAAGAGTGAAAGGGGAACGAAAACTCTCCTTTGGACTCGTTGTTGTATTGGAAACTCAAGGCAAATCAGGTTGTTGAACCATTTTTTTTTGGTACTGCTGGAGCGACCCAGTTTGGGACAGATTTTGGCAAATTTGAAGAACATAATACTCAGTTTGTGTACCTGCTGTTCCGAGTGATTTTCCAGGCATTTTATTCTACATTATGGGAGCTTTTCAGGGGTCCAAATCCCCCATTCTACTGCTGTAACTTCAGAGTTGGATCTGCAGGTTATATTTAAATAAAATCCAGCTTGTTGGCGTCCCAACTGGTATTTTTTATTCCCATATTTCTAATAAACTGTTTTAGATCTGTTTGCATCAGTTCTCTACATTTTTTTGAATGTTTTGGTTCTCCAAAATATATAAATCTGAGTGGAATAAGAAACACAGTAAAGAGGGACAGTTTGTCATAGTTGGTGCACCATCCCCAAGTCGTATTGCCCTCCTAGAAATCAGATATCTGCATATTTCAGGCTGATTTAATCTTATAAAAATCAGTACTTTGTTTGGAATGTGAAAAACTTATTTATAAGGGCTGATTTGATTATAATCTTAGTCACCATTTCTAAAGGATACTTTATGTCTGTTTAACAACATTTGAGAATTTAAATTCCTTCTTGTGGCTTGGTGTTGGAATCGGGCAAAATCCAAGTAAGAGTTTAGGTCTCCCATTTTGGGGACATTACAGCTTGGCTCTAGTTGTTGTGCCATGATTGGATCACGTACAATAAGAGCTTTTTCCAATTCTCCCGTCTCTTGTATTTATTGATTATGTTCTTGCAATTGTTCGTGGTACTTATTCTTACATTGGTAGCTTCTCACCTTATTGCTGCCTGCATTTGTGTTCGGTTGTGCTTGGAAAATAACCATCTGCTGCTTCCTTTTTCCTCCGGTTGACCTTGAACTTCTTGTGGTTTTTCCATCTGTGTTTCTGGTACCTATGATTTCATAAGATCCTCTGATTTTTTTTCCTCTTGTTCCTGTAGGCTGTCAAATCTATTAGCATTACTAGTTCCAACCTGTTCTTTGCCATTCTTTTTTATAGTCTGCTTCTTCTTTGGCGTGATGAAGTCATCTTTACTCTGTTCTTCTCCCTGTTGTTCTAAAACTTTTTGCATGCAATCCTTTACCAGGTGACCATATTCATGACATAATCTGCACCTAAAGGGTATATTTGCATAATCCAAGACCAAGTCCCATTTTTCCTCCTCCATGACTAAGGCTATTTGGGTAGGAAGAGGTTTATTGAGATCCATCAATACACAAATTCTAGCATATATCATCTGTTCAAGCTATAAAGAGGCATCATATGTCATCATAAAAGTTCCCAGTGTGTTGCCAATTGCCATGAATACATTCTGATTCCAATATTTTGCTGGAAGCCCATACAGTCTTACCCAAATAGGAACCACGCAAGGGAGCTCCTCATCAGGTTTGAACATGGGGTACCAAGGTTTCATGAATAAACCTGCTCTTCCCAGGAACCATGGCCCACCTTGAAAGATGAGTTCTCGATCAGTGGCTGAGGAAAAGAAAATCAAGAAATATCCATTGGAATACACAAACACTGAATACTCCCCCTTTTTTATTCCAAACATTTTTGGTCCACTCCTTGAAGACTCCCAAAAAAGTCGAAAACCAAGAAAATAAACTATCAGACCCCGATTTTCCAGCTCATTGATTCTCCTTTGAACATCATATTTCTATAGATGAAGAACTGGAGTACCGTCCACAACTCGTATGCAGCCCTTCTCATTCTTTCTTGGGTCTAGCTTGGGCATTCTCAAGGGTAATCTCTAAAGATTTCTTCAATTTGCAATATTTCCCGAGGAACCACGAAGGGATTCTTTGAAGGATGCTTTGACACCATCCACTCCGAAGAATGAAGATTTGTTTTCACGATTCTTCTTCAACGAAGACATTTCCATAGAATATTGCCCCAAAGGGCAATTTCGAATAGCGACGCTCAGAGAACGGTTTGAAAGGGACAGAGATGTCCACAGAAAAACACAGGTGACAGAAAAAACATGTGGCGAACCTCTCACACCTAGTATACAAGCCCACGAGTAAAAAAAAACACAAAAGTTCAAGTTGAAACCCTTGAAGAAGGCCCGGAACAACGACAAGAGATAAGCACCAGA
Source organism: Taxus chinensis (assembly GCA_019776745.2). Taxonomy (NCBI): domain Eukaryota; kingdom Viridiplantae; phylum Streptophyta; class Pinopsida; order Cupressales; family Taxaceae; genus Taxus; species Taxus chinensis. Next base: position 23,214,053 of record CM034156.1, read on the forward strand.
ATTTATAGGGAAAACGGGCAGTCCAGAACGAAGACAAAGGAAGATCACGAAAACGCACGAAAATACACTGAAGATACACGAAAAAACACTAAGGCACACTAAGAAAATGAGGGTGGAGGTCAAAGGAAAGACGCAATCACCAAACTAAGAAAATAAGGCAGACTTACAAGCATGATTCACCAAAATGACGAAACAAAATGCCCGAACCAGACCAATTTCTGGTTGAAGAAATTTATGTTAATAATGCAAGTTATCCTCAATTTTCAGATCTGAAATTACCCTAAAAATGGCGAGCTTATCTAGAACTCAATAACCCTCAAATATGATCTAAACTTAACCAAATCTTTGCCAAAATAATCAGAATTAATTATGCATGTATGAATACCAAAATATATAATTTTTGGGACCCAAAACAAGAGCTGGAATTTTATTATAGATCTGCAGAAATACAACTTACAAACGTGGTCGGAAAGAAGTGATCCCAAGCCCAAATCCACTGAAACAAAGCTGAATATGGCCTCCAAAATTATGGCAAATATGTTGGTGATGAGATCCAGGACAGCCGTGCCCTAGAATGTGTCAAAATCCACCCACAAGGGTGTAGATAACCCTAGATATGGATAAAAATGAAGGTAGAAATCTGCCCAAATACTCTTGTCTTCAAACCCTAGATAGAATGCCTCAAATATGTAATTATTAATAATCATTTTCTAGCATTTTTCATTTTGATCCCATCTTTACCAAAAAAAAAATTAAAACATTATATAGTCAATGCAAGTAGTGGCACTTTTTTTTGCATTTCTTGTATTTTTAAATGGATTAAGCTAGTTGGTTCCTCTTTGAATTCAAAACTATTTGAAGCTATCGAAATTAAATTGCTTTGCATTTTACACTTTCTTCAATTCTTTCCAATACTGTGGATTTCCAAATCACGAAAGTTTTTATGGAATCCAAATTACGTATGTCGGGGGCATTCCAAGAGTTGATTTGTATTGATTTGATATGTCACATCTTATCTAGCATTTATATTGCTTTATTTGTCTTAATTAACATTATAATATGTTTTGGGAATAAAAATTTATTATTAGTTGATTTTTCATTAGTAAATGATATCATGGATTTACATTCCAGTGCGGATTATTATTTATAGATGTTGTTTCAGCTGATTTGATTTTTATGATATGGATAATGCGCTGGATATTGTTGCGTGCATGTTTACAGGTGTTCTCCAGAGTGAGAAAGGGTATAATCGAGGAGATATGGGAAGATGTAAATAATGAGTATGGATAGAGAGATGCCATGTGTGTTTCAGTACATGTGAAATGGTGTTAAAAATGTAAGTGAAGCCATAGATTTCCTTCTTATGCGATTTATTTTGTTTTCTTGTTTCGACATGTGTGAGGGTTAGTTTGGTCGCATTGTGATGATGAAATGGAGTCGCACACTCTTCTATGGCAAGGAGTGAAACGCCACTAAATGCATTAGGAAAGTGGCGCATTATCGTTTTATGACAATGGCTTGTTGAGCTTCATGCCATTATGTCGTTTAAAGGTTACGATCTTTTGGGCTAAATAAGATGACAATTATGACTCATAAACCTATAGTGATAAGTAAGCTATGAAAAATACTTATTATGTATTATGATCTTAACATTTAAGTATCCTTATAACACATTATGATTGTAACATGAGTTATAGAGATATAAGTATGACAGGGAGTTAACATATAAACATACAGAGTTTAACCGTGTTTATTTAACATTTAAACCTTTGAAGAAATAGTACAATGAGGGAAACCATCAATAAGGGATTAGTGACTATAATCTCACTATGAGGGTTGTATGTTACAACTAGGAGAATTTAACATAGAACATGAAAATATAAATTCATAACCCTATTATGTTATACTTGTTGATAACGTCTTTCTTATTGATTTAAAAGAAATAATAATGATGATGATGATGATGATGATTATATTAATAATGTTAATAAATAATAGTTTTGCGGAGAAAAAGAGAGTATATTTGGAGAGACCTATAAATAAAACAAAAGTTAATTTATTAATGTAAGCATTTTAAATATATAGATACTTAAACATATAATGCAGTTACAACATGAAGAATGTGTGACTGAGTTCTAAAGTGACTTGACTCTCACCTCCATGTTAATTCCAACTAAAGTCCAATTATCGTCAAGCTCAGCTTGACATGAATTAGTCCATTAACAAATCTGGTTTGAAATGCAAGTCAAAATCATTAAATGGGAGGGGTTATCTTATAAAAATAACTCTTATTTTATAAATATTTAAAGAGGCCATGCAACTTAATTTAATAAAACATAAGATTTAAAAAATACTTACTTAAGCTAATAAAAGAAAAGGAAAGAAAGAATTTGTTGGCTAGATTTTCTGCATAGCACAAAACCTAGGCAGTCATGAGATAAATCTCCCTCATTTACTGGTGAGGCTCCCGTGTCAGATTTGTCGATTAAAATATGCTAGTATCTATATGGGGGTTTTACTTTAACTGTTCAGCTCATGAACCATAGCTGTATAGTTCAGCAACAAGTAAGCAACTATTTTAGAAAGGAAATATTTATAGAAGGGAATTATATAAACACAGAGAAGAAATGGGGAAGATGTGCATCTCAATCAATAGATAGCAGAGTTGATTGCATGCACATAGAAGAAACCAATAGATATAAACACAGAATTATAAGCAAAGGTAACTCTAGATCTAGATCTGAAAGAAAACAAAGTTTATTTAAAAGATCTAAGATATAAAAGCTAGAAACACAATACACCGTGACACAAAGTTCTCCAGAAATATGCTCCTGTATATTCCTTTGCTTCAAGTGGCTCTCAAGGGTTTCAGCACAAAGTCTGGAACACAAGGATGCTGCTTACAAATTCTGATCATTAACCTGGAGGTTCTTCTTCTACTTATAGAATGTAGAAGGGAAAGTACAAATGGGAAACTCAACTGAACTGAAACATAAACAACAAGTAAAGATGACATTTGGCAATCATCCTCCACTAACTTCTCCTTAAGTGACACATGTATCACTTAACTAATAGAATCGTTCCACATAACTTTAAGTAATGGTTTCAAAACCAATAACTTTAAAGTTTTACAATTTCATCTGGGAAAATAGAAGAAGAAGTCACGCCAGCTGTAACATTTGTCTTCTTTTTGTTCTGATACTAGATATACTTGTCGAACATGTAATTCAGCATCTTCCCATCTGTTTTAGCCACTGCTTCCTTTTCTGTCTTGAACTGCAACAATCCTTTGTTCAACATCTTGATACACTCTTCTACATCCTCCAAGCTTGGCCCGAACCTTGCAATATCCGCCTGCAGTGTCACCAATCTGCTAATGGAATTCATTGTGAAAGGTTTAGTAGCTCCATCAATTCTCTTTTGTACCATCAGGAGAGACCCTTCCAGGGAATTAGGCACTTTGCTAGGAACGATCCGTCCGTATGAAGTAACATTCCCGACCACTTCCTCCTCAATGAAAGCAATGATACTGTCTGGTAAGGACGATGTCTTATTCTCAAGTGCCTGCATCCTCTTCAGCAAAACTTTGCACATCTCCAAACGGAAAGATACTGCAAACTCCAGCTGCTTCCCCTTCTCAACTGATCCATCCGGCACAATCTGCTTTGCAACCAATACTTCTCCCGGCAGCTTGTTGATTTCGGCCAAAGTACTCAAGTTACTCTCAACAACTGTGTTCATATCTACTATGCTCATCACCAGTTGCTTCAGCTGATTTGCTGCATCATTCATAACCTTCAGGCGGGCTGACCCCTCTCCAAGTTGTACAGAAGCTTCACGAATAATCAGATTCTTCCATTCGTCAAAAGCTTTCACCTAATTGCTTGCATCCTTCATCTCCTGCATAAGATGATCACTCACCCACTCTGAAATGGGCTGAGTGGAAGGTTTAGCAACCTTGGCTATGATCTCACACAACTGAGATACCTGCTTCTGAAGCTCATCTTTCTCCGCCTTTTCTTTGTCAAGCCTAAGGAATAGAGCATCTATCAATGTCTGTGTATCCTGCTTCAATCCTTCTGTGGTGGCTTGACTGATGGGTACTCTGGTTACTATTCCATCTTCTGCCATGAGCTCATCCTCCTTCTTTCCTTATGCCGGAACTGACATCTGAACAAACTTCTACCCTGACTCCTCAATGATCAACCTTGAAGTTACCTTAGCAACTTTAGGTCTTCTGTCTTTTCTGCCTAGGCTCTGTAGTAGCTGCAAGTCGTGTTCTTCCAAGTTCATCTCCACTCTAGCTTCTGGAACCAACTGCGAAGCCAACCATTTTGAGAAGTTACTTCTCGGAGAATGGCAAGTCGCTGAGTGCACTACTATCTCCCGCTTTGTTTCCTCTCCATCAGAAAGTGCTACAGTGTTATGGCTGCCATCTTCTGAATCATCCAAGGACAAATCTCTTTCGAACTCTGCCATCTGCAGCTTCAACGTCTCTTCTGGAACAGGTGCTGAACGGAGTGGTTGAGGAGAGAAGATGAATGTTGCCGGATTCAGTGGAGGCATGGAAGTGTCCTGCTGAGGTGCAACAGTCGGTGAAGTACTGGATGCTGGAGAAGCCGGAACTAAAGTCATGGCCGTGGAAGTGATCTTCTCCTTTGATTGAGATCTTCTGTGTACTTTCAACTTCTCGGACCTTCTGCTGCTTTCTCCTTCGTGCTTTCTCTTGAGGGAATCTCCTGTGCCAAAGTTGCCCATGACTTGATTCATCAATGCTTCATCAAGGCAGTATCCCTTTGTCAGCAACTAGTTTGAAGTATTCACCAGAACAGCGCCAGACCTTTCCTCAATCGTATGGCAGCCCCCTACATTATCCTGAAGTACGGCTCTATCTCCTCCCATTTGATGGTAAGTGTCAAGTAACACATTCCCATCATCTTTAAGATCCGCAGGTATCCGCGCTAGTCCAAAGTCGAACACTTGTCGTGCTGATAGCCTGTTGAAATCCTTCTTTCTAACCTCGTACTCACTTTTGCACTTCATCCAGAAATCCTCTAATGAAGGCACATGTGCGTACTCCTGGGAGATCGTCTTCTTGGCTACTCCAAATGGATCGAAGTTAAGCCATGCCGGGAAGAACTCTTGCTCATACTCGGATAACATCTCCGCCTCCATCCCCTCGAGCTTATGAATGCTTTGGCAGCTATAATGTCCCACAGTGATCGGGAAGAAGCCCGTAGACTTGTGCCGTTTCGACTGAAGGTCATGTATCTCCACAAGTTGTTTGCTCAGCTCCATGGTGATCAATCTATCATTCGGATATCTGGGTAGCTTAACCGGTTCTCCAGAAAAGCCAGTAACCTTGAGGTATGTGAAATCTACAAACTGAATGAATAGACTGCCAATTTTGGATACAGCTTCCCACGCTTCCTTGCTCACCCTGTTGGCCTTTAGGTCCCTGTCTAGCCTGCATATGAATTCTTAGAAGAATCCATCATTGACCAATTTGAAATATTTCTCACACGTAAGTACAATAAGCTATGGGTAGGCACTCAAAAATGGGCTCCATAGAAATAACGCTACATCTATCCAGCTTGGAGAAGATGCCTTGTGAAGCTGTAGCATATACCAAATAAGAAGTCATTTTAAAGCTAAAAGTACGCTTCACGCTCCGAAGTTCCTCACCAATGTTGTCACTAATGGTTTTTGACCAACTGATTATGGAATCAAACTTGTTGACTTTAATGGTCCTGATGAAAGCAAACATCCATGTACGGAAAGTGTGAGCGTTCACCTATCCATTAATCCTGCATAACAATTTGGCAACATCGTCTACCACCTGCACCAGATTAGACCGTGGAAGAGTTCTAGGGAACTTAGAAAGAGATCTAGGATTCTTCATGTATCTTCTATTCATTATGTTCACATAGTCAACTCTATGCTTTTTCCACCTGATGCCGACATCCTGAATGCTAATGGAAGTCATCACCTTTCGCGCCAGAATCTTCAAACAATAATTGATGAACTTTATGTCCAATCGAATTATTATTTTTCCTGTAGCATCTCGCACTGATCTGGATGAAGAATGGTAAGACCTAGCACATTCCATAACAAACTCTAACAATTGGGCTATGTATGGAAAGGCTGCAACTCAAATAATTCCACTGCTTTTAACTGCACGCATGAGTGAAGTCTTTCCTACTCTGGATCTATCAAATCAATTCAGAAAGAGGTTCTGGACCTAGATTTGTGTCTCCTATGTCTCCAAATTTTGAAGCGATGCATGACTCCGTTGTGCTTTCTTTTTCATCCCTCTTTGCCATGGCTTTGTCTATCTTTGTCTGAATAATTCTTTTTCTTCTTATTCGGTTAGAATTTCTTCAAAATTGGTGCAGATCTGGATAATTCTTCAGATTCAGAGGATATATTCAATGTATTGGACATTGATTAAAGCTCATTTTCTGTTATAAAGCACCTGTAATGAATTCCTGCAATTAATTCAGACAAAATGGCAACCGGGACATGAACAGTGAATTTTAATTATAAAAATCTGCATAATTCAAGCCTGCTGCCCCAAAAATTGATGTTTTGTTTACACATGCAAAGTGAGCATGAATTTTTCCAACTTCACCTGAGCACACTGTATCACTTATGCAAACAATTATCAGACACAAATCAACTTCCTTCAACAGTGTGCGCCAAAATTGGAAGCTTTTAGCATTGATTTCACCTTTTTTTGAGCAAAAAATCCTCTTCAAATGGGGCGCACTTTTCCTCTGGGCTGCACTTCTTTACCTGTGAATTAATTAATTCATCCTTATGGCAGCCCCTACTTATATAACCCTTCATGATTCTATAATTAATTAATGCCTTTGCTATTACTGGCAATTAATTAATTAAATTAATTAATGAGCTTCACTCTTCAAATGGGGCGCCTATTTTGTGAATGCTTATGGCTGCCATTAAATAAAATAAATTTATTTAATTTTAGACTTCTGCTTCCACTTAACTCAAGCCTCACAGTGTGCTTTGACCTTAGCCACTGAAAATAAGAATTAATTTAATCATTTAATACTTTAAAAAGTATTATTTCTTTCCCAAAAGGGGCTTACTTTTTGACATAAAGGGGCTGCCATTAAATAAATTAATTTATTTAATTTTAGAACAATCTATTTTCAACCACCTTTTGTCCTTTAACTTCAGTTGACTTTTCCACAAGCCTGGGCGCCTATTTTGGGCGAATAAATAATTAACATTAATCATTTATTTAAATGCATTGCCTTTACTTCACCCAAGGTGGGTCGCACTTTTTTGACATAATAGAATTCTATTTTTAAGAATTTCATGACAATGGGATTTTTTACCCTGCAAGGCAGCCCTGATAAATCCCATGATCCACTTAAGTGATTTGACTTTGACAATGGGATTATTTACCTTGCAAGGCAGACAATAAAATCCCGTGATTTCACTTAAGTCACTATTTCTTTTATTTCACCATGGGAATTTTTACCCTGCAAGGCAGGCAATAAATTCCTGCCTGCTTGCAGCCTCTAATTTTCCCACTGCAGCTTAAGTGAACTTTATATCACGGAAAAAAGTACCCTGTAAGGAAGGCAATAAAATCCCACCTGCCTGTTGCTTCTATTTTTCCCGTTGCAGCTTAAGTGAATTTTCAATCACGGGAAAAAGTAACCTACAAGGCAGGGACATAAAATCCCACCTGTCTGCTGGTTCTATTTTTCCCACTGCAGCTTAAGTGAATTTTATAACACGGGAAAAAGTACCCTGCGAGGCAGGTACAAAATTCCCACCCTGCCTGCGGCTTCTATTTTTCCCATTGCAGCTTAAATCCTTTGTTTTCCAAAAATGTACCCATCCCCGCAGGGGCTTTTCCGTGCATGACTTCGCTCTTTTCCCAGTGATCCAGACCTCCGATGGTGACTTCCTCCGGGCACAATGTGCATATGTGTTTTCCAGCTGCTCCAGGCCAAAAAACGGGCTTACCCGGCAAATGAATTGTTCTAGAGAAATTTCACAGAAAACGAAACAGGACACCACAAAAATACGAAAAATTGTCAAAAGTTACATATAAAGCCCAAAACTTATTACAAGCTAAAACCCTTCTGGCACATAGGAATAATAACGATATTTTCGATCATAACAGAGTTAAAATTGGAACGCACATAGCTTCATACGGGGCTCAAAACAATTAAATACAAATTTCCCGCAGACAAATCCCAATGACAAAATAAAACAATTTTGGGAATCTGGGTATTTGGCGAAAATGGCTAATATGGCTCTTTGGGAATATCTTGATGCAATATAAGAACTTTCTAGAAATAAAAACAAAAAACAACCCATTATTTTAAAAGTACAAATTTTTTTCGGATAGGGTAGTCACAAATTTCAGGATGAAATCTGGGGACACCAAAATTATATATATATATATATATATATATATATATATATATATATATATATATATATATATATATATATATATCACTATATAGTATATGAAAAGTAACTAGATGTTTAGTTGTAGCTACCTCAACGCATTTTGTAACTATCTCTTGCATAATAAAACGATGCCAGACAATGTTGCATAGGTACGTGCATTACACGTGATCTCTTCATAAAATATTCTGTTATTCACTATCTTCTAACATTGGTATCAGAGATTAGGGCACAAACTGCGGATGAACAAAAGTTGAAGAGGACATGGCTATGGGAGGCTTTAAGGACAGAAATGTTTTTTTTTGACACCATGTGTTTCCGGTGAAAAAAAAAAAAAAATACAGTTATAAGGAAAGCCATGTCGAGGGCACAATTTTTGGGAGGTGGCAAGCTGTTACTCAGACGAATTTGAGTTGGAATTTCAGAAGTGATCCTAGGCTCTACAAAACAATACTGATCCCACTACCATTTTGAAGGATCCACAAACCAGGTTGCCCTTGTACAGTTATGGATGCACAAAAATAACCCTGCCGCCTTTTCAGGACTCGAAGGCATGATAGGCAGAAAGCAGTGAAATCTGAACTGAACATAATTTAGGGCACATTTTTTTGCAGAACAACAATAGTTTCGCAGATGGGCAGCAACGAAGACTGGTTAATGAAAGTGAATTGACTTTCGTTTGTTTTATCTAGGAAAAAACAAAGAAAAGATAGTCACACATTTCCAAATTTACAAATTGACTCATGCAGGGTCATTTGTTGCTAAGGCACACACTTTGAGCAGCCAAATTTTCAGTGGACATGCCAGGTAGTTGTCTCTAAGGCACAAACATAGTCTAGAGAAAGCAGCATTTTGTTTCTTTGCTTTACAAAAATAAGCAAGGAAGAATTGGCATGATATAGAGAAAATAAATGCATGAATTAATTTGCAGGTCATTCTATTTTTTGAGAAAGGGTTATTTTTTGACTGTATGTTTGTCTTAGAAGGAAAATTCCATTAAACATAGCTCATTTTGAACTCGGAAGAGGACAACACACTAGCAAAGTAAAAATCCAAATGATAAGACAGAGGGATCAGAATGACAGTTAACATAGCCATTTCAGGAGTTGAAGAATCCACAGGGATATGGCTAGACAAGTAGAGTGAGGAAATCGGCTGATGGCCAAGAATGCGTAATTTTAAAGAAGACCAGCTCATGCAGAACCGATTGGATAGGGATCTAGTGTACAGGCGACAGGGAATTACTGGATTTCAATGGCTCTAGTAGCCTCTTGCATTTTTCTCGGGTCTAGCTTCGTTTAAGGTGTAATGACCTCTTCCAAAATTAGGGCCCAAGTTCAAAGGAATGGTTGTAAAAATCCTAGAGTCCTTGGAGAAATGGTTCCACGAAGATTGCAGGGACCTTGGAGTCATGGAGTTGGATTGTCGGCTAAGAAATTGTGCTGAAAGATTCAGGAGAAATACAGTGGAGGGAATAAAGAGAAGGCAGGATACAAGTATCACTTTGAGGTTCCACTTTTCTACCCTTTATATAAATGTATTTTTATAAATGCTTTAGCATTCATAGGTGGTGATACTATCAAATCTTTGGACATGCAACCTCCATAACTTTACAAAGAATGTTGTAGACATAAATCATAGAAAAACTAATAGTTTAAACATGAATCGGCCTACATATCCATCAAACTAAACTCACATCATGATTAGGAGAAAGATTGTTAGAGGTGGCAAGTCAAACTAAATTGAGGAAAGTATCACAAGTTTAACAATATGAGAACTGAGATAAAGCTTATGAATATATGAGATATATATTGAGTACATTAACTAAAATCTTATTTAGGTTTGGATTTGGTTATAGTGGTTTTATTAACGAAATTTTATAATGATTCAAGGGATAGAATTGATCTTTTCTATACATACAATGTGTATGAATAGCTAAAAGAGATAAGTGGATACAATGTGGATACATGAAAACATAATTTAACCAAGAATAGTGGTGTTAAGATGACTTTGATGGAAAATAATTAGAATCTATATTTATATAACTTGAAACCAAAATTATATATATAATATATTATGGAATATATGGATAAACTTATGACAATAAATAAAACTGTCAATTATGACTTATAAACCTTCCGTGATAGAAAATAGGTATAGTGAACAAGTTATTAATTGATAAATATAACTACACATGTTAGTACAAGTGATACACTTTCATGATGCTATAATGATAATATATGATTATAAAATTTATAAGGAGTTTTCATAACCTTGAAATCATTAATATTCCTATTTTTTCTTGGAAGTATGATCTAAGTAATGGAATAGCTGATATGGACTTGAAAATATGATTCAGAGTGTTAAACTTTGGTAATATAAATCTCTTGTCACTGAAGGAAAAACATATCCTGGCATAGCTTTGTAAGTCCATGTGAAAATATCTTGAAATTCCACAAGGAGTGCTGTGAACTTTGCTCTTTCTTGATCGGACAGACTTGCATCAAGTTGCAAAATCTTCGGTTGCTCATGTGTGCCAATGTTCATTTCTATTGTTTCTTCAAACAACATTTTAGATGTGTCTCTTTCAGAAAAGGATGTCATTGGTTGATGTAAATCTTCAATTGATGACGAATGAGAGTCCCCTCTCTCTAGTGCCTCAAAAAGGTTTTCACTAGGAGATACGTCCCTTTTCTTTTTACTATTTTTCATTTTGTGTTTTTGTTTCTCCAATAGCACCTCCGCGAGGTTTTCACTATGGGAGATTTGATTTTTCATTTTTCTGCTTGGATTTTCATTTTTTTGCGGACTAGGGTACTCTAGTTCCTTGCCAAAGTATGCAGTTGCGTCAAGGTCAATATCAAATCCCTTCCTGTGATCAGAAAGGGGGATGGAATCCCGAGTCCCGAGAAGCTCTTCAATGGCCTCATCATTTTGAAAGAGGTCCATAGAGACATGATTTAGTTGGTCCTGACTTATTGGGGTAGGATATACAAGGTTGAAGTCGATGGTATTGATGGAGCGGTTTTAGATAAATAGGTTTGTTGCTACAAGGTTATCAAAGAGACTGTGTGGAACTTGTCTCGTCGTTGGAGTCGAGGTCCTCACCACTAGTTTAGACATCAAGTAGTATCGATTAATTTTTAAACATACGGAACCCAAGACCATATCGATAAAGATTTTTTGTGCAAGAGATCAGATCAAGACGTCCTTGTTCAAGTCCTTTACCTTTCCACTGAATATGTTTCATGATTTTGTGTGCTTTAGTATACTTGGATGATTCGTAACAAGAATCATATCCATCATCATATAGCCAAGAGCCGGAAGAACTCAAATGTGTTCCTCATCTAACTATCCAATGTTTTTCCATACAGACTTTCCAAGATTATAAATAGGGGGAATTTTGATATGGGAAGTGCTGGGTTGGTCATAAGTGTGCAGGGATAATGGTAGATTTCCAACGTGAAGGGCATTCTAGAGTTCATACTCTCCAAGACCTTGTCGATGATTTTCAATGTAGATGGGGTGGAGGAAGTGGACGGTTGAGATTCAACAAAACTTCAGGATCTTAGTGGGTTTCATCTATGAATGGGATAAAGCGAGGAGTGAAGGATTTATCTGCACAAGGACAATAGTTTGTATGTGTATGTCTACCTTCTAAGAGTTTGCAATACTCAAAGGGTTTAACATTTGCAAGCAACATGAATTATTTTCCTTCATAGGAGAATTTGATGCACTGATTGTATGTAGAAGGAACGGCTTGCGTGGCGTGAATCCATGGGCGACCTAAGAGGATATTTTAGGATGTTTCCACATCCACAACATGGCAAAATGTGTCTAGAGCTTGGGGTCCAACTTTGATTTGTAAAGAGATAGTACCCTCGGATGTCCTTTTTCTATTATCATAACCACGAATGGCAATGCTGTCAGTACCTAGACATCGCATCAATTTCATGGAGCAGATTTTCAATGCAGCTCCTTTTTCTATGAGCACAGGTTTGATTTTATGATGGGTGACGAATGCTTTTACATATAAGGAATTTTATTATTGGTGATGTTAGGCTTCAAGATGTCATGAGGACCAAATGACAAAATGGGGTTATTGGATGATAAATTTGCAATGATGGTGTTGAATTGTTGGGAGTTAATATCCTTAGGAACATGTGCCTCATGGAGTGCATGTGTAAGGATACTTTGAAGTGCATGAGATATCTTGAGTAATTCCATAAGAGAAATTTGCACAGTGGTCTTCTCTAATTGTTTGATTATATCGTAGGAATTAGACGAAGACTTTGCATTGGAGGATTGTGCATTTGTAGTAGACTTGGGGTTAGAAACTTGTTACGGCGTTGTCAACGTGGAAGGTTCTTTAGTAGTGGGTACCCAAACTTGTTTTTGTTGCATTGTTACGGCACAAATATGAGTGTTAAATTTGATAGTGGAAACCATGTCTGGCGTATGATCTAACAAGGAAATAATAGAATCAAACTCAACATTGTGTGATGTTTGACCTATCTTTTGCATCATTGTTTGTTCCATGCTTAGGGAATGGGTCTCGGAAAACCTTTAAATTCTCGTTTGGTGTCTTGTTATTAGATTTTTTTACTATTTTGATGTTTCCATTATCAATTAAGTCTTGTATATAGTGGCGTAATCTTACACAACGATTTGTTGGATGGCCCTGTATACGATGCTGGTCACAGTATTCGTTTTCTTTATACCATGCAGGTTTAGGTTGTCCTTCTTCAAAAGGACGTGTGAATGGGTATGTTACCATTTTAGCGTTTGCGAGTTGATGGAGGAAACTTGAGAGGATTTCTCCAAGAGGCGTAAACTGTCATTTTTTTACCTCGCGTGGAGAAATTTTGTTGGCTAGATTTTTTGCATAGCTGAAAACCTAGGCAGTCATGAGATAAATCTTCCTCATTTATCGGTGAGGCTCCCGTGTCAAATTTGTCAATAAAAATATGCTAGTATCTATATGGGGTTTTACTTTAACTATCCAGCTCATGAACCATAACTGTATAGTTTTGCAGCAAGTAAGAAACTATTTAAGAAAGGAAATATTTATAGAAGGGAATAATAAAACATAGGGAAGAAATAGGGAAGATGTGCAACCCAATCAATAGATAACAGAGTTGATTGCATGCACATCAAAGAAACCAATAGATATCAATACACAAAATTATAAGCAAAGGCAACTCCAATTCTAGATCTAAAATAACACAAAGTTTATAAGTAGATCTAAGATAAACGCTGGAAACAAAATGCACCGTGACACAAAGTTCTCCGGAAACCTGCTCCTTTATATTCCTTTTGCTTCAAGTGGCTATCAGGGGTTTCAGCACAAAGTCTGGAACACAAGAATGCTGCTTACAAATTCTGATCCTTTAACCCATAGGTTCTTCCTCTACTTATAGAATGTAGAGGGGCAATTACAAGTCGGAAGCTTTTTAGTGAACTGGCACATGTGGAACTCAAAAAGGAAACAACTGGCAATCTCCCTCTTGGAATTCCTCTTTTCATGATATGCATGATTTGCAACTGAAGATAGAACCTTCTATTTTGCACGTCTGCCACCTATCTCTAAGTAGTTGACTTTTTCAAGTAATGGCTTTTAAACCAATCACTTAAGTTTTATAATTTAATTGATCGCTCAATTACTTTGTCGGAGGAAATAAGAGAAAGAAGAAGAAAGAGGAAAACTGCAGTCTTGTCCTTTTTTATATTCTGCATGCAGTTGATTCTTTTGCCTTTGATTCTTATCAAACTGGATCTGGAAGCAGCTGGATCTGGAAGCGGTTGGATTAGTTCTTCTCTTGAAGCTTTTGTAGTTCTTCTCTAGTACATGCATCGGTGCAATGTTTGTCGTAAATAACTCATCTTTTTCATTTTTAATTGTATATGAGCAATTAAAAATTCTGGAAAGCACTCCGGGTGAATGAAACTTCAATGAAGGCTTCAATTGGAAGATTGGGAGCACATGCACAAAGTCCCCACACTAACTTCTACACAAGCTGCGTCAGAAACAAGAGGATGAATTTGTGCCGGAAGCTTTTGCAATTATGAGATCTGGATCTGTGTCTTTGATGTTAGCAAATCTGGAAGTAATGCAGGACTCTGCTGAGCTTTCTTTTTCATCCCATTTTGCCATGGCCGTATCTGTCTTTGTCTAGGAAATTTTTTTTCTCTTTATTCGGTCAGAATTCTTTACCACCGGTGCAGATCTAGATATTTCTTCGAATTCGGAGGATATGTTCAATGTATTGGACATTGATTTAAGCTCCTTTCTCTTATAAAAGCACCTGTAATGAATTCCTGCAATTAATTCAGACAAAGATGGAAACCGGAACATGAACATTGGATTTTAATTATAAAAATTTGCATATATCAAGCCTGCTGCCCCAAAATTTGATGTTTTATTTGCATGCAAAGCAAGTATGAATTTTACCAACTTCACTTGTATCACTTATGCAGACAATTATTCAAACACAAATCAAGCTCCTTCATTCCTAGGCGCCAAATTTTGAAGCTTCCCAGCAGTGGAAAATAAACTTCAATGCAAAAATCCTCTTTTCTTGGGTGCCAAAATTGTCCAAGCTGCACTTCCTTGCTATTGAATTAATTAATTCATCCTTATGGCAGCCCATGCTTATATAATTCTCATCATTCTATAATTAATTATTGCCCCTCTTATTCCTCACAATTAATTAATTAATTAATAAGCTTTTCTCTTCAAATGGGGCGCCTATTTTGTGCATGCTCATCGTTGCCATTAAATAAATTAAATTTATTTAATTTTAGCCCTCTACTTCCAGTTCACTTAAGCTACACAGTATGCTTTGACCTCATCCACTGAAAATAGGAATTAATTATATCAGTTAATACTTAAAAAAATATTATTTTTCTCCCAAATGGGGCGCATTTTTTTGCATGAGAGGGGGCTGCATTAAATAAATTAAATTTATTTAATTTTAGAATTCTATTTCCAGTCTTTTTTATCCTTTCATCATGCGTTGAATTTTCCTCATGCTTGGGCACCAAAATTGGGTGAATAAATATTATTAAATGCATTATTATTCACCCAAGGTGGGTCGCACTTTTTGGCAAGGGTGAATTCTATTTTTAAAAGTCAATTTCTAATGGGATTATTCACCCTGCACCGTAGCTCCAAAAATCCCATGATCCACTTAAGTTGTTTGACTTTCATAATGGGATTATTTACCCTGCAAGGTAGATAATAAAATCCCATCAATGCCTTAAGTGATTTTTCTTTTATTTCACAATGGAAAATTTTTACCCTGCAAGGCAGGTAAGAAATTCCCGCCTGCCTGTTGCCTCTAATTTTCCCATTGTGACTTAAGTGGCATTGTTTCCATGGGAAAAAGTACCCTGCTAAGCAGGTACAAAATTTTCACCTGCCTGCTACTTCCAAAATTTCATGATTCAGTTCAAACCCTCTTTTTCCAAAAATGCAGCCTTCCCAGAAGAAACTTTTTTGTGCATGACTTCGTCTTTTCAGAGAGAACCAGACCTCCGGTAGCGAATTCCTTCTGGCATAACGTGCATAGGGGATCTCCAGATACTCCAAGAAAAGAATTAGACCAAACTGGCAAAGGAATTGATCCAGAGAAATTTCACAGAAAACGAAACGGGAAAACACCAAAAACACAAAACGTTGCCAGAAGTCACAAATAAAGCCCATAATTCATTCCTAGTTAAAACCCCAATGGTATATGAGAAAATTGACATGTATGATCACAACAGGGTTAAACCAGAGCACAATTTGCCTCAAACGGGGCTCAAAATAATTAAAAACAAATTTTTCGCAGGTAAACCCCAGCGACAGAATATAACAATTTTGGGCATCTCAGTATTTGGCGAAAATGGCTAATATGACTCCTTGGGAATATCTTGACACATCACAAAAACTTTTTGGCAACTGTTTAGATTTTTCAATTTTACCTGTTTGTTGATGAATTGGATTTTGGACAAGGAGAGAATCAGTCATTCCATCGTTTATAACATTTTCATCTCGATTCACAAATTTAGATTTATCGTGATTTTGACTGTGGTTGTGATTAATGGGTTGATCTTTTGAAGGTGTCTTGATTAGGCCATTTGCAATAAGAGCCCTCTCAATCTGTTTTCCTTTTTTTATTACTTCTTCGAAGTTAGTCAAACAATGCATTTTCATTTGAAAAGATGGCTCTGAATTGAGATTTGGAATGAAGATGCTAACTAATTGTTTTTCAAGTATAGATCAAGGGAATCGGCTTGCGATTCCTTACCATCGTTGTAAAAATGACGCGGAAGTTTCGTTATTCCTTTGCTTTGTGTTGCTAAGGTCCATCATTGTAATTTCAGAATCAAGATTGAACGAAAAATGTTTCACGAATATCGCCGAGAGGTCTGCGAATGTGGTGATCGATCCCTTTGGAAGGTGTAAGAACCAATCCAAAGCTTGCTCTCCTGAAATTTTAGGGAAGAGGCACAAGAGAAAGATATCATTGTATGCCACTTCTTGACATGCCATGAAAAATTCTTTGATATGCTCTCTTGGATCATGTTTGCCCTTGTATTTATCAAATTTGGGTGTTTCAAAGGATTTAGGGAAGGAACACTTAACATGTCCCTATCGAATGGGTAAGGACATAGTTCATCAAAATTGAATTGCTTGGTACGCTTTTTAGGTCCCATTAATATTTATTTCATGCTCCTCCATTCTTGTGAAAATGGGGAGTTGGCTTGAGGAATGTCCATGCTGATATCATTGTCATGCGTTGATTTGTGCTCTTCCCCGGTTTTAGGATTTTCATTGAATTTGAGTTGGCGTTGTAACTGTTCAATTTTGGACAACAATTCTTTTGTTGATGAATCGGGTGTAGTAGTTGATTTGGCATTTTTCGTACTAGACTCAGGTTTTTCTATTAAGTCTTTTAAGTGTTCATGCCCGAAGTCTAAGGGTAGCTTTTCCCCCATTTCAAAAAGGCAAAGCAGATATTGGTTTTTGTTTTGCATTATGACATGATCAATAGCCTCTTTCTCGCCTGTTGATAGTTTGGGTTTTTCTACAATGTCTTCGTCTACAAAAGGGCCATGACCAAAAGGGTTGAATCTTTCAGACTCATCATGGACACGAGTACTTTTACTACATGTAAACACCATTGTTTTATAGGTAAATACCTAAGTGAATAGTGTTTTTGAGATTTGGTAGAAATTGTGAAAAGGTTTGAGCTAAGAAGAGACATAAGAGTGATTGTTTTAGCTTTGTTTGAGAGGATGAAAACATACGTTTAAGGGCGAAGATTGTTTTGATTGAATTGGATTGAGATTTACTTAATACCTGAACAAAGTGAATGTTCAACGTATAAAGTTTGGATGTTGGTTTGGTTTGGTTTAATACGTGAATAATGTAAATATTCAAAGTATAAGGCTTGGATGTGATTCATGATCTTATTACGTATGATTTGCCTATAATTGAATAAAGTGAATATTCAATATATGGGGCTCTTGATTGGACTAGATTTGATGTGGTTTAATATGTGAATAAAGTGAATATTCAGCGTATAAAGGATTTGATTTGATTGGATGTGCTTAAACAATGGATAAGTGAATATCCAATGAAAAAGGCTTAAATCGTGATCATATTGGATTTTTTTAAGTCTATGATTTTTGGTAAAATCAAAGACTAAGACTAAGAATGATTTGGATTGAGTTGGTAAGTTTATGGAACAAGAATGGAATCAATAGGCCCCAATTTGTCAAGCTTCCTAGGGGGTAGGGAAAATTTTCACTCACCAAAGTGCCTAAATGAGTACTTGTTCTAGAAAATTGCTTTCCTAGCTACGAACTATACCCCACAGTCAATTAAGAATGGGGCCGTCACCATGGACTATTTATGGTTTCCTCACAGGTATTACTAGTCAAGTGGGTTGGGGCGCTACCCATTTCGTTGGTTGGTTCCCTCAAGGTGCCAACTACTTTGGAGTTCTTGTGGTACTCCTCATAATGAGTTTTAGGACTATGCCCAAGCACTTCCCACAATTAAGGGAATGAGAATAAACCCTTATCCGAACCTGCAATACAAATTTTTATATAGTTTATTAAAATTTAGCAATGGTTTTGTTGTCTTCGACCAAGGCAACGTGCATGCAAGATGCTAAGAGTTGGATTGATTTTTCAAGGTATTCTTTGAACGATGCAGTCTTGCATACAATGCATTAGTAATTTTCTTGCAAAGAAAATGCGATGTACAACAATGAAACAAAATTCACCATTTCTAATTCTCAAGATCACCCAAGAGGGCGTAAAATGTCGCTTTCAAGGGATGAAACCAACAATGAAGTAAATTAGCTCCAATCTCAAAGCAATCAAATCTGAGTTTCAAATCAGTAGACTGAAATAAAAACCCAGATTTGGACAGTGAACTGATATTTGGAACAGCGGTATGAAACTCTCAATTTTACCCAAAATACCATCTAACAATGCATCTGCAATTTTTATAAACCTTTTAGAGATATTCTAGAACTGCTTTCAACCCAGAAAGACATGCATATGTTCAGCTGAAAATTAATAAAGACCAGCAGAAGTACAACTCCAAAATAATTATGAAAACAGGATTTAGAAACCCCAAAAATTCACCACAAAATAGATTCCTTCTTTATAAATAGAGGCAAATCTGAAAATGAAGTGAAATATCAAATATATGCCCTTTAAGGCACCAGACTTCACTCCAAGGTAGGTCACTCCACCTAGGAGGGGCCACCCAATGCAAATACAAATCTGATTATGATTCCTTTTCCTCAAATCTGCAACAATCCTTCAAGCTCACACAAGGAGGGTTTTCGTCCCCCTACCAACCACTAGAAGGGTTTTCGTCCTTCTAGGAAGATGCCACACACTTGGATTTTTGCCCAAGAGTGGAAAGAACAATAAGCAACAGCCCAAAAGTCCAATTTAGATAAAATGCACCAAAAATAGATGCTCCAAATGAAGTTTTCATCTCTTTTTATACCTCCAACTTTGGTGCCAAGGCCTAAAAGGACAAGGCCAACCCGTAAAGAGCTATTTTATTCTTTTAATTGGATTCTTAAATGCACCAAACCCAACCGACCTGCTAAAAAGGAGAACACACTAAAGAAAACATTAAAAATTAGAAAATAAAAGTGCAATGAGAGTTCACTTCCTTTTCCAGCTCACTCCACTTCGTTGCCATGGAAAAGGGAATGGCATGAAGTCCAAAATCATGCTCTCAAGTTTGAAAAGGAGACATTACATCATCTTGTTGATGAAGAAAACTTATGATGTAGTATTGGGTTGGGGATGGCTGATAATAGCCAAAGCTGACTATAGCTGGAAGAAAAAACGTATCTCCTTATAAAATAAGACAAAAATCTATCATAAATTTAAAGAATGAGGCAGTGGGTGAGGAAGTAGCCTTGTTGGACTCATTTGGTTTGGACTCTAAAGAGGACCATTAAGTGGAAGGGGAAAAATGGAATTGAATGATAAAGGGATATTAGAGTTACAACCATTTTTTGAAGATGAACTTAATATTCATTTCCATTTGCAAATGGAAGACTATGTAATGTTCTAGCCTGGTTGCAATTTTGTGAGATTGTGGAGATCTAATATAGCAAAAAACTAGAATGGCATGATTGTAAGATGAAGTCAGTAACGACAAGCCTGAGTGAACCATCTTCCTCACACGTGACATTGCCCCTAGAGTTCGTGGAATATCAAGTTGGGGATGCTAAGTTAATTGAGAAACCTGCTCGTAAGTTTGAGGGTGTTGAGAATATGAAGTACAAGTGTTTGTTTGGACATACAAAGTCCTGAAAGGGTACCCCGAGAAATATGTGTGTAAATATCTCCCCTAGTGCCAAGAGCACGACCAGTAATGAGGAAAGCTTATAGGATGAATAAATAATATTAGGTCAAGGAGGAGATCAACAAGATATAAGAGGTGGGTATAATCTTTAAAGTAGAGACAAGTGAATGGATATCCCTCATGGCTATCAGTTTAAATAAAGAATTCACAAAAATAAGAATATGGATGAACTTTCAAAGTTTTAATGCACACAATGTCAAGGATCCATTCTGGATCTCATTTACAAATTTAATACTCGATGAAGTGGCTGGTCATGAAATTTACCCATTCATGGATGACTTTTGAGAGTAGAATCAGATCAACATAACCGAAGAGGAAAAAGCGAAAATCTCTTTTAGAGTGGAAGATGGACTCTTTGTATACAACTGGATGTCATTCATACTGTGCGATGGTGCTGCTACCTTCCTGCGGATCATTCTCCACATTTTTGACAAAATGGCAACTAACACTTAAAGCTTTTTCCTGGACGATAGGTCTGTTTACAACATTCAAGATACATACCTCTGGTCCTTTACGGAATGTATGTGTTGAATCCAAAGAGGTTCTGGTTCATGGTTCCCCGTGGAAATCGTCTTGGACCTATTGTTTTGAAGACTGATCCCGAAAAATCATCGTGGTAGTGGAATTAGAAGCACTTAAGGATGCCACTTTATGGGGCATGCCAGTTATTACCGACGCTTCATCAAAATTTTTTGCACAAGTCTCACATTCTTTAGACATGCTAAGAAGGGTACCTTGTGGAGTTTCCAGATTCTCACATTACCACTTCTTTGAGTCTAGGCAGCCTCGTACTCCTCCCTCAGTGTCAGTTATGGACACTTACTCCTTTGTTAAATTATGGGCAGTAGATAGAAAAGCAACACATCAAAGAATAGATGAAACAATTAGGTGAACTAGTTAGTACAAACTTGGATATCTCAAGTAGTCCATTGGCCCAAGAGCTGACAGAGCCAGAGCACGCAGTGGATCCAGCTCATTTTGAGGTTGCTACGAAGTTACATTTAGATGTGGTTCCTTCTAAGACAATACCTACTGAGTCGCAGGTTCCAGAGATTGCAGATTATAAGCTTATCTCATTTTTTCCTTCCGCACTTGAATAATGCTAATACCTACAAGACTTTGTCTCAATTCTTGCAGGCTATTGGACCCATGTCCAAGCTCCTCAGGGAATTTTTAATGTGGGTGGGCATTTGAATGTGGTTGGTGGTCCATCGCAAATCTGTTTGATTTTGAATGTGGCAGTTTGGCTTTAGAGTTTTGTGCAAGGGGAATGTCATTTACCATTCACTCAGATATATGTTAGTCAAGGGTGGCCCAAAGTTAACATACTTTGTGGCTGCCCACTTGGATTCCTTAACCTTTACTTTTCATGTGCAAAATATTGGAGTCCATCCTCACCATTGAACATACCTATCGCTATTGTTATTTGTTCATTGAGTCCAACATGTGGAAGCAACACTGATTGGAGGATGAGAGGACTATTACTACTCTGGAAACTGCAGGCTTGTGGACTTCGGAAAATCAACGTTTTTCTTTCTAGGAGCACTTGAGCTGGCCAGCTCAAAGAACATAGGCAAAAATGCAAAGGTTTGCAAAGGAGGTAGCTAATGGGATAGCCAAATTGCACAAGGCTAACATGAACTCTCTAAAGGGAAGGCCAAGTTTCATGTAAGGGTGAGGGTGATTGTATTAGGACCTCCCTGTACTTCACAATCTGCACTGAGCACTACCTGATGTTAATACAAAGCTATTGTTACTCTTATACTTCTCTATTGTTAAATTTGGGATGCACTTAGTCTCTGGCTGTTCTTGGTAGTGTAGAAACTGAATGCAGGGAAAATCCTAGAAGGGAAGGATTGCCTCCTCTTGCTGCTCCCTTTTTGTTGTTACGTGTGTACAGCCTTCTCAAAGCCTTCACGGACAATCTACAATTGCAACATGCCCACACACCCGTATGAGCTTGGAAATTTGCTCAATTCCATTTCCCTATTACACTCCAACTCCTGAGACACTCAACCAAGAAGATAGAACTGGTAGGAAACAATTTCACATCATAAGAAGCTTGAATGGTAAGCTAGAAAGACTTAGAAGAGGAAGAGACATTGTCTGCAGCTGTTACTCTACCCGTTTCTTGTTTACATGCAAAATGCTGCTTTGCAAAACACAGTGCATATTTTATTTTTCTACATAAGACCATGTTATTTAGCTTTTTGGTTTTTTCCAGCTCTGAAGATGAGAGAAATTCATAGGAAAAAGAGTGTTAGAAAGTGTTTTCAAGTTACATTCTTAGTCCTCTTGAGAATAGTGGCCTAGTGTATTTTGGTAGCTTGCTATTTTGGGTCTCCATTTAGATCAGATTTTCGGTTGAGATTTGGAACAACTATTTTCTAGGGTTTTATCTTCTCAGTTCCAGATTTGAGGAGCAGTTTTGGGTGCCTTCCACCAACTGGAAAATTGTGCTTGAATATGCATTGGATAGATATTTGATTTATCTATCTTTTGAGCTATCACTTGTAATCAGATCCCAAGGATTTCCAGAGTTATTAATTTTTTAAGTTTCAGCTATATTTTCATCATTAAAAATTCAATTATCAGAATTTCGGAAATCTGATTGGATATTCTTTATATATATATATATCTCTATATATATATATCTACATCTATATATATATTTAGCCATATCTGGGTATTAAGTTTGTCAAATTTGAATATTTTTGAAGATGATAGATCTCAATTTTTCCCTAGGCGTTGGGAATTGGGTGTTTTCACCTTGCTGTTCACTACCGTCTTAAAAATCAGAATTTCAGTCTGTAGCTATTTTTAGGATTTATCCTGAAAAGGGGATATTTCAATACCAATGTTAGCAAATGTCGACAAAGAATGAAGAAGAAATGGACTACACATCAAATGAATGTGTCTTTCATTGACATAGTGCCACAGGCAGTAGATACAATGTTGCTTGGAATGCAGTTAAGTGACAGTTCCCAACTGAAAACTACCAACATGTGTGCCTATAAATCATTTTGATTATCCACTTCCATAGAGTGTACAAAAATCTACTTGACCAAGCTATTTTGGCTGATGAAAGGATTGCCTGTGAACACTGGAAGCTTTTGCATCAAATTGAGTTTTTGATCGTAGGTAAGCCAAGCATATAACTATGTTCAAGTGCAATGCGCTACATAAGGATTTTAATATTTTTCTCATCTTCAATTAAAATACGGAACAAATCATTGACAAAATTTAAGGCCATTGACTCGTTGTGCAGGTATCATTCACTAGTAATATGGGCAACCTAATAATGTAGGGGCTAAAGAAACACACCTTATTATATGCCTCTGCAAACCTTTTATTTCCGACTCTAGGAGAGCCAAAGTTATACATTGTAATGTCAATGTAGCCACACCTGGTGGATAGGAAAACATTAATAAAGGAATTGGAAGGAATCCACAAACCTCGAAAATTAGGAAGAGATAATTGACAACACTTCTAATTAATAATGCCATTCTATATGGTCATCCGAGTTTCTCAAAATATCCCGACACATAATTGAGGACAATGACTTTTTGTTGAGAGCAATGAAGCATGCTGCAATACATATTGTCCAAAAAACATCTATTGTGGATCCATTCATGTAATTGTCCCTGGGACTAACAATTGTAGGTAAAATGTGGGGATGACATAGCCAAGGATTAGGTGATGATCTTGCTAGGAGACATTAAGCAAAGTAATCGGCCACTAATTGCAGAGGATCTCTGCGCAGTCCCCAAGATTCTCAGTATGAACATTAGGGCAAGTAATCAGCCCAAACATATACATAATCAATACTTGATGTACAAGCCAAGGTAAATTCTTGTCATACTTGAAGTATCACAAGCTCAACTAGAAAACCTAGATGATATTATAAAGGACAACAATGTATATTTTCTTCCACTTAAACAAAGATTTTCCATTTGACATAATAGTTTTCCCCCTTAGGTAGAGTGAACTCCATTATGAGATGAAAAAGAGTCACTTACAAAAGTAACTCAAAATGCCCAAGTCGATTGGATGCCATTATAAATATTGATGAGATTAATTGTATTTCTTGCAAATTTCAAGCCTACAAATATTGCAGGCTTTTATAGAACCAAAACAATAGCTGAAAATTTATTATGTCTGCAGAAGGACAACCTACAAAAATGGTCAGAAAGAAGTGATACCAAGCCCAAATTCATTGAAACAAAGCTCACGGATATGAGTCTTTCATTTTCACAAAATTATGATAAGGCAATTCCCATGGTACAAATTGAGATCTCGGAACAATTCTCGTAGCCCTAGGTAATGCACCAAACTTCATTTTTAGCAAAGGGGTTGCTACCAGTCAGAAAAGGGCTGGAACCCACCTTGGCCTGGTAGAAATCCTCTATTTTTAGACTTTGCTTGCATGTCAAGACCCTAGCTGAAAGTGCTGTAATTCTATTCAATATAGAGCACTCAAATCAACATGCTGGATGCTTTGAATAACACTCTTTAAAGCTTCAATAGAAACCCCTGAAATGGAGGATCTTCACAAAGGATGAAGATGCTTTTCGTTCAATTCACCTTAGCAAGAGTCAGGGTTTATGTCCTCTAATGCTATGCCACCCAAAGGGTTTTCGTCCCTTAGTGGCAGGAATGGAAGAGCTAAAAGCCCATAGGAAGTCCAAGCAATGTAAATTTTCACCCTGCAAGGCAGGCATAGCTAATAGATGCCTCTCACTTAAGTGTGTTGACCTGCTTTAATGCCTGGAAGGGGCACAAATCTCAACACTAAAAGGCAGCAAATGGTTCCTGCCTTTCACTTTGGAAGTGAATTGAGTTTCATAATTTAATATTTTTGTTTCCCCCTTTTCAAGGCCTTCATATGAAATTCCCGCTTTTTCTCGTTAAGGGAATCGAAAATAAAAATGAAAATGTTTCACCCTACATTATTAATATTTGAAGTGTTTATAATAAAAATTACTATGCACTAAAATTATATTTTTAGGATCAGTTTCCCTTATTCTCCACCCCTTAGACGACAGGAAACTAATAATAGGATAAGGGTCTTCAAACCTGTTAGTTATGAGAAGGGGATATTACAACTTGATGTGGTCTCTGTTAACGAATTGACCAAGATAAAGGTCACTACCAACCGTTTTGAAATCCTTAGTATAGTCTTGATAAAGGTCACTACCAACCGTTTCTGTCAATGTTTTGTAGAATTCACATGGCATACCGTCATGACCAAGAGCCTTGTCATTGACCATTTATGAGATTTGACTTCATGAAGATCATCAATGGTAAGAGACCGGTCACATGCAACTCTTTGTCTGCTTGCCACGACCAAGCTTCCCAAGGGACTACTTACAATGTATTCTTTCCAAGAGCCACTTATTGCTTAGGAGAAAGAGTTTGAACTTTGTATACCTACAGGTAATGGCAAATGAAATCTTGCACCATATCAAGCACTTCGGTGAGCCTTTGGTTAGCATCACTGAAGGCAGCCTTGAATTTGTTGATGCGGAAGGATGCTTTGAAAATTTCAACATTTGGCATGAAAATTGCATTTAAATACATTTGTCGCCTACTTGGTGAAGAAAACTACAAGTATAGAATCTAATTTGCCATTTTTGGAAAGCATCCTAGACAGATGTAGTAGCATTGAAGGCGTTGCCTAAGCTCCGCAACCCATCTTTGTGAAGGCTTGTGAAATAGGTGTCATTGTCTCTAAGAGCGGTTAATGAATGGCTCAACTCTAAAGTGGTGGTGCAGTAAGCTAGCCAGTGGCTGTGAGCTAGTTGATGCTCGAAAGTATGAAGGAACCAAGTAAGGCGAGTGATGATATCATTCCACCATGAAATCTAGCCGGAATTGTTAGATGGCCTAGGCATAAGATTTAAAACCCACCTGATGTGGCGTATTGTGGGCCCATGAAACCCTAGGTCTGGGCAATGCTTAGAAAAAAATTGCATTTTTTGTATTTTGGGTCGTCTGAAAATCCTTTCAATTTGGAAACGGATAGGAAGATTATTGGAAAGGACAAATACTGCCCGCAACACTTGCTCATTGAACAATTGAAAACAACTAGCTAATCTAGAAAAATACGATCCCCCTCGAGTGGAGATATTCTATGGTAATGATCATGGGCTGACTTAGAGATTTATGTAACCTATATCCTTGGCATAAATTAGACCAAGTCTATTCATAAATGAACATTATTTATTGGGGTCATATAACTAAATAAAATTATTGCAGACAATGTACATGGCGAAGGATTTGAGTGAGTTTTGGCATGTGTGTATCCATTGCATTTGGCTGTTAGGTGACTGATCTTCTGGGGATACCTTAGAGCAATGCAATCAACTACATGTTGAAGTCACTACACATTACCCCATGCGCATTCAGAAGTCTGTTTGCAATTTGTTACCGAAGTGTCACTCCAGATTTCAGGGTCGAAATCTCAGTTGGACTACCTACAAGGGATCAACTATCCCAAAAGAGTAGTTGTAAACCTTAACTAGCACCCAAGTGGTGCGAACTAATTGGGCTTTTGTGGAGGCTCATATGCCAATTCCAATTATAACAAGAGGTCACCACCCTTAGGAGAGATCATCTATTTGCATATTTTGACGTCTGAATTTGGTCTATGGCTGATTGCTTTCCAATGATTGCTAGTGAAGGAAGCTAAACCTATTGATGTATTAGCATAAGCGAACTGATTTGGTGGCCTCAGATTTCATCCTGAAATCTGTGACTACCCTATCTGAAAAAAATTTGTATTGCTAAAATAATGGGTCGTTTTGTGTTTTTATTGCCAGAAAGTTCTTGTATTATGTCAAGATATTCCCAAAGAGCCATATTAGCCATTTTCGCCAAATACCCAGATACCCAAAATTGTTATATTCTGTCGTCGGGATTTGTCTGCGGGAAATTTGTATTTAATTATTTTGAGCCCCGTTTGAGGCAATTTGCGCTCCGGTTTAACTCTGTTGTGATCGTGCATATCATTATTCCTATATACCAGAAGGGTTTTAACTTGGAATAAGTTCTGGGCTTTATTTGTGACTTTTGGCAATTTTTTGTGTTTTTGTGTTTTCCCATTTTGTTTTCTGTGAAATTTCTCTAGAACAATTCCTTTGCCGGGTAAGCCCGATTTTTGGCCTGGAGCAGCTGGAGAACATATACGCACGTTATGCCAGGAGGAAGTCGCCATCTGGAGGTCTGGATCACTGGGAAAAAGCGAAGTCGTGCACGGAAAAGCCCTTGCGAGGATGGGCGCATTTTTGGAAAACAAAGGATTTAAGCTGTAATGGGAAAAATAGAAGCCAGCAGGCAAGGTGGGAATTTTGTACCTTGCCTAGCAGGGTACTTTTTCCCATGTTATAAAATTCACTTAAGCTGACAGTGGGAAAATTAGAGGCAGCAGGCAAGCGGGAATTTATTGCCTGCCTTGCAGGGTAAAAATTCCCATGGTGAAATAAAAGAAAAGTCACTTAAGTGAAATCATGGGATTTTATTGCCTGCCTTGCAGGGTAAATAATCCCATTGTCAAAGTCAAATGACTTAAGTGGATCATGGGATTTTCAGGGCTGCCCTTGCAGGGTAAAGAATCCCATTGTGAAAAAATTCTTAAAAATAGAATTACATGATGCCAAAAAGTGTGCCCCCTTTGGAGAGATAAAGGCAGCCTTAAATTGATTATTTTAATTAATCTATTCTCTCAAAATAGTGGCGCCCAAGCTTGTGGAGAAAGTCAACTGAAGTCAAAGTTGGAATAAAATGAAAATAGAATTAAATGGATTAAATTGATTAAATTTAATTTATTTAATGGCTGGCCCCTTCATGTCAAAAAGTGCGCCCCATTTAGGAGATAGATTTAATGTTTTTTAAAGCATTAAATCATTAAATTAATTCCTATTTTCAGTGGCTATGGTCAAAGCACACTGTGAAGCTTAAGTGAAGTGAAAAGTGGAAGAATTAAATGGATTAATTTAATTTATTGGATGGCTATCCTTAAACATGCTATTTTTAAAAGAGCCCCATTTGAAGCATGATTTTTTAATTAATTAATTGCCAGTAATAGCAAGGGATACATTATTAATTATAGAATTGTGAGGGTTATATAAGCATGGGCTGCCATAAGGGTGAATTATTTAATTCACAGGTAAAGAATTGCAGCCCAGAGGAAAAGTGCGCCCCATTTGAAGAAGGATTTTTGCTCAGACAGAAGGTGAAATCAATGCTAAAAGCTTCCAATTTTGGTGCATGCTTTGGAGGAGGTTGATCTTGTGTTTTCATAATTGTTTTCCACAGGTGTTAAGGAGCTCAGAAGTTGATTGAAAGGATTCATGCTCTCTTTATGTGCAAATTAAACATCAATTTTTGGGGCAGCAGGCTTGAAAAGTGTAGATTTTTTACAATTTAAATTCGCTATTCATGCTCCGGTGGCCATTCTTTGTCTGAATAAATTGCAGGAATTCATTACAGGTGCTTTACATAAGAAAAAGAGCTTTAATCAATGTCCAATACATTGCATATATCCTCCGAATCTGAAGAATTGTCCAGATCTGCACTAGTTTTGAAGAAATCCGGCCAAGTAAGAAGAAAAAGAATTATTCAGACAAAGATAGACAAAGCCATGGCAAAGAGAGATGAAAAAGAAAGCACGATGGAGTCATGCATCACTTCCAAACTTGCAGACATAGGAGACACAGATCTAGGTCCGGAACCTCTTTCCGAATTGATTGATAGATCCAGAGCGAGAAAGACTTCACTCATGCGTGCGGTTAAAAGCAGTGGAATTATCCGAGCTGCAGCCTTTCCATACACAGCCCAGTTGCCAGAGTTTGTTATGGAGTGTGCTAGATCTTACCATCCTTCATCCATAGATCAGTGCGTGATGCTACGGGGAAAGACAATAATTCGTTTGGATGCAGAGTTCATCAATTATTGTTTGAAGATTCCAGTGCGAAAGGTGGTGACTTCCATTAGTCATTCAGGATGCCGACAGCAGGTGGGAGAAGCATAGAGCTGATTGCGTGAGCATAATGAACAGCAGATACATGAAGAAGCCTATATCTCCTTCAAAGTTCCCAAGAACTCTTCCGCGGTCCAATTTGGTGCAGGAGGTAGATGATATTGTCAAATTGCTATGCAGGATTAATGGCGAGGCGAATGCTTACACTTTCCGTACATGGATGTATGCTTTCATCAGGACCATTGAAGTCAACAAGGTTGATTCCATAATCAATTGGTCGGAAATTATTAGCGACAACATTGGTGAGCAACTTCGGAACGTGAAGCGTACTTTCAGCTTCAAAATGACTTCCTACTTGGTGTATGTTGCAGCTTCACAAGGCATCTTTTCCAAGCTGGATAGATGTGGTGTTCTTTCTAAGGACCCCATTTTCGAGTGCTACCCACAGCTTACTGTACCTGCATGCGAGAAATATTTCAAAGTGGTCAATGATGAATTCTTCTACGAATTTCATTTGTAGGCTAGACAAAGACTTTAAAGGCCAACAGGGTAAGCAAGGAAGCATGGGAAGTTGTGTCCAAGATTGGCAGTCTATTCATTCAATTTGCAGTATTTCACATACCTCAGGGTTACTGGGCTTTTCTGGAGAACCAATAAAGATGCCCAGGTATCCGAATGATAGATTGATCGCCATGGAGCTGAGCAGGCAACTTGTGGAGTTACACGACCTTCAGTCAAAGCGGCACAAGTCTACGGGCTTCTTCCCAATCACTGTGGGACATTACAGCTGCCATTAGCATTCATAGAGCTCGAGGGATGGAGACGCAGATGTTATCCGAGTATGAGCAAGAGTTCTTCCCTGCACAGCTGAACTTCGATCCATTTGGAGTAGCCAGGAAGACGATCTCCCAGGAGTACGCACATGTGCCTTCATTAGAAGATTTCTGGATGAAGTGCAAAAGTGAGTACGAGGTTAGAAAGAGAGATTTCAGCAGGCTATCAGCAAAGCAAGTGTTCAACTTTGGACTAGCGCGGATACCTACGGATCTTAAAGATGATGGGAATGTGGTACTTGACACTTACCATCAAATGGGAGGAGATAAAGCCATACTTCAGGATAACGTAGGGGGCTGCCATACACTTGAAGAAAGGTCTGGAGCTGTTTTGGTGAATACTTCAAACTGGTTGCTGACGAAGGGATATTGCCTTGATGAAGCATTGATGAATCAAGTCACGGGCAACTTCGGCACAGGAGATTCCCTCAAGCGAAAGCACGGAGGAGAAAGCAGCAGAAGGTCCGAGAAGTTGAAAGTACACAGAAGATCTCAATCAAAGGAGAAGATCACTTCCACGAGCTATGACTTTAGTTCATTGCTTCTCCATGCCTCCACATCTAGTACTTCTCACCAGCCACTCATTGCACCTCCAAAGGATACAGTAGGACACTTCCTTGGATGACATGCCTCCACTGAATCCAGACGTCGTACACTCATCTTCTCTCCTCGAGCCACTTTCAGTTGGTTCAGCACCTTGCCTTCCAGGATCTGAGCAGAAAGAGACGTTGAAACTGCAGATGGCAGAGTTCGAAAGAGCTTAGGATGAGCTCACGGCAAAAGATGTGATAATAACCAAAGTACCCCTCGGTCAAGCCACCACTGAAGGATTGAAGCAGGACACGCAGACATTGATAGATGATTTATTCCTTAGGCTTGATAGTGAGAAAGGCGGAGAAAGAAGAAGTTGCAGAAGCAAGTATCTCAGTTATGTGAGATCATAGCCAAGGTTGCTAAACCTCCTTCCGTTCAGCCCATTTCAGAGCAGGTGAGTGATCGTCTTATGCAGGAAATAGAGGGATGCAAGCAATCAAGTAAAAGCTATTGACGAATGGAAGGATTTGATTATTCGTTAAGCTTACTGTACAACTTGGAGAAGTGCCAGTCCGCCTAAAGGTTATGAATGATGCAGCAGATCAGCTTAAAGCAACTAACTGGCTGACGAGCATAGAAGGACATGAATACAATTGCTAGAGAGTAACCTGAGTACTTTGGCCGAGATCAACAAGCTGTCAGGAGATGTATTGATTGCGGATCAAATGGTACTGGATAAGATCAGTTGAGAAGGGGAAGCAGCTAGAATTTTTAGTATCTTTCCGTTTGGAGATCTGCAAAGTTTTGCTGAAGAGGATGCAGGCACTTGAGAGTAGGACATCATCCTTACCAGACAGTATCATTTCTTTCACTGAGGAGGACGTGGTCGGAGGTGTTACTTCATACGTGCGGATCGTTCCTAGCAAGGTGCCTAATTCCCTGGAAGGGTCTCTTCTGATGGTACAAAAGAGAATTGATAAAGCTACTAAGCCTTTCACGATGAATTCTATCAGTAGACTGGTGGCGCTGCAGGCGGATATTGCAAGGTTTGGGCCGAGCTTGGAAGATGTGGAAGCGTGCATCAAAGTGTTAAATGAAGGGTTGCTGCAGTTCAGGACAGAGAAGGAAGCAGTGGCTAAAACAGATGGAAGATGCTGAATTACATGTTCGACAAGTATATCCGATATCAGAACAAAAAGAAGACATAACATTACAGCTGGCATGACTTCTTCTATTCTTTATTCTTCTATTTTCTATGTTCCCGGATGAAATTGTAAGACTTTTAAGTTATTGGTTTTGCAACCATTACTTAAAGTCATGTGGAACAATTCTATTAGTTAAGTGATACATGTGTCACTTAAGGAGAAGTTAGTGGAGGATGATTGTCAAATGTCATATTTACTTGTTTGTGTTTTAGTTCAGTTAGACTTTCCATTTGTACTTTCCCTCCTACATTCTATAAGTAGGAGAAGAACCTCCGGGTTAATGATCAGAATTTGTAAGCAGCAATCTTGTGTTCTAGACTTTGTGCTGAACCCCTGAGAGCCACTTGGAGCAAAGGAATACAAAGGAGCAGGTTTCTGGAGAACTTTGTGTCACGGTGTACTGTGTTTCTTGCTTTTAATCTTAGATCTCTTAATAAACTGTGTTATTTTAGATCTGGATCTAGAGCTGCCTTTGTTTTAGAATTCTGTGTTTATATCTATTGGATTCTTCTATGTGCATGCAATCAGCTCTGCCATCTACTGATTGGGATGCACATCTTCCCCATTTCTTCTATGTGTTTATGTAATTACCTTCTTCTATAACTTTTCCTTTCTTTAAACAGCTGCTTACTTGCTGCAGAACTATTCAGTTATGGTTCATGAACTGAGTAGTTAAAGTAAAACCCCATTTAGATATTAGCATACTTAAATTGACAAATCTGACACGGGAGCCTCACCGGTTAAATGAGGGAGATTTATCTCATGACTGCCTAGGTTTTGTGCTATGCAGAAAATCTAGCCAACATAGCCATACACGTCGCACCCTACTATTGTTAAGGTTGAAGAACGGAGACTCTTCATACTTTGTGTGAGGAAACACAATTTGAGGTTTTCTCATTGAGTGTGTGCTTGAGCATGAGCACATCTACAATTTCCAGCAGTGTCGAAGAGGCTAAATGGTGCAGAATTGCAGGAGGATATCCATGCTAGGGAATGAAGAAGTGTTGCGTATTGATCCTCTTAGCATGGCCTTTGGTGGGAGATGGCTTCTAAAGGATTGTATTGAATATGTGCAAGGCTATGTGATCATTTTCAGTGCCTTGGTAAGTCCCAGGAAAAAGGGATTGAAATCTCCATTGCCAGAACAATAGTAGGTCATTGAACCAGCTTGTTTCCATGGGCAATTGAATTTGTAGGAAACCTCTATTTCAATCCATATCATGCGAAGCTGATAGGTCTGCAGAATTTAAATAATAATAGAGCTCTGCTTCTGATGGGTCTAACATTGGTATTTTGGAGGGTCATGCACCTACGATAAATTTGATTGCTCCAAGGCCACAGATTAGCAAGTACTCCTCTAGGAATCAGTTATGAAAGTCAACAATCGCTATGGGTGCCCTCTGATTTTTACTAGAAGAAACTCAGGATACTGCATTGTTTTATCAAATGAGATCTGTCTATCAATTGCTGTTATAAATCAGATTTGCATGGTGGCTCATCACAAGACTACTCCTTATCATCCTCATTGGGCTACATTGCAAACTGCCCTTGATGGCATTTAACAAGATATTGAATACACTTACTAATATTTGTGACATTGGGTTAGGAAGAGAATAAACAAACATGAAATCCTCCTTAAAGCTCGCTTGTGACTTTGGGGTGAATCCACCAATGCACACAAGAGGGTTTTCGTCTCCAAGTGTGATCCAATTGAAGGTTTTCTTCCTCAATATGTGACCAAGGAAGGGGTTTCATCCTTCAATGGCAAGAAGAGAAGCTACACTAGCTCCAAATCCCAAGTAAATGTCAAATGATGAACAATAATGATATGATAATCCACCTCCTCCATTTGAACCTCATTAAGTACCCTCTTTGGCGCCAAGGATGGATTAGAAAATCAATTCTCGTGGCCGACCTCTTAATGAAAATATAGTATAATTTTAATCTTCACTTGGTCCTCCAAGAAGACTGACCTCATATGGAGAAGATAGAAGTTCCTTTTTGCTTTGTCATTCACCTATCACCTAGTTGAATCACTCCAAGCCATAATTGGTAATCAAATATATAAGTAAAATACAATCACTTACAATTATGGCAATGTTCACCTCCCTTGCTTTCCTTGAAGCCCGCGGAAGGCAGGATGGGCACAAGACCTTCATAGCGACTAGCTTGGAAAGGGGACATTACATGGCATAGCTTGCAGAACTGATTGCATTAGTTGAACTCTCCCCACAACTGGGAGTAATCTGTTGGCCCATAATTTATTGTGTAGAATTTTGATAAGTAGCATTGACCATAAAGAAGATGACAGGTTTGAGTGCAATGCAAAGCCCAAATATACTGTTGGAAATTATGCCCCTGCATATTTCAAACTCTTTGTTATGATTAGTCTTTTTCGGGGTAGTGTATTAACAATAAATGCTTTGGATATTCCAGTGTTAAAACTGTTGTCCTGATACCTGTTAAAACGTACATAGCAGTGATTTAAGTAGTGGTGATTTGAGGACTTCGATTTATGACAGAAGGAAGATAAAAAGGAGCATGGTATAATCAGCAAACCAAAAATTTATAAACCTTCCCCATTTGAGGCTCCAAGTAGTCTATGTAAACACTTTTATGAATGGCTTGGGCGATCATGTGAATGAACCCTTCACAAAGTATAATGAAGAGGTGCAGGGAGAGGGAATCCGCTGGGTGTATGTCATAATAGATGCGAATACTGTACCTTGCTCAGCATTTAGCTTGATAGTTAATGAATATGTGGAGATACAACCATGGATCTATTCATAAACTCAATTGGAATCCCAAACCCGTGTAGAATGCCAAATAAAAGTCTCCAATTACATTTATCAGAAACCTTGGAAATGTCGAATTTTATAAATTACAACTCCTGGATTTTGAGATCTCCTAAGCAAGTGTAGCAGCTGCCTGAAAGCAATGATGTCGTCCATATTTTGCCTTCTTTTGACAGAGGCAGACTAGGCTAGAGATAGTTTGCATTCTTTTAACAAAGAGAGACTGGGCTAGAGAAATGAGAGATGGAAGCACCTTTTAAATTCTTTTTGTACAATTTGATGTATCATGTTAGGTTGGATGTCATCAAAACTTGGGGAACTATCATTTTTTTGGACTGAGCACAAACAAAGTGGCAATCGGGCCATGCAGCATACATTTATCTCTTGGAGACCCTTCAAATCATAAGAGGTCCTCACTAACTATATCCCAGTGGGAACCTTTTAAAAGGTCTGATCGACAACTATATTGTTTTTCACAATCATATTAGCTGAATTTCAATTTCAAAATGAAGCCATGATTTGGACAACTAAATAAATGTAACTTCTCTATATAACCATGAGATGCGTAGAAAAAATTGAATTAAAGATAAGAAGGGAATAATATGCAATGGTTTTCTTGAAGAAAAGAAAAGATTTACTGACTTCGCCATTTGGCTCGATGAAAGTTCAAGAGCAAGAAGAGTTGCTAATGCACCGCCTAAACTATGTCCAGTCACATAAATATGCCACACAGATGTCTTTTCCTTTTCCCCTTCCCTGCAATCATAAGCAGAGATTAATTCAGGAAAATATTAAAATTATAACAAACCATAAGTAAACATGAACTGATATAGTCATTATCGTATTCAGTTGTCATAGTTTAGCATTGCAGTAAAATACATGACATGTAGTGTAATAAAAAACATGCTGCTGTACGAATGAGTTTCGTGCATTACATCAAAAAGTGATATTCAAGAAACAAATATTCTTGTACATGAGTACTCCATAGGCATCAAGTTGACAAATTCCTTTTGAATTTGAATAGGATAAAAAAATCCAGTAAATCAAAAGAAATTATCTAGACTTGATGCTAAGAACGGAATTGCACCATTGCATAAAATGTAGAACCAAAGCACTCAAATTATGATATGATTTATGAAATCTGGAATGGGCTGATTGGTTCTTTTCTAAAAACAATTCTAGGAACTTGGTGATTAAAAGATGTAAGAAAATTGTTTACAATTGAGTAATGTAATGGATAATGTTAAAACATCCCTTCAAAAATGTTCATCCTAGGTGGGAGCTATGTTTTGTTAAATGGTGAATTAATATTTTATTTTGATTCTCATGCTACACATAGAAAATGTTTCAAGAAATTGAGCTGCAAGTGGTTGAATATGATGATAAGAAACATTGGACAAGAAGCATTCATACTGTGGTCTACAGTTTACATTATCCTCACAAGCTTGGGTAGTTGAGTGTTTCGACTTCTAATCAAGAAAGGTATTTTTTCGTAGGCTTCAAAAACTTTGCAAACAATAAATAGCCAATATAAGAGAAAAATATAGAATTGCTTAGATCCTTGATGTTTGAACTCATTATTGAATGCTTTACATACTGTGTTGTTAGAATATAGTTCAATGCATATGACTACAAAAACATCCTGGGTAAATCCCAATAATTTGTGTCATAATGGACCTTTATTAAAGAAGTCCATCATTTTTTATATGATCACTACACAACTTAACATTGCATTGATGACCTATTCATATAAACTACAACATAGTAATATTTATCAACCCCTACAATGTCCTTTTGGTGACCTACTCCAAGTTGTCTTTTCAAATTTTGTTCCATGTTAATCAATAGCGAAGATGCATACAATCTGCTCCTATGTGGGAGAGCGATCAGAAATTGATCAGCTAAAACAATTGAATTCAGATGTAACTCAGTTTTATGGTTCCCATGCAATATCCCCTTTTGAAATATTATTTAAAATCGAAAAATTACTACTTGCAATAATAAACTTAGAAGAGCAACCCTTCTACATTCACCTCAACTAACCCAGTGTCGGCTTCAATACAATCCAAATGGGATTGGAGTGAACCAAGGCGATGGGTTTAGATGGAATAACTAGTTGGAGATGACACTTCATTAACCATAATAAATTGTAGCAATAAAAAATTAATTTAAAATAATGAAAAACCAGCTGAACTTCAAAATTCCTTAACTTGATCAAAACTCAATATTTTCCAAGGAAATCAAATGCATTTGAAAACTAAAATTATGGCCTTTCCAACCAGCTATTAAACATAATTTTCTGAGCATTGCAAACCCTCCAAATCTTCCCTTAAAATCATAAACCTAGTCGCCTAGGGTCAGGAAAAATATAATAAATATTTACAGTGCTTTCTCTTGCTTCCCAAACCCCAAAATGTCCACACAAAGATCTGAAATATTAGATTTATCAGAGCAGCTCATAGAACTATTAAAATGCCCCTCACATGATGCCAAAATTATTCCAAACAAGTCGCTTCACTATAAATAAATTCCAGCAGCACATACTAGCTCAAAATTAGTCAAATCATGGGCATTATACTTGGCAAAACATGCTAAAATAGATCAGATTGGAGATTCACTTCTAATGCCACTAAAATATGTCTCAAACACCTCTAATGCAAGTTGATTTGGTCCACAATAACCAGCAACAATAATCAGATTGTAATCACCATATAAAGCTCACAAATACCCTCATAAATCAAGCTCACATACTCTCAAAAATGGCGACTTCACATAGACAATAGATTTAAGCAATAACTCATCAATTCATAGCTTGAAGGGTTTACATACTTCACATAAAAGTGGTGTTGAAAAACACCTTTTATTTTAGATCATTTGTGGGCATACATCCCTCTTCAAGCATGAAGATAAGTTTCCAAAAACCGTCAACATGTAAAAATGGGTGCTCTCATCTCCTTTTATAGATTTGTACTTGTGCAATCTCCAATTTTTTCTCTTCTTTTTGGCGTCATCTTCTCGAGAGGAGAGATTTTAATTTTAAAATGACTTGAAAGTCAAACTCTAATGCAAATGTTAATTCCCCAAGATAATATTTGAAAATAGAAAATAGGAATTAATTAATGCCCACATGGAAGTCAACTTTTGCCCCATAAATGGATTTGCCCATAAATAATTTTTAAATAATTTCAAGAGTAAATCGACTTACCTTTAAATAATTCATCTTGCCTTAATTAAATCGATTTACCTCTAATGATATTTAATTGGCCCATAATAAATCGATTTTCCCCTTTTATAATTTTCGACTTGCACAAAATATAAAATATTTATAATTTTTAATTGTATGAGCACAAATCGATTAATTTTCTTGTAATCCAAGGGAAAGTGGATTAAAGGTTTTTCAATATTTTATAATTAATTAATGTCCAAAAAAGGGGACATTACATGCCATGGGCAAGAAGACACCCAAAATGTAATGTCCCATTTTCTAAATTAAAAATAATAAATAATATTTTAAGTTGGGCTCGACCAATTCTTCATTTTGGGACAACTTAATAATATTATTATTAATATACACAATATTTTTAAATACTAAAGTAGAAAAATGACCCTTAGCCCATTTACATTATTTTCAGTCGGCTAGAAGGGAGAGGTTGTCCCTCTTTAGTAGGGAAAAACAAATGTTAACAAAGAAATAAAGAGGCTTACATGGAGTGCTCCACAAAGAAAGGAAAGAAAAGGTAATAAAAGAAAATGTTGGGGCTCATTGTAATCATCTTATGAATTATATACTTCTCTTTTGGAAATTGGAGCGTTGAGCTCTCATTTTCACCCTTTGAGGACAAAAACCCTCATTGTATTCTATTGGGAGCGAAAACCTTCAATAGTCACAACGCTTGGGAACGGAAACCATCATTTGTTGCATTTGTGACTATTATTCAAAATAACACCCCCAGTATTTTGACAACTTGCAATTCCATTCTAGCTCTGGTTCAAGTTTTCAGGTTGCATGCATCTTTGGTTTTCTTCCTTGGTGCAATTGCATGGTTGCAATTCTTTGTGCGTGCCCTCGTGCGCCCTTCCTCCTTCCTTTTGCTTTCGCTTCCCTCTGTACAAATTTTGCACGCTCTTGCTTTCCCCTCTTTTCTTCTATCTCCTTCCATTTCCCTTCTGCATGCACTCCTTGTGCATCTGCTATCCTTCCCTAGTCTCCACGCATCCCTTTTGTGCGCATCTGCTAACTTGCATTGCATTTTGCAAGTCCCCGACATGTTTCCTTTTGCGCATGCCTTCCTTCCTGAGTTCTGCACATCTCTCGTGTGCACTCGTTCTCCTTTCGTGTTTTTTCCTCGTGCACTTTCCCTGTGCATTAGCTTCCGCACATCCTTGTCTTATGCGATCCCTTCTTCCTTGCGTACCTATATACCTTGCAAATATGCACCTTTTCTTCACATCCTCTATGCACCCTCTCGCGCGCGTTTGCAAACTCCTCCATTCTTCCTTCTCGCGCCTCCTACTCTTGCGCATGTGCCCAAATTGCAACCTTCTGTGCTAGTCATTGAGTGCTACGTGTCACTCCTGGGAACTTATCAGATAAAGTGCACAAAACGCAGCCTATCAGAACATGCCAACTATGCGTCAAATCCTTATGGCGAATGGATGCACGACACATGGCAGAAAAGGAAAAAATAGACAGAAAGTCAGTCGAATCCTTCTGCTGATCAGATCGTGCCATGTTTCCTGCGTGTTCATCTTGTACTGCAAAACTTTAAATCGCCGTGACCTTTGCTACAAAGCTCGGATTCATATGTGCCTGGTCTTGTTGGAAAGCTACTGACGAGGGCCACACTCTAGGGTTTTCAAAATCAGATTTTGGTAGGATTTGGTATAGGGAAACACAATTTCAGTCATTAATGCACACATCCAGTCGACTCAACTACCCAAATCTGATTGGATTTGGTCTCCTTCTTCTACAAGTTAAGTTGACATGAGGAGGCGGATCTGACGCAATTTTGTAGGTAGTCAATGCAGGTTGTTGGTGGTTGGATTTGAAAATCCAAGTTTCTCTCTCTTTTATCTCCTCTTCTCTCCTTCTATATGTTGTTGAAGAATGCTCATTTGTAAAGGTTGGACCCTCTTGGTTTGCAAGAGCAATGTGCAAAGTAGTGTTCTTTTTCTTTTTGAGTTACAGGCCTTAGATCTGGCTCTCTACATGTGGATACTTTCCTTTTTCCACCATGGTTGCAATTCTTTGCGCGTGCCCTCGTGCACCCTTCCTCCTTCCTTTTGCTTTCGCTTCCCTCTGTACAAATTTTGCACGCTCTTGCTTGCCCCTCTTTTCTTCTATCTCCTATTTCCCTTCTGCGTGCACTCCTTATGCATCTGCTATCCTTCCCCGGTCTCCACGCATCCCTTTTGTGCGCATCTGCTGACTTGCATTGCATTGCATTTTGCTAGTCCCCGACATGTTTCCTTTTGCACATGCCTTCCTTCCTGAGTTCCGCACATCTCTCGCGTGCACTCATTCTCCTTTTGTGTCTTTTCCTCGCGCACTTTCCCTGTGCATTAGCTTCCGCACATCCTTGTCTTGTGCGATCCCTTCTTCCTTGCGTACCTATATACCTTGCAAATATGCACCTTTTCTTCACATCCTCCGCGCACCCTCTCGCGCGCGTTTGCAAACTCCTCCATTCTTCCTTCTCGCGCCTCCTACTCTTGCGCATGTGCCCAAATTGCAACCTTCTGTGCTAGTCATTGAGTGCTACGTGTCACTCCTGGGAACTTATCAGATAAAGTGCACAAAACGCAGCCTATCAGAACATGCCAATTACGCGTCAAATCCTTATGGCGAATGGATGCACGACACATGGCAGAAAAGGAAAAAATAGACAGAAAGTCAGTCGAATCCTTCTACTGATCAGGTCGTGCCATGTTTCCTGCGTGTTCATCTTGTACTGCAAAACTTTAAATCACCGTGACCTTTGCTACAGAGCTCGGATTCATATGTGCCTGATCTTGTTGGAAAGCTACTGACGAGGGCTACACTCTAGGGTTTTCAAAATCAGATTTTGGTAGGATTCAGTATAAGGAAACATGATTTCAGTCATTAATGCACACATCCAGTTGACTCAACTACCCAAATTTGATTGGATTTGGTCTCCTTCCTTCTACAAGTTAAGTTGACATGAGGAGGGGGATTTGACAGTGCTGCAAGCAGTTTTGCAGGTAGTCAATGCAGGTTGCTGGTGGTTGGATTTAAAAATCCGAGTTTCTCTCTCTTTTATCTCCTCTTCTCTCCTTCTATATGTTGTTGAATAATGCTCATTTGTAAAGGTTGGACCCTCTTGGTTTGCAAGAGCATTGTGCAAAGTAGTGTTCTTTTTCTTTTTGAGTTACAGGCCTCAGATCTGGCTCTCTACATGTGGATACTTTCCTTTTTCCACCATTGTAATAGATTGTGCATCCTTTGGAGGCAATAAAAGTCTTGTTTTGTGGCTATTCTTTGCCCTAGCTTGTATTTTATTGCATTTACTTGCTTTTCTCTTGCAATATTGGTTTGTTGTGCAATTTTCATGTCCCTTGTAAGTTTCTTTTCTGTTGTTCTCCATGGAGATGAGTGTGTGAATGCTAGTTTTGATTGTGGCACGCATGTCTGCCCTTCTTTTCTTCATTTTCCCTTGTTTCCACCCATCTGAGAGTATTCATCCCCCTCTTTCTAGTGTTATCACTTCCCCTTAGCTTAGGTTTTCATTCCATGCATCTCATTCTCACCCTGATCCCTTGGAATCGTAGAGTAGTGCTACGTAGTTGCATTCCCTTCCTAGGAGTAGTCGTAGCAGTAGAAATAGGTAGAGGAAGCCAGCCTTCTTCGGAGGTCTATCTCAAGCGCAAGTCCCACAACTTGGAGATAGTCCCATGTTACCTCAAAGCCCCAATTCATCTTGATCTGGGACGGGTGCAATTTTGAGCTCCAACAGTGACTTCATCTGGGAGTCACATTGGAGATTCAAAATTCAAAATTTTAGGACAAGGGTTTCTATCAGTGCTAGGGCACATATTCCAACTCGGGCATGCTTTTTGGGGGATGACACATTAATTTCCAGCTTGATCTACCCATTTAGAGATTTCAGGATCACTTTTCAATGGGTTTTCATGGTTGGAAAAATTTGATTCTAATTTTATTGGATAATTAATATTTTTGTGGTCATTTTGAGCTATCATTTGCATTTTATCTCCAAGCATTTAGAAAGATATGGAATTTTGAAGTTTCAGTTGTTTCTAAGCAATAATTAATTCCAGCAATCTATAATTTATTGTTGAAGCATTTATTTTGCATGAATTCATTAAGTGTTTTAGGTTGTTGATGTATTTTTGAAGATTTGTGTGTGGGAAAGGCTAAAATCTGAATTCTACCTAGGTCGTTTAGGGTTTTGTGGACCTAAAACAGGTCGCTGCCCTAATTTTTGCATAAAATCAATTTGTTGTCATAAAAATCAAGTTTTCTACATGTGGTTCTGTTCCATTAGGGTTTTTGGAAAACTCCAAATTCGTCAAATTTGAGCTTACACAAAACAAGACTCAAACACTCACACACATCCTTCAAAATACAAAGGACAAAGACTCAAATATGAGGAAAAGAATGAGGCAAGCATGGAAACTGAAATGGAGTAAGATCATTGAAGCTCTGAGGATGTTCTACACCCTTAAAAGAACCTTTATTAAAAAAAGTAGTGATATGAAGCACATCTCTCTACTGACAAATATGTCAAGCATATCTATTGAACGTGTCAAGAAAATGCAATGACTTTTTAAAGTATAAATAAAATATGTCAGCCACCAAATTTTCCCTAATGTGATAAATAGGGAAATCAACATCCCACAACAGAAGTTTTGGCATTCAAATAACAAGGTGGGTTGTGGATCAATTGAATGGCTAACAAATCAAAGATAGCTCAAAGTACATAGCATCGAATGCCTACTATGGATTGGAACATAATTATACTTCATTCACTCATTCTTCGGTATAACATGGAGACATCATTGATGACTAGCTATGAAGTTGTGCAAAAAAAAACAGTGTCATGTCCCCTTCTGTAATGTCCCCTTTTTAGGACATTAATTAAATAAAATATTGGAGACCTTTAATCCACCCTTCCCATGGAGTAAAGGATAAAAAATTGGGAAAATGGCATTACTCCTTTTATTTTTAAATTAAATAATTAATTCTCCTCTTATGTTCTTATTTAAATATTAAAAAGAGGAAGTTAATGTTTTAATTAGAGTGTGAATTTTCAAGAAAGTGGACCATTTTAAAAGTGACCCTCTTACATGAAGAAATGCGCCATAAAGAGGGGGGAAAACTTGGGGATTTCAAATGCAAAAGATGTATAGGAAGATGTGGCAACCCTTTGGGGGCATGTTGAAGTTTTTATTAAAATATCTTCATGCTTGAAGAGGGATGTATGCCCATGAGATCTCATAACAAAGGTGTTTATTCAACACCACCATACTTTGGAGAGTTTGAAGCCTTCTATGCTTTCTTTGAGTGAATGTTTGCATGATATATTCATTCTAAGCTTGGCAACTTGGCTTATATATTGGCACATTTATTTGTGAGGATAAATCTGCATGTTGTTGTTCATTTTTGAGTGATCTTGGAAGGGTTTGAGGTTTTTTTATTACTGATGTTCACTGCTGCTATCTTTGCAACTATGGCGACTTGTATTGGGGAATATTTTGGTATGTTTTGGGGGAGAATAAGCTAGATCTGCAATCTGATTTGTATTAGCTTTTATTTAAGAGAAAGGGCTGATATTTTGAGTGTGTTGGAAGGTTAGAAAGATTTGGAAATAATTTATATAATTTTCTCTAACCCTAACGACTTGATATCATTTTGGGGGAGAATAAGCTAAATCTGCAATCTGATTTGTATTAGCTTTTATTTAAGAGAAAGGGTTGATATTTTGAGTGTGTTGGAAGGTTAGAAAGATCTCGAAATAA
This sequence comes from Taxus chinensis, assembly GCA_019776745.2. Taxonomy (NCBI): domain Eukaryota; kingdom Viridiplantae; phylum Streptophyta; class Pinopsida; order Cupressales; family Taxaceae; genus Taxus; species Taxus chinensis. The sequence goes on from CM034156.1 coordinate 23,257,747, forward strand.
TTTATATAATTTTCTCTAACCCTAACGACTTGCTATCATTTTGGGGGAGAATAAGCTAGATCTGCAATCTGATTTGTATTAGCTTTTATTTAAGAGAAAGGGCTGATATTTTGAGTGTGTTGGAAGGTTAGAAAGATCTGGAAATAATTTATATAATTTTCTCTAACCCTAACGACTTGATATCAGATTTTCTGGGGCTGTTTTGATGAGGTTTTATTGATCAGAAAATTCATATTCATAGTGCATTGGAGAGCCCTTAATTTTTAGTTTATTATGCACTTTATTTCGTGGCAAAATATGAAGTATTGAGTAATATATTAATTTTCGAAGTTTTAGTTGTTCTAGTTGCCATTTTATTTATTATCTGCTGTTATAAAAATTCGATCTGGAAAAGATTGGATTTCCAATTGGTTTTCCCATCTAACCCACTACCTTGGCTTATTCCAACCCCATTTTGGGTTGTAATAACGTTGACATTGGGTTATTTGAGGTCAAACTAAAAGGATCTAATCCTTCTAAGGTCGATTTGGGTTAAGAGTGCTGCAGATTTATATTTGTCCCTAAAGGGGATATTACACCTCATGCCTAATCCAGTTAGAAGACCCTTAGCCTATTCTCCATTTCCCTTGAACTAAAATGGTGGTGCAAAGTAAATAATTTAATAATTTAACTTAAGTTGTACCAAAAAAAGTAACTTTAAGTTATATTCATAAAAAGGCAACTTATGCTTTATTTTTAAATAGGTTAACATTATTAAATGCAAATCAAAATTAAATGAGAGGGGACATTGCTTTATAAGTGCTTTTCCTTGAAAAGCGTGAAAGTGAAATTATAAAAGTGGGGCGGTTGGGCTCATTTGGGCATCACTTTTCATATGACTTTTTATCATTGTGAGAGCTTTGACTTGATTGGCACCCAAGGACAAAAACCCTTGGTTGTTCAGAGATCTTCGAGGACGAAAACACTCTTGGTTTCCAAAGTTGGATTTGAGAACAAAAACCCTCATCCATAAGAGTGATTCCACCCAAGGATCATATTTGTGCTAAAAAAATTGAAGTCATTTTCAGCTTGCTACAGTGAAGCTACGTTGTCACTACAATAAATTATGGAAGATTTCAGCTTGTAGAGGATTGCATCAAATTTTACTTGCAAGCAAATCATTGTTATTGCTGATTTTTAGAATTTATCGTCATATATTGTTCATCATCCATATTCATTCTTTGGAGCGCCAAATTGAGGATAATCATTATTTATTGCCATTACTATAAAAACCAAACTTTATTCAGGGTTTTCTACTATCATACATCGCCGCCATACACCACCATCGTTCCTTCTAGTGTCAATGCCGCAGTACATCATTGACGTTTCCCATATCTGTTGTCGTATCATCTTTGTTGGAGGGTTTTGTGAGTTTTCAGATCTAAATGAGTTTTATTGATTGTTCTCATTTAAATCGACAAGTACATCCATGTTCTATTGTTGCTCTAAGGTTTACCTTGTAATATCACTATCATAAAATAATTCTATATACTGATTTTTTTGTAATTTTTCTGAGGATCAATGCTGATATAAACCCTAAATAATAATAAATCATTGAAATATACAAAACTAAAAATACCCAACAACAATATTTATTCAAATATACTAAATATGGATTTATTACATAAAACCCTAACCTGAAACAACATAGAAAGCATGAAAAAGGAATTTTTTAACTGAAAGAGGAATTCTGGAAGTACGACACCATGTTGGAAGGTACGGTAGACCCCTAACAGCAATAGTAAATCCCTCCGAGTGTGATTTCAGTAGAATTTTCCCTGAAAAGAATGATGTCAACGCTGGAAGTATACTGCAGGTGGTACAACAAACTATAATTGCAAGTACAATAGTGAATATTGATGCCATTATAATATCCCTGTTAGGACTGAAACTAAAAAACAAAGAAATAGCACCAATCCGAATTGAGAGTAATCTGTTTTTTTACAAAAGCCACCCAAAGAATATTATAAACCCTGGCAATGAACTGTATTTGCACTCTTAGGGCATCAAACACCCTCCAAACTAGCTGAAAATGGATGTATAAATAGTCCTAAATATTATACTCAACCAATGGAATAAACACCGAGAAAAAGTACTCCAAAATATGTGCAAATTATGAAGTTCTATACAACTGCAATTAAATTAATGACAACAGAATTACAACTCACAATAATGGCTGGAAATGGAGGTTACAAGCCCCAAAAAATCTCATGTAAGTGTGAAATCAGCCTCTAAAATTATAAGGAATAAGGATACCAACTCCAATTGAAGAAATGTGCCCTAGATGGCACCCAACTCCTCCAAACAAGTCACTACCCTGGGAGAGGGCCTAAAATTGGTTCTCAAACCCTAACAACTCTTCTCCAATCAAACCCTACCTGAAATTATGCAAAATTAATCTTCTTGAAACACTTCAAAACAACCAATTGAAGAGTTTTCGTTCTTCAAACAAGAAAGGAAGCTTTTTGTCCTCTTTGCTAGCCACACCAAAGGATTGTTGCCCCTTGGTGGAAGGCATTGAGAAAACATCCCAGAAACTATGAAAAGTATGTTTTTCACAAGATGATGATGCCCAAATGATCCAAGTGAACCCTTCTTTAGACCCCTTTGTGGCGCCAAAACCAATTTGAAAGCCTCTAACTAAGACTGACCTCATAAGGATGCTTTTCTTTTATTTTTACTTTGGCCATTCACATTTTTAACCTAGCCGACCTAACTCATGTAGCAAAACTATTAAAGAAGAATCCAAAATGCTCATGAAAATAACTAGAAAATATGACAATTACTTCCCTTGTTCATTTTCTTCTAGCCCTGGTGAAGTGGAACAAACTCGAAGTCTCCAAAATGACCTAGCTTGGAAAATGGGACATTACATTCCTCCCCTCCCAAAATTGCTTTCCCTCAAGCGATTGTAAGCTCTCATGCCCAAGTGCCATCATACCAAGGTGAAGGAACATGCTATAGTGCTTCCATAATCTAGATCCCGTGCCTGTCAAATGAAGGAGATTTTTCCCAAACAAACTCAAACACCCACTGCCCATTTCTTCATTGAAGTCCTCTTCATCTTCAACTTCAAAAACAACAATAACTTCTTCCTTTGCATACTCAGTTGTATAAAAAACCTTCCAAACTACCATAATCCCAGTCATGGAACAAGAAATTGATGAATAACCAGTAGCTTGACAAGCTAATCCATGTCCTAATGTGGCATCCTCATTCTTCGTGCCATCCTTGTCAACTAAGGTGGAAGAACACTCCATATACCCATATACAAATGCAACTAAAATTAGGTGGGGGCTACTAGAAATGATAACAATATCAATGATGGAAGTTTGGCTCATGGCTGCCATAAAAATACTTCCTTTCCCACTTTGGGTAGATAACACCTCATTCCCCAAATCTTGATTGCATTCTTCACACAACAAAAAACTTGGAAAGGAAAACTTGAGCATCATGCAAAACTGCTCCAAATTCAACACCTAGAGTTACCTTGTTGTAATGGCCTCCTTGGCCGGCCAAAAGGTGGTCTAGGCTGCCCTCTTCCTGCTGTCCTACGTTGGGTTGTACCTTCCTCAAATCCTTTATGTTTCACTCCCAATCCAAGTATTGGAAGGACGCTATTTCTATGCAAAATGAAACCTTATGCAATCACAAACTTGCCATCCTCCATTATGGCATCTTCATTTTCAGCTGCAGTTCCATATTCTTCACCATATGCTCGAATGGATAAAAAATTCAGCTACTCTTTCTTCATTATTCATGTGCTTACACAAAGAACAAACAAATTTTAAAAAAAAACAAGAGCTCCCAATATCATTTCTTCATGCCTCGTTAGTAAATGAGCTAGCTCTCTTCCCTGGCTTGCATTTTCCTCGTGATTTTGATTCAAGTGATGGAATCCTGAAAATCCAACCATGTTGTCCCAAACATAGTTGTATCCATGCATTTCCTTCCTTAAAATCAAGATGATAGTTGTTGGAAACTCTCCTACATCTGACAACAACATGGAAAGGTGGTTGGAAATGTCTATGATAGCAGCACAAAATCTCATAACAACATGCTTGAAATCCCACAAATCAAGACTCTTACTACCAATCATACCTCCAAATCCCAACTAAGTTACAATGCTCGTAACAACAAGATAGCAACCATCCCTCTTAATTTCAAACACAAAATTCATGAACTTAACTTCTACTTCTATAAAAGCACTCCCTCCAAGTGCCTACTTATCAATTAGGAATTCAAAATCCTTATAACATGATTGTTGCTTGAAAATAAAATTGTAGGTTTTACCTCATTATGTGTTGCCCATATGTCTTTCCTTCTTCTGAAAGTTCTTCACCTCCTCTTGTTTGTAGCAACTTGAGGAATCCCATTTGTCATGCTTGGAAGCACAACCTCTTGGCCATCAAGATTGAACCTCAACTCCATGGTTTGGTAGTCTTGGGTAAAATTACGCAAAGAGTGTAGCCATGGCACTCCAAGTATCAAATCCATATCTTCATTACAATTCACATAGAAATCACCACTTACCATTTGCTTGTCAAGGTGAGCGTGAGTTGTTGCAACCTCTTGGTGTAAGGGATGATGAGACCATCTTGTAGCATCTCATCCTTCACAAGAGAGTTCAAATGCACAACAAACTCCATATGATTTCTCACCAAATTTCTTTCTAGCCATATGCACGAAGTAAAGAACTCACCAACCATAGTAACATGGAACCCATTGAGGACTTCATCTTTTTTGTAACTCAAAGGATCTATGTAGCCTTTGCCACTTAGAGTGTTCTTCACTTTATCACCATTTCCACTATGCTGCCCACGATGACCACCAATTATACTATGAAGCATCAAATTTGACATAGGCTCATTCTTTTCAACAAGCTACCCATGATGACACAAGTATGGTAGCAACATAGGAGGAGACCAAAAAACTGAAATGTGATTTTCACTATCATACCTTGGGTTGTCCTCAACTTGTTCATCTTCTTTTTCTGAATGAAGCTTGGTTGAGATCTCTTCATATTTAACTAGTGAAGCTCTTCCCACCTTGACTTCATTCATATTTTATTGGCACATGCATGGAGCCTTTTCGTGGTTCTTGCCAAAGTCTTGAACACCATCAACTCGTCTCTTATGAGCTGCTGTTTTGAAAATTCTAGCAAGCTAAGTATTCTCATTATCACCTTGAGATTGGGCTTCAACCACCAATTCCCCTCCACAATTTGGCGCATCGTATTTCCCTTCTTTCTTAAGCTCATGCTCCGTGGTTTCTTCATCGAACACATGCCCCTTCGCACTGTTGTCCTGAAAATCATTCAATGCCTCATCCCTAGGAAGAGTGATAGGTACTTCTAGGGATTTCATGGGCTTGTCCCTCTCAACGCCCAACAATTTTGAGTGTTTTTCTTATTCCTTTATCGCAATGGAGGGATCCTTTCCCTCTAGGCCTGGAACATCTTTCCCATTTTACTTGGGCATAGCTCAGGGTTTAGACCTTGGTTCAATTCCGACTCTACCTTTTTTGAACCCTATGAACTTAGTGAGTGATATGGCATAACGAATATTCTTTGGAAAAGCCCTATACACCTCATAACTGTCTGTAATGTTGTGACCCACTAAATGTCGTGTTTCAACAACCGGAATGACTTCCTTTCTTGGGAGGAAGGTAATTCGGAATGGCCTAGATGAAGAATCACTCATGATTCTTAGTGGCTGAATATTATTGTTTTCCCTTGAAGAGCTTCCTTTACAATTTAGCTTTTGCATGGCATGGATCAAGTGTGCCATCCTATTTGCCAATCTTTCTTGCCCTAGGGAAAACTCCTCAACCCTAATATCATCACAAAGTCTGCTTAACTCGAATTCTTCGAAATCTTTGTGGCCCATACTATCCATCTCAACTAGTTGCCCTGAATTCTCCTTACCCTTCCATTGATAGCAAATGTAGTCCTTGTGATCTTCTAGCATGGATAACCCTCCGGTGGCAAGATCTTGGGGTCTGATATGTAATGTCCCTTTTTTTAAATTAAAAATAATTAATAATATTTTAAGTAGGTCCCAGCCAATTCTTATGTTGGGACAACTTCTTATTATTATTATTAAAATAATAAGTATTTTTAAATACTAAAATAAACGAAAAAGAGAGGTCATCCCTCTTTAAGAGGGGAAAACAAATATATAAAAAAAGAAATAAAGAGGCCTACATGGAGCGCTCCACAAAGAAAGAAAATTAAAGGCTATAGAAGCAAATGTTGGGGCTCATTTATGGAAATCATCTTATGAATTATATACTTCTCTTTTGGAAGTTGGAGCATTGAGCTCTCATTTTCACCCCTTTGAGGACGGGAACCCTCATTGGATCCTATTGGGGACAAAAACCCTCAATAGTCACAACACTTGGGGATGGAAACCCTCATTTGTTGCATTAGTGACTTCATCTAGGAGTCACATTGGAGCTTCAAAATTCAGAATTTCAGAATGGCAAGGGTTTCTATTAGTGTTAGGGCACACATTCCAGCTAGGGCATGTTTTTGTGGGCTTCCACATTCATTTCCAACTTTATCTACCCATTTGGAGATTTGGGATTACTTTTCAGTGGGTTTTCAAGGTTGGAAAATTGTGATTTCACTTTCATTGGATAGTCGGGTTCTTCAAGATCATTTTGAGCATTGGTTTATGTTGAAACTCCAAGTATTGATGGAGTTATGAATTTTGAAAGTTTCAGTTGTACTTGCACTTGAAATAAATTTATAAAATACAAATGTGTAATGTCCCTCTTTCTCAAATAGTTCGATCGAAGACCTTTGGCCCTTTTTGTCTACCCGACGGCCAAAGGGTGATTTCAAGGGCGACTTCGGTTTATTAATTTTATTATATCGTGCTTAAAATAAAATAAATTATCATTAAAAGCACATATAATAAATTAATAGACTTTTTAAGTGACTTCGACTTACGAAAGTACATGTAAATAACTTAATAAATTATTTAATGTGCTTTCCTGGGAAAAAAGTGCGACTTGCTTTAGGGGGGGGAAATTAAATAAGCCAAAAAATGTGACTTGCTTGGAAGGGAATAAATTAATTATGCTCCTTTGGAAAAAGTGCGACTTGCATTTTGGAAGGGTTTTTTGGCTATAAGGGAAAAGTGCGACTTCTGCTAGGGCATATCCAGATTATTATTATTTTTCTTCCCAGCAGTTGGCTCTAAGCTTTTGCAGACATAAAATCCAAGAACGCAAACCCTCTAGATTATTCCTCTTGTGGACAGAAACCCCAGGAGAAGTGAGAGGAGTTTCTCATACAGGGAACTTCATTGTATTCACATAGGTTATTTATCATTCCAGCAGTGTCAGAAAGAGAAATAAATTGTAGCAGTGAGCATTCAAGCAACTTCCAGAGTGGGGCGACTTATTCTACAGTTGTTTTATGCAGTAACTGAGGTGTTTTCCATGCTAGTTTATTATTGTATCTTCTAGCCACAAATATATATCAAATCAATTTGGTTTGAATAAATTACAGCACGGTTTTGGGCAATATTTTGTTATCAATCCATTTGTAGACTTCTGGTTGTGTTCGCCGTAAATATTTGCCATTATAAATCAATATTAAATTCACAGCTGAATTATTTGTGAAGAAATTTGTCATGTTTAAACCCTAGGCGCATTTTCTGTATTTATCGGGCTTAGTAGGGTTTTGTTTTATTTAATTTGTTGGTGCAATATGAGAATGGTGTTCTATGGTTTTGCTTTGACATTATCAATATCAGTTCCACGCCTAAGCAATCTATTAAAATATATATATATTCAAGCAAAAAGGGGTTTGGGATCTTTTAGTGGTATCAGAGTAGTGTATCCTCCCAGCCTGTGTGGGAAGGAAGCAGAGAGTATATTAAAACAAAATATCAGCTTTGAATGCAGCATAGAGAGGTCGGTTCACACAGATACTACACCCACAGGCAGAGCACGACTCGAAGCTAGTATTGTAGTAGGTGACAAAATGGATTTTATGGGTGATAGACCGGAGAGTCCTCGGGAGGAGCATGCAGACCCAGATAGAGACTTCATTAGGCATATGGAAGCCACTCAGAGGCAGTTGTTACAAACTATGGAGCGCATGGACTCTACCTTGGACAGGTTGGCATTGGATAGGCCGCAAGACAGGCATGGCAGAAGGGATAGATCCGTATAGTTTGCCAGTGGTTACAAGGATCACAACAAATCACCTTCGGAAATTGGAAGTGTTAGTGGATCGCCATGCCGTGAGAGGAGGCACACCCATACAAATGAGAGAAGGAATACGCGGATTACAGATAGGCCTATGCAGCCTCACTTCCTACCTAGAGATGACCCACCAGAGATTGAGGTGTGGCCGGAAGAAGTAGCTTTTCCAGATACTATTATGGCAGTCAGTGATGAGTGGAGGAGTTTGCCGCAACATGTGAGGGACGTCTTTCCCCTCCCACAATATTGTGCTCAGAGGAGAGATAGCATGAGAGATGGATAGGACAAGAGGCCTAGAGCGCACTAAAACAGGGAATTGCAGCAGGTTACCAATAAGGTAACCCTCTCCACTTTTGATGGTAGCGGAAAGATCAATGCCAAGGCTTTGATTCACAAGCTCAACACCAATCTTACCCTCACACCAATGAGGGAACAGGAGGCTATACAATTCGCTACTTTCCACCTTGAGGGGGTGGCTTATGATTGGTGGCCCCATGGGTTAGTTATACAGAGTCACAATCTTCTGCAGTCATACAGGGACTTCAACGAGAGGTTGATTGCGAGATTTGATCGCAAGGCTGTGGAGCTTTATTACAGGGACTTGGCACAGCTTCGACAAAGTGGACACGTTGATTCATGTATCAACGAATTTCAGCGTATAACAGTTATGGTTCCAGAGATGCCCGAGAAGAGGGTAGTGATGCTATTCATAGAGGGCCTTCATCACAGGATGAGAGAATTGGTCAAGGCTCTTAAGCCTATGACGCTGCATGATGCCATCCAGACGGCATTGGACTTGGACCCATCCCCCACTTCTTATCAGCCCAATAGGAAGTTTCCCATGAGCTCCAAGCCATTTTAGCGCTCTACTATTCAGCAGAAGAGTGCACCACCTCCTAAGGTGGATCAGGAGACTCGTAATGAGTTGAGGAAGAAGCTTTGCTTTCATTGCAAAGATCATTGGGAGCCTAGTGTATGCAATGGAAAGTTGCAAAAGCTATCTCATTGAGGTGTTTTCAGATGAGGATGATGATCACTCACCAGATACAAATGCAGAGGATGAGGGCATCGGCCATGATACACAGGGGGAGCAGCCCCAAGTAGAGCATGGCAAGGGTGAAGCATTGGATTCATCCGATGTCACTATTTCTACACTCTCAGGAGTTCTTAGGTACCATCCCTTTCGGGTGAAGGGAGTGCTTAAGGGACAACGGATTGTTTGTTTGGTTGATAGTGGAGCTATGCACAACTTCATTGATGAGGGGTTGGATGCGAAGAGAGGATTACAGGTTGAGGATTTTGAGGGGTTTAGTGTACGAGTAGCAAATGGGTTTGCTATTAGTTGCACTAAGAGGATTTTGCGACTTAGTATTCAGATGGGGGACTACACATTGACCGATGACTTCTATGTTATTGGACTTGGTGAGATTGATACAGTTTTGGGTATTCAGTGGTTGCAGTCCCTTGGCAGATATGTGTAGGACTTCCGGAGGATGGAATTTGAACTTTGGGTGCATGTGGGACTAAAGTCTAAAAAGCACTTTAGGATTAGATTATGATAAACATGCTTTAGGCTTAGTTAAGCTTGGTTTAGGCTAGTTAACTAGGGTTTAGGCTAGATAAACTTGATTAACAAGTGATTAGAGACTCATCGAGAGTTAGGAGGGGTCTGAATAACCAATTGTGACTGATAGATAGCCTACGAAGCCAATAGAAGTGGTCTAGAGAGAACTAGGGAGATTCTGATGGTCGAAAAGAAGAATGTTTAGCTAATAAGAGAGCTATTAGCCATTAGATAGCTCTTGGATTATAGGAGGACATATGACCAAGAAGGTAGTCGTAAATGGGCATCTTGAGAATGTTTTGAGCGAAGAATAGGGAATTAGACCACGAGGATGTCGTTAATCGGTTGAATGTGGAGGAAATGCTAAGTGTAAGCATAAATTTTAGGTGTCTACATTCCTCGACATCAGATGAGCTCGGTAGACGAGTTGCAAGGTGCTATCTCATTTTTCAAAGATTGATCTTCAGATGAGGATGATGACCACTCACCGGAATATAGATGCAGTTCGGGATGAGGCCAACGGCCATAATGCACAAGCCTTCAGCAGCCACTAAGTAGATTCTTGGAGAGAGTAAGGCATTTGGATTCATCCAATGTCAGTATTGCTACACTCTCAGTCAGTTCCTAGGTACCATCCCTTTTGGCTGAACCTGGGAGTCGATTAAGGGACAGTGGATTGTTTGTTTGGTCTGATAGTGGAGCTACGCACAACTTCATTTATGAGGAGTATGGCATGCGACAGCGAGGATTAGCAAGTTGAGGAATTTTGAGGGGTTTAGTGTACGATTAGCATAATGGAGACTTTGTCTATTAGTTGCACTAAGAGGATTCCAAGTGCAAATTTGGACTTACTAAGATATTGTAAATGGGGGAATACGTCATTGGGACCGATGACTTCTATGTTCATTGGACTTGGTGAGATTGATACAGTCAATGCAGGTATTCAAAGGTTGCAGTCACCTTGGCAGATATGTGCAGGGCTTGCATGGATTCATGGAGTTATGTGAGTTATTACAGGTGGATCAGGAAGAAGATTATGCTTCGAGCTCTGGTAGCTGACGGTGGGCCTAGAGTTGTTTCAACACGGACATGATGGCAATCAGATAGTCAGATGATGGAGCAGGTAATGCATTTGGGCAGGCCCAATGTTTCATTTAATCCAAACCTGTCTTCAGATAGTGAGCAGCCCTTTCATATAATCTCACGACCTCCATACTGGAGTAAGCATGGCTTCGGAATTGGTGTTTGGTGACAGTTCCTCCAAGTAGGATAGCCATCCTATTGCCTATGAGAGTTTGAGCATGTTATAGAGCTAATGAGAGAGGGTCTTAAACCCGTGATTAGGACTACGCCTTATCGCCATCCTAAGACATGCTAAGGCATGAGATCAGAGAAGGCCATTAGAGAGCTCTTGGAGATGGGACACATCCGTCCTAGTTTGGTAAGAACCGACCACAATAGCTTGAAATATTTTTTGGAATAGAAGGAGCTCAATGAGAGGCAACAAAAATGGGTTAGCAGAATCCAAGCATATGAATTTGACATTGAGAATGTCAATGGGACGAAGAATGTAGTGGCTGATGCACTTTCTAAGAAACCCCATCTCACTGCCCTATGTTCTTTGAGCGAGAGTTCAGTAGATTGGAAATCTCAATTGTTAGTTGAGTATTCCAAAAATACTTGGGCATGCGACATTACGGATGGAAAAATTCAGGATGGCCGATATAAGGTAATAGCTGATTTGATTTTGTATAAGGGCAGAATTTACCTAGTTCCTAAATCTGAGCTTAAAGAGAAGATTATGCATGCTTTCCATGATGCACCACTTGCAGGACATCCGGGATATTTTAAAACATACAGGAAAACTAGAGAGAGATTCTCTTGGAAGGGTCTCAAAGATGATGTCTTGCGCCATGTCCGTGAGTGTATGACTTGCCAATAGAACAAGCTAGAGCATACTTTCCCAGAAGGTTTGTTACAGCCATTGCCAATTCTGGAGCAGAAGTGGGAAAGTATTTCGATGGATTTCATTACAGGTCTCCCCGCGATGCAAGGGAATGATCGTATTTATGCGGTAGTTGATCGGTTGAAGCATAAAACCTAGGCAGTCATGAGATAAATCTCCCTCATTTACCGGTGAGGCTCCCGTGTCAGATTTGTCAATTAAAATATGCTAGTATCTATATGGGGTTTTACTTTAACTATTCAGCTCATGAACCATAGCTGTACAGTTCTGCAGCAAGTAAGCAGCTGTTTAAGAAAGGAAATATTTATAGAAGAAGGGAATTATATAAACACAGAGAAGAAATGGGGAAGATGTGCATCCCAATCAATAGATAACAGAGTTGATTGCATGCACATAGAAGAAACCAATAGATATAAACACAGAATTATAAGCAAAGGCAGCTCTAGATCTAGATCTAAAATAACATAGTTTATTAAAAGATCTAAGATATAAAAGCTAGAAACACAATACACCGTGACACAAAGTTCTCCGGAAATCTGCTCCTGTATATTCCTTTGCTTCAAGTGGCTCTCAAGGGTTTCAGCACAAAGTCTGGAACACAAGAATGCTGCTTACAAATTCTGATCCTTAACCCGAAGGTTCTTCCTCTACTTATAGAATGTAGAGGGGCAATTACAAGTCGGAAGCTTTTAGTTGAACTGGCACATGTGGAAGTGGGAAAGGAAACAACTGGCAATCTCCCTCCTGGAATTCCTCTTTGCATGACATGCATGATTTGCAACTGAAAATAGAACCTTCTATTTTGCACGTCTGCCACCTATCTCCAAGTAGTTGACTTCTTCAAGTAATGGCTTTTAAACCAATCACTTAAGTTGTATAATTTAATTGATCACTCAATTATTTTGTCGGAGGAAATAAGAGAAAGAAGAAGAAAGAGGAAAGCTGCAGTCTTGTCCTTTTTCATATTCTGCATGCAGCTGATTCAAACTGGATCTGGAAGCAGATCTGGAAGTGGCTCACCAAACTGGATCTGGAAGCTGACTGGAAGCTGGAAGCTTGCGGGTATTGCCTTTGACATGTCTTCCTTCTTATCCTTGAAGCTTTTGCAGTTCTTCTCCAGTACATGCATCAGTGCAATGTTCGCCGTAAATAACTCATCATTTTTATTTTTAATTGCATATGAGCAATTAAAAATTCTGGAAAGCACTCCGGGTGAATGCAACTTCAATGAAGGCTTCAACTGGAAGATTGGAAGCACATGCACAAGATCCTGGAAGAAATTTTCCACGCACTGGCTTCTTCACGGGCTGCATTTGAAACAAGAGGATGAATTTTTGCCAGAAGCTTTTGCAATTATGAGATCTGGATCTGGATCTGTGTCTCCGGTGTCAACAAATCTGGAAGTAATGCATGATGCCGTTGTGCTTTCTTTTTCATCCTGCTTTGCCATGGCCGTATCTATCTTTGTCTGAGCAATTCTTCTTCTCTTTATTCGGCCGGAATTCTTCAAAACTGGTGCAGATCTGGATAATTCTTCAGATTCGGAGGATATATTCAATGTATTGGACATTGATTTAAGCTCCCTTTCTCTTATAAAAGCACCTGTAATGAATTCCTGCAATTAATTCAGACAAAGATGGCAACCGGAACATGAACAGTGGATTTTAATCATAAAAATCTGCATAATTCAAGCCTGCTGCCCCAAAATTTGATGTTTTATTTGCATGCAAAGCAAGCATGGATTTTACCAACTTCACCTGAGCACCTGTATCACTTATGCAAACAATTATCCAGACACAAATCAACCTCCTTCAACCTGTGCGCCAAAATTGGAAGCTTTCAGCATTAATTTCACCTTCTTCTGAGCAAAAATCCTCTCCAAATGGGGCGCACTTTTCCTCTGGGCTGCACTTCTCTGCCTGTGAATTAATTAATTCATCCATATGGCAGCCCCTGCTTATATAATCTTCACCATTCTATAATTAATTAATGTCTTTCCTATTCCTGGCAATTAATTAATTAATTAATAAGCTTCACTCTTCAAATGGGGCGCCTATTTTGTGCATGCTCATGGCTGCCATTAAATAAATTAAATTTATTTAATTTTAGACTTCTGCTTCCAGTTAACTCAAGCCTCACAGTATGCTTTGACCTTAGCCACTGAAAATAGGAATTAATTTAATCATTTAATACTTTAAAAAGTATTATTTCTCTCCCAAATGGGGCTGCATTAAATAAATTAAATTTATTTAATTTTGGAATTCTATTTTTAAATTCCTTTTGTCCACTTCCCTTTGTTGACTTTTCCACAAGCCTGGGCGCCAAAATTGGGTGAATAAATATTAACAAATATTTATTTAATGCATTATTATTCACCCAAGGTGGGTCGCACTTTTTGGAATAAGGAATTTCTATTTTTAAAAGTCACATGACAATGGGATTATTTACCCTGCAAGGCAGCCCTGAAAATCCCATGATTCACTTAAGTCGTTTGACTTTCATAATGGGATTATTTACCCTGCCAGGCAGGCAATAAAATCCCATGATTCACTTAAGTTGTTTTTCTTTTATTCCACAATGGGAATTTTTACCCTGCAAGGCAGGTAAGAAATTCCCGCCTGCCTGCTGCCTCTAATTTTCCCATCATAACTTAAGTGACTTTGCCTTCATGGGAAAAAGTACCCTGCAAGGTAGGTACAAAAATCCCACCTGCCTGCTGCGAACAAAAATCCCATGATCCACTTAAGCTGTTTGACTTTCATAATGGGATTATTTACCCTGCAAGGCAGGTAAGAAAATCCCATCAATGCCTTAAGTGATTTTTCTTTTATTTCACTTGCCTCCAATTTTCCCATTGTGACTTAAGTGGCGTTGCTTCCATGGGAAAAAGTACCCTGCTAGGCAGGTACAAAATTTCCACCTGCCTGCTGCTTCCAAAAATCCCATGATCCACTTCAAACCCTCTTTTTCCAAAAATGCGGCCAGCCCAGAAGAAGCTTTTTGGTGCACGACTTCGTCTTTTCCAAGAGAACCAGATCTCCGATGGCGAATTCCTTCTGGCACAACGTGCGTATGTGATCTCCAGATACTCCAGGCCAAGAATCAGGCCAAACCGGCAAAGGAATTGATCCAGAGAAATTTCACAGAAAATGAAACGGGAAAACACAAAAAAACACAAAACGTTGCCAGAAGTTACAAATAAAGCCCAGGATTCATTCCTGGTTAAAACCCTACTGGTATATGGGAATAATGATATGTACGATCACAACAGGGTTAAACCGGAGCACAAATTGCCTCAAACGGGGATCAAAATAATTAAATACAAATATCCCGTAGGCAAATCCCGACGACAGAATATAACAATTTTGGGCATCTGGGTATTTGGTGAAAATGGCTAATATGGCTCCTTGGGAATATCTTAACACAATACAGGAATTTTCTGGCAATAAAACACAAAACAACCCATTATTTTAAAAGTACGAAATTTTTTACATGGGGTAGTCTCAGATTTCAGGGTGAAATCTGGGGACACCAGTTTTGTTGATTTGGCGTTTGGGGACAGTAGAGCTCCCAAGGCTCAGGAGAGTTTACAGGATAGTCAAAACATCCTTAAGGTACTTAAGGATAATATTCAGCGGGCCCAGAATCAACAGAAGATAATATGTAGATAGGCACAGGGTAGAGAGATCATTTGAGGTAGGATACATGGTATTTCTACGTCTTCAGCCCTACAGACAGAGTACTCTCAAGAAGAGTGGAGCTGAAAATCTCAAGCCGCGATTCTATGCTCCATACAGGGTGTTGAGGAGAGTTGGTGAAGTGGCATATGAGCTGGAATTACCTTCTGAGAGTAAGATACACAATGTCTTTCATGTATCTTGCTTGAAAAAGGCTTTGGGGCAGCACATTGTTTCTTCTGCAAATTTATCACCTTTGGATGAGGAAGGAGGTTGGATTTAGTGTCAGAGGAGACCTTGGATAGTCGAGAGAGGAGATTGAGGAATAGAGTTATTCGGGAGTTCTTGGTGAGGTGGAAAGAGTTGCCAATAGAGGATGCTATATATGAAGGTGATTCTATATTACAACATCTAGCCTTGTAGTTGCTTGAGGACAAGCAATCTCGGGAAGGGAGGACTTAAATGTCCCTCTTTAGCGAATAGTTTGTTATAAGACCTTTGGCCCTTTTTGTCTACCCGACGGCCAAAGGATGAGTTCAAGGGTGACTTAGGTTTATTAAATTTATTATATCGTGCTGGAAATAAATAAAATAAAATATCGTTGAAAGCACATATAATGAATTAAAAGACTTAAAAATGTGACTTTGACTTGGGAAAGTACATGGAATAAATTAATACATTATTTAAAGTGCTTTCCTAGGTAAAAAGTGTGACTTGCCTTGGGAATGGGAAAAATTAATTAAAAATAAATTATATCCCTTGGAAAAAGTACAACTTGCATTTTGGAGAGGTTTTTGGCTTATAAAGGGAAAAGTGCGACTTGTGCTAGAGGCATTCTAGATTATTAGTATTTTCTTCCAACAGTTGCTCTGAAGCTTTGAAGACAAAATCCAAGGATGAAAACCCTCTGAGATTATTCCTCTTATGGATGGAAAAATATAGGAGAATTGAGAGGAGTTTCTATTCAGGGAACTTCATTGCATTCACAGGTTATTTATCATTTCAGCAGTATCAGAAAGAGAAATAAATTGCAGCAGTGGGCATTCAGAAAACTTCTAGAGGGGGAAACTTATTCTATAGTTGTTTTATGCAGTATCTGAGGTATTTTTCATGCTAGTTTATTATTGTATCTTTCAGCCTCAAATATATATCAAATCAATTTGGTTTGTATAAATTCCTGCAGGGTTTTGGGCAATATTTTGCTATCAATCCATTTGCAGACTTCAAGTTGTTTTTCCGTAAATATTTGTCATTATAAATCAATATTAAATTCAGGGCTGAATTATTTGTGATGAAATCTTCTTGTTTAAACACTAGGTGAATTTTTGTATTTATCCAACTTGCAGTGTTTATTTTATTTAATTTTTTACAGTATAAGAATGGTGTTCTATGGTTTCTTTTGACATTACCAGTATACTTCCAAGCCTGAGCAATCTATAATATATATATTAGGAAAAAGTATTTGGGATCTTTCTATCCATCCTCGCTGAATCAACTGCAACCAAGAACATAATGAAACTTCATATCAATCATTCTGATCATCATTGACCCTACAACACACCCACTTTACCATTAATGATTTTTGAATCAATGAAAACACCTATGCAATGTCATTCCAAAAAAATTGTCTAAGTTGTTCATCAAACTAATTTATTGATTATTGTTGTTGGTTGTGTGAATTAAATTTTAAAAACAAGGATATAATATTACAAAGATTAATTTTTGGGCAATAAACATCTCATTCCTGTAGGGTTTTCAATATAGAAATATGAGCTACATGAACTATGTTATCAAGGAGAAGATAAAATATGGAGCTAATTGTTTGGTGTCTACCTTTGAAAGGTTGCCATAGGGGATAGAATCTAGATTGGCCAACAAAATGGCAGACCTGATCCATACCCTGTCAAGATATGTTAATGTTATTGGATGTGTGGTTTATATTTTAAAAACAAGGATATGAATTTTGTATAGTTAATTTATGGGAAATAAACCTCTAAAACTCGTGTAAGTTTAACGAGTTCAAACAAATTAGTCCATGTCAGATGAGTTCATAAAAATCCTAAGCACATGTCAGAAGGTCATGTCAGCCTTTACGATGACCAAGGACTAAGCCAATATTTTAATAGGATCCAAGTGATATAAAACATTGAATCCATAGCCACAAAACTCGCATGGGTGGCAAAAATTCTACCAAGTATGATATGAACAAGATATGTTTTTGGTTATATTGTCATCTAATTATTTCAGTCTTTACTTATTCAAATAATGTTGTTTTATATGTCAATCAAATATTAGTTGAGGGCATAGTTTTTGGTTTTTTTTTCTGCCTTCTATCCTAGATTTAATACCCACCTCCATATTGATGGATCTATAATCTATAGATATTATTCTTTGCACATGTTGATTAGGGAATTATTGGTCTTTCTGTGTAAATTCACTTTTTGGGTACTTATTTAATCTTGTGTAATATTATAATTCTAGTTGAAAATATGATTATGGATTGTGAAGCTATCCAAAATGGTTTTTCCAATGAAGAAACCTTAGAACTTTCATTCCAAAAGTATTTAAGAATTTATATCTACCACGCTGGTTTTATTTAACCTCTAACTATGATAAGAATTTTGATGTTGCATATCATTGGCCCATATTTTTTATAGGTTACATTCTCTGGAGGATTCCCTCTAAAGTAAGCTAAAATATGCATTTAAATTTTTGATGACTCAACATGGCAAAGCAGATTACATGTTTTCATAATATGGCTAAAGTGTTCATTCTTTTCATTCTTCACCTGAACCATGCCACACTTATGATGCAAAAATTGTGTGGTTTGTAAATGTTTGGACTGCTGTCTACTGATTCTATCACATATGGAAGTGTCACTCCTTTTCTTCTATGAGTTCACATCTAGATCCTTAATCATACATAGGTTGAATTTTTAGGGCTTTACATGCCAGGATGACAGGTTTCTTAGATCAAATAGAAGGCACAATAGGTGATTTAATCATAAGGAACTGCCGAAATCTTACTAAAGAAAGCCCTAGAAATTTGTTTGTATTGAATTATATTTTTATTGCTCCCTTAAGGAGTAAAATTTTATCCTAAGTCCATGATCCATGTTATGACATGCAAAGAGATTCATACAATAATTTTCCCAATATTTGTTTTTATTGTCAAATCAGATTATGAATTCATAGAATCGAAGCTATTTTCCTTTCTTGCCTTTTGTGATATAACCTGAAAGAAACCATCTACTAAGGTCCCTTAGTCTAATGAAGAAGAAGGATAAAATAATATTAGTGAATTCTTACAAATAACCATTACAAATGCATGGATTTAAATTCCTTAAGAACAACACCGCATGTGAAAATTACCAATCCTAACCCTAGAAATTTTCAATCCAGAAGGAAGTGACTGGGAAAGTTTATGGCAGTACACTCTCTAGTAGAAGAAAGATTAGAAACATAGTGCAAATGTCCAACAAAAGTTCAAGAAAGCCAATCTAAGACACCCTTATTGGCTATTCTCTCTTAATATTTTAGACTACTACTCTGAGATATCTCTCAAGATTCACAATTGAGATTGATGTACATTCTTCTCCTTTAGATCATCCTATAGAAAATCTTGCAGTTCACCTCATGATTTGTAGACATTTAGCAATTTTCTAAAAGCAAGCTTGTTGGCTGATTTTTCATAGCACAAAAATATCATGAGATAAATCTCCCTAGTTGTTACCGGTGAGCTTGATGTCAGATTTGTCAATTATTTGTTTTGATGCAAGTTATCTAAATGGGCTTTTCTTTTGAACTACTCAGTTCATGAACCATAACTGAACAGTTGTGTGCAGCTAAGCAGCTGTTTAAAGAATTCTCTTTTTGGAAGGGAAAAGGAATTATATCAACACAGAAATGATTAAGATGTGCATCCCAATCAATAGATGGTAGAGTTGATCTGCATGCACATGGAAGAATCGCACATAAATCTAAACACAGAAATTCTGACGTGGAAAGGTCAGCTCTAGATCAGATCTGAATTAACATAAAGTCTATTAAGCATAATCAAGTTAAAAAGCAAGAAACACAATACAGTGAGGAAATTCTCCATTGTGTTGTAGACTAATTTCCAAATGTGCATCTCATGTGTGGTGACGTAAAGTCTGGAACATAAGGTTGCTGCTTACAAATTCTATTGTTAACCCGAAGGTTCTTCCTCTACTTATAATGCTAGAGGGGCAATTAGCAAGTTGGACTTTTTAGTTGAACTGGCACATGTGGAAGTCCGGAAAGGAAACAACTGGCAATCTTCCTCCTGGAATTCCTCTTTGCATGACATGTATGATTTGCAATTGAAAATAGAACCTTCTATTTTGCACGTATATCACCTATCTCCAAGTAGTTGAATTCTTCAAGTAATGGCTTTTAAACCAATCACTTAAATTGTTATAATTTAATTGATCGCTCAATTACTTTATCGGAGGAAAAAGAAGGAAGAGGAAATTTGCAGTCTTGTATTTTTTCATGTCTGCATGCACGCTGATTCTAATATTGCCTTTGATCTCAAAATAACTTGAGTTTGGAATTTTACTGGATCATGGAAACAACATGGAATTGGAAGCAGAGCTGGATTTTGCCTTCGCCTTGTCTTCTCTTTTATCCTTGAAGCTTTTGCAGTTCTTCTCCAGTACATGCATCAATGCAATGTTTGCTCCGTAGATAACTCATCATCCTTATTTTTAATTGCATATGAGCAATTAAAAATTCATGGAAAGCACTCATGTTGATGAATGAAAATTCAATGAAGGCTTCAACTACGAAGATGGGAGCATTTGCACAAGATCTTGGAAGGAATTTTCCACATAACTAACTTTTCACGCAGCTGCATTCGAAACAAGAGTATGAAGCCTTTGTGCCGGAAGCTTTTGCAACTAGAGAGATCTGGAGGATATGGATTTGCATCTGCATCTATCTGGATATGGATCTGCACCTGCATAACAAACTCTGGCAACTGGGCTGTGGATGGAAAAGCTAATAGCTCGAATATTATTTAACCTCCTCGCTAGGTTTGATCTGCACGCATGAGTGAAGTTTTTCCTGCAGTTACATGAGTGAAGTCTTTCCCTCTGGATCTAATCTATCAATTCAGCAAGAGGTTCCGATTAGATCCGTGTCTCCATATATCTGCAAATTTAGAAGTGATGCATGACTCCGTTGTGCTTTCTTTTTCATTTTTCTTCGCCATAGCTTTGTCTATCTTTGTCTGAACAATTCTTTTTCTTCTTATTTGACTGGAATTCTTCAAAACTGGTGCAGATCTGGATAATCCTTCAGATTCGGAGGAAATATTCAATGTATTGGACATTGATATAAGTTCCTTTTCTTTATAAAAGCACCTGTATCTAACTCCCGCAATTAATTCAGACAAAGATGGCAACCGGAGCATGCAAGTGAATTTTAATCACCAAAATCTGCATAATTCAAGCCTGCTGCCCCAAAATTTGACGTTTTATTTGCATGCAAAGCAAGCATGAATTTTACCAACATCACCTGAGCACCTGTATCACTTCTACAAACAATTATGCAGACACAAATCAGCCTTCTTCAAAGCATGCGCCAAAACTAGAAGCTTTTAACATCAAATCCACCTTCCTCTGAGCAAAATCCTTCTCCAAATGGGGCGCACTTTTCCTTTGGGCTGCACTTCTTCACCTGTGAATTAATTAATTCATCCTTATGGCAGCCCATGCTTATATAGCCCTCATAATTATTTAATTAATAATTGTCCCTTCTATTCCTGGCAATTAATTAATTAAAAATCATGTTTTTCTCTTTAACTTATGTGTTAAAATAGCATGTTTAAGGACAGCCATCCAATTAATTAAATTAATCCAATTTAAACATCCACTCTTCACTCAACTGAAGCTTCACAGTGTGCCTTAACCTTAGCCACTGAAAATAGGAATTTATTTAATCATTTAATACTTCAAAAAGTATTAAATCCTTCATAAAAGGGGCGCACTTTTTCACAAGAGGGGGCTGCCTTTAAATAAATTAATTTATTTAATTTTAGACAATCTATTTCCAATTGATTTATTCCCCTTTGCTTTTGTTGACTTTTCCACAAGCTTGGGTGCCAAAATTGGGTGAATAAATATTAACAAATATTTATTTAATGCATTATTATTCACCTAAGGTGGGTCACACTTTTTAGCATAATAGAATTCTATTTTTAAAAACACATGGCAATGGGAATTTTTACCCTGCAAGGCAGCCCCAGAAATCCCATGATCCACTTAAGTGATTTGACTTTGACAATGGGATTATTTACCCTGCATGGCAAGATATAAAATCTCATGATTTCACTTAAGTCATTTTTCTTTTATTTCACCATGGGAATTTTTACCCTGTAAGGCAGGCAATAAATTCCCGCCTGCCTGCTGCCTCTAATTTTCCCATTGTCACTTAAGTGACTTTTCCATCATGGGAAAAAGTACCCTGCAAGGCAGGTACAATAAAATCCCACCTGCCTGCTGCTTCTATTTTTCCCATGATCCACTTAAATCCTTTGTTTTCCAAAAATGCGCCCAACCCCGCAGGGGCTTTTTAGTGCACGACTTCGCCTTTTCCCAGTGAACCGGACCTCCGATGGCGACTTCCTTGTGGCACAATGTGCGTATGTGATCTCCGAATACTCCAGGCCAAGAATCGGGCTAACCCGGCAAAGGAATTGATCTAGAGAAATTTCACAGAAAACGAAACGGGGAAAACACAAAAACACGAAAAATTGTCAAAAGTCACAAATAAAGCCCAAAACTTATTCTTAGTTAAAACCCTTCTAGTATATAGGAGTAATGATATGTTCGATCACAACACGGTTAAATCGGAGCGCAAATTGCCTCAAACGGGGCTCAAAATAATTAAATACAAATTTCCTGCAGACAAATCCCGATGACAGAATATAACAATTTTGGGCATCTGGGTATTTGGCGAAAATGGCTAATATGGCTCTTTGGGAATATCTTGACACAATACAAGAACTTTCAGGCAATAAAAACACAAAACGACCCATTATTTTAAAAGTACGAAATTTTTTCGGATAGGGTAGTCACAGATTTCAGGATGAAATCTGGGGACACCAAAGCTTTAAATGAATTCCCGCATGCAAGCTATGAAAAGGGAAACTAACTGGTCCAATCTTATCCTAGAGAAAATGACATCCCTTTGCATGTTTGACTTTGATTTATAACTGAAATAATGGAACAGCAAGAGACAATTCATGTCTACCAGCTAGTATCCAAGTAATTGACTTCTTCAATGATTCTTTTGGGAATCGCTTAAGCTTTATAGTCTTAATTGGTGCTCAATTACTTTGGGGACTTTAAAAGAATGTGGAAAAGAAAGTTAAGCAATTCACAAAGCTCTTGTGGAGGCATTGTTCTTCTGAGATGTCCTAGCAGTTATAGTTGAATCAGATTGCCAAGGATTATCATCAACCTTATGATCGGGAAGCTCAAGCAGAACATATCCAATAATTTGCTTAGTCGCCAGGATACAGCCTTTGACTTGTCTTAAAGTTTTTGCTCATCCTTGAAGCTTTTAGCATCTTATATCAGTACATGCACCCTGAGATCTGCCGTAAATAAGGTGGACAAAACTGCATTTTTAATTTTTAATTGGATCATAATAATCTTTTAAACTTCTGTCCTTCACCTCTGACGTGGTCTGCAAGAAGCGGGTAAACAATTGAACAAATCCTTCACTTGCAATAATTGATGGAGCTACATTTGCATAGGTTCTCTTTCTTCTTGAAAGAATTTTCCATGCAAGGATACTATCTTGGAGTATGGGTATCATGGCTTGGCATTGTATTTTGGATGAATTTATTTGCCGGAAGCCTTTGGTTTTGATCTGGATCTTAAAAAAAATCGGTGATAGGTTCATGGGCCATGTCTGTATCATTGAACTTAGCAAATCCTAGAAGCTATTCATTGATTTTGCTGATCTTTCTCTGATTCATCATGGCAGCAAAATGGCTGAAGAAAATCAGATTTGGTCTGAAGCTATATTTTCTTTTAATTATGGAAGGGAATGTCTTGCAATTGGCTTCCGGTTCTTCATGATCTGGAAACTTTCAATTCACTGGAATTTAGAAACATACATTCAATGGGCAGATTGACATGGATTTGAGCACCTGTGAAGAGAGTTCCAAAGCTATTTAACAAGTAGATAAAGATAAGGAGTGATCTCCTTGATGGCACAAATACTTGTTTTAGATTTGATATAAAGTCTGCCTCCTAATTTGCTAGGGTTGTGTCTCATGGGCATGTTAAAGCAATGATCATATGTATTATTTAATTCACTCGGGCACATATACTTCTGCTATTTTTGTGAGTTGTACTTCTGCTCATTATATAATTAAATCCAGTTGTGTGTTAGCACATGTTTCTCCTTAATTTATGAAGTATATTGGCTGGAATAAGTTCTACATGATTGGTTAAAATATTTGGAATCATTCTCAATCATTTTTAGCTTGGCATTGCCATAAGAGAGTTGTTTAACCACAAGTGTTGTTAGGCATTTCTCACTGCCACGGTGAGAGGGTGTAGTGTTTACTATTTTGCTAACATGGTCTCCAAGTACCACCATCCCAATTTTGCAGGAGAATGTATCAAATATGCTACATGCAAATGGTAAAATTGAACGTTGCAGCAAATTGTAAATAAAATTCAGCAACTTATGCTAGCTCAATGATAGTTCTCAAAAATACCTTGAAACACACCCTGTAAGTTGACCATATATGATGAGGCTCTTTGGAATCCAATACAATTTAACATGATGTGTGAAAGTGATTTCAAGTATTGTAGCTGTTGCACCTTTCCTATGTTACTAATGTCCAAGATTTTTGAGTTGGAAATGCTGATGCTATAGGGTTTTCGTCCATGATATGGGGCTGTGCATATCTTCCATGGATAGACGAGAGATAAACAAGGTTTGGAGACATTTTTTCCACTTAATATGGTGTGTAAAAGGATTCACTTATTAAGATCAAGCAAAGCCAACATCCCAATATCTTTGACTTTTCTTTGGAAGAAATTTGGAGATGTACATGGCTATTACACCCACTCATCTGCACTCCTATGGTCTGATCCAAACCAAATTGTGAAGAAAACTCAGTGGGGAATCTTGGAGGCAACAATTGGAACCCAAAATCAGCAAGATAACATGGGTCGTTTTGTATTTTTATTGCTTGAAAGGTTTTGTATTGAATCAAGAGCCAAGAGGTGAGCATAAGTATTGGCATGCATTGTTTACATCTTATGTTGGAATTCAAGAAGAGGGAAATACTTTCAAGGTAGAGTGGATGGAGTTCCAAAGCATGGCTAGCTGGAAAACATATACGCCACGAAGAAGGAAGAGGCATATTTTCAAAGCACTCAATGCATAGAGACAAGCAAGGGTCTACTTTTAGGTGAGGCTCTCTATGGTGATAATTTTTGGTTAGTTCCAGGCATACATGGTATTACTTCCTTGTGGGGGACACTTGAAGAATTTTGTGCAAAATGGAGCTTTCTTATTGAAAGCCATCTTCTACATGGCTGTCCTTAAAAATGCCATGATTTTTAATTAATTAATTAAAATTGGGCAACTATTAATTATAGAATTGTAAGAAGCCATATGAGTGAATTATTTGATTCACAGGTAAAGTGCAGCCAAGTGGAAAAGCGGTAAGAGTCTTGAACTAAGGGCCAATATGTCTGCTGATTTCAATTGTAGACCTGTTCTTAATTTTTCAGCTTATGTAAGACAATTTTCAGTCCCTAAATTACTCATGAATTTTCCTTTCTCCATAAGATTTAGTTTGGTAGTGTTGGCTAGATTTTCTGCATAGCACAAAACCTAGGTAGTGCCATTTATCCAGAGCGGGAGATAAATCTCCCTCATTTATCAAGTTCATGAGGCTCCCGTGCGTGATGCTTTCAGATTTTCAATTAAAGTATGCTAATAGTGCGAAATGGTGGTGACTTCTATTAAAATGCTAGTAGATGGGAGAAGTTCATTGAAATGAATAGCCGGTACATGAAGAACTTTAGATCTACTTCAAAGTTCCCGATGAACTCATCCACTGAGTAATTCCGCAACAAGTAAGCAGCTGTTTAAAGAAAGGAAAAGTTATAGAAGAAGCTAATTGGTCATAAATATATAAAAGAAACGGGAAAGATGTGCATCCCAATCAGTAGATGGCAGAGCTGATTGCATACACAGAAGAATCCAATGGATATAAACACAGAATTCTAAAACAAAGGCAGCTCTAGGTCTAGATCTAAAATAATACAAAGTTTATTAAAAGATTTAAAGATTAAAAGCAGTCTACGGGAAACACAGTACACAAATGTTTGTCACAAAGTTCTTCGGAAAACTGCTCCCAGGAGTTTGTAGAAGATTTCTGGATCCTTTGCTCCAAGTAGACTTTCTCTTAAAGAAGGGTTTAGCAAAAAGTCTAGAACACAAGATTGTTGCTTACAAATTCTGACATCATTAACCCGGAGGTTCTTCTCCTACTTATAGAATGTAGGAGGAGAAAGTACAAATGGGAAGTCTGAAACTGAACTAGAACATCAAACAACAAGTAAAGGATGACATCTACGACCATGACTTTAACTCCGGTTTCTCCAGTACCCAGTACTTCACCAACTATTGCAAGTGAGCACATATGCTTCCACTTAACTGAATAGAATTCATCTTCTCACTTCAGCCACTTCTTTAAGTAGTGGTTGCAAAACCAATAACGTTAAAGTTTTACAATTTCATTCGCGGAACATAGAAAATAGAAGAAGAAGTCATGCCAGCTGTAACATTTATGTCTTCTATATAACACCGTGGCACTTTCTGATGGAGAGGAGGCAGAGCGGGAGATGGTAGTGCACTCAGCGACTTCTCATTCTCCGAGAAGTAACTTCTCGGAATGGTTGGCTTCGTAGTTGGTTCCAGAAGCGAGAATGGAGATGAACTTAGAGGAGCACAACTTGCAGCTACTCCAGAATCTGGATGGAAGAGACAGAAGGCCTAAAGTTGCTAAGGTAACTTCAAGGTTAATCATCGAGGATTCGGGAGAGAAGTTTGCTAAGATGTCAATTCCGGCAAAAGGAAATAAGGAGGATGAGCTCATGGCAGAAGATGTGACGGTAACCAAAGTACCCCTCGGTCAAGCCACCACTGAAGGATTGAAGCAGGACACGCAGACATTGATAGATGCTCTATTCCTTAGGCTTGACAGTGAAAAGGAGGAGAAAGAAGAATTTCAGAAGCAAGTATCTCAGTTGTGTGAGATCATAGCCAAGGTTGCTAAGCCTTCCATTCAGCCCATTTCAGAGTAGGTGAGTGATCATCTTATGTAGGAAATGGAGGATGCAAGCAATCAAGTAAAAGCTATTGACGAATGGAAGGATTTGATTATTCGTCAAGCTTTTGTACAACTTGGAGAAGTGTCAGCCCACCTAAAGGTTATGAATGATGCGGCAAATCAGCTGCAGCAACTGGTGACGAGCATAGAAGGACATGAACACAGTTGTTGAGAGTAACCTGAGTACTTTGGCCGAGATCAACAAGCTGCCAGGAGATGTATTGGTTGCAGAGCAAATTGTACCGGATGGATCAGTTGAGAAGGGGAAGCAGCTAGAGTTTGCAGTATCTTTCCGTTTGGAAATCTGCAGAGTTTTGCTGAAAAGGATGCAGGCACTTGAGAGTAGGACATCATCCTTACCAGACAGTATCATTTCTTTCACTGAGGAGAAGATGTGGACGGAGATGTTACTTCATACATGCGGATCGTCTCAACTAAGGTGCCTAATTCCCTGGAAGGGTCTCTTCTGATGGTACAAAAGAGAATTGATAAAGCTACCAAGCCTTTCACGATGAATTCTATCAGTAGACTGGTGGCGCTGCAGGCAGACATTGCGAGGTTTTGGGCCGAGCTTGGAAGATGTGGAAGCGTGCATCAAAGTGTTGAATGAAGGGTTGCTGCAGTTTAGGACAGAGAAAGAAGCAGTGGCTAAAACAGATGGAAGGATGTTGAATTACATGTTCGACAAGTATATCTGATATCAGAACAAGAAAAAGACATAAACATTACAGCTGGCATGACTTCTTCTATTTTTTCTTCTTCTATTTTCTATGTTCCCGGATGAAATTGTAAAACTTCTAAAGTTATTGGTTTTTACAATCATTACTTAAAGTCATGTGGAACCATTCTATTAGTTAAGTGATACATGTGTCGCTTAAGGAGAAAATAGTGGAGGGTGATTGTCAAATGTCATATTTACTTGTTGTTTGTGTTTCAGTTCAGTTTGAGTTTTCCATTTGTACTTTTCCCTCCTACATTCTATAAGTAGGAGAAGAACCTCTGGGTTAATGAGAA
Organism: Taxus chinensis; assembly: GCA_019776745.2. Lineage (NCBI taxonomy): Eukaryota > Viridiplantae > Streptophyta > Pinopsida > Cupressales > Taxaceae > Taxus > Taxus chinensis. The sequence continues at coordinate 23,285,621 of CM034156.1, forward strand.
TCAAAATTTGTAAGCAGCGATCTTGTGTTCTAGACTTTGTGCTGAACCCTTGAGAGCAACTTGGAGCAAAGGAATACAAAGGAGCAGGTTTCCGGAGAACTTTGTGTCACGGTGTACTGTGTTTCTTGCTTTTAATCTTAGATATCTTAATAGACTTTGTGTTATTTTAGATCTGGATCTAGAGCTGCCTTTGTTTTATAATTCTGTGTGTTCATATCTATTAAATTTCTTCTATGTGCATGCAATTAGCTCTATTATCTACTAATTGAGATGCACATCTTCCCCATTTCTTCTCTGTATTTCCTTTACTTCTTTCTTCTGTAACTTTCCTTTCTTGAACAGCTGCTTACTTGCTGCAGAACTTCTTAGTTATGGTTCATGAACTAAGTGGTTAAAGTAAAACCCCTGATAGATAATAACACATTTTAATTGACAAATCTGACACGGGAGCCTCACCGGTTAAATGAGGGAGATTTATCTCATGATTGCCTGGGTTTGATGCTATGCAGAAAATCTAGCCAACAGGTAGTCTCATTACTTTCATGGGTGAAAATCTAGGGACACCAGTCGGCTCCCGTCTGTGGACATCTTTACCTTTGTCAAAAATGACAAGGGTAAAGATGAGTTGAACCAGCATCTCTGGTTTCGCATCTTGTCCTTTGGGCTCGGGGTTAGGCAAACATGGGTACGACACAACATAGAAAAACAAAGAAAAACAAACAAAGTTTTATTACTATATACATATCAGGTTTTACCCTGCTCTTTTTATGTCCGGAACAACTTCAAGTGTTGCCCCATTGAAAGGCAATGACAATTCAACTCCATCCTTGATGAGCAAGAATGAAGCTGGAGGGGGGATCAGCTCCGGCGATCTTTTTAATCACAAAAGGCCCTTTCTTATAGTGAATCAAATTTTCCGTGCATGCCTTTTGTTTCTCTTCTTTTGTCCCATAAAGGACCTAGTCATTGATCTCAAACTTTTTTTCCCTGGCCTTTTTGTTGAAGATCACCTTCACCTTCTTTTGATGCTTTGACAATTTGTCTGCTACTTGAACCTGTACTTCTCGCAATTCAGTCAGATACATTATCCTCTTTTCGATAGCATCCATGAATGTGGAATCCTCCAGGGCTCTAGAAAGTTGTAAGGCAGGCAATTCCAAGGTAAGAAAGGCAGCTTTGTGTCTCTTCCATAATAACAGCTAAAAAGGGGAACATGCCTATAGCCTTCTTTGGTGTAATCCTATCTGCCCATAGTGCATCAAACAACTTCTTGTGCCAAGTTCTTTGATTTTCAGTTACTAACTTCCGCACGATAGTCACCAGATTTTTATTACTTGATTCAGCTTGGCCATTCCCTTGTGGATAGTAATTGGAGGAATGTACTAGTTAGATCCCATGAGTATAGCAAAAAATCAACCAGCTCCTCGGAAGACAAATCGTGGCCGCCAACTACATATTGCATGCCATTGGGCCTGCAAACTGGACGATTGAAGTTTCCACCATTCAATCTTACATGCAGACCTGTGGAATCATACATACATTTGAAAACTCTAGTTGTGCATCGAGTTCCTATTTGCCCATATTGCATTAGATTTACTACCCAGCTTGCATTGAATTACCTCCATTTTGATCTTGCCTCGACTCGCCCTGGTGTTCATTCATCCTATCCTGCACTACACTCAGAGGTTGACTGTTATTGCATTGCTGTTCAATGCATACTGTGCACCCTTCTCTACTCCACGGCCAAAGACTAGAATCAGTTATACATTGGAATGCGTTGATAGTTGTCAGGTACACATTGCATGCATTGCGTGCTATCTGGCCACGTTTGCCCTCCACGTGTGGCATTGGTTACTCCACCACCACCAGTTAGTCAGCTTTAAGTGTTTGATTCCTCATTTCCTCCCCGTATAGTCTATTTTAGTTTGTCTTTCTAGTTATTCAAGCCTCCTTAAGTTTGTGTCATTTGTCCACACCAATATGGACTTTTGTTATTAGACCGTCAGGGAGTCAAGTTTAGGTATTATGTGTTTAGCTTATTTAAGTTTTGTAAGTGTGATGTTTAAATATATCAGTAGATTGTCATTTCTAAATAACTTCTTGTTGTATTAGTCAAATTTAGAGTGATTCTCAAGTGGTCAATGGTCAATATGGGTCTATTGATATAGAGTTAGTCTATACAGTCTATATAGAGTTTCTCAAGAGTCCAGTCTAGATTCTTGAACATATCCAGTTTGAGTTTTGTATGTCGTTAATAGTCAGTAATATGTCATATTAATTATAGTTTGGTCTAGTGTCAAATTTAATTTCGTGTCATTTAAACCATTTGTTACTCAGGTGCATGATCGATGAGTGGAGTACGGCACCCTTTGATTATGTCTTCCCATCACTCTATTTTTATTGCACATCAGGTTGGAGTGGCTCTACAAACAACTCTTGAATCTATTGGATTCAATACATCAAGCAAATTGGTTGGACTACATCATTTTTTATGTAGCCAACGCTTGGCGATTTTAATAGCTTCCAGGACTGTCAAAAAGATTTAGAAGCAAGATATGAGGTAGATGAGGAAGTTTAAACCTCGCAAACATCAATGATTAATTGCGCGATCCAATATATAGAGGCGCTTGAAAAGAAATAATCCAATTGTGAAGACTTAAGCTACACTGGAGGACAGAGGCACAAGAGGTTGGAGGTCGAACAACGACCTCTTCAATCAATCGCCAATGATAGGGCTGCATGATGCTGTGAGTGGCATTTTTCAGTGTGTGTTTTGCTATTCTTGCAAATGACAAGGGATTACAATTCAGGGCATCCTGCTTTCACATTGTAGGAGTGTGACTTCAAGTCAATGTTCTTCTAATGTGTGAATAAACGGAAATTTCACATTGTTAGGGGAATATAACACCAATATTCCATCTTACCATTTGTGCCACCAAATCGGCTAAAGCCAAGGGTAACTTCTAGTGGTAGTGGTAGTTTTCTATGTTGTTCGAGATATGAATAGTGGCAACATATTGACAACAATGGCTATGATTGAGAACATTTTGTTTCTTATGTGATGATAATGGTAAAACTGTTCTTGTGTGAGCATCATTTACTTTAGCTCAACCCCTTGATGGAAAAACATACCATGAAACACAGCTAAAACTAGTGATGCAAATCATTTTGAATAAGGTTTGTGGAAATCTAAAAATCAACACGATCTGAAGTGTACATGCTGGAAATCAAATTCATGTCTAGGAAATTGTGGTAAACCTGTGGAAATACCATTATGAAGTATGATTTAGAAGTTCCCTTTCTTTCCAACTCAAGATCATCCAGCCTTTACGAAAATATAGCCAATAGAGGTGGGCATAGTGCTGTTGAATTTGTGAAATTTTTGCTACCATGTTTCAAACACTTAAGGTAGAGAATCGTCCACCCTAGGAAATATATAGTATAAGTGCTCACAAATTGGGAAAAAATTGTCGAATCATACTTCCTTGAGTAAGTTGTTTTGGGTGATGACTTGGGTTGTTTGTTGTTGAAACAAGCCAAATGAATAGTAGAGTAGTTTCTTCCTTCATAGGAAAGGCTCTTCTATATATGTGGGAGTTTTGTCCCCAAGTGTATGATTAAAGTATGAAACAAACTCTCTTACCAAGTATAGATTAATATGCCATACTAGCTGCAAATAAACTCTCTCTTCTCCTTTTATAACTTTAGAGCCAAAACATAATTAGGCAAAGTAAACCTGTAGATAACAAAAGAACACTAAAGAAAACATTGTATTAGTAGATAAAATATATTATTAAGTGCTCAAGGGTCTTCTCCTTCATTTCTTTTTCTTTGCCATGGAGAAGGGATGGCAAGAAGACCAATTTCCAGGGCTTAAGTGGGAAAATGGGACATTACATTTTTGATTCCCTAAAAGTATGATTTCAGTTCACTGCTAGGGTTTGATCACTGCGGTTCCAAAAATCAGACTTCGTGCATTTGGGTTTGAATCCAAACCCTTATTTTTAGATTCAGTTTTAGAAAGGAACATTATAAGGAAGTTCAGTTTATATTTTTCAATTCCTAAGAACATATAAATGACTTGCCTAACAATGGAAATCAATGAGATGGTTCACAAGATCTATCAGACCATTGTTAGAAATGAAATGAAATTATATTAATGTCCAGAAATGACCAAAAGTAGGTCAATCGGACTTGTGAACACATCCAATTACGATAGAAAGTGCTAGGGTAAAATGACTGTAGGATCAAAGACTAACTAAACAAAAAGAACAAAATGACTAAAAAATAAATGAGAGGTGAACCCAAAGCACTAAAGCCCCAACCCAAGTGGTTAAGGTACCAATACAAATAACCATGTGGGGGGTGCAAGAACCCCTAGAATACAATGTTAAGATCTAAAACCTACAACAAAACCATGTCCCAAGCTTCTTTGATGAAGTTGAAAAGAAAATGAAAGAGGAATGAAGGGATTCGGGAAAGTACAAAAGAGATCTTACATGAACCCTATCGAGGTTTTGATGAAAGAAAGGAGTCGGTTTCTGACAGAATCATATGCACTCAAAAATCCGCTATGTACCTGAAGTGAAAACCATATACACTTTACTTTTACATGAATGTCAATAGAAACTAAACCATTACAGTGAAAACCATATAACTTTCACTTTTACATGAATGCCACTAGAAACTACATGACAGTTCTGCCGAAAATGCATGGTATTACAAATATAAAAAACATTTAAGCTGTAAATTCAAACAGAAATACCTTCTTTCATGTTAGACCTTTAGTTACCTGGATCTCTTCTTTGAAATCTCCGCCCACCCGCTCAGGGTTCAATCTGTTCATACAATAGTCAAATTAAACATTTAAACAGTAATTCAAGGTGTTACACATCATGCAAAGCATTAGTTTGCTCAGTTGATAATCACTAAACACGTCATTTATATTATAAACTCTAACCAAGAATAAACAATATCTTCAAAGATAGTCATATCCTTCCAAAGACGTGAATAAGAGGCAAGCTTCAAACTAAAATACAGTCCACAAAGTTGAATTCCATTGTGATCTCCACAGGTTAGTTTTACAAAGGTTCACCACAAGCTGGAGAAGCTCGCAAGGGCATCAGATTATCTTTATAGACCATCGACAGAGCAAGCAAGGAAGGAAATGTCATGAGCAAACACCAGTTTAGGAAGCAGAGCATGATGTAATATGCAACCACCGTGTGAGCAAGAAGGGCAACATCATTAGTGAATAGTACGGCAATCAGAACACGATGTAATATACAACCGTAGTCACAAAATAACTGATCAGGTTTCCCTTGCTTGAATCTTTATAAATAGCAAGTTGATTTGCGAAACTTATCCAAACTTGTTTTATCCTGGATACAGTAATGGCCTGCTTATATCGAAGTTAACGCTGATAAATATAAAATCAAAAACACTCAGGAAACAGATAACTAGTTACAATGTAGATACTTGCAGCAAATAGGTCGACATTTGCACCTAGAAATTAGAAGGAAAATTCTATAAAAGTCTATAGATGATGAAAACGAGCCAATATGATCTCTATATTAATATGGAGGATAGAAATATTACCCAGTAGGCACTAACATCAAATCAGTTCTCAGGTCCTTCCATCGTATCTGGAAGGGTAAACAAGTAAACTATTAACAATGGTATATTTGCACACAACGAACAACTAAAAGAGAACAAACTGCATTCAATGTTAAAAATATGGATGAACTAAAGAAAGTTAACCACATCCTATTTACTTTTAGTTTAAAGGTAAGAAAATTCATCTCTAAAACTAGAAAAACCAGTCAAGCAAAGGAAAATCCAGAAGTGTAATAAAAATCCCATACTTGTTCTGTACCCCTGAAAGCAATGACCAACCTTTGTTGTGATGTATCCCGCCAGACTGCTACCTGCAACCAGTTGAGAGTAACAAAAGGAACCACAGTCATGAATATCCAGGACTCCAGGTGAGAATCAAGATTAATTGCATGATAAGAGTTTAGTCAGGTTACTAGGTTCAAAGCTCCTTGCCTGTGTATCAGTTCTTCGATTGTCAAGGAAACATATTTTCTCAAATTCTGATTTTATAAAACTTGCTCGCCCAAGTGCAGTGGCTAGCATAGCCCAAGCCTCCATGGCACTTTCTCCTGTTGCAAACATTCTCCTCATTTCCTCTAGTCTTCCGTTTGTTAAAGGTGCGGCATCTGAATCCAGTACATTCTTGCTTGAACTTGGTAGTTCTGGCAATCTTTCTATTCCTATGGGAGAATTATCTTTACCCTCTGCCCTGTTACCATCTCCTATATGGCCTGTTAAAGATGCAGTAAGCATCATCAGTGAACCAAGAATGCTCTCTGTTTGTCCCAAGACATCATAAGATGCCTGCTTAACATCCATGAGTTCTGATTGTGAATCATGAGATTCAGGCAAGGTAATAGGATAATCATCATTTATTGTTTGTTTTGGAGTAGCCAGTCCACTTTCCACATACTGTTCTTCTGCTCGGGTTTGTGATTGCAAACCAAGATTCTTAATCATTTCATTTCCACTCCACCTAACATTCTCAAGAGCATGAAAACCAATTTTTTTTATTCCAACCCTTTCAATGGTTTGATTAATATCATCTGACAAATTTTTCCAAAAATCGAAGTCTGAGCTTATATCACTATCTATCGGTTCAATTGTTTCTTTAAAATTATCACTATTTTTTTCTTCGACAGATTCATTTTGTGGCAATCCTGCATCTCCAACTGATTCCGAGGAATTTATTTTCCCTTCTATTTCACATAAATTATTTACCTCATTCTTTCCATTTAAAATTAGTTCGGTTGACATACTTTCAGAAGACTGTTTGTTCTGTAAATTCCCCTCTAAATTTTGATTCTTTTCAAATTTTCCAGTGTCAAGAAGTGGTTGTAATTGTCCAAAAGCAGACAGTACAAAATCACGAGCTTTAACACTTTCAGTGCCAAAAACTGTTTTCAGAGCAGATTCTAAGCCTTTCGCCAAAAGAATATCTGAGAGAAAAGGTATTCTCCATTCACTCTTCTCTGCATTTATTTCTTCAAAACTTTTATAGTTGATCTGCAATAACTTGAAGGGTTTGGTAAACCATCCAAACCAGAAGGGAAAAAAATTGAAAGCAAGGACAGAGCTACAACTGAAACCAACAAACAAATTTTGTGGATAGAACAGAGTTCCTTTATATGTTAAATAACTAACTGTTGAAAACAGCCTAACGATGAGGAAAACAAGATACCCTGTGTCAAATTAAATATGATACCAATATGAAATTTTGATAAACATTTGAAGAAACATTCTCTTACTGAAAATTGAAACAATCCTTCCATTGAAATGCCACCACAAAAGAAAATGACACCACAAAAGAGTTTCTTCGTCAAAGGAAACATATTGGATAATTAAATTGAAAGCCAAGCAAAATCTTGATAGCTATTTGGACAAAATCAAGAGATTATATTTTTTTATCAATTTCTGGGAAAAACAATTTTCTAATCATCAGGGTTATTGCAAATGTCAAGTACTTTAATCTTCCTGGATATCACAGTGGCTTTTTATGTAGAAGAATTCGAGATAAGAAAGCAGGAAGATAGATGGAGAAAGTGAACTCTGTCCACTAATTGTTCTGTTTCGAGAGCTGTTTCCTTTAGATATAGCACAAAAAAAAAAGAGAAAGAACCTTACTTTATTTTCTGCCCCTGAAAATATTTAATTCTACAATTAACTTCAGAATTCACCTACATTCAACTTTAAAAAACAGTATGGATTCTTTTCCTAACATACAGAAATTACATAAGCATCAGATTCAAACCTCTAAATAGATCAAACCCCCACCACCTATTCCTTCCAGTTCCAACTGAATCTCATGTTTGTTTCCTGGACAAAAAGAATAGAGCATCATGGCATTGTTTGACATAATAAACTCAAGGTCTTCTAAAACACTTCCATATGGAAAAAGAGTAACACATTTATCCACTTAGGAAATTGATCCCATTTACCAAGTCTTCTGAGTGTATGAGTTGAGCTATGCAAGCTTTTTTAATAATAAATTCACTAAGACACAAAATGGCTGACAGGATAAAATGAATGCCAAATTGGTATTACATTATTTATTGAATAAAATTTTGAAACATTCCACACAACAGGAAACAGCACTGACAGCATGATTACCAACAATTATACTGGGAAATAGGAATAGTGTTTAGAACGGGCATTCTTTTATAGACAACAGTGCATTGTTGAAATACTGAAAACATCATAGAAGAGTTTAAGGAAAGTAAATAATCATATTCCTTCTAAAGCTCCCTCTACTTCTATTTTCCTTCAACATAGGACATGATGATCTTCGCCATCCAAAATCTTGTTTATTGTTCAAGAGCTTATAGCTTTTGCCCTTCAAGGCGGTGTTGTGCACTGTGCTTTGCTGCTTTCTGGAAGACTACCTTATCTTTTTCAAGTTTATCAGTTTCAACTTTCAATTATTCTCCGATTCACTTTCCATGCAATATTCTTTGGCTCCACAAGTTTCACCAGTGCAGTTGCAGACCATGGAAATGGAGGCCTGGGAAATGGACAGTAAACAGGAGAAGGTTGACGCCAGAGGGAAAGACCCTGGATTCAGATGAACTCACTATCCATGTTTCACTAGACACTGGCCAACTAAAATAAATGAAGAAACAGAAAAATAGAGCTAAAACGCTTGGCATTTTCTAGTGTGAGATGGAGCTTTTCTTCAAGGAACTTTTTTTAATATTGACTTCAACCTTTTTGGTTTTGTTGGCTAGATTTTCTGCACAGCTGAAAACCTAGGCAATCATGAGATAAATCTCCCTCATTTACCGGTGAGGCTCCCGTGTAATATTTTTTCAGTTATATATCCTAATATCTATCTGTTGGTATTACTTTAACTATTTAGCTCATGAACCATAGCTAGACAGTTCTGCAGCAAGTAAGCAGCTGTAAAAGAAAGGAAAAATCTGCGGAAGGAAAAAATAATGGGAAACGGGAGAAAGTAGAGAGGATGTGCAACCCAATCAATAGTTTACAGAGTTGATTGCATGCACATGGATTAAAACAAATAGATCATTAAACATAGAAATCAAAGCAAATGAAAGTTTCAGATCTAGATCTATAATAACACAAAGTTTATGAATAGATCTCGAAAGAAATAAGAAGCAAAATGCACCGTTGACACAAAGTTCTCCGGAAATCTCTTCTATATTCCTCTGCTTGTAGAAATCAGGTGTTTCAGCTCAAATTCTAGAACACAAGAATGCTGATTACAAATTCTGATTTTTTAACCCGTAGGTTCTTCCTCTATTTATAGTGTATCAAGGGCAATTACAAATAGGAAGCTTTAAATGAATTCCCGCATGCGGAAGCTATGAAAAGGGAAACAACTGGCAATCTTCTTCCTAGAATTCCTCTTTGCATGACATGCATTTTTAACTGAAAAATAGAACATTTTATTTTGCATGTCTGCCACCTATCTCCAAGTAATTGACTTCTTCAAGTAACGGCTTTTAAACCAATCACTTAAGTTTTATAATTTAATTGATTGCTCAATTACTTTGTCGGAGAAAATAAGAGAAAGAAGAAGAAAGAGGAAAATAAATTAGAAGAAAGTTGCAACACTTCCAGTCTTGTTCTTTTTCCAGATTCTGCATGTGGTTGACTCTTTTGTCTTTGATTCTCACCAAGCTAGATCTAGAAGCAGGTGACTGTGATTTGCTTGCGAGAATTGCCTTTGACCTGTCTTCCCTTCTATCCTTGAAGCTTTTGCAATTCTTCTTCAGAACATGCAAAGTAAATTCAATGAAGGCTTCAACTGGAAGATTGGGAGCACATGCACAAGATCTTGGAAGGAATTTCCCATGCACTGACTTCTACACGGGCTGTGTCAGAAACAAGAGGATGAATTTTTGCTGGAACCCTTTGCAATTATGACATCTGAATCTGTCAATTAAATCGGTGATAGGTTTAGGGCCAATGTCTGTATCATTGACTTCAGCAAATCTAGAAGCTATGCATGATTCTGCTGATTATTTTCTTTCATCATGCTTCATCATGGCTGGAACAATCTTTGTTTGAGCTCTTTTTCTTTTAATTCTGCCGGAATCCCTTGCAATTGGATCAATTTGTGCAGATCTGACAACTTCTTCAGATTCAGAAGATATATTCAATGTACCTGACATTGATTTGAGCACCTGTGATGGATACTTGCAATTTTATTCAAACAAAGATGGAGTCCATGGCACAAATACTTGATTTTTATCACCAAAATCTGCATATAAAGTCTTCTGCCCTAAAATTTGAGATTTTGCTTGCATGCAAAGCAAGCAAAAATATTGTTTAAATCACTAGAGCACTTATACCAACATGCAGATGCTTAGATTGTACAAAATTAGGCTATTCCAACACTAGGCGCCAAAATTAGAAGCTTCCTGGCAGTGGAAAATAAAATTTAATGCAAAATCCTCCTTCCTTTGGTGCCAAAACCTGTCCGGGCTGCAATCCTTTGCAAAAAGAATTAATTATTTCTTTATTATGGTAGCCCATGCTTATATAACCCTCGACATTCTATTTTTAATAATAGTCCATCATATTTCTGGCAATTTAATTAATAAACAATCATGTTTATTCACCCAAATTGGGTGCCCAATTATGCATGTTGCTGGTTACTTTTAAATAAATTTATTTTATTTATTTTTAGCATGCATCCTTGACTTCTCCTTAGCTCTTCCACTTGCATTGACTTTCCATCTATTTATGGCGCCAAATTGGGTGAATAAACCATTAATAAATATTATTAAATGCATTGTATTCAACCAAGGTGGGTCGCACTTTTTGGCAAGAGGAATTGCTAAAAATAAGAAGTCAGCTTGATGGGAATTTCCACCTTGCACTACAGTTCCAAAAATCCTCTCTTCCGATTAAGTGATTTGACTTTCATCATGGGAATTTTTACCCTACAAGGCAGGTAAAAAATTTCCACCTGTGTGCCACCTCTAATATTCCCATTGCAGCTTAAGTGACTTTCACTTCATGAGAGAAAGTACCCTACAAGGCAAATAATAAATTCCCACCTGTCTGCAGCTACCAAAAATCCTATTGCAGCTTACACTCATTAATTCTAGAAAATGCGACTTTCCTGGGAGAGGCTTTTTCTGCATGACTTCATCTTTTTTGGTCAGAAGTTTGCATTTTGAGGCTGATTCCTTCTGGTGCTGTGTCGGTAGATGATCTCCAAATGCTTCAGGAAATTAAATAGACTATACTAGCGAAGGAATTTACCTAGGGGAATTTCATAGAGAAACAAACAGAGAAAATCGGAGAAAAATGCAAAAGAAATAAATAAAAGCGAAAAATATTGCCAAAAGTTGCAGACAATGCCCTGAATTCATTCCTGGTGAAAACCCTATTGAGATGAATGAATACTAGCTTGCAAAACTTCAACAAGATTCAACCAGAGCACAATGTACTTCAAACGGGGCATTATTTATTCAATAAATAATTAAATAAAAATTTCCCGCAGACAAAACTTGGCGGAGGGATAAAATGAGTTTGGGTATCTGGGTATTTGTCGAAATTGGCTCATATGATTCATTGAGAATATCCTAATATAATACAGACATCTTTTGACAATAAAACACAAAAAGACCTGTTATTTTAAAAAAGAACGAAATTTTTTCAAATGGGTAGTCCCAGATTTCAAGGTGAAATTTGGGGACACCAGGTTTAGCCCAGGATTTTTTCCTGAAAGTTAAAATCATAGATCAAAAAAATGCAATTTATCGGGCGATAATCGCGATAAATCGTTTTCCCCAAGCAAAACGATTTATCTTTCCATAAATCGCGATTTCTGTAATGGCGATAAATCGCGATTTTTGGCGCTGAAAAACCTGCACAAATCGTGGAAACTCGGCAAATAAATTGTGGAAAATCGCGAACTTAGGTATTAATGAAAAAAAAAACCCAAATTTGTCTCGTTTTTTCACTTGCGTGGCTCGGTTTTCCTCCTTTCTCTTGCATGGGTCGTTTCTCCATTTGCGACTGGATTCATGCTATTTCGTGACAGTATTTGTGCATTTCGTGACAGTGTCTATGCATTTCGTGACGGGATTTTTGCATTTCGTGACAACAATCGTGGATTTCGTGGTGGTTTTCTTCATTTCATAGCAGTGACAGCATTTCGTGGTAGTAATAGAGGTTTTGGTGGCAGTTTTTGTGCATTTCGTAGAGGTTTCTGAGCATTTTGTGGTGGTTCATGGCCCTAACCCTACAGGTAAGACTGTATTTTTTTTTTTAATATTTTAAATATTAACAATATAGAATTAAAAACGAATTTACATATTAATTCATAATATGTAAATGAGTTTACATTTAAATGAATAATATAGTTTACATTTAAATGCGTTTAATATAGTTTACAATTTACATTTAAATGAGTTTAATATAAATACTTATAGTTTACATTTAAAACATTTCTAGCTCATTCTAGTTTACATTTTATTACTCTAAAGCTTGTAAATCTAAGACAATTGTTTTTTTTTTTTTTTGTAGAATGGCATCGGAATCCGGTTCCGTTGCCCGTAATAAGCCTAACTCAAATGACCCAGGGTGGAAGCATTGTGAACGAGCAGAAAGCAATTCTGTTATATGCAATTATTGTGGCATGAAAATGAGTGGCGGTGTTTACCGCCTTAAGTTCCACATTGCTCGGATACCAGGGAATGAAGTGACAATGTGCAATCAAGCACCACCTGAGGCTCAACGAGAATTGTCTGCTTTCCTTGTGGCTTATGTAGAGAAAAAAGAAGAAAAGAAGAGGAAAGCTGATGCACTTGCAGCCCTTGCAAATAGGAGGGCAGCGAGGGAAGATTTTGACATTGAGGCATCTTCTATTGCCCAAACTCCACGAGGTCAGACATTGGGACGAGGCTCATCCACTGATAGTAGTTCAGCGATGTTTTTTGTTCCTCGAAGTAGTCCTGGTTCACAACCTTCACTCGAAGGTACCGCTTGGAATAAAGAAATGCACAACGAAGCAAGAATAGCTGCAGCAAACTTTTGGTACTACAACAACATTCCTTTCAATGTGGCAAAAAGTCCATATTGGGAGAATTTGGTCACTGCATTGACTGTTGTCGGGAAGGGGTTCAAAGCTCCTACTCCCCATGATTTGAGTGGCCCATTGTTGGAGGATTCTGTCGCACATACCAAAGCTCTTGTAGAAGAGCAAAAAAAGGTATGGCAAAAAAGAGGATGCACCATTTTGTCTGATGGGTGGACAGATGGGAAAAACCGCACATTGATTAACTTCCTAGTGGCATCAAGTGGGCAGTTGGTCTTCTTGAAATCAATTGATGCCTCCCACCAAGTGAAAACTGCAAGCACTTTGTGTGATATGTTAGATGAGGTGGTGAAGGAGGTGGGCGTGGAGAATGTCGTCCAAGTTGTGACAGACAATGCGGCGGCATATGTAGCAGCAGGGAGACTTCTTGAGGAGAGGCACCCTACACTGTTTTGGACCCCTTGTGCAGCCCATTGTTTGGATCTCTTATTGGAGGACATAGGAAAACTCTCATGGGTGAAAAATGTGGTTGAAGACGCAAGAAATATTACAAAGTTCATCTACAATCACACTTGGGTGCTAAACTTGATGAGAGAGCACACCAATGGAAATGAACTTGTGCGATCAGGGGTCACACGATTTGCCACAAACTTCATTACATTGCAAAGCATTGCAGCCTCATTAACATCCCTTAAGCAGATGTTTGTGAGCACGCGATGGATGGAGTCTCCCTATGCCAAGAAGATCGAAGGGGAAAGGGTCGTGAAGACCATTTTTGATGATGTGTTTGCAAAGCAAATGGAAGAAATCATGAAGGTAAACTAAACTTGAATATTTGTTTATTTATCATTTGTTTGTTATATATTTTTTTATTAATTTTGATTTTAAATTTATATGCTATTTTGTTTTAGGTGTCAGAGCCTTTGGTTCGAGTTTTACGGATGGTGGATGGGGAGAAAAACCCAATGGGTTATTTGTATGAGGCTATGGATGTGGCCAAGGAGGCCATAGCTAAATATTATGGGCACAATCAGCGAAAATATGAACCCATTTGGCGCATAATCGATCAGAGATGGAACAAGACACTCCATCGACATATACATGCAGCGGCGTACTACCTAAACCCAAAGTTTTTCTTTTCCCCATCATTTAAGGCTGATGAGGAGGTTATGGATGGCATTAATACATGCATAGAGAGGATGGTACCTGATGAAGATATTAGAGATGCAATTGTTGACGAGTTGCAGATTTACAAAACTGTTGAGGGGAGGCTCTTTTCTTCGGCTGTATGTGTGAAAAGAAGAAACACTTCTCAGCCAAGTAAAAACAAATTGAGTCATTTGTATTTAGTCTCTTTACACATAGAACTACATACTAGAAGTTTAGAATTCTTTTATTTATTCAAGCCTAGTTAACTTACAATTTTATAAATGTTTTATTTGCAGATTTGTGGTGGGAAGATTATGGTGCAAAAACACCAAATCTTCAAAAGCTAGCCATCTGCATTTTGTGTCAGCCATGCAGTGCTTCTGGATGCGAACGTAATTGGAGCATGTTTGAAGCTGTTCACACAAAGAAGCGCAACAAGTTGACAACACAACGCCTCAATGACCTTGTCTTCGTGCGATACAATCTTCGTCTTCGTGTGAGACAAGTGGAGGGGGCACAGAGTTATGATGCAATTGACTTGGCTGACATTGATCCATATGATGACTGGATTGTTGACCCTGATGATGCGGAGCCTATGTTTACTACAGAGGAGATAGCTGCTTTGGAGAGGGAGACTAAAGAAGCAATACCATCAGGGACATTAGAAGTTGGTGATGATCCAGATGATATGTTTGTAGAAGACAATGTTGGTGTTACAGAGGAGGAATGTTTACCTTCCACTTCCACGAGGCAGCCACAAGTGCAACAGACTTATTTTAGGCGTGCTTGATGAAATAGAATATTATTGATATTTGATAGTGATACTTCAAAAGTCACATGTGACATGACTCTATGAGCATTTTTGTTTGCATACTTTGTAGTTTGTACTGTCTTTTTTGGTCAAAACTTAATCAAAAATATGCATATGGGCCTATGGCATTCTATAGAGTCACTTCTCGCATCATTTAACATTGTTTTTACATTTAATTTAAGTTTATTTTATGAATTTAAATGTTTTTTTAAAGTAGCGATAAAGTTGCCGATTAATGCGGATAAATTGCCGATTCCCGATTTCCGAGTCAAAATTTGGCCTACCGATAAATCGCGATAAACGATTTTTTGAAACTGCACTCCCTTTAAAACTACCTTATGTGATCTAGAAGTTCATGCTGAGAAAGTGAAAATTTTCATTTTTCCTAGCTGGAACAATTAATAAATAAATTGTCCAACAACACTGTGGAAGTTTTTGAGAAAACTATAGATGAAGTTGGCGATATTTTCAATGTTGAAATCTCATACAAGCTTCAGTTATTTTATGAACATGAGGGTCCTTCTTTCTCGTCACTCATTTGAGTATATGATTAAAACTTGATTAGGTGAATTTTGACAATAAGTCTTAGTGTTGTAAATTAAATAGTCAATAGTGGCTTAGATGCTTGGTTTTGTTTTGCATAAGAACTCTAGTCCTTCCCACACTAATTGTCCTATGCTTGTCAACCAAGATTAACAATAATATTGGTAAGAGTCAAGACTGTTGATAATGCTGCTGAGCCAAATTTCTGCATATCCCATCACTTTAGGGTTGAGTGACAACCATCTTTTGTCTTCCAATCTTGAAAAATGCAATTCAATTCATTGTTGGTGGTTGTTTAAACAGTTAACGACAATTAGGTTGATCAAAATGCTACCTCTTATCTAATTTACAATCCTACTACAAAAAATACCAAAAATCCCACATGCAATCCTACCACACGAAGATCAACACTTCAAAGGGTGAAGAGCCAGGTAAAATAAATAATTGTAAATTACTCCAACTTCCAAATTAGTGTCATATGAAAAGGATATTAGTCTAAGATAGAGATGGACATTTCAAAAACATTGAACACAAGATTTGCAGGATTAGGCAGCCATACTCTGGAGATTAAGCAGACTTCAGAAAAGAAAATCTACGGAGTTGATTGTATCCCTTACAAAAAAAGGAACTAAACCTGAAGATAGACAGGAAACTAAAAGTAGAAAAATGATTTACTCCACAAACGACCCTGATAAACCTCATATGAGGAGAACAAGCACACCCCTTGACTGTAAAATTATTGTTCCCGTTAAAGAATTGTAAGGAATATATTGATTCTATGATGGAATATAGTTTATGACACTAGAAACTTGTGGCTCAAATCTGAGCTTTGTGTGGAAAAATAATTTTTCCTAAAGCTCTTCATTATGCCTTAATCTCAAGAAAAAGGGTGAGTTAGCTGTTTTTTTCGCTTCTAAATGGCATGATAATGTAGTAAATATTAGAATATGTAATGTCCCCTTTTTCGAATTAATTTGTTTGAAGACTTCTTGCCCATTCCACTTCCCGTGGGAAAGAAGTAGGTGAACAAGGGAAGTATTTGATTTATGTTGTCTTTATTTACATTTTTATTTAGTGTTTTCCTTTATGAAGCAGATTGGCTGGGTTGGAGGAACTCAAAGGAAAATTAAAAGATAAATCAAGCTTCTTATTGAGGTCGGTCATGGGGAATTCCCTCCATGGAGTTTTGGCACCACCTTATGGATAGAAAAGGGGTCGATTGGGATCATTTTAGGGATGCTTCCCTATTTTAATTTTATTCTACTTGGTTTTGGGGCTGATTGCTCTATTTCATTCCACTAGAGGGCGAAAATCCTTTAGTGTGGCTAGCAAGGAAGTCGAAACCCTTCCATGTTCAAGGTTGGAGAACGAAAAACTCTCCAATTGGTGGTTCCAAGAGCTTCAAAGAAAGTTATCTTGCTGGTTGGCAGCTAGGGCTTGAAGAAGAAAAAGATATCAAGGTCTTCTACATCAATTTGGCACCCTCTCCTAGGGTGGCAACTTGGGTGGAGAAGGGTTTGAGTGCCTTCTTATAATGTCCTCTTTTTCGAATTGAAGTCAAATGAAGACTTCTTGCCACTCCCTTCCCGTGAAGAAAAAGAATAAGTGAACAAGAGAAGGAATTGCACTTCATTTCAGTATTCTTTTGTTAGTTTTAATATTTTATTTTAGTGTTTTTCCTTTATGAGGCAGGTTGGTTGGGTTGAAGGAATTAAAAAGGCAAATTAAAAGATAAAGTGAAGCTTAAGAGGTCTGGTGACTCCAATATTGGTTACTTGGACTACGAATCTGACGATGGCTATTATGAATCTTTTGAAGATTCTGATGGTCACACATTTGCGGTGTTCACAAGGTCCCAGACACGCCAAAATGCCGAAGCATCCACAAGTGGCCAAAGAAGAGAAAGAGAAGATCCTGGGCCGGATGTTACTATCTTGAAAAGAGGCAGCCCTCTTCCTTCTTCATTAGCGCCCAAAGATAAATATTCAAATTCTTTCAATTTGCATTAGAGGGCCAATACACATCCGACTGAAGCAAGTCAAGCTTTCGACATCATTGACCACATCAAGAAGACCAAGGTCCAAATGTCAGAAGCTAAGTATTTGAGAGCATTTCCCTGATCAGCTAAATAGATTGGTCAAGTATGTGCAAAGTAACAGTCCCAACCCAACAAATAATCCTTCACGGGGTATCTTGTCAAGTCCAAAGATTACTCCTTCAAATAATGCGGCTGCAAGTTCTTCTCCTTCTACGTCTTCTCCTGCTACATCAGAAAGGATCGAGCCATTCTATGTATCTTTGCTCATCAACGGATACAAATTGAGCAATTGCATTTTGGACTCTGGAGCTTCTGACAACGTCATGCCTACCAAAGTTGTTGATGCCTTGGGTCTCACATTGACAAAAACCATCGGAAGATGCTATTCAATGGAAAGGCAAGTTCCTCTTGTGGGGCAAATCAAAGATGCGCAGGCAATACTTGCTTCTTTTCCAGACAAAAGACTGAAAATGACTATCCTTGTAGCAGACATCCCAGTCTCTTATGGCATGCTGTTGAGTAGAAATTTCTGTAAAGAGCTGGGTGGAGAAGTCAAGATGGATTGGTCTTGTGTGCATATTCCTATCAAAGGGCTTAACCATAAGCTAGAGCCGGAAAAGAAGTCCAGGTACACGGTTACAAAATCTGAGGATCCTAGATCTCAGATTCTTTTTCAGGAATCTGACCATGGGGTCTACTTCTTGGAAATGGATAAAGGCGTTCCAGAGCAAGAACTTCAACTAGAACTAGAGCCAGCAAAAGAAGAAGAATTGGAAATGGATAAAGGCATTCCAGAGCAAGAACTTCAACCAGAACCAGAGCCAGCAAAAGAAGAAGAAAAAGTTTGGACTCTGGAGTTTAAAGGCACATGTTGTTCTTTTGGATCAGGAGCTGGCACTCTACTAATATCTCCAGATCATGAGGTATTTCCATACTCCCACAAGCTGATGTTCGAGAACACCAATAATACGACGGAGTATGAAGCCCTGTTGTTAGGAATGGAGCAAGCTAAGAAGAAAGGAGTAAAGATTCTCAAAGCCCAAGGAGATGCTGAACTTCTAGTAAAGCAGGTTCGAGGGCAAAATTCAAGTCAAAAGAGATAAGCTGGAGCATTACAGAGATAGAGTACTTTCTGCCACATTCGATTTTGCAGCCTTCTCTATTGACTTCATTCCAATAAATCAAAACTCCAAGGCATATTCTTTGGCAGTCACAGCTGCACTATTGAATCCGGATAGACCACCGTCCATATTCAGACAAGGAAACTATAAAGTGGAGATGGTCTACTACCCCAAAGTCCCTGAACAAACATCTGCATGTCTGCATGTTGAAGGGAGTAAATCACCACCACGACAAATAGTCACAGGAAAAACTGATCCAGGTTATGATGACAATAGTGGAATGATCCAACCAAAAGGTAACAAAATCCCCAAGGGTTGGGTTTCCTTAGTGGAGACTTTCAACAAGCATGATCAGTACCTGAAGAAGAACAAAGAATATGGTGATAGTTCTTCCTCAAAAATGCAGCAAATAAATCTGGGAACGGAGCAAGTTGATGCAGACTTACCCACCACAGAGAGAAGAAAGGATGAGCCACCACCAGATGAAGTTGATAAGGACTTGCCCAGAGTACTTGACAAGAAGGCCAGAGAAAGGAAGTTCGAGATCGGAGACTGGGTACTCTGGTGGGACAAGAGATATGAACCGAAGGGCATGCACGACAAATCTGATTCACTCTGGAAAGGGCCCTTCGTGATCAAAAGAGCTGCAGGAATGGATACTTTCTTCCTTGCCTACTCAGGATGGAATTGAGTTACCATTGCCTTTCAACGGGCAACATCTGAAGTTGTTCAAGAACTGAAAAAGCAGGTTAAAACCTGTATGTATATAAATAAAACTTTGTTTTTCCTTGTTTTGTTTTTGTGTTGTGTTGTTTTTGTTTGCCTGACCCATGCCCAAAAGACAAGATACGAAACCAGAGATGCTGGGATCTCATCTTTTCCCTTGTCATTCTGACAGAGAAAAAGATGTCCACAGACGGAGCCAACTGGTGTCCCCAGATTTCATCCTGAAATCTGTGACTACCCTATCCAAAAAAAATTCGTACTTTTAAAATAATGGGTCGTTTTGTGTTTTTATTGCCAGAAAGTTCTTGTATTGCGTCAAGATATTCCCAAAGAGCCATATTAGCCATTTTCGCCAAATACCCAGATGCCCAAAATTGTTATATTTTGTCGTCGGGATTTGTCTGCGGGAAATTTGTATTTAATTATTTTGAGCCCCGTTTGAGGCAATTTGTGCTCCGGTTTAACTCTGTTGTGATCGTACATATCGTTATTCCTATATACCAATAGGGTTTTAACCAAGAATGCATTTGGACTTTATTTGTGACTTTTGGCAACGTTTTTTGTTTGTGTTTTTCCCGTTTCATTTTCTGTGAAATTTCTCTAGATCAATTCCTTTGCCGGTTTGGCCTGATTCTTGGCCTGGAGTAACTGGAGATCATATACGCACGTTATGGCAGAAGGAAGTCGCCATCGGAGGTCTGGTTCACTGGGAAAAGACGAAGTCGTGCACCAAAAAGCCTCTTCTGGGCTGGCCGCATTTTTGGAAAAAGAAGAATTGAAGTGGATCATGGGAAAATTAGAAGCAGCAGGCAGGTGGGAATTTTGTACCTGCCTAGCAGGGTACTTTTTCCCATGGAAGCAACGCCACTTAAGTGACAATGGGAAAATTAGAGGCAGCAGGCAGGCAGGAATTTCTTACCTACCTTGCAGGGTAAAAATTCCCATTGTGGAATAAAAGAAAAATCACTTAAGTGAATCATGGGATTTTATTGCCTGCCTTGCAGGGTAAATAATCCCATTATGAAAGTCAAGTGACTTAAGTGAATCATGGGATTTTCAGGGCTGCCTTGCAGGGTAAATAATCTCATTGTCATGTGTTTCTTAAAAATAGAATTCTTTATGCCAAAAAGTGCGACCCCTTTGGAGAAGTAAAGGCAGCCTTTAAATTGATTAATTTAATTAATTATTCACCCAATTTTGGCGCCCAGGCTTGTGGAAAAGTCAACAAAGGTTAAAGGACAAAAGGTGGTTGAAAATAGACTGTTCTAAAATTAAATAAATAATATTTATTTAATGCAGCCCCTTTATGTCAAAAAGTGCGCCCCTTTTGGGAGAGAAATAATACTTTTTAAAGTATTAAATGATTAAATTAATTCCTATTTTCAGTGGCTAAGGTCAAAGCATACTGTGAGGCTTGAGTTAATTGGAAGCAGAAGTCTAAAATTAAATAAATTTAATTTATTTAATGGCAGCCATAAGCATGCACAAAATAGGCGCCCCATTTGAAGAGTGAAGCTTATTAATTAATTAATTAATTGCCAGTAATAGCAAAGGCATTAATTAATTATAGAATCACAAGGATTATATAAGCAGGGGCTGCCATAAGGATGAATTAATTAATTCACAGGTAAAGAAGTGCAGCCCAGAGGAAAAGTGCGCCCCATTTGAAGAGGATTTTTGCTCAAAAGAAGGTGAAATTAATGCTAAAAGCTTCCAATTTTGGCGCACAGGTTGAAGGAAGTTGATTTGTGTCTGGATAATTGTTTGCATAAGTGATACAGGTGCTCAGGTGAAGTTGGTAAAATTCATGCTCGCTTTGCATGCAAATAAAACATCAATTTTTGGGGCAGCAGGCTTGAATTATGCAGATTTTTATGATTAAAATCCACTGTTCATGTTCCGGTTGCCATCTTTGTCTGAATTAATTGCAGGAATTCGTTACAGGTGCTTTACAAAAGAAAAGGAGCTTTAATCAATGTCCAATACATTGAATATATCCTCCGAATCTGAAGAATTATCCAGATCTGCACCAGTTTTGAAGAATTCCGGCCGAATAAGAAGAAAAAGAATTATTCAGACAAAGATAGACAAAGCCATGGCAAAGAGGGATGAAAAAGAAAGCACAACGGAGTCATGCATCACTTCCAAATTTGCAGACATAGGAGACACAGATCTAGGTCTGGAACCTCTTTCCGAATTGATTGATAGATCCAGAGCAGGAAAGACTTCACTCATGCGTGCAGTTAAAAGCAGTGGAATTATTCGAGCTGCAGCCTTTCCATACACAGCCCAGTTGCCAGAGTTCGTTATGGAGTGTGCTAGGTCTTACCATCCTTCATCCAGATCAGTGCGAGATGCTACGGGGAAAACAATAATTCAGTTGGACGCAGAGTTCATCAATTATTGCTTGAAGATTCCGGCTCAAAAGGTGGTGACTTCCATTAGCATTCAGGATGCCGGCAGTAGGTGGGAGAAGCATAGAGTTGACTGCATGAACATAATGAACAGCAGATACATGAAGAAGCCCAGATCTCCTTCTAAGTTCCCAAGAACTCTTCCGCGGTCCAATCTGGTACAGGAGGTAGATGATATTGCCAAATTGTTATGCAGGATAAATGGTGAGGCGAACGCTCACACTTTCCGTACATGGATGTATGCTTTCATCAAGACCATTGAAGTCAACAAGGTTGATTCCATAATCAATTGGTCGGAAATCATTAGCGACAACATTGGTGAGCAACTCCGGAACGTGAAGCATACTTTCAGCTTCAAAATGACTTCCTATTTGGTATATGCAGCAGCTTCACAAGGCATCTTCTCCAAGCTGGATAGATGTGGCATTCTTTCTAAGGACCCCATTTTCGAGTGCTACCCACAGCTTACTGTACCTGCGTGCAAGAAAGATTTCAAAGTGGTCAACGATGGATTCTTCTACGAATTCATTTGCAGGCTAGACAGGGACCTAAAGGCCAACAGGGTGAGCAAGGAAGCATGGGAAGCTGTATCCAGAATTGGCAGTCTATTCATTCAGTTTGCAGATTTCACATACCTCAGGGTTACTGGCTTTTCTGGAGAACCGGTTAAGCTGCCCAGATATCCGAATGATAGATTGATCACCATGGAGCTGAGAAGACAACTTGTGGAGATACACGACCTTCAGTCGAAATGGCACAAGTCTACGGGCTTCTTCCCGATCACTGTGGGACATTATAGCTGCCAGAGCATTCATAAAGCCCGAGGATTGGAAGCGGAAATGTTATCCGAGTATGAGCAAGAGTTCTTCCCGGCACAACTGAACTTCGATCCATTTGGAGTAGCCAGGAAGACGATCTCCCAGGAGTATGCACATGTGCCTTCATTAGAGGATTTCTGGATGAAGTGCAAAAGTGAGTACGAGGTTAGAAAGAAGGATTTCAGCAGGCTATCAGCACGGCAAGTGTTCGACTTTGGACTAGCACGGATACCTGCGGATCTTAAAGATGATGGGAATGTGTTACTTGACACTTACCATCAAATGGGAGGAGATAGAGCCGTACTTCAGGATAACATAGGGGGCTGCCATACGATTGAAGAAAGGTCTGGCGCTGTTCTGGTGAATACTTCAAACTGGTTGCTGACGAAGGGATACTACCTTGATGAAGCACTGATGAATCAAGTCACGGGCAACTTCGGCACAGGAGATTCCCTCAAGAGGAAGCACGGAGGAGAAAGCAGCAGAAGGTCCGAGAAGATGAAAGTGCACAGAAGATCTCAATCAAAGGAGAAGATCACTTCCATGGCTATGACTTTAGTTCCGGCTTCTCCAGCATCCAGTACTTCACCGACTGTTGCACCTCAACAGGACACTTCCATGCCTCCACTGAATCTGGCGACATTCATCTTCTCTCCTCAGCCACTCCGTTCAGCACTTGTTCCAGAAGAGACGTTGAAGCTGCAGATGGCAGAGTTTGAAAGAGCTTTGTCTTTGGATGATTCAGAAGATGGCAGCCATAACACTGTAGCAGTTTCTGATGGAGAGGAAACAGAGTGGGAGATAGTAGTGCACTCAACAACTTCTCATTCTCCGAGAAGTAACTTCTCAGAATGGTTGGCTTCGCAGTTGGTTCCAGAAGCTAGAGTGGAAATGAACTTGGAGGAACACGACTTGCAACTACTCCAGAGTCTAGGCGGAAAAGACAGAAGACCTAAAGTTGCTAAGGTAACTTCAAGGTTGATCATCGAGGAGTCAGGGCAGAAGTTTGCTGAGATGTCAGTTCCGGCGGAAGGAAAGAAGGAAGATGAGCTCACGACAGAAGATGTAACAGTAACCAGAGTACCCATCGGTCAAGCCACCACAGAAGGATTGAAGCAGGATACACAGATATTGATAAATGCTCTATTCCTTAAGCTTGACAGAGAAAAGGCGGAGAAAGACGAGCTTCAGAAGCAGGTATCTCAGTTGTGCGAGATCATAGCCAAGGTTGCTAAACCTTCCACTCAGCCCATTTCAGAGTAGGTGAGTGATCATCTTATGCAGGAGATGGAGGATGCAAGCAATCAGGTGAAAGCTATTGACGAATGGAAGAATCTGATTATTCGTCAAGCTTCTGTACAACTTGGAGAGGTGCCAGCCCACCTGAAGGTTATGAATGATGCAGTAAATCAGCTAAAGCAACTAGTGACGAGCATAGTAGATATGAACACAGTTGCTGAGAGTAACCTGAGTACTTTGGCCGAAATCAACAAGCTGCCGGGAGAAGTATTGGTTGCAGAGCAGATTGTACCAGATGGATCAGTTGAGAAGGGGAAGCAGCTGGAGTTTGCAATATCTTTCCATTTGGAGATCTACAGAGTTTTGTTGAAGAGGATGCAGGCACTTGAGAGTAAGACATCGTCCTTACCAGACAGTATCATTGCTTTCACTGAGGAGGAAGTGGTCGGAAATGTTACTTCATACGTACGGATCATTCCTAGCAGAGTGCCTAATTCCCTGGAAGGGTCTCTTCTGATGGTACAAGGAAGAATTGATGGAGCTACTATGCCTTTCACGATGAATTCCATTAGCAGACTGGTGGCACTGCAGCAGATATTGCGAGGTTCGGGCCAAGCTTGGAGGATGTGGAAGCATGTATCAAGGTGTTGAACGAAGGATTGTTGCAGTTCAGGACAGAAAAGGAAGCAGTGGCTAAAACAGATGGGAAGATGTTGAATTACATGTTCGACAAGTATATCCAGTATCAGAACAAAAAGAAGACATAAATGTTATAGCTGGCTTGCCTTCTTCTTCTATTCTTTCTTCTTCTATTTTCCACGTTCCCGGATGAAATTGTAAAACTTTAAAGTTATTGGTTTTGAAACCATTACTTAAAGTTATGTGGAACAATTCTATTAGTTAAGTGATACATGTGTCACTTAAGGAGAAGTTAGTGAAGGATGATTGTCAAATGTCATCTTTACTTGTTTATGTTTCAGTTCAGTTGAGTTTTCCATTTGTACTTTCCCTTCTACATTCTATAAGTAGAAGAAGAACCTCCGGGTTAATGATGAGAATTTGTAAGCAGCATCCTTGTGTTCCAGACTTTGTGTTGAAACCCTTGAGAGCCACTTGAAGCAAAGGAATATACAGGAGTAGATTTCCGAAGAACTTTGTGTCATGGTGTATTTTGTTTCTAGCTTTTATATCTTAGATCTTTTAATAAACTTTGTGTTATTTCAAATCTAGATCTAGAGCTACCTTTGCTTATAATTCTGTGTTTATATCTATTGGTTTCTTCTATGTGCATGCAATCAACTCTGCTATCTATTGATTGGGATGCACATCTTCCCCATTTCTTCTCTGTGTTTATATAATTCCCTTCTTCTATAAATATTTCCTTTCTTTAAACAGTTGCTTACTTGCTGCAGAACTGTACAGCTATGGTTCATGAGCTGAACAGTTAAAGTAAAACCCCATATAGATACTAGCATACTTTAATTGACAAATCTGACATGGGAGCCTTACCGGTAAATGAGGAGATTTATCTCATGACTGCCTAGGTTTTATGCTGAACATAATTCATATATTCTTTGTTATTCTGATTTTCCATAATTATAAGGATGGAATCCATAATTTGCCTATTTTTGGAGGAGTATCTATTTTTTTCAGCTTTTGTTTGTGGCTGACCTGTTGCTATCACAAATTTAATTACACCAGTGTATCATTGCTAGTTTTATCCACTTCTTTGTTGCAAATTGAATGGATATTGGTTTCCGTAATTGAAATAATTATTTAGAAGTAATTTCAAGCTATTGTGCACGGTTTTATGGTGCCTTTAAGTTCCTATACAGTTCACTGCTAGAGTCTTAAGAAATATTACAACTGCTCTTATAAAAATCAGAATTTATGTCACTTAGGTTTTGTGTGGTTTCCTCTTTTTTCAGTTTCATCCCTTGAAAGGAACATTACAGTGGTATCAAAGCTTTGATCATCCCATCCTGAAGGTTTCTTTTCCAGAGGATCAAAATGGTGGATAGAATTTTCAGTGATGCTAGGCTCGAAAAGCTTGCCCTACACCAAGAAAGATTGTGTAATGACCCTTTCAAGGGTTTTAACCACACACACAAAATGCAGATCTGAATTTTATACTGTAGCAGACTGTTAATGCAAAATCAGCAACTATATCTACCATGAAATATGCCAAAAAATACCTTGAAACACCTTGAAATCACTTGCCACAATTTTATATGTATTTTATGGAATATTAAGAGCCAAAACACAACGAAATATAGAAGAACTCACTGCTAGAATGTAATGTGCCCATTTTTTAAGACCCTTAGCCTATCTTTCCCCGTGGGCTTTGGGATGTTGCAAGGTGAAAATTATATTAAATAATTAAATATTATTGCCTGGAGAGTGATTTTTATCATTTGACATTATAAAGCAATAATTATTTAATTATGTAATTTATTTAATTTAATTCCCACAATGCAAAATTAAAAAGGGAATTAATTAAATAACTTTTGAGTGGCTTTTAATATTAAAATCACCCTTAGAAAGGGGACACCACAACTAGGGAGGATAAACTAATTTTATTTAATGATTTCTCTCTCCTAGGGATTTCGAATTTTGTCTCCTTGTTGATAAAAGGAGAGCTTGGGATCATTGTGAGACTTGTGTTGGATTGAATCTTTTGATTTCACTCCGTGCTTGGAGTAATGGGATGTATGCCCTGGGATGTATGCTCTAGCTCTCTCTCTCTTGCATTGTAAGCTCTCACTTGGATCCATTGTTGAATAATATTGAAGACTCTATTGTTCTCCTCCATTGTGCTCTATTGTGTTCAAGTGTGTTTAATGCATTGTTTTCTCCATTCTAATATTGGTGACTTGGCTTATGTGTTGGTGCATTAATTTGTGAGGTTAAATCTGCATGTTGGGGTTCCAATTTAAGTGATTTTGGAAGGGTTTATGGTGTTTAATTTACTATTGTTCATTGCTGCATTAATTAGAGCCATAGCGACTTGGAATGGAGGATGGTTTGATCATGTTTTGGATGTCCATTGATGCTAGATATGAAATCTGATCATGTTTTATTAATTATTTCAAATCAAGTTTGGGACTAATATTTTGGTGTGTTTGGAGGCTAGCAAAGAGCTGGAAATAATTTAATTAATTTATCCTAACCCTAGCGACTGGATTTATCAGATTTTGAGGGTTGTTTTGGAAGGGTTGCAAGTGCTTCAAAAATTCAGAATGATAGCTCTTTAAAAAGCTCTTAATTTATAGAAAATTCTGCAATTTATTTGAGGGCAAAATATGGAGTAATGAGCAAGTTATGAATTTTAGAAGATTTCAGCTGTCTACAAGCTTTCTGGTTGTTACAAATTAATATTTATTTCAGATCTGTTGTTTTGGGGTCAATTTAATAGTGGATTTGATTGTAGAAATTAGGAGAAATAAAGGGGAAATGATTTTATAATTTTTGGGGTTAATTGGATGCCTTAAATGTGTTGGGCGACCTAATTTTTAGGGAAAAATTAGGGTTTTATGTTTGTTGTGCAAAAACTGGTTTTGAGATATTGTTCTTCATATTTTTGTGGCCCAAAATCCAAAGTTTGAAGATTTTTGACTTGAATGGTTAAGCAAAAGAATTAATTTTGGAAAATTGTAGCAGTTGGGGTTTGAATTTTAATTAATTATCTGTTGTTAAAAATCAGATCAGGGTAATATTAGCATTCTAATTAGTTTTCCTATCTAACCCACCACCTTAGCATACTCCAACCCCACTTTGGGTTTTATTATTGCCAACATTGGGTTATTTGAGGTCAAATTAAGAAGATCTAATCTTCCTAGGGTGATCCGGATAATTAATTTTTGGCAGATTTGCATGATATCCCAAAAAGGGATATTACAGTGGTATCAGAGCATGTTTTTATGCACCTGTGTGGTTTGACATTGCCTATGAATTATGGATTTATCTAGTGCAGGTAATGTGAAGGCAAAATTCCGAAAACTAGGTAGAGCACTCAAGCACCTACCTTAATCAAAGGATAAGTTGCTCAATATTCTACAAGCAGCAAGTTGCTTGGCAACAATAGAGCAAGATGATTATGGATCCATGTTTCTTGTAAGGGATTCGTTGGTGATGCAGCTATCTAAGCATGAGTTGTTGGATCACAAAGATGGGGAAGTCAAAATTATGGTCATCTTTTGCATTAGTGAGGTCATAAGGATTACAGCCCCGAAATTGCCATATAGTGATGCCATCATGGAGGACATATTTGAGGTTATGGTGGGAAGTTTCCAAGGCCTTTGGGACCTTGCAAGCCCTTGCTTTGGTAAGAGGGTTAACATTTTGAACACTATGGCAAAATTAAGATCTTGTGTGATAATGATGGATCTAGAATGTAATGATCTTATTTCTCACATGTTTGAAGTGTTCTTTGATGTTATACATAATGATCATACTCAAGAGGTAATGGTTCCCATGCAAACCATTATGTCTTTGGTGTTAAATGAATACAAAATTCCCCCACCACAATTGCTATCACTTCTTGAGGAAGGATCGAGACAAGAGGCATCATGTGTTGCTCATACACTTGCCAAAAGTGTTCTAGAGAAATGTTCAAGTAAGGTGGAGGCAAATATGGTGGCCAAGTCTATGATTCTTCAAGGTACGAGTTCTTTGGTGTTTAACGATAAAGATTTGGTATCTAATACTTGCATGCGAGTTGGTACTTGCATAGAAAAATCAAATTTAATTCAAAGGAAACAGAAGGAAGAAGAGCCCGTAGATGCAAATAAGCAAGGTAAAGATTCATTATTGATTGAAGATGTTTCTTTGCTTTTGTATGATTGCATGCATAATGATAAAATGATCATGTAGATGAATCCAAAAGGAAAGAGAAATCTGATTTGCAAGTTTGCATGGACAAACAAAATGAGGGCAGCCAAGAAGTAACCAATGGTTATTATTTAGTTGTTACTAATGTTACTTGGGTTGAGAATGAATGCAAGGAAAAATTAGATTTGGTTGATGGGTATAAAGAAGACATTGGCAACAAGCATATGCATGATGAAGAAGAAATGATGGCTAAAGAACTCATGAGGGACAAATTATATTCGAAGGATATCATTCACCTTCACTGTGAGCCATTTGAGAAACAAGAAGGGAGCATGAGTCTCATAGTTGCTCCAAGTCATCTCCCACCTAGCATGAGCATTGGTAAGGAAGAAAAAGGGGGTTTGAATGAAGTAAATAATGAAGAAAAGAGCATTGTCCTAAACTCAAAAATTCTGAGTTTTGTAGATGTTGGGAGTAGCCCAAGGTATGATCTTTCTTATTTTATTTCTCCTCATATGTTGATCTTTGATGGGTATGTTTATGAACATGATAGAGAGGTGGATATGAGGTACATAGATCATACTTGTGTTGGTACTTTTGCCCTTAATATTTGGGTGCATAAAGAACATGATGGAAGAAAAGAAAAAGTGATTATCACTCTTCCCAATAAAGGAAGCCATAATAGTAAGCTTGTTGGTCCATATGAAGAAATCATCATTAGAGGACACAAAGGTATGATGGATTCCTATGTTTTTCTTTCTCTCATAAGGGAAAGTCATTGACACAAAGAAAGGTACAAGGTTCCTTGGTCTCTCTATGATACTATTCATACATACACTATATTTCAGTTTTCTCCTCTTTTCATGAGCATAGAAAAAGAGGAAATTTGGGTTGTCATCTTGCACATATTGCTTCATGTGGTATGTGGATAAAAGAATTTGGGTTTTGCAAGTTTGGTTTGGATACAGGGATATCATTTCATTTTATTTGTCAAATGATGCTAACTCCTATCTCTTTGGAAGACTTGAAAGAAGGATGGATCACATGGACCACACTTTGCATGGTAAGAAGTTCATTTTCAGATTTCGAGCTACAGTTATGTCTTCCATTTGAGTGTTTAATTGATATGCTTCCAAGGGTAAGATCAACCAAGGATAGGTATTGGGAATGTTTGATTGATGTTGCTTGCATGGCCACCATCTTTTGGGCTTCAATTAAAAGTATGAGAAGTTTGAAGGAACATGGTATGAAATTTTCTCAAGGCATTTCATTTTCATCTGTGCATGTGGATAATTTTCAGTTTGTTATGATTGAGGATGAAATTTCAACTATATGGGAGCCATTTATATTCACTAGGTTGATGTTCATTCATGTTGGGAGAAGAATTCTGAATTATGTTAGTTGCTGTCCTCTCATCTTTATGGATGATATCATTATAACCAGCTCTACTATCACTTTCAAAATTCATATTTTTTACATACATTTGGTGATGTGGTTGTTGGTGCTTGATCTTGGCTCATGGGTGACTATTTGGGGGTGAAAACCAGCCACTCCAATTTTGATTTTTGAAGACTGCAACAGTATTTTGGGCCACATGATAGACTTTGGGGGCAACCCATATATGGAGGAGACTTGCACACCATGGAGGCACCTTGAAAGGGTGTTCTTCAACCCTTATTTTTCTAACTTGTTTGCTTCCTGTGCAGATTTGAAAGAAAAATTACAGCGGAAGACACTCCTAGCCTTTAGGAGAAAGAAGCATCCTAAGTTATTACAAATGCTACACCATTTGAGTGGCATGGGAACTCGGTTTTTGGAGTGCTTCACTTTTGGACCCGGATGCATGAGCTTGTTATTGCCTAAGGGCAAGCAATCTAGGGAAGGAAGGACTGTAATGTCTTCATTTTTGAAGACCCTTAGTCTATCTTTCCCTGTGGGCTTTGGGATGTTGCAAGGGGAAAATTATATTAAATAATTAAATATTATTTCCTAGAGAGTGATTTTTATCATTTGACATTATAAAACAATAATTATTTAATTATGCAATTTAATTCCCACAATGCAAAATTAAAAAGGGAATTAATTAAATAACTTTTGGGTGGCTTTTAATATCAAAATCACCCTTAGAAAGGGGATGCCAAACCTAGGGAGGCTAAACTATTTTATTTAATGATTTCCCTCTCCTAGGAATTTCGAATTTTGTGTCTCCTTGTTTATAAAAGGAGAGCTTGGGATCATTATGAGACTTATGTTTGATAAATCTTTTGATTTCACTCCATGCTTGAAGTAATGGGGTGTATGCCCTAGCTCTCTCTCTCTCATTGTAAGCTTCACTTAGAGCCATTGTTGAAGATATTGAAGACTCTGTTGTTCTCCTTTATTGTTCTCTATTGTGTTGAACTGTGTTTAATGCATTGTTTTCTCCATTTTAACATTGGCGACTTGGTTTATGTGTTGGTGCATTAATTTGCCGAGTTAAATCTGCATGCAGGGGTTCCATTTTAAGTGCTTTTGGAAGGATTTTATAGTGCTAATGATCTATTGTCAATGTTGCAATTAATTCAGCCATAACAACTTGGAATGGTGATGGTTTGATAATGTTTTGATGCCATAAATGCTAGATATGAAATCTGCCATGTTTTATTACTTATTTCATATCAAGGGGCTAATATTTTATTGTGTTTGGGGGCTAGCAAAGTGCTGGAAATAATTTAATAAATTTATCCTAACCCTAGCAACTAGATTTATGATTTTGAGGGCTGTTTTGGAAGGGTTGTAGTGCTTCACATATTTAGAATGATAGCTCTATAGAAAGCTCTTAATTTATAGAAAATTCTGCAATTTATTTGAGGGCGAAATATGGAGTAATGAGCAAGTTATGAATTTTAGAAGATTTCAATTGTTTGCAAGCTTTCTGGTTGTTACAAATTAATATTTATTTCAGATCTGTTGTTTTGGGGTCATTTTTATAGTGAGTTTGATTGAGGAAATTAGGATATATAAGGGGGAAATGATTTTATAATTTTTGGGGTTAATTGGATGCCCTAAATGTGTTGAGCGACCTAATTTTTAGGGAAAAATTAGGGTTTTATGTTGGCTGTGCAAAAACAGGTTTTGCGATATTGTTTTTCATATTTTTGTGGCCCAAAATTCAAAGTTTGAAGATTTTTGCTTGGATGGTTAAGCGGGAATTAATTTTGGAAAATTGCAGCAGTTGGGATTTGAATTTTAATTAATTATCTGCAGTTAAAAATCAGATCTGGGTAATATTAGCATTCTAATTAGTTTTCCCATCTAACCCACCACCTTGGCATACTCCAACCCCACTTTGGGTTGTATTATTGTCAACATTGGGTTATTTGAGGTCAAACTAAGAAGATCTAATCTTCCTAGGGTGATCCGGATAATTAATTTTTGGTAGATTTCCGTAATATCCCAAAGGGGGATATTACATGGGAATTAATTATGAACTAATTATTGTAGCCACAAGAAAAACATAGATCTAGGGCATAGAAACCCCCAAAAATCACCAAACACTAGATTTCGGCCTTAGAAAATATAATAAATCGGAGTATCAATTCAAATTGCCCAAATAGTTCACCAAATGTTCCAAACCCTACCTAAGGTAGGTCGTTCCACTCATAATAAATCAATGACAAGATGAAAATGATATATATCTCTCTAAATCATCCTCAAACACCAATCCCAAGCCAAGGAGAAGGGTTTTCGTCCTTCCCTCAATATCTAAAAGGGTTTTTGTCCTTCTAGGCAAATATACATGGTGGTTTTTGTCCCCAAGTGCAAGAACATGGAGCAACAAGCTCACAATGCCCAAGTAGAATAAAATGTGCCAAGTCTAGATGCAAATGATGCATCTAATCTTCTTTTATATCCTCCTCTTGACGCCAAGGCTTGGAATAGCAAGACCGACCTCTTAAAGATGTTTTTTTCCTTCATTAGCTTTCATTAATTAATTAAAACCCAACCGACCTGTTATAAGAAAGAAAACACAAAGAACATATTAAAAGTTAGTAAAAACATATCAAATGGAAGCTCAATGTTCTCCATCTTCTTTTCTTCTTTTCCACAGAGAAGGAATGGAAAGAAGACCAAATGATAGCTTTTAAGTGGGAAAAGGGACATTATAGTCCTCCCTTCCCAAAATTGCTTGTCCCCAAGCAATTACAACCCCAATGTGTCAAAAATACATTGAAACACCTTGAAACCACTTGCCACAATTTTATATGTATTTTATGGAATATTAAGAGACAAAAACACAACGAAATATTGAAGAACTCACTGCTGGAGATTAATTATGAATTGATTATTGCAGCCACAAGAAAAATATAGATCTAGGCATAGTTGGAATACTCGCCTATAACTCGCCGAGTTATTAAAAACTCGCCAAAAACCATGCAAAATGAGTAACTCGCAATAAAACTCGCCAAAAAGGAAAAAAAAAACTCGCCGAGTTTTGGCAAGTATTGGCAAGTATTCCCGAGTATTCTCAAGTATTGGTGAGTATTCACCGAGTTTTGACGAGTATTCCCGAGCATGAGCAAATTTATGTTTTTTAAAAAAGTTTGAGTATTTTTTAAGTTGCCAAGTATTCCCGAGTATTAGCCGAAGATTGGCGAGTTTTTGCCGAGTTTTTTTTTTTGAGGGTCTGCCGAGTATTTAGATTTGGCGAGTATTCCAACTATGAATCTAGGGCATATAAACCCCCAAAAATCACCAAACACTAGATTCCGACCTTAGAAAATATAATAAATCAGATTATCAATTCAAATTGCCCAAATAGCTTACAAAATATTCCAAACCCTACCCGAGGTAGGTCGCTTTACTCATAATAAATGAATGACAAGCTAAAAAATGAAAGATATCTCTCTAAATCATCCTCAAACACCAATCCCAAGCCAAGGAGAAGGGTTTTCATCCTTCCCTCAACCTCTAGAAGGGTTTTCGTCCTTCTAGGCTAATACACATGGGGGTTTTCGTCCCCAAGTGCAAGAACATGGAACAACAAGCTCACAATGCCCAAGTAGAATAAAATGCACCAAGTCTAAATGTAAATGATGTCTTTAATCTTCTTTTATATCCTCCTTTTGGTGCCAAGGCTTGGAATAGCAAGACCGACATCTTAAAGATGTTTTTTTCCTCCATTAGCTTCCATTAATTAATTAAAACCCTGTCGTCTTGTTATAAGAAATAAAACACTAAAATAACATATTAAAAATTAGTTAAAACACATCAAATGGAAGCTCCATGTTCTCCTCCATCTTCTTCTCTTATTTGTCACGGAGAAGAAATGGAAAGAAGACCAAATGATAGCTCTTAAAGGGGACAAAGGGACATTACAGACTGGCCAACTGGTGTCACCCAGATTTCATCCTGAAATCTGCGACTACCCTATTCGAAATTTTTTCGTACTTATAAAATAATGGGTCGTTTTGTGTTTTTATTGCCTGAAAATTCTTGTATTGCGTCAAGATATTCCCAAAGAGCCATATTAGCCTTTTTCGCCAAATACCCAGATGCCCAAAATTGTTATATTTTGTCGTCGGGATTTGTCTGCAAGAAATTTGTATTTAATTATTTTGAGCCCCGTATGAGGCTATTTGCACTCCGTTTTAACTCTGTTATGATTGAACATGTCATTATTCCTATGTACCAAAAGGGTTTTAACTAGGAATAAGTTTTGGGCTTTATTTGTAATTTTTGACAATTTTTCGTGTTTTTGTGTTGTCCCGTTTCATTTTTTGTGAAATTTCTCTAAAACAATTCCTTTGCCGGGTAAGCCCGATTCTTATCCTAGAGCAGCTAGAGAACATATATGCACATTATGCCCGGAGGAAGTCACCATCGAAGGTCTGGATAACTGGGAAAAAACAAAGTCATGCACAGAAAAGCCCCTACGGGGTTGGGCGCATTTTTGGAAAACAAAAGATTTAAGTTGCGGTGGGAAAGTTAGAGGCCGCAGGCAGGCGGGAATTTATTGCCTGCCTTGCAGGGTAAAAATTTCTATGATGAAATAAAAGGAAAGTGACTTAAGTGAAATCATGAGATTTTATTGCCTGCCATGCAGGGTAAATAATCCCATTGTCAAAGTCAAATCACTTAAGTGGATCATGGGATTTCCGAGGCTGCCTTACAGGGTAAAGAATCCCATTGTGAAAAATTCTTAAAAATAGAATTCTATTATGCAAAAAAGTGTGCCCCCTTTAGTGAGAAGATGGCAGCCTTAAAGTGGATTAAATTAATTAGTTTTTCTTCTATAAAGGGCGCCCAAGTACAGAAGAAAGTCAACAAAGCAAAGGGGAATAAAAGAAATATAATTAAATGAATTAAATTGATTAAATTTAATTTATTTAAATGCTGCCCCTTCATGTCAAAAAGTGCGCCCCATTTAAGATAGATTTAATGATTTTTAAAGCATTAAACCATTAAATTAAATTCTATTTTCAGTGGCTATGGTCAAGGCACACTGTGAAGCTTAAGTGAAGTGAAGTGTGAATGATTAAATTGGATTAATTTAATTTATTGGATGGCTGTCCTTAAACATGCTATTTTTTAAAAGAGAAGCATAATTTTTAATTAATTAATTGCCAGGAATAGGAAGAGCAATTATTAATTATAGAATTGTAAGGGTTATATAAGCATGGACAGCCATAAGGGTGAATTATTTAATTCACAGGTAAAGAATTGCAGCCAAGAGGAAAAGTGCGCCCCATTTGAAGAAGGATTTTGCTCAGACAAAGGTGAAAACAAGGCTAAAAGCTTCCAAATTTGGCGCATACTTTGAAGGAGGTTGATCTTTGTCTGCATAGGTGTTACAGGTGCTCAAGTGTTGTTGAAAGGATTCATGCTCTCTTTATGTGCAAATTAAACATTAATTTTTGGGGCAGCAGGCTTGAAAAGTGCAGATTTTTACAATTAAAATTCACTATTCTTGCTTCGGTGGCCATTTTTGTTTGAATTAATTGCAGGAATTCATTACAGGTGCTTTACAAAAGAAAATGAGTTTTAATCAATGTCCAATACATCGCATATATCCTCTGAATCTGAAGAAATATCCAGATCTACACCAGTTTTGAAAAAATCCGGCCAAATAAGAAAAAAAATTATTCAGACAAAGATAGACAAAGTCATGGCGAAGAGAGATGAAAAAGAAAGCACGATGGAGTCATGCATCGTTTCCAAACTTGCAGACATAGGAGACACAGATCTAGGTCCGGAACCTCTTTCCGAATTGATTGATAGATCTAGAGCAGGAAAGACTTCACTCATGCGTGCGGTTAAAAGCAGTGGAATTATCCGAGCTGCAGCCTTTCCATGCACAGCCCAATTGCCATATAGTCTATTATGGAGTGCGTTAGATCTTACCATCCTTCATCCAAATCAGTGCAAGATGCTACGGGGAAAACAATAATTCGACTGGACACAGAGTTCATCAATTATTGTTTGAAGATTCCAGTGCGAAAGGTGGTGACTTCCATTAGTCTTCAGGATGCTGGAAGAAGGTGGGAAAAGCATAGAGCTGATTGTGTGAGCATAATGAATAGCAGATACATGAAGAAGCCTAGATCTCCTTCAAAGTTCCCAAAAACTCTTCCGCGGTCCAATTCGGTGCAGGAGGTAGATGATGTTGTCAAATTGTTATGCAAGATCAATGGCGAGGTGAACGCTTACACTTTCCGTACATGGATGTATGCTTTCATCAGCACCATTGAAGTCAACAAGGTTGATTCCATAATCAATTGGTCGGAAATTATTAGCTACAACATTGGTGAGCAACTCCGGAACGTGAAGTGTACTTTCAGCTTCAAGATGACTTCCTACTTGGTGTATGCTGTAGCTTCACAAGGCGTATTTTCCAAGCTGGATAGATGTGGTGTTCTTTCTAAGGACCCCATTTTCGAGTGCTACCCACAACTTACTATACCTGCATGCGAGAAAGATTTCAAAGTGGTCAATGATGAATTCTTCTATGATTTCATTTGCAGGCTAGACAAAGACTTGAAGGCCAACAAGGTAAGCAAGGAAGCGTGGGGAGTTGTATCCAAAGTTGGCAGTCTATTCATTCAGTTTGCAGATTTCACATACCTCAGGGTTACTGGCTTTTTTGGTGAACCGGTTAAACTGCCTAGATATCCGAATGATAGATTGATCACCATGGAGCTGACCAGGTAACTTGTGGAGTTACACGACCTTCAATCAAAGCGGCACAAGTCTATGGGCTTCTTCGCAATCACTGTGGGACATTACAGCTGCCATAGTATTCATAGAGCTCGAGGGATGGAGACGCAGATGTTATCCGAGTATGAGAAAGAGTTCTTCCCTGCATGGTTGAACTTCAATCCATTTGGAGTAGCTAGGAAGACGATCTCCCAGGAGTACGCACATGTGCCTTCATTAGAAGATTTTTGGATGAACTGCAAAAGTGAGTACGAGGTTAGAAAGAGAGATTTCAACAGGTTATCAGCAAAGCAAGTGTTTGACTTCGGACTAGCACGGATACCTGCGGATCTTAAAGATGATGGGAATGTGGTACTTGACACTTACTTCAGGATAACGTAGGAGGCTGCCATACAATTGAAGAAAGGTCTGGCGTTGTTTTGGTGAATACTTCGATTTGGTTGCTGACGAAAGGATATTGCCTTGATGAAGCATTGATGAATAAAGTTACGGGAAACTTCGGCGCAGGAGATTCCCTCAAGAGAAAGCATGAAGGAGAAAGCAGCAAGAAGGCCGAGAACTTGAAAGTACATACAAGATCTCAATCAAAGGAGAAGATCACTTCCACGGCCATGACTTTAGTTCCAGCTTCTCTAGCATCCAGTACTTCACCAACTGTTGCACCTCAGCAGCAAGACACTTCCATGCCTCCACTAAATCTGGCAACATTCATCTTCTCTCCTCAGCTCCTCTGTTCAGCACCCCTTCCAGAAGAGACGTTGAAGCTGTAGATGGCGGAGTTCGAAAGAGCTTTGTCCTTGGATGATTCGAAAGATGGCAGCCATAACACTGTGGCACTTTCTGATGGAGAGGATGCAGAATGGGAGATGGTAGTGCACTCAGCGATTCCTCATTCTCCGAGAAGTAACTTCTCTGAATGGTTGGCTTCGAGTTGGTTCCAGAAGCGAGAGTGGAGATGAACTTGGAGGAACACAACTTGCAGCTACTCCAGGGCCTAGGCGGAAAAGACAGAAGGCCTAAAGTTGCTAAAGCAACTTCTAGGTTGATCATCGAGGAATCAGGGCAGAAGTTTGCTGAGATATCAATTCCGGCAGAAGGAAAGGAGGAGAAGCTACGGCAGAAGATGTTACAGTAACCAGAGTACCCCTCGGTCAAGCCACCATAGAAAGATTGAAACAGGACACGCAGACATTGATAGATGCTCTATTCCTTAGGCTTGACAGTGAAAAGACGGAGAAAGAAGAACTTTAAAAGCAGGTATCTCAGTTGTGCGAAATCATAGCCAAGGTTGCTAAGCCTTCCATTTAGCCCATTTTAGAGCAGGTGAGTGATCATCTTATG
Source organism: Taxus chinensis (assembly GCA_019776745.2). NCBI lineage: Eukaryota > Viridiplantae > Streptophyta > Pinopsida > Cupressales > Taxaceae > Taxus > Taxus chinensis. The sequence continues at coordinate 23,323,955 of CM034156.1, forward strand.
CAGGAAATGGAGGATGCAAGCAATCAAGTAAAAGCTATTGACAAATGGAAGGATTTGATTATGCGTCAAGCTGCTGTACAACTTGGAGAGGTGCCAGCTCGCCTAAAGGTTATGAATGATGTGGCAAATCAGCTGCAGCAACTGGTGACGAGCATAGTGGAAATGAACATAGGTGCTGAGAGTAACCTGAGTACTTTGGGAGAGATCAACAAGCTGCTGGGAGATGTATCGGTTACAGAGCAAATTGTACCGGATGGATCAGTCGAGAAGGGGAAGCAACTGGAGTTTGCAGTATCTTTCTGTTTGGAGATCTGCAGAGTTTTGCTGAAGAGGATGCAGGCACTTGAGAGTAGGACATCATCCTTACTAGACAGTATCATTTCTTTCACTGAGGAGGACGTGGTCGGAGGTGTTACTTCATACATGCGGATCATTCCTAGCAAGGTGCCTTATTCCCTGGAAGGGTCTCTTCTGATGGTACAAAAGAGAATTAATAAAGCTACTAAGCCTTTCACGATGAATTCTATTAGTAGACTGGTGGTGCTGCAGGTAGATATTGCGAGGTTTGGGCCAAGCTTGGAAGATGTGGAGGCGTGCATCAAAGTGTTGAATGAAGGATTGCTGCAGTTTAAGACAGAGAAGGAAGCAGTGGCTAAAACAAATGGGAAGATGTTGAATCACATGTTCGACAAGTATATCCGATATCGGAACAAAAAGAAGACATAAATGTTACAGCTGGCATGACTTCTTCTTCTATTCTTTCTTCTTCTATTTTCTATGTTCTCGGATGAAATTGTAAAACTTTAAGTTATTGGTTTTGCAACCATTACTTAAAGTCATGTGGAACCATTCTATTAGTTAAGTGATATATGTGTCACTTAAGGAGAAGTTAGTGGAGGATGATTGCCAAATGTCATCTTTACTTGTTTGTGTTTTAGTTCATTAGACTTCCCATTTGTACTTTCCCTCCTACATTCTATAAGTAGGAGAAGAACCTCCAGGTTAAGGATCAGAATTTGTAAGCAGCAATCTTGTGTTCTAGACTTTGTGCTGAACCCCTGAGAGCCACTTGGAGCAAAGGAATACAAAGGAGCAGGTTTCCGGAGAACTTTGTGTCACGGTGTACTGTGTTTCTTACTTTTAATCTTAGATCTCTTAATAAACTGTGTTATTTTAGATCTAGATCTAGAGATGCCTTTGTTTTAGAATTCTGTGTTTATATCTATTGGATTCTTCTATGTGCATGCAATCAACTCTGCCATCTACTGATTGGGATGCACATCTTCCCCATTTCTTCTCTGTGTTTATGTAATTTCCTTTCTTCTATAAGTATTTCCTTTCTTTAAACAACTGCTTACTTGCTGCAGAACTGTTCAGTTATGGTTCATGAACTGAGTAGTTAAAGTAAAACCCCATTTAGATATTAGCATACTTTAATTGACAAATCTGACACGGGATCCTCACCGGTTAAATGAGGGAGATTTATCTCATGACTGCCTAGGTTTTTTGCTATGCAAAAAATCTAGCCAACACCAACACAATGGCTCAGTTGATCAATACCATTCAAGGTCCAAATGGTGGAAGGAGCTCTTCAAAGGAAGTCATTAATTCTTAGCCATCCAAAGAGAAAAACATCGCTACATGGTATGAGGAGTATAGAGCTCTTCTGGAGAAGGTCCGGGATGCCCTACCTTTTCCAGAGTTTGTGAAGTTGGTGATCTATAAACTGGTCAAAAAAAATTTCCTTGACCAATGGATCCCTATAGGTAACTGATTCCGATTATACTCCCTAATAAATCAGCTACAAACAAATGCAATGCAAGAATAAGAAACTGACACTGCACAGGAGTTGATAACGGAATTCGGCAATTGCCTACGTCTTCGGGTTCGCTAATAGCTGAACCAATTCATTATAACAATCCGATCGTAAATACAAATAAACTTACAATACTACAATGAATGCTCATCCCGAACCTGATGCCAATCAATCCTATCGAATTTAGAATGTCTTGGAATCTCAGTGCTCTGGCACAGCTTCCTGGTTGACACCTCCTGATGACTTCCACTCTGTTGCACGGCCTCTAGCCTCTACGCAGAGCTAAGTCGGAATGTGCCTGATTTCAACGAGTGTCACCCTCTTGTTGACTTCCACTATGTTGCAAGGCCTCCAGCCTCTACGCAGAGCTAAGCCTGGTCCGGTGTCGTCCACGAGCTCAGTAATAGTACGACTCTCCTCCGCGACCTCCAAGCAACTAACTTGGCAATAAGCCCAATGTATGAAGAATCAGAGATCCAGTATGAGTATACTGATCCAGTGCTTTATCATAATCCCTCGGCTTCACAATGGCGTCTCCAAGCTCTTGCACAAGAATAAGGCTTCAATCAGCCTTTACAACTGATCGGTGAGTTAAAAATAATTCCCAATTTTTTATAATATTACCTATAATAATAGGTCTTAATTTTTCACCATTGCCTATTAAAATATAGGTCTTCTCAATTCTTCATGCCTATTTAAAAAATAGGTCTTTTAATAAATAATGCCTTAATTATTTCCTTAAGGTCTCCAAATATTCCCCTCTTAACTCTCCTTCGCTCATGCTTAAGAGTGGCTTGTGTATAATAGAAAGGGGGGTTATATACCCCTATGCGGCCCGAAAAGATTGTTTATAAGCTTTATCCGCCATCTCGGAATGTGCCAACTCGGACGGCCAAGTTGGTTAGGCCGCCGAGTTTGGAGGCGGTAGGCCCGGGGTTTGAACCACCAAGCCCTTCATTGTTTCCGCGATGAGTTGCTTCCCGCCACGTCGCCCGAGCCAGTCTGCGTCCGCCATGCCGAGCCCATGTGTCTATCGTGTCAAGCTCCATCTACCCACCACGTATCTCGCCACAACGCTCGTTGCTTATCCGTTCCACCTCGTGCGTGTCATCGCCTGAACTGAGTCAGCCACCAAGCTGGCCTTTTCCATGGTTTGTGCGGTTTTATCCCACATCCAATGGGCGTTGGGTTGGATAAGCCTCAAAATAGGCTTGGCCCACTCAATGCACTTGTGGCTTCGGCCACGTGCTCCTTTGCTTTTTCCGTTTGATTCGGCCGTTGGTTGTTGGCTCGCGAGCAACTCATCATGAGCTCAACCCGCCCCGTGTTGCCCGATCAGCTCGCTGACTTAGCTCGGTCCAATGCAACTCGGTTAGCTCGCCAAGTAGCTTAGTCCTTCACTCGATGCTTAACTCGATCTCAACTCGACAAGTTGTCAAAATGAGTTGAATCACTCTGGCGGCCGGGTCCCCTTCCGAAATAAAAGTGGGTCCCTTAGTTGACCAAATTTTTGGACTCTTGAACAACGAAGACCGGTGATTTGAAATAACCCGTATTTTTGCTCCGCATTGCTTAACGACATTACGATGACCCATTGTTGCTTTGCAACATGCCCAGTCACGATGCCTTGCTCTGTCATGTAAACACCCTGTTCCTGCGCAGACTGCATTTGGAGTGTACGGTATCCATTTTGCACATTCCAATCGGTGTGGGAAAGCTCTTGAAGCCTTCTACCATACTGTAATGATCCCATGAGATTTAGGTTAACTTTATCCGCTGATTTGATCTCCGGATCAGTTAGAGACAAAGAGAGTTGGAATTGGCACAAGGTCAAAAGCCCAAGCAACAAGGAAGGTGCCAACACTCCATAAGGACCCCACACTCAAAGGTGTGGATACTATACATAAATAAGGGCTTGAAGGTAGAGATTTCTTAAGTTCCCATGACAAATTTTTGAGCTCCAATAGTCACACACATGCTGGTGAAAAATCAGATCTGCATTTTGAAAGAAATGGAGCCATGAAGGATGAAGAATTGGCCCTTACTCCTATCATTGTTCCGAAGAGTCAACAATATGAGGTAATTATTGATCATTGTTTGGTTCATACTGATGATATTTCAGAATGTGATGAATCCAGGGTTGAAAAGAAGGGTGATGAGCAAGAATGGGAAGCGAAAGGGATGGTTGGAACAAATTTCTCAAAGAGACATGATAACAGTCAACTTGCTGGTCTGTTTATAACAGCAGTCAATAAAGAACTAAACGATGAAGAATTAGACTTGGGTAAGAGCCACAAAAACATCCTAAGCACATGTGAACAAGGTATGGAGGTTGTACAAAAGGAGATGAAAATCTTGTTGAAAGTCCACGGAACAAATATATCTCATATTTATTGCTCCCGTAGTTCACCATCACATAGAGCTAATCATCATAATTAGTTTGATACAAATGTGGGAAAAATGAGGAGCACGTTGAGTAGTAAGGGGAACTTACAGCTTTTCAGGAAGCCCCTAAGTTATGCATGCATCAAGACAAAGGTCACTTTATGCACAAGGACTGAGATTGGAGTGATAAGAAGTAACCCTCTTCCCAAGGCCCACGGTATGCATGCAAAGGTAACTACTTCCTCTTTCCATTTGGTTTGTAATCTGTTTGATATACTTATGTTTTAAGGAAGAATTTATGGTCACAATGATGGTTATGTTGATGGTATCTCAACAAGTCTTATAAGGTCAAGAAGAATGGAAGAATCTCTCCATAAGGCACTTGATGAGGTGGCTGGACTGTTGCTAACAGCAGTAAAAAGGAGGTCATTTGAGGGAATACTCAGCCTTAACAAGAATCCAAAGGTTACCCAAGACAAGCATCAACAACTTTGGAACAAATGAAAGAAAGAAAAGATCCCATCTGGCGAGGAAACCATGCCAAGAAAGAGTGCTGACTTAAACTCAGAAGTTCTGAGTCATAAGAGTGTCATGGGCAGCCCATGGTATGAGAATATCTCAGTTTTTGCCAATATGCCATTTCAGATTTGTTGTCACCATGGACAGTTGGTTAGGAAGAATAATCATATTTCATGTGTGTTGTCACTGTTGATTGGATATCATCATGCACGTCCTACTTCACGAGGTAATGAGGTAAGAAGTAATTTTTGTAGTAAAGAGCATATAGATACTTGGGCTCAATTTCAGAGGTGTTTCCGCATGTGGTGTATAGGTGCTATGTTGAGATTTACAAAGGGAGGAATACATGATTTCAAAATCATTATGGAAGGAAATGATGGTGATTCTAATTTTCAGTTTCATTTATGGTTAATCCATGGTCCCATGAAAAGGTATGAATTTTGTTTTGACTTCTTTGTTTTAAGTTCAATTGAGGCACATATTGTTTTTGGGGGTCAAGAGCTCCAAACTAAAAGAGAATTTACACTCAAAATTCTCAAAAAGGGGTTGAAGTTCCACTTACAAAATGAAGAAGTCAGAATTCATGAAATTAGCCATGTTAAACAAGGGAAGGCTGATTTTATTTGCTTGCCAGTAGTAAGGAAAGGACTGATCATAGTCAAGAATGCAAGGAGGAATTTGGCAAGCAACATCATGAGGAGGTATAAAATGGAGATTAGATTATGCAGGGATATTATGGGATCTTCTCAATTAATATATGCTTACTCACAAACAATAGAAGGTTGTCCTTCAAGAAGAAATCCCAAAAAGGAAGCAACTCCAACATTTATGTATCTCTTGCATATTACACTTTCAGCCCTCCACTAATTTTTGCAATAGCTGAAAGTGAGATTCCAATGGTTAGAATGGTAGACACTCAGCCCCAATTTCCTAAAGAGGTATGCCCAGCTCTCTTGAAATTCATTTCAGTCATCATTGGTTCAATTATGAGGGGGGAATACATAACTACAAATGAGTTTGGGATATTATTGGAATCCTCCACCAAAGTGGAACGTATGAAGATGTAATCATGAGGATGGGAAGATTTGTGGGGTTGACTCTCTTGAGTTAAGGGCCAATATGTCTACTGATTTCAATTATAGACCTATTGTTCTTAATTTTTCATCTTATATAGGACAATTTTCAGTCCCTACATTACTCATGAAATTGCTTTTTTCCACAAGATCTCAGTTTGGTAGTTGTTATGTGATGGCCATAGGGTTGAATGTGCAAAAACCAGATTTGGGAATGCCATTAGCAGTCATGAACAACCACGAACTTGCATTTTCGAAGGGAATTCTGTCATTGGTTGATGTGGGAAGAAGGTTACAGCTGAAAGGAAGAAGCAAATCAGATTTGATAGCCCCAAATTGGATAAGATTCCATGTGAATTATGACTATGGTGAATTGTTTTCAACCCCTCCGCAATCTGATTTGCATCTTGTAATAAGAGGGATAACTAGTCAAGATGATTATTTATCCATTTCTTGCTTTATGATGGAAACTACATCAGTTTGCAGGGATTTTGGTACAACTGAGTATGAAAAGAAAGTAGATGTCAATGTTGTTTTTGAAGTAGAAGATGAAGAAGAATTCAATGAAAAAAGGAGCAGTAGAGGTTTGAGTTTGGGTTGAAAATCCTTCATTTAATAGGCGCAGGATCCAGGTTATGGGAGCACTACAACATGTTCCTTTACCTTGATATGATGATGCTTCGGCATATGAGTTTGCAATTGCTTGAGGGCAAGCAATTTCGGGAAGGGAGGACTGTAGTGTTCCCTTTTTCAAATTGAGGCCAAATGAAGACTTCTTGCCACTCCCTTCCCATGCCGAAGAAGAATAAGTGAACTAGGGAAGGAATTGCACTTCATGTTAGTTTTTTTTTATTAGTTTTAATGTTTTCTTTTAGTGTTTTTCCTTTATGAGGCAAGTCGAGTGGTTTGGAGGGATTAAAAAGGCAAATTAAAAGATAAAGTGAAGCTTAAGAGGTCGGTCCTCATCTAATTGGCCTTTGGGGCCAAACAAGGGGTATAAAAGAGGTTGTACGACCTCATTTGCAAATCATCTTCTGGAGTATTTTTACACTTACACTATATATGTTGGGCTTGTTGTTCAATACCATTCAACTTGAGGACGAAAACCCTCTTATGTAGTATCCAAGGAGGGCAGAAACCTTCCTTGTGGCTTGGTGGAGAATGAAAACTCTCCATATGGGTGAATTGAAGACTTATCTTGAAGACTTACTTGTTAATTTGGATCAAGGACATTAAGAAGAAGGATTACAAAGGCTTTGCATGAATTTTGGAGCTCTTCCCTAGGGGAGCGACCAGGGTTTGGAGGTGGTTTGGTGTCATTCTAGGGCACATAATTCATATAGTCTTTAATATTCTGATTCTCCATAATTATATTGCTAGAATCCATAATTTGACTATTTTTGGAGGATTTTATCTATTGTTTGTGGCTGGTCTACTATTGTCACAAATGTTTTTACTGCAGTGTATCATCGTTACTTTTCTCCATTTCTTTGTTGCAAATTGGATGGATATTGGTTGCCGTAATTGAAATAATTATTTAGAAGTAATTTCAAGCTATTGTGCATGGTTTTATGGTGCCTTTAAGTCCCTATACAGTTCGTTGCTAGGGTTTTAAGAAATATTATAGCTGTTATAAAAATCAGAATTTACTTCACTTGGGTTTGTGTGGTTTCCTCTTTTTTCAGTTTCAGCCCTCAAAAGGGACCATTACACTTCTAGGACACCAATTGACATTTTGTGTTGATATTCAGATTTCTCCTAATTTATAAGGCTGATTTCTCACTTCATTGGTATTTGTTGGGGTTTGGAAACATCATTTTCAGCCCTTATTGTGAGTTGTACTTCTGTTGGTTATTTAATTAAATCTAGTTGTGGTTTATCACTTGTTTCTCCTTTATTTATGAAGTATATTGGCTGGAATAATATCTTCATAATTGTCTAAAATATTTGGAATCATTCTTTGTCATTTTCATCTTCTTGTTGGGCAAGGATTGTTGCCTTTAAGAGTTGTCACAGTTTGTTGCCCTAGAGGGTTTATTTACTAATTTTCAACCAGTTTTTGATGCCCTAAGGGTGTGATTTCAGTTCACTGCTAGGGTTTGATGATTGTTGTTCCAAGAATTTGATTTCTTGCATTTGGGTTTGAGGTCAAACCCTTATTTTCAAATTCAAACCTAGAAAGCGACATTACAGTGGTATCAAATCTTCGGTCTTCATAGCTTGAGGGTTTTCATGCAAGAGGGTAATAAGGCCTACATTTGTTATCAAAAAAGGAGAAGATAAAATGGCGAACAAATTTTTTGGTGATGTTAGATTTGAAAGGCTTGCACTAGGGCAAGAAAGATTGGTCAATAAAATGGTTCTATTGATCCATACCATTCAAGATCCGAATGGTGGAAGGAGCTCTTCAAAGGAAGTCAATAATACTCAACCATCCAAAGTGGACAACATTGCTACATGATATGAGGAGTATAGGGATCTTTTGGAGAAAATTCGTGATGCCATGTCATTTGTTGAGTTCATGGGAGTAAACAAGGGAAGATCAAGGCCCATGCCTAGGTCACGAGCTACACAAGAAGAAAAAGTAGGACTTCAAGTAATGGAGAAGACACAACCCATAAAGGAATCCACCGTGTAAGTTGAAGAGGGAGAAATCATGGAGCCTGAGCCAAAGAAGGAACAAAAATCAGATCTACAAGTTGGTAAAGGGAAATCGGAGGTTGAAGCTCAATTGCCAAATATGAATGTTGAAGTACAACTTGCTGGCAATTTCATAATGGCCATCTACATGAAGCAAGTAGATGATGTTATGGCCTTGGAGAGAACCATGAAAAGGTTTTGTGCATGAATCAACAAAATGTGGATGAAGTTGAAGCAAAAGGGACATCACTTGTATATGAAAGGTTCAAGTTCGAGGAACTTGCACCATCCCTTGCGCTTCCATTGATTGATTTTCAGAACAACAATATGAAGAGTCATGTGATCGAAGAAAATATTGGGAATCACGAGGATAGAAGGGTTAGAGATATCTCCATAAATCTCACTTCATCAAAGGAGGACAAGCTTTTCATGGGCAGCCAAAGGTATGACAATAATAATCACATTTCAGATTTGTTGATCCTTCCTATGTCACTGCAATATTTTTATCATCATAAACAACAAGGTAGGGAAGATGAGAACGTGGAAGATACATCTTTTGGTAAAAAGCATATAGGCCTTTTTGCCCAAATGCAACCTTGTTTGAGCATAATAGTGTCGGATCCTGATGTTATTTTGAGTCCCACCAAGGGAAGAATGGGAAAGTCTTTGCATTCCATAATTGCAATTGTATGGATAGCTACCCAAAGTATTGGGGAAAGTCATCATGCTATTAAGAAGCTTTCAGCAAAGGCATTAGAACAAGTGGAGCCAACTATGTTACCAGGAGTTGCAACAAATAGAGGGTAGGTTTCGGGGACAACAAATTTGTGGGTAAGCCCTACATTTTTGTTTTCCTTATAACATTCTTCTCATAGGCATTTTTGGATCCCCTTCGATTCACGTACCCCTAGAAAAAGTCATTTAATTAAAATAGATGTTAAGCAGGTGTCCCCAGATTTCACCCTGAAATTTGGGACTACCCATTTAATTTTTTTTCTTTTTAAAAATAACAGGTCTTTTCGTGTTTTTATTGCTAGAAGACATCTGTATTACGTTAAGCTACTCCCAGTGAATCGTATGAGCCAATTCGACAAACACCCAGATGCTGAAACTCATTTTATCCCTCCGCCAAGTTTTGTCTGCGGGAAATTTTTATTTAATTATTTATTAAATAAATAAAGCCTCGTTTGAAATAAATTGTGCTCCGGTTGAACCCTGTTGAAGTTTTGCATGCCAGTATTCACACATTTCAATAGGATTTTCACCAGGAATAAATTTAGAGCATTGTCTGCAACTTCTGGCAACGTTTTTCGTTTTTATTTATTTCTTTTGCATTTTTCTCTAGTTTTCTCTGCAGTTTGTCTGTGAAATTCCCCTGGGTCCATTCTTTGTTCTATATAGTCTGTTTAATTGCCTAAAACATCTGGAGATCATTTACGACCTCAGCATCAGAAGTAATCAGTCTCAAAAGGAAAACTTCTGACCAAAAAAGATAAAGTCAGGCACAAAAAGCCTCTCCTAGGCAAGTTGCACTTTTTGGAATGAATAGATCTAAGATGCAATGGGATTTTTGGTAGTGGCTTTTTACCATAAAGTCAAAGTCACTTAAGCTGCAATGGGAATATTAGAGGTGGCAGGTAGGCAGGGGGGAATTTCTTACCCGCCTTGTAGGGAATGGGAATTTCTTACCTAGCTTGCAAGGTAAAAATTCCCATTATAAAATAAAGAAAAATCACTTAAAGCATCGATGGGAATTTTTTGCTTGCCTAGCAGGCTAACTTTTACCACCAAAAAGGTTTATTCACCCATGCAAGTCGTACTTTATCAAAGGAAGGCTATTTTCCATGCAAGTCACACTTTTAAGGAAATGATTTAATTTGCCAGTGGGAATTTTGGCAGTGGCAGGCGGGCGGGAATTTCTTACCTGCCTTGTAGGGTAAAAATTCCCATTATGAAAGTCAAATAACTTAAGTGGAAGAGGGGATTTCTTGGAGCTTGCAGATGCACGGTAAAAATTCCCATCAAAGTTGACTTTTTATTTTTAGAAATTACCCTTACCAACAAGTGTGACCCAACTTGGCAATAAACAATGTATTTAATGATATTTATTTATGGATTTTTCACCCAATCTTGGCGCCATGTATGGAAGAAAAGTCAATGCAAGAAGACAAGCCAAAGAGAATTGAAGGATGCATGTTAAAAATAAATAAAATAAATTTATTTAAAAGCAACCAGTAGCATGCATAATTGGGCGCCCAATTTGGGTGAATAGACAAGATTATTTATTAATTAAATTACCAGAAATAGGAGGGGCAATTATTAAAAATAGTATGTTCAGGGCTATATAAGCATGGGCTGCCATAATGAAGAAGCAATTAATTCTTTTGCTAAGGATTGCAGCCCAGACAGTTTTGGCGCCAAGGAAAGGAGGTTTTGTGCATTAAAAAGTGTTTTTCATTGCCATGAGGCTTCAAGGTTTGGCACCTAGGGTTGGAATAGCTTGATTTTTGCTATGATAATTATCTACATGTTGGTATAAGTGCCCAAGTGAATTTAAAAATATTTATGCTTGCTTTGCATGCAAGCAAAGCCTCAAATTTTAGGGCAGCAAAATTTATATGCAGATTTTGGTGATATAAATCAAGTATTCATGCCCTGGACTCCATCTTTGTCTTAATTAATTGCAGGTATTCATTACAGGTGTTCATACAGGTGAAAGGGAGTTCAAATCAATGTTAGGTACATTAAATATATCTTTTGAATTTGAAGAAATTGCTAGATTTGCACAAATTGATCCAATTACAAGGAATTCCAGCATGATTAAAAGAAAAAGAACTAAGAAAAAGATTGCTCAGACAAAGATTTCTCTAGTCATGATGAAGCATGATGAAAGAGAAAGATCAACAAAGTCATGCATAACTTCTAGATTTGCGGATATCAATGACACATACATAGATCCTGAACCCATCTTTGAATTAATTGGCAGATCTAGGGTCGGAAGGACATCTCTCATGGCAGCCATAAAAAGTAGTGGAATTATTCAAGCATCGAGCGTTTCCATGTCACAACTTAGTTGCCTGAATTTGTTATGGAGTGTGCAAGGTCATATCATCCTCTTTCCAAAATAATTCGGGATGCTATGGGAAAGACAATAATCTAGGATGAATGCACGATTTATTAATTATTGTCTGAAGATTCCAACATGAATGGTGGTGATTGCAATTAGCATGTTGGATGATGGCAACAGATGGGAGAAACACGAAGTAGATTGTGTGGGAATAATGAATAACAGATATATGAAGAAGCTCAGGTCTCCATCAAAGTTCCTGAGGACTCTTCCGTGATCCAATTTGGTGCAGGAGGTGGATGATATTACTAAATTGCTTTGCAGGTTAAGTGGAGAAGCCAATACTCACAACTTCTGCTCATGGATGTATGCTTTTGTGAGAACCATTGAGATCAACATAACTAATTCAATAATCAATTGGGCGGATATCATCAGTGACAACATCGGTGAGCAACTCCGAAGTGTGAGGCGGACGATAGCTTCAAAATGACTTCATACCTGGTATATGCAGCAGCCTCGCAGGGTATATTTTTCAAACTGGATAGATGGGGCATACTGGCGAAAGATCCTATTTTTTAGTGCTTCCCACAGTTCACAGTTCCTGAATTCCACAAAGATTACAAGGTGGTCAAAGATGAGTTCTTCTATGGATTCATCTGCAAACTAAATAGTGATCTGAAGACCACCAGGGTAAGCAAAGAAGCTTGGGAAGCTGTATCCCAGCATTGCTGTATTTTCATCTAGTTTGCAGACTTCACGTATCTCAGGGTAACCGGCTTCTCGGGAGAACCAGTTAAGTTTCCGAGGTATCCAAATGATAAATGGGTCATCATGGAGTTGTGTAGACAGCTCGTGGAAATGCATGACTTACAATCAAAGCGGCACAAGTCTACAAGTTTCTTTGCAGTCACAGTGGGTTATTACAGCTGCCAGATCATTCACAAAGCTAGAGGAATCAAAGCCGAAATGTTTTCTGAATATGAGCATAAGTTCTTCCCAGCACGGCTGAACTTTGATTGAAATATCCCCAATAAATCTTTTTTCCCAAAATGAATTTTTCTCACTTTATAAAATAATAAAATATACTTTTGACAGCTATGGGAAATAAACTAGGGCAGCCGGGATTAATTTATGCAAAAAGAGACTAGGGTTTTATATGCAAACACACCCAAAATCAGCATACAATAATTATTTTTACTCCCAAACCCTTGGAACAATCCTGGAGAATTTATGGCAAAAATCAGATTTTACAATAGCTGGAAAATAATTTAAATTTGAAACCCTAACTGCTGCAATCTTCAAGATAGCATAACTTTCTCTACACAACTCTGATCTAAGAAAATGACCTATGCTTGAACTTGGAAAAATACAAGGAACAAGATGGTGTAAACCAAATTATAACAGCAACTACCAAACATGCAAATCTGGCCCTCCTACTATTTTGGCCCACACATTTAGGGCAACAAATGAGCTCCAAAAATTATTTTCTCTATCCCAGATGCTTGCCTATATTTTAAGGAACTCATTCATATAAGAATCAGAATTTTTGGATGCCAAATCAACTCAGAAATCAGATCTAAAATTTGATTATAAAACTGGTAAAAAACCCTCTAAAAACCCTTTGAAAAATTATGAAACTAATTGACTTATTTCCCAAAAAGATGTAGATGATTTAGCAATTAAAAATCAGATCTAAATACCTCCAAAAAACAAAGCCAAATCTGCCCCAACTGGGTCGATCCAATAGAAGATGAATTGCTGTAATTTTATTCCTCAAATGCCTTCAAATACACTAAAAATCTGATTACAATCAGTGGGAATTTATGAGTGAAAAAACCTCTCAAACTCTTGGGGTTTTCGTCCACAAGAGGTAGAATTCACAAGGGGTTTCTTCCTTGGAATTTTTGCAAAAGCTGAGAGCTCGATGCAAAATAAAAATATCATATAAAATTTCTGGATAATGGAAGAGGCAAGTCGACTTCCCTTTCAAAGGAAAAGGGCCAACAACCAACCTCCAAACCAGCCAATGAGCTCACATGATTTTCCCTATGCAAACATTTAATATTTTCCCATATTAAATGTTTTTCCCAAAAACATTTCCCTCCTAGTGTAAGTCGCATTTCTCTAGGGGAAATACATAAATTAATTATGTTTTTATCTTTTCTAGGCTTCATTACTCCCCTTTGGCCCAAGTCGCCATCATCCTTTCTAGGAGGAATAAAATATAATAAATCCCTTTACAATGACTTTTGCCCCTTAAGGCAAATTGTATTTTCCATAGGGATTACAATTTATTTTTATTAAGCTAAATAAATTAATATAAATGCTTTAATAATTTTATTTTATTTTTTATAGCACTTTGTAATAATTTGTTATAACTTAAGCCACCCTTATATTTTTCCTTTAGCCGTCAGGTTGACAAAATGGGCCAAAGGTCTTCGATTGGAAAAGGGGACATTACAGTCCTCCCTTCCCAAAATTGTTTGCCCTCAAGCAATTCTGATCTTGTTTTGTTCAAGTGTCATGCACAAGAGACAAAACATGCTCAAGTGATCTGCAAACTTGACACCTATTCCTGTCAAGTGAGCTAAAACTTGCCCCCATATATCATCCACAAAATGCTCATATACATATATTTGGAGCAATGGTTCAACAAACTCCAAAATGAAGGCTTCATCTTCTACCATATCATGCACCTTTTGATGAAAATAAATTGGAATGGGCAACAATAAATAAGACACATTATAATGCTTTTCATATCTTTCAATGCCATCAATGTTCTCCATGTGCTCAAGATAGACATATGTTGAGCTGCCCGCATCATTTTTGCCTAAGTTTCCGTTGAAGGTATTTGAAAGCTGATTAAAAGTTGGTTTGGAAATTGCAGCACCCTGTAATTCCACACAAGTGTCTATGTGAGGCTCCTCCTCATGTGCTAGCTGCTCCACAGAGTCTTCTTTCTTGGGTGTAGACTTCCTTGCATCAATTGCCTTCATCTTTTCCTTAAACTCTTGTAAGTGTTGTCTTGCTTGAGTGGCTATCAACCTAGCAGTTCTAGCTCTGCTATTCATTCCTCACACTTTTTAAGAGTTTCCATTACATCTTCTTCGCTTGCATATATGAACTTCTTCTCTTGTCTATTATCGATTTCCCTAGAAAGCAAAATTTCACTAACACCATTATTTTGCTCAATGGAGACCTTACCTTTTGAAGCCTCTTCTTCTTCATTTGGCTGTAGATCTGATTTGTCCTCCTCTACCCCTTGCAGATCTTTACCTCTTCTGGTACAGAGAACCTCTGAAAGCACAAATGGCTACAGTCATTGAAGAAGTAGACAGATTCTTCCCCTTTGGACAATATCAGAGGGTGGTAGTCACCAATCACTGTGGCTATACCTTCAGATAAAGTAGAATCAGAGCATGAGATGGTGAGTGCACTTAGTGACTTCTCATTCACTTGAGAAGTAATTTGATCATCATGGTATGGCTCCAATTGTAGACAATCTCATGAAGCTCAGAGAGGATTTTATCAGTACCATGGAGGAACACGACTTGCAATCTTACTCCTAAGTTTGGGTAGGAACTTTCTAGAAGACCTAAAGTTGCCAAAATAACTTCTAGGTTGATTATCTGAAGACATCAGGATCAAAAGTTCACTCAGTTATCAGTTCACAGGCTAGAAGGAAAACACAAGCTCTAGATACTCACTGACAGATCCCCATATAGCAGCTTTTTGCCCAAAATGATTTTTGCTCACTTTAGGTCAAACTACCACAAAAGATACTTTTGAAAGCTATGGGAAATACACTAGGACACTCGAAGAATAGCTTTATTCAAAAAACAAGCTATGGTTTTATAAGCAGACAGGCTGAGAAAGCCAAGCATTCAATAAGTATTTTTACTCCCAAACCCTATGTGAGATCATTTCTAAGGTTGCCAAACCTTCCTGGTGAAAAGCCCATTCTAGCACATGAGTAGGTAAAAAATCAGCTGATTAAAGAGGTGGAAGATGCAGGGGACTAGGCCAAAGTTATTGCTCAATGGAAAGAGAAAATCATTCACCAAGCTTCAGAATAGTTTGAAAGAATACCAGCTGAATTGGAGAATATGCACATGGAAATATCTCAGCTAATGGAACTAATGACACATATAGAAGATGAGAACATAGTTTTTGAAAGTCATCTAGATACTTTAGATAAGATACATTTGTTACCAGAGGATGTGTTAATTACAGAGCAAATTATACCTGGTGGATTAATGGAAAAGGGGAAGCAGTTAGAAATTTCAATTTCCTTCCGCGTGGATATCCTCAAGCTTATGTTGAATAGGATGTGGTTGCTAGAAAATGAGATGGGAGAAGTGTTGGAGAGCATTCTAGATGAATTACCTACTTCTCATGGGGAATTTATTCTGGTTGTGCAGAAAGAAATTGATGAAGCCGCCATACCTTTCACGATAGATTCAATTGGCAGACTCATAAAGCTTCAGGCAGATGTTAAGGGGTATGGACCTAGTTTAAAGAAGGTAAAGGCTAACACTGCTGCTTTGTCCAGAGGGTTGCTGCAGTTCAGAAACCGAGAGAGAGACTATTGTTAAAATAGATGGAAAGATGTTGAATTACATGTTTGACAAGTATATTCAATATCAAAACAAAAGGAAAGTGTAGGTGTTACAGCTAGCAGATCTTCTTTCTTCTCTTCTTCTTTCTTCTCTTATTTCTTATGTTCCCTGATGAAAATATAAGATTAAAGTTATTGGTCCTAAAAACCATTACTTTAAGTTATTTGGAAAGATTCTTTAAGATAAGTGACTAATGTGCACAATTTTGGCTTAAGCTCCTAATGCATGTCACTAAGAGAGGAATTCTAGGAAGATGATTGCCAGATGTTCCCTTTACTACTTTTTCATGTTCTAGTTCAGTTGTAGTTTCCCATTTGTAATTTCCCCTCTACACACTATAAATAGAGGAAGAACCTACGGGTTAATGGATCAGAATTTGTAATCAACATTCTTGTGTTCCAGACTTTAAGCTGAAACCCTTGATAGCTTTTTGAAGGTGGAGGAATAGAGAAGAGACAGATTTCCGAAGAACTTTGTGTCAACGGTGCATTTGTTTCTTATTTCTTTTTAGATCTCTACATAAAATTTGTGTTGTTTTAGATCTATATTTGAAACTTTTCTTTGCTTCAAATTTTGCATTTCAAGATCTATTTGTTTCGTCTATGTGCATGTGATCAACTCTGTCAACTATTGGTTAGGTTGCACATCTCCTTTCCTTTCTTCTTGTATTTAATTATTTCCCTTTTCTGCACATATTGCTTACAGCTACTTGCTGCAAAATTGCCTAGTTATGGTGCATGAGCTACGCAATTAAAGTAAAACCAACAGATAGATATTAGGAAATATAACTGAAAAAATCTTACATGGGAGCCTCACCGGTAAATGAGGGAGATTTATCTCATGATTGCCTAGGTTTTCAGTTGTGCAGAAATTCTAGCCAACAGTCCAGGAGATGATCAAGATCTCATGTCCCTGGAAAGCAAGTAAGCATGAAAGTTATCTTGATGTCACTCCAGCTTCGTACTGCTCAGATAGAAGGTCATGCATGAGACCTGTACCTCCTATGTTGGATGTTGGGGACCCATCAACAAAGAATGATTTGTCATAGAGACTTTTGTACTGGGGTCAATAGGCATGTCCAGTTAGTCTATAATACCTCATATTATAGAGTTGTCATTGCAATCGACTGTATAGCCATTAGGGAATAATTTCCACACTAAGTGATGTATTAACTCAAGTCATCAATGAATGTGCCTTGTCCATCCCCCACTATAGGTCTCTTTATAGCTATCAAAATGCATGAAGAGGATAATCAACTATCCACAGTACTCATCTTCTCTGTCTTTGACTGACTGCACATGCAATTTTTAGCCCATTTAAAATGTTAACAGAATTGTATGATTTTATGATTAATTGTTATAAAAATTATGGGTGACAGAGCATGGTATAGATTTGCAGCATGAAAAACAAGCTATAATAAGAGGTCTATTCTCACTGCTGCATATTACAATGGCTGATTATATAGCCATGGAGGTAGGAAAACTACCTGATTACAAACTGTGTTTGAAACTAGCATAACTGAGTTTATGGATAACCATTACAGGTATAAACAAATATTGAGTAGAACTAACCTGTAAGCAAATAATTACCATGTTGGTAACATTAATAATACATACGAGGCTTTTTAAATGGAGCACAATAGAATTCCTAACATTATCATGCATAATACGTTTCATCCAAGTGTACATATAGCGTTCTATGACATGCATTCAGCAGTCTGAGGAATTCATCTTTTACCATATGTATGCAAGGATAAAAAAAAATTGCAGTAAAAAGGCAGAAGAATAGTACATCATGAAGTAATGTCAGAAGATGATTCGGGTCATGTGCAATCACCCTTTTCAAGAACATGAAGCTTCTATCCATACTTGAGTACCACAGTGGTAAAGATTGCAGACATGTGACGAGACAAGGAATTCTTTCTAAGTATGCAGCCCGAATATGCTCACATTTAGGTGGCAGCCACAAATCACCATTTTTGGAGCTGCAAAAGAGTTGTGCTACGGGAAGGTGATTGCTCAATCGAATGGTAAACAGTTGAAGACAACCATTGTCAGCCATGCTGAGTAGTTGTCACCCATAAAGAGTAGAGCACCATGGGCAAAAACATGAAGGGTACAAGTACTTCAAAGGGCATTTTCACTATACACAAATCCATAACACTTGAATAAATTGAAAGGTACGATAGAAGCATAACAGTTGGCTATTTTTACAGATTTTTGACTCTAGCCAAATGCATAGGAGAAATAAGGGATCGATGTTTGGTTACTATCAAGTGTTAGAAGAAGCATCCATATGAAAACAAAATGAGTCCATTTCTACTTAGTAGTATTTCTGACATCATTTCTGGCAGCCTTCATGCAGATTTTTCAAATACCAAATAGTACATGAATGTGATCAGAGGGTGTTCTACTACCAAACTCGGACAAAAACAAAATGGACAATTAATAGTCATTTCGTTCATCTGGGCAATGTCTGCCACTATAAGAACAACTTGTGCAATTAACATGGAACACAACATGATCAACATAATTGTATGGACGCCTAAAAGTGATGCCATGTTAACATGATCTCCTACAACTGAGTGTCAAAGGCATGGGAAAGAATCTTGAAATCGTTTGTAGCTCCATTTATTATTGTATTCCTTATAACGCCTAAGACACATTGTAACTCCCTCATTTATTCCTTGCAAGGACTCCAATGACAAGATTCATGGGCTGCCGAGAGACTTCATTATGACATCTAGTGACAAACATCGCATAAGATTGTAACTCTTATGCAACAGTTCTATCACTTGCCAGGCACGAGATGTCCTTGACCTGTGACTCACTATTTTCAATAAATCTTTCTAAATAAACAAATATTTAACTTTTGACCCTGAGAGTTACAGATTGTTTGAGGGCATAACAATTTAGAGTACTTTGGAGGACTGCATTGTTCTCTTGTGTTCCCATTAATGCCTACATA
The DNA here is from genome assembly GCA_019776745.2 of Taxus chinensis. Classification (NCBI taxonomy): domain Eukaryota; kingdom Viridiplantae; phylum Streptophyta; class Pinopsida; order Cupressales; family Taxaceae; genus Taxus; species Taxus chinensis. The sequence continues at coordinate 23,343,041 of CM034156.1, forward strand.
TGAAGACTTCTTACTTGATTCCAATTCTCGTAGTTCAGTTAATAGGTGACCCACAAATACCTGCAGATAGTCTTGGCTTCCAAGTTTTTAGATCGTGCATTGCAAATTTTTCTTTAGTGTTTTCCTTTATGAAGGGGGTCAGTTGGGTTGGAGGAACTCTCAAACAAGGGACTTTCTAATTAAATTGTTCATCCAGAAATCCAACTTCTTTTTGAGGTCGACTTATAAGGAAATCTCTCCATTGTGACACCAAATTATGGAAATACCCAAGAAAACTCTTATACTACAATTTTGGGGATCCCCTCTTCTATTATAATTATTCATTCTAGGCTTCTGGTCTTCTAAGGCGCAACAGAACTATTCACATTCCACTATGAGGGTATGATAGTTGTGCAGGAACCTCTACTCCCAGAGTTAACATAAATTTCTGCAGACTGGGGTCCTCAAAATAACTTGGACATTTCAGATGTATATGGGCTCTAAGACTTCCAAGGTATTTTTACGAATATAGCTGAGGGTGATTTCTTCATAAATACCCTCAAACTCTCATATACCTGGATTTGAGAATATCATACTCTAGCTTCTGCATTTTTATAAGTTTCATAATCAGCCTTAATAGCATTTTCCCAAACAAAATTCAGATTTGCGATATATATTTTAATGAATTTCAATTCCTATACATATACAGACCTTCTCCCTTAGTAGAGATTTGCCTAAAATCCATTTGGGGGAAAAATAAGTCCGTTTGGGGACAATACAAAATAATATAGAAACCCTTCAAAATATTATTCTTCAAAGTGGGAATTAATTGAAAGGAAATGGTACTCGAAATCAATAAGTTTTTTCACACCATTTTAATAACTAGAAATTAACGATAACAATGGTACCCTTTACAAATATCAATGGAAATGAAGAATTTCAAGCCCAAACTCAAGTACAAATGGCCCTGACCTCCAACTGCTAAAAATAGGAGGCACAAATAACTTCAAATATTAAAGTTGTAACATACCCTAGAAACCCCAAACTTCTAGCACCTCTAGGCAGGTCGTTAACCCTAGGAGCAGGGTACTAAAATGAGCTTTTACAAAAGCAGCAATAATCTGAAATTTTGCAAATAAAAACAGCGAACCTGTATGCCTGTCCCACACTCAAAACAAGGCTTTTAAATTTGATCTTCCAATCAAATAGCTGCAAATGATACCGGTGTCACTGAAAACAATCTTCCTCGAATCTCTGTAAATCTGATTGTACCACAAGTGTGACCTCTGTATGAGATCACCAATGAAGATGTGGGGGTTCCATCCTCAAATCTAAGTGTTATTGAGGGATTTCGTCCTCAATAGACCTCCATGGAGGGTTTCCATCCTCAATGGATGAGAGAGAAAGTAAAGTGTGCTCCAACACTAAGAGAATAAATTCCAAACCATGCATAAACATCTTTCAAGCCAAGCAACCCCTTTAAATAGCTAAAGGTGGTGCTAAAAACCAAATAGAATCCTCCTAATGAGAACCGACCTCCTTGGGGACATAATTGTTCATTTTCTTTTTTTTTCAATTGGTTTTGCACCTTTTTCCCAGTCAACTTGACTATACGTAGAAAAATACTTTAAAATAATGTAAATCTCACAAAAACAACTGAAAATCACAACACTAACTTCCCTTGCTCATTCCCTTTTAGCCCATGAGAAGTGAAATGAGCCAATAGTCTTCGAAATGACTAGCCTGGAGAAGGGGACATTACAACCTAAGTGTTCCCATGTTTTCTTTTTGTTTAGGTTTCAAAAAGTTATATACATACCTATGCTTCATCTCAAACTCTCTCATTTTTGTATTATCATTTTTCCCATACGTTCTAAATTCCATTTCAGGTTAATAGTTACAGTTTTGATCTTGCTTACGAATGTAGAAAGAAAAGTTTGATGTAATCTTTCTAGTCAGTGGATAGCAGGCTGTCTGAAAGTCTGCAATTTTGTGTCATGTTAATTAATATTAATATGATTTTTGCTGATAAAAAAATTAAATGAATTAAAAGATTACACAACAGCCAAACAAACTGAAAATGCATGTAACAGATTTGGAATTACAATTGCATCAACCACAGTCTCATGGAATAACACTGTCCAAGCTTAGCACTGTGCATGGCCCAAGCGTTTGTCTGGAAAGTAACAGGGGCATCCTCCATGCTGCAACTCATTATTCATTCCAAGAAACTCTCTCAAGTATTACAAGTGAAATGGCTCATTCAATGGAGCTAAGAAACAATTATGGAACCAACAATATATCTAAGATGATACTATACATATATATCTCACACCCTCTGCTCCAACATCTGTAATGTGATCTGCATGTAAAGTTAAGTAGCCATACAAGGAGTTGAAAACTCTGCCATAAGGACTGGACAACCCATAGTAAATTTTCATCCAACTTGTGTCACAATTGAAGTAGTGTGATGCGCGTGATATTTTATCATAGTAACAGTGCTGAAAACAGGGCCATCCCGTGCTGTCCTGTGTATGCTTGCTAACGCATAATTGAATCATCTCATCATTGTAACTTCCATAGCATATGCCCCCAGTGCTTCAATGTCTTGGAGAGCATCTCTTCCATATCCCATTTTGACATCAACAACTGCAAACCTCATACTCTTAGCTAAATTTTTGAGCCAATAACAAACTCAGCTACTTATAACAATATTGTCTTCTTTCTCCTTGATTAATGTACCAAGGTGGCTTAGGGATCTGACGAAGGCGAGAAATGGGCCTGCAATGTTATACCCAAATTAACAGAATCTTATCATGATTTTTGAAGGTCAGTTGTCAAATGCCCTAGCATGTATTGAGATCAATTAGGTTTGGAAAAATAACCAGCTATAATTAAGTCGGAGTGTCTTAACCCTTTACGGCATGTGAACTTGACAATCAAGGTTTCTGTTAGGGCAAAGATATTTATGTCTTGATTCAACAGGGTTGTATTATATCATGACAAAGCATACTTGATGCCAATTGATCCTTTATCAAATCACCGAAGATGACGTTAGGTGACAACATGTATACTTGATAAATCAACATTGCTAGAGGACGAAAGTTGCATAAACCTTCAGAATAAAGGAGATTTTTTAAATGATGATCTACCAACCTCTTTCCAAGGACAACTCCATCAATAAGCTTATGGTTGGAAATGATGTTTCCAAACCCCAACTTGAAGTGTCAATGTCAGCCTTATACCATTAGGAGGCATCTGAATATCAACACCAAATTTCAGGTGAATGTCTCTAGATGTACAACTCCACATACTGGGGCCACTAAAGCTCCCATTTGTTTTTCAAGCATGGCAGGGTGCAAAATTGATTGGAAGTTTGATTAACTACATTATCTGCCAAATCCTATTTGCAAATAAGGAAGATAACCTCTCACAAGACCATTGGAATCTTATCTCCCAATACTGTAGAGTTAGTTGACGTTCCCCAATGAGGTAGTTAAGGGCCTGAAGCGATGGAAGGATTAGACGTGAGATTCTTATTAAGCATGTGCCACACCTCTAAGAGTTTTCGCCATTTCTAGTGGAATGGAATAGAGCTTCATGCCCCAAAACCAACCTACAAATAAAATGTACTAATAGGTCAAGCATGTCCAAAATGGCCTAAGCGACCTGGCCTATTCAAAGAAAAGCTTTGTTAAGGTTCCTCCAAAACCCATGAGAGGGTCTTTCATAGCACCCATGGACTAACCTACGTAAAAAACAACATTATGGGGATCAGTAATGCTTTATCTTTAAAGCAATGAAAAATAGCCTTTGTAAGTCCTCATTGGCATACCCAGTCCTAACCACCAAGATGAAGATATAAGGAGTCGTGCAAATTGTTCCATCTTCAGAAAAGAATTATGACTACCCTTCGCTAATGATATGTAAACTTCCCTTGTTCACTACTTCTAAGGTTAAAAAGGGAAGCATAAATGGAGCAAGGGGGGTCCGAGTCTTCAAGAACTAGTGGAAGAATGGGAGAGTGGTGCGAAAAAGGGGTCTGGGCCATTACAGTAATACCTCCCTTCCAGATGCACACTATTTACAGTTTTTTGATTCTCCATTCCTCTACATCTGTTCAGTAGAACAATTTGCATTTAATAGTTAATTTCTAACTGATCCTATTTCACTTCATTATGCTTCATACACATGATGGTATAACATCTCTCTAGAATTGCTAACAACCTAGTAGTGTTTGTCCTCTCTCATCTGTTTTGGATCTCTAAAAAATCAATTACACTATCCTGAACAGACTTCTTCTTGTCATGTGATCCTTCTCATCAAAATCAGAGTGGGATATTGGCTAGAATGGCTCTTTTAGAGGCTTCAAAAACCGAGAACCCTTACCTAATCTATATGTTGTGTGCAACAGGTTTCAAAAGAATGGTGCCTATTTGAGTGATGTGAGACATGACAAACCGTTCATGCAATGCGAGATGATAGATAACGGAATCTAGTAAGGTTTGCTCAGGTATAATGTAGCCCATTAATTGACATTTGTCAATTCTAACCGACTGAACATTATTAAATTGTCATAGGTGGTTCCCATTTGTGCTCAGCAAACAAAGCTGTCACCTTAGGTTGAGTCTGAAACGCATGACTTGAGGAATGCAACAGTAGCACAAACTTGTGTTTCAGGGAAGATCAAATGTCTTACGTAAACCCAATAATTGTATGGACTTCTGCATTACTACTTCTGAAAACATATGACCCATTTCCAATTGGGTTACAATGCTAGATGACACACAAGGATTTTCAGTTCATGCAAGAATCTTTTGATTTTGTGTCCTTCATTTATTACAAATTCATGAACTCAAGATCCGTCATTTCATTGGAAGTTACTATCTTCTATAGAGCATGTGTGTGGATTAGGAGCTGAAATACCTCTAATTGATGTAACTGCTGTTACATATAAAATTGAATAACTGTGGGATATCTACCTTAATGTCCACCCCTTCACAAACTACTGAAAAGATTGTCCTGAAATGTCTCCAAGGTGTAGACCAAATGATGAAGCCCCTTTGTAATCAGAAAGCTCACTCCTTCATCACGTTAATTAGAATACACAAAAAACTTTGATTCTTTGATTCTGTCCCAAATAGCCATAAGGGTGTTGGAGTGAGTTGCAAACTCCTAGATCTCATTGCTAAGTAACAACACACTTTCATGTCATCATGTTAGACCAATTTCAGAGACTTCATCAATTACTTACCAAACTACCCTCGAAATCTGAATGTGGAAAGTACTGATCATTTCAACATAGCTAGAAATTATTGCTTTTATGAGAGCGATGCATACAACCTGGCTGTAGCATTGTACTTTCTTACTCAACCTTGGGTTTATGGTGGCTGGAAACCATCTCGTAACAATTGAAAAAACCTCATCAATGACTGTAGGTGGAATATACATCTTAAACAAAACCATTGTGATTGATCAATTGACAATAATTGTTATCATTAATCCAAAATACATCAACAATATTTCAAAGCGAAGAGTAGACTTCAAAAATCAAATTAGTATTCGAAATAACATCCATGAACTCCTCGTTAGAATTGTTGTCCTCATCCTCAATGGGGATCTCAATCAATCTTTGTTGCACATTATGGTCTTCTGTTTGTCTCAGCGCCTCAGGGTCTACATCCCACTGTAATGCTAGGGTTTGCTTGTACTCAGTTGTCATGCAATCCATGAGACACAAGGCACTATATACGGCTACAAGTTTCTCCGCTCTCTTAGAGGTAACTTTGTTCCTCTTTATAGAGTGGATCCAACCATATGTTGACCAATTCCTCTCAGCAGTAGAGGAGCTAAAAACTCGGGAAAGGAGGCAAATTGCAAGTGTTCGCAACAATCTTGGATGCCCATATAGTTGCCACTAATTTACTGGCTTCTCATGTGCAATGTTAGCTTGTCCATCATCGCTGTAGATTTGTAGCCATCAAGTTTAGTAAACTTGAGCCACTCTATTCTGACTTGTGAAGCCACCTCTGCACAATACATTTTTTCAGGGCCTTCATAAAGCGCTTCTTCATCTCCTTGTCATCTAAAGGGATAACTCTACCCGGTTTCTCTACATACCATTTTGGATTAAGTACGTATGCAACCAGGTGTTTGAAGTGATGCGTGAATTCAACTTCTCCATCCTAAAGTGATTCGAATCCATTTGGAGTCAGAGGACTATAAATCATAAATTAAGTCATCCATTATAGGGATGTTGGTCCTGATCAATTGAATAGTTGCCTTCATGCTTGAAGCCAAGCATGTATGCCCAGTGCACTCGTTGTTATCTGAAGACCTTTAATGACTGTTGATCTATCAAAATCCTCATATTTGATGACGCTAAAAACAAGAGATATAATTGATGTGGTGTATTTTACATTGGCCCAAAACGTGTCACTTCTGTACCACCACTGTCCTTCACCTCTCTAGCCTTGCAACTAGTCTTGAACATTGGAGTGTTGTTTGGGTCCCCAATTGGGAAATTTCAAAAATTCAGCAACTTATTGCTATCAAAATCCTTGATAATCCAAATGATGGAAAATGAACTTTGACAACAAGCTAGAAAATACTAATGTTTTTATAGAGTTAGTGAATTGCAAGTTTTCAACTGTCAAAATCTCCTTGCCAAAGACCTCAGGAGATGCATGCTTATGGGTGATAAATATCATAGCTTCAAAACACCTGTGCAAGCATAAAGGTTTCCAAGTGAAATTAAATCCTGTGGGCTAGATTTTGAATTATCAAATCCGAAAATACTTATATGTTTTGCAAAATACTAGGAGGGCCAAATCTGACATTTTAATTGCGAAAAACAGCCAAAACTTCATAATTTCAAAAATCAGAAAATACCCAACAATTTTTGACAAATGATACCTCAAATTGCAGATAAAATTACAAGCTTCCAATGATACGGGAATTAGCTTTTATAAGTTTTCCGCATGGGTGGGATTGGTTACCAAAACATTCTCAGTTGTTTAAAATCTAGAAATGGTGCTAGATTTTAGTTTGCCCTAGCCATGTACCTGAATTTATTCCACTTACCTCAACCAGTTTCTAACCCCACTCTTGGAAAGCCCTAGTAAAGCCTCAGAACTGACTCACAACACTTCACATTTGCATAAGGTTCTCCTTCAGTTTGACCTTCAACATTGAAAGACCTCTACCTGTAGAAAGACCCTTACGAACATAGCGACACAACAAAATTCGAAATGTAGCAATGTATTTCCCGGATGGAAGTACCCAAAATCAACAACACTATTGGCATGCATCCCAATAAATCTTCAAGCACGAAGATACAAAATATGATTTCCAAGCATGCCTTAATTGGAAACCCTTATGTTGTTTTTATATCTCCCCTAAGTGGGGCGATCCACGTGTGGGGGGGGAAAATTTATTTAAAAATCACTTAAACACCTTTTTGATCTCTTTTCCCTCTTGCTGACCTTATTTGTTGTTCACTTTATTATTAAATTAATTGCCAAAGTTTAGCTTTAGTAATAATAATTACTCTAAGACAAATAATCTAATAATTTAATTATTTCCCTCTTTATTATAATAACTAATATAATTACTCTCTAATTTCAAATGATGAAAATCACTCTCAAGGTAATTAATATTAGCTGTTATCTTTATTTGAAATGGGGACATTACCGTCCTCCCTTCCCAAATTTGCTTGCTCTCAAGCAAATGTAAGCTCATATACCCAAATACCTTGTCCGAGAGAGAAGACATGATGTAATGCTTACCAAGCCTTGATCCGGTGCCAGTCAAATGAGATATCTCTTGCCAACCTAAGCTCATGCTTCTGATATATTTTGGCCAAATTAAAATTTTTGTAATTTCATTCTTTCTTGTTTTTGACCCTGCACATGAAGCAAACATATTAGAGAAAACATGAGTATTTAACAACACTTTTGTCAATCCTTCATCATGCCTTGGAGGCATGATCATCTCATGAAATCTCCTCAAATGGTGAGACTTCCACGGTTCACTCATGCTGCCCCATCTACTGCTGTAATCTTGTTTCTTTTCCCCCGCGATCTTCATTAAAGTGGTTGGAAACTCGCTAGTACTTGCACCAAGCACTCCCGAGATGATAAGGGCTGGAAAGAACATCTCCCAAGTGTCAAAGTACCACCACGAGACTATAAAAAGGAGAAGGATCAAATTGAAAATGCATAAAACAACAGTCCATAACATTATGCCAACACCTTCCATGAACCATAGGCTTCCATCATGCCATGAAGATGTATAACATCTTGGACAACAAGATGTTAACTTGGCTGCCCCTTAATAGCGGAATTCATGAATTTAGTGCTTCTAGACATGCTTCTTACTCCATCGCTATGCTGCCCACAAAACTGAAATGACCTAGTAGGAAATAATAAGTCATCAACACTTACATACCCTTGGTTGTAGCATGCTATTTTTGGACTTATTCATGAGTATATGATGGCTGGAAATTCATTAGTATTTGCCCAAAATGTTCCCACAACATCAAGTGATAAAAAAACAACTCCCAACAACCATGTTGTCCCTTTGTGGACCCAACGAAAGAAAAGAACAAGCTGGAAATACAAAATACAACTACCTTATGCTCAATAACAGTTTGTTTTAGATCCCATAAAATATTGTTTGGAATCTCCCAAATGTGATTTCCGGGTTGTGAGTGAACAGATGCAACTATCTTTATCCAATGACCCAACTCATGACCAAATATGCATTCCAAACTTACTCTTGAATTGTTAGCAATGAAACCCACAACATAGATGACTGAAATTGTCTTACAATACTGAAAATCATTACTTTCAAGGGCTGCCTTCTTGATCATGACAAAAAATGTGTTGAATGGAGGATTGAATTCTGTGACAACAGTCCTATAGCCCTTTATAACAACAAGCTTATCATTCCAACTCTTAATATTTATACCAAGAGCAATTAGTTTCTTCACATCAAAATACCTTTATGTCCTTCATTCATCATGGAGTGATTCAAGAAGCCATCTTCCATTAGTGAGTTATCTCTAAGCACGTGTGAGTAATTAAAGGGCCAAATAAATAATATTCCATGGGCTGTAAATGAAATGATTTGCTTACTATGAGAGTGCCAGCTCACAAGACCCCATAAGTTCCAATTTCCATGAAGCATCCCTCTTACCAAATTCATGCTTGAAAGTGTGACAATCAAATATCTTGTCGGTGGTCCATCATGTAGACATTTTGTAACAACAATCCCTGTTTGTTGGTAAGCAAACAAAGTAGATAGCAAACTGAAAATGACAAGTACAACAGTCCTATATTGCATGACAGCTAGTACCAAACCCAAACAACCATGATTAATCCGTATTTTCTTCATCAACACACCCAAAACATGAGAAACAATGACATCTTTGATGTGAAACATTTCCCAATATTGGTATGTGTCAAATATATAACAAGGGGTAACAAAACTGAAGTAGATATTAGCCTTTTCTCTATCCACACCAAGAATACCTCTATTAGCCCAATAAAGAAATCATGTAAAAGAGTGCACACTCATACATGTACAAAAGTCTTTTGCCAAGACATCCTTATAACCTATTTTTCCCCTTCCGCATGCATGATTGTTAGATAAACCATAAATCATATGAAAGTGAAAGATCACTGCCCTATCATGTGCAATGTCTAGCAACCAACCATTCTTCCATGTAACTTCATTTTTTGTCTCACATGAATTGGCCCAAGTAATGCTATCAAAATTGAATTGAGGGGAAACAAAATTAAGTAGCTTACCACACCTTGGGATTACTCTTTTGCTGCCCTTACTTTCACTTGGACTGAAACTTAGGAAGTGTTGGCCTTCTTGCCAATGATCTGGGGTTTCCTTAGGAAGATTCCTTCTCCACTTAGCACCCTTCATCTTGTCTTCATTGTTAGCACAATACTCATAATGACCAAAACAATGCAAGGACAAGTTATGATGGTGGTGCAACAAATCCTTGCTATGAAGATACTCAAATTGATTACCCTTAGTAGCTGCCATAGAGAGTCTACCAAAGGGAAAAACAACATTAGTACCTTTTCCCTTTGCATCTGGATCTCCTATAACGGGATCATGCATGCCAATACTTATGCCCACCAAAAATAATTCTGAACTTTCATTTATTCTCAGGAAATCAGTCATAAAGATCACAAAATTAGAATTGACAATCTTTGGAGAATGTGGAAAATTATCCGGATCTCATACCTTAGAGTGCCCATATAAGTAACTTTGAACCAAAGAATCTTCTTGCCTCATGTTGCAGCCCATAATCTTCATTTTTTCTCCGTCTCTTACATGCTTCTCATGAGGAAAACAAATATGATATGGTAAAGTATGTAACAATAAATCAACCTCGCTTGTAAGCTTCTTATGATGATAACAAACCTCCATGTTTGAATGATGTATGTATGGGACATCTTCATAACTCCCTTGAAGGCCATTAATGCCATTTGCTTGCTTTATATTGACGACTGTTTTGAAATGGACAACAACCTAAATATCAATATCCACATTAGGGATTGGGGCTTCAATCACCAAATTCTCTTTTCTCTCTTGTAGATCTGACTTTTCCTCCTTCTTGGGTTCAAATTCTGTGATCGCTTTTTTTGTCACTTTGCTAACATGTATGCAATCCTTAGAAGGCAAAGAAACATTTTCAACTAATGAGGGATTTTCACCTTGCATATCCTCGCAGTCTTGCACATCAAACCTTTCTAGGAACCTTTGGGTGAAATCTTCAAGGGAGGTAGCGGATTCGACCCCTCGGGTCTCCAACAAATGATGCCAGCACTTATGTGCTCTTCCATTCAAGTATATAGCATCATCTTGACACAGGACTCCATCGCAAATATGTCTAAAATTCTTTCAACCAAAAATTTAATTAATGCCATCACAAAAAGAAATTTGGGTCCACTTCATCTGTTCCATTGAATCTTTCTAACCTTTAGCTTCCAGATTTGCAACACAAAACCTCAAAGGTGCACCAGATCGGTGCTCTGATACCACTGTAATGTCCTAAATAGGTCATTTCAAGATTCAACAATTATTTATCAAAACTCTTGAAATTTGAATGTAGAAAATGAATGACAACAAGCTGAAAATTATTGTTTTTATGACAACAATGCAAACAACCCAAAATTCCTTGCCAAAACCCGAGGAGATTTGCCTATGTGTGTAAAAATAGTCTCAAAACATTTTCAAAAATTATGAAATTAAATTTGTAGCTAGCCCTTGAATTATCAAATGTGAAAATACTAATATTTTTGCAAAACACTGAAAATATGATTTTCAATTGCAGAAAAACAGTCAAAACTTTAGATATTCATAATTCAGAAAATACCCAACAATTTTTGACAAATGATAGCTCAAATTGAAGATAAAATTACCAAATTTCTAATGATACCAAAATTAGAATTTTCTGCTGGGTGGAAGGCACCCAAAACAAGCTTGGAAATCTGGAAATGTGTAGATGAAACCCAAGTTGTACCTGAAATCAACAACCACTCGCCCCTCTTGGAAAGCCCTTAAACAAGCCTCAGAATTGATCACAACACTTTAGATCTGATTCTCCTTTAGTTTGACCTTCAACAAAGACCTCGCATGCAAAAAAACCCTTTAAAGAACAACACAACAAAATTCAAAATGTAGCGATGTATTCCTTGGATGACAGTACCCAAAACCAACAACACTATTGGGCATGCATCCCAATAAGTTTTCAAGCGTAAAGATACAATATATAATTTCTAGGCATCCCTTAATTGGAAACCCTTATGTTACTTTTATATCTCCCATAAGTGGGGCGATCCACCTTTGGGGGGAAAGCTTTATTTAAAAATCACTCAAACACCTTTTTGATCTCTTTTCTATTTTCCTTCTTGCCGACTTTATTTGTTCACTTTATTATTAAATTAATTGCCAAAGTTTAGCTTTAGTAATAATAATTACTCTTAAGTCAAATAATCTAATAATTTAATTATTTCCCTCTTTATTATAATAACTAATAAAATTACCCTATAATTTCAAATAATGAAAATCACTCTCAAGGTAATTAATATTAGCTATTATTACTGAAATGTGACCAATCTTCACAATTTCCGGAGTAGTCATTAAGGGGTATTAAACTTATTAAGCATAATATGTAAACATTAGCTAATGACTATTTGTTAATGCACTTCAATTTACAACATATAACTACCTCACGTGACGTAAATTTTATGTTTTATCTATGATGAACAACACAAGATGCCGTTGTGTCATGTTCCTTCGAGTTTTTGTCCATGCTTTCAGTAAAACTTTATTTTTCTATGAACAAAATATCTGATGACAAAAGAACAATCAAGATCATGCTTCTAACAATTTCTTCACCCATAGAAGTTGTGGAAAACCCATCCTCTACAGGAGAAAGATCAGGCAGAAGATGAATCGTAACCAACTTGGGAGTTCTTGGAATATTTTAAAGGCGAGCATTATCCATTAAATATCTATGAAGATCATTACATTCAATGGAAACAATTGTGCCAAGGAGATGACCAACCCCTCCAAGAATATAGAATGCACAAACTAATAAAGTTTTATGTTCTAACTCTATTATTATCGTCCTATGTGTCTCCATTTTAATGTTCATTTCTGAATAGTTATTTCATAGTGCATCCCCACATGCATAAAACAAATCTAGATTTTGGAAAGTTTAGAGTGTTGTCCCATGGATATCTTTTGGGATCCAAATCAAAAGGTTTGTACGATATCAACATAGGATGGTGTTGAGCATTATCTAGGAATGGCCATATCAACACTCCTTTAGACCAATCCACAACTCGACAATGTTGTCCATTTTCAAAAGTTCCTCTTGGTTAACACTTGAATTTTCCAGACAATCAACCATGCCATTTTCCTCTCTATAGTAGTGCTACCTCGTCCATGAGTCCAACTTTGGTAGCAATGGCCAAGCTCCTTTTAGGATGTTGTTAAGGTTCCAACTTTGTGATCCTCAATTATTTAAAGCTGAGATGATTACCATAGAATCCTTGTCAATCTCCAACTTGTTCTTTTTCTACAGGCCTCCAAAAGTTATTCGTTGTTGTTGCCTCGGTACTAAAAATTGGTATTACAGAGCTTGTGGACATGGTGGAGGAGAAAAATGTGTTCGACACTCTGGGCCTAGAAAGCTTCCCTTAAATTTGCGGTTTTCTTTGTGCCCTTTTCCAATTTAATACTAATGAATTCTTGTAGTCTTTCTCCAATGCTACCAAGAAAATGGTTTATTACCCTTGTTAATGCGCTTGTAAAAGAATGTTGACATAAAATGCATGTCATATCATTTGTCTGACCTTCGTGGCTCATCTATTTCCACCCCTATACACTTGATTTTGGAGGTGCCATACCAATATAATAATCTGCATTTTTTGCAAAAAAAAAAGCCAAAGAATTAAAAATTATAAAAATCAAATTATTAAAAAATTACTATAATATATTCAACTAAAATGTATGATAATAATTATCCAATAATTATTATCATACATTTCAATTGAATATATGATATAAAAAATTAAATACATAAATAATAATAATTTTAAATAATTTATAACTCATGAAATTTTAACAATATAAAATTATTAAATTTTAATAAAATATAAAGATTTTTATAAATTTTAACAATATAGAAATTAAAATTCCTGAAATACATTTTCTAATTTCAAGTTTCTAAATTAAAATTTTAGTTACTTTTATTTCACATTTGTTAAAACTAAAAACTCTATAACTCAACAAATTTATAAAACTTTAGCAAGATTAAATTGTTATATATAGTAATAAAAAGTAAAAACTTTGAACAGTAATATTAAATAAAAAATACAAAGCATAATGCCATTCCTACCTATTGGTTGTCTTGACTCCTTCGACGGCGACCTTTGCACAAATCAACCTCCCTAGCACCATGTTCATCCAGAGTTTAAAGTGACAAACCAATTGGCGACCTCCCTGCTCGTCCCAACAATGGGTCCTGACTTTCACACTTGCACTAGTTGTTGGGGTATACAATTGCACAAACGGTTAAAAATCCTTCAATCTTAGCCAGTTCAAGCTCCTTCAACCGTCATGTGATTAGACATAACACAAGCTTCATGCTATTAAACACAACACAAGATTCTTCAAGCTTCGAGTGATTAGATAGGGGTATGCACAATTCAAGGCCGCGGCAAGGGATATATACCCAAACAATGGTGTTTAAAGTGGAAAACCCTAATATCCGAAAAGCAAAAACTCTAAAATGAATTTTGAACTTTTTGGAACGAATTTCAATGAATTACAAACACGAATTTCAAAAAAATTGCATCCACTTTCCGTATGATTTAATTTGCGATTTCAAACGAATTTATCTGTTTCATGTTAAATCTGTCAAATTTTGAATTATGCCTCCAGTTTCTACAAAATTGCTTAGGTAGAATAGAAGGGGGCTGTAGGAATGTAAGGAATTTAATTCCCAAGAGCAAGGAATCGAGGAATTGAGTTTAACCTTAAGTTTGGGAAGACAACTAGTGAGAGATTGTCATTTTGAGTGGAGTGAGGTTTTGTAAAAGCTTTGGAGAGTCTGCAATCTTAGGATAGGTCTAGGATTTGGAGTTCTTAGAACAATTCTTGCAGATTCTTTTCATAAGATTGTAATTGGAGCATGGTACCATTGTGCCAAAGTTTGTAATCTTTCCTTGCATTAATAAAAGAAGGTTTTTTGTTTTCTTGTGAAAAGTTGTGCCTGAGTCTTGCTTCAGTGAGATCCAACTCTGATATAGGTTGTTTGGTGTAAAGAATTCCTTCAGTGGTAATCCTAACCTCTGTTTCAAAAATCGCGATTTATTGGCAATAAATCGTTTGCCTTCATGAAAACGATTAAACTTTTGAAAAATCGCGATTTTTGTTATCCCGATAAATCTGTGATTAACCGCGATAAAATACCCTGCAAAATTGTTGAAAATCATGGTCAAACTCGTCAAAAATCGTGGAGAAAATCGCAGCCTGGGTTAAATACGAAAATAGACCAAATCGATTTGTTTTTTCTGCTGTTTTCTCTTTGCACGACTTGTTTTTGCTACTGCGACTTGCATTTACTCCATTCGAGGGCGTTTGATGTGGGTAAGAGGGCACGCAAGTTCAGTTCATGGCCAGTTCGTCTGCGTTCAATTCGTGGCCAATTTTCCAACAATTTGTGGCCATTTTGTGGTCAGTTCGTGCCCTAGCAAGTATTAATACAGTAATACTAAAAATACAATAATACAGTAAAAATACAATAATAATACAGTAATATTAATATTAATAGTGAGTATTTTTTTTTCAGTATTAATATTAATATTAGTATTAGTATTAATATTAATTAGTAATAAGTATTAATAGTATTAATATTAATCGAAAATATGCATATGGGCCTATGGCATTCTATAGAGTCACTTCTCGCATCATTTAACATTAATTTTACATTTAATTTAAGTATATTTTATGAATTTAAATGTTTTTAAAAGTAGCGATAAAGTTGCCGATTTTTTGCCGATTCCCGATTTTCGATTCAAAATTTGGCCTACCGATTAATCTTGATTTACGATTTTTTGAACTATGATCCTAACTACGATTACATGGTGGATGGTGTCATTCATCGGCTTGAGTATCTCCAACGCCATTGGTCTCATGAGTTGAGGTTCCTGTTTAGCCAGTTGAGTGTATGCCCACACAAGCTACAAGTTGAGGTTGACTATCATATTCCACATGGGATCTGGGTTTGTTGTATTTTCTCCCTCCATAAGGTGGAGACCAAGGAGCACTTCATTTTTAGATGCCCTATTTACTATGAGATATGAGGGAGATATCATTGTCTCTATAAAGACTTCGAAAACTCTCTATCCACTTTCTTTCAATACTTGGATAAACAATGCTCGGCCCTATTTTTTCAGGAGATTGTTACCCATTGTTGCAGGTCCCTATTGGGAGCCCCTAGAACCCCCACGTTGATTACCTCTCTTTCGATGCTTCACAAAGGTTAGTAGCATTAAGCACCATTTTGGTTATGTTGCTTCACACACTGGGGGGAAGGTCAATGAGGCGATGCACATCTCAATAAAAATTACTGCCATGGTGTCATAGCACACTATCTCTTGGTGACGGTGATCCACCCCTTTTCAGCTGCATGATTCTTCTCCTCAATATCAAGGATCTACTCCTTTGTGACAACTTCCTTGGCCACAAGGGCAAACACACATTATGAGTTTCTTTGGTACCTCAGAAGTTTCTTTGGCCTTGGATGTTAAGAGGGATTCTAAGGGGAGAGATTCACTTCCTCCTAGGATTACCCAACCTAGCCCCCTTAGCCCTAGACACTCCCTTATCAGCATTCTCAGATCCTTCATTGGCCCTTTCATAGTGATAAATGATGACACAATTGATTCCTCTATCCTAGACATAGTCAAAGATGTTTGATAAGGCTACCACCCAGTCTCTCTGACTTTCATCAGCCCATGCTCTTTGGGGGGTCTTTTTCTTGCTCCCTCCACACAAATATTTATATTGATAACATGTACATGGTTTGGAGATTTACTGCATTGGGTTCCCCCCTCATTTACTTTCAATGCTCATGTTCTTCTTTTGTATAGTTAGTCTTCCTTCCTAGGATCCTCTTACCCTAGTACTTTCTATTGTAATTGGCAGTATTCTCAAGTCTCATTGACCTACTTTTCGTCATCCGTGGACATTAATATAAATTATTTCTTTCTTTATTTCTATCCTAGTGAAAATGGAATCATAAGGTATTTTGCAAAATTATCATTAATTTTTTGCGGTGTTTTATCGCTTGGAGTAGTTGGCATGGAATCTGGTCCCTCTCCAATGAAGGCATGAGTAGCAAGAACTCAATAAGGACTTGAAAGGCGTCCTTGACAAAATGACTTCCAATTAAAGAATTTAGATGAGTCTCCATAAAAATATTTTATTAACACCTCAAAATTGAAGTTGTATTGCTTCATAAAAGATATTGATACAAACTTGGCATAAGAGCCGATACAACCTTACTTCTAGAAAAGTGTAAGGATCCAAAAAAATTAAACATCAATTTTCTAACTATTGTTAGAAAATGTGCAAAAGGAAGAATTGAAGAGAAAGCAGAATGCACACATTATCATTGTGTGTCTGTCATTTTATTATATGAAAGATGGTTACAAAATGGTTAAAGCAGTTTCAATTGTTTATTAGCTAATATTTAACTATTAGCTAAGATTATTTACCCTGCAAGGCAGGCACTAAAATCCCATGATTTCACTTAAGTCACTTTCCTTTTATTATATCATGGGAATTTTTACCCTGCAAGGTAGGCAATAAATTCCCACCTGCCTGCAGCGTCTATTTTTCCCACTACAGCTTAAGTGACTTTTATAACACAGGAAAAAGTACCCTGCCAGGCAGGTATAAAATTCCCACCCTGCCTGCGGCTTATGTTTTTCCCCTTGCAGCTTAAATCTTTTGTTTTCCAAAAATGCGCCCATCCCCGCATGGGCTTTTCTGTGCACGACTTTACTTTTTCCCAGTGATCCAGACCTCTGATGGCGACTTCCTCGGGGCATAATGTGCATATATATTTTCCAGCTGCTCCAGGCCAAAAATCGGGCTTACCCGGCAAAGGAATTGCTCCAGAGAAATTTCACAGAAAACGAAATAGGACACCACAAAAACATGAAAAATTGTCAAAAGTTACAAATAAAGCCCAAAACTTAATATAAGTTAAAACCCTTCTGGCACATAGGAATAATAACATATTCGCTCATAATAGAGTTAAAACAGAGCGCAAATAGCCTCATACGGGGCTCAAAATAATTAAATACAAATTTCTCGCAGACAAATCCCGATGACAGAATAAAACAATTTTGGGCATCTAGGTATTTGGCGAAAAAGGCTAATATGGCTCTTTGGGATTATCTTGACACAATACAGGAACTTTCAGGCAATAAAAACACAAAACGACCCACTATTTCAAAAGTACGAAAATTTTTCGGATAGGGTAGTCGCAGATTTCAGGGTGAAATCTGAGTGACACCAAAATGCGATGAAATAATCTTATAAACGTGCACAAGAACAAAATAGTCCATGGGATCTCAAAGTAACATAAGCACCACATTGAGAAGTTGGAAGGGTAGGCTTGGAGGAACTCTGTACTCAAGTTTTCTGCTTTTATAGTTGACCAAAATGGCTCTCGTTTCTCCAAATTTTGAAGTGCCCAGCCTCCATGGGCTCCCTGCCGAGATCAATTCTTTGGCACCACTCCCTCTGCACAAATCAGGGCGTCCAACAGAATTGGAGGCAATTGCTACAAGATATACAAATGTTTCATTTTGGATTCATCTTGCAGTGCATGCCAAGGAAGCTGAAGAGAGATCAGATGCGGATCAGCATGCTGCTGTGAGTGGTCTTGTAGTTTCTCTGGAGGAATCTATAATATGTTGCTGTTTTGCTTGCAGCAGGTTGTGGAATCCTTGTTAATGTTTGTATGTTGATCTGGTTTGTGTGTGTTACTCAATGAACTGGTTTAATGGCAGTTTTTTCATCTTCTGCCATGTTAGTAGCCACATACGCTTGGGAACCAGCATGCGGTGTTACGAATGGTGGTTACTTTTCCTTTGGTTGACGGTTTTGTTAATTTTGTTCAGGGGTTAAGCTGTTTACAGAAATAAAGCTTTTAGTCTTTGTCAGTTGCAGCAGTTTTACAATTGGATGTTGTTGTAAAAACAATGCATATCTTTCTATGAATCAATGAAGGGAGGAGGACGCACACAACCTCCATTTATGCGGTGAGAAAAAGACAAAACAACCTGAAACTTAGAACACTAAGTTGAATTTTACCATATTTCCATGTATTCAATATAAAATCATCACATCAATAATAAACATTGTATCGCAAGTAGTTGAGAGAAGGTTACTTACTTGTAGATATTTTGCGGATGGATCTTTCACATTTATTCTGAAACTTTCATTCCAATTTGGATCTTTTGTGCTGCAATTGTAAAGAGCAAATATAAGAAAAACAGTTTCAATAAGTTCACCATAATCAATATCAATTCTCCTCTTGTATCAGTCGAACTAATATGAAAAAGTCCATTTATAGCCCTTAACAGCACATATTAGATTATAAGGCTTACCTTTTATAATAAAGTCACTATTAGTTATGCATTAACAAATGGTCAGTTATAACCTCCTCGACCATTTTGTAACGCTCTCTTGCATAATAAAATGCTGGAAACAGACCTACAATGTGTGCATTCTGGTTTCTCTCCATTCCTTCTCTTGTCACATCTTCTAACATTGGTATCAGAGCCTATGGTGCTCGAAGGGTTCAAAGTTTGAGGAAGCACTGGGTGTAGAGTACAGACTTTGAGGAGGAGACTGTGAAGGGCTGTGTAGACCCGCAGATTGAACAAGAAGAAGAATGTGTTGATGCCAACAAACCGAGAAAACCTAGGGTACAATAACTAAGGAAGATGGGCACATTTTTCACAGTTCGTGAGTCCAAAGGAGGTTGTTTTTGGTTGGTTTTGACTGTCATGTTAGGGAAAAACAAAGACAGAAAAACTCGAGGAAACACAAGCAAATAATGCAAAAAAAAAACAGTCCATAAACACAAGAGGAAATATGCAAGAGTTTGAATGTTGTTAGGGCCTGTTGTTGCAGAAAACACATTCTAGAATCACTAAGAAGAGTATAAATGCGATTTTCGCCATGGAGGAGACATTAAACGCAAGGTACAAACATTTTCGAGGGCATGGTTTGCATTAAACTAATAAAAATATAGAAAAAAAAGAACTATGGCAATTTTCAGAGGTTTTTTTGAGCAAAAAGCTTATTGCAGAAGTATTTCAAAGGATGCAAAGGCATTCTAGTGCAATAGAAAATTTGCAAAAGCTCAAATACAGTCAAACCCAAAGGAAAAAGGCGAGTTTACGGAAGAAAAACCTGAGTTAAATGGTCTTTGAACATGAAGTGCAGATTTAGGAGTAAACACGGGATTTACGGATCAATCTGTTACCTAGTTTTAATGGCACAAGTTTCACAAAAGTTGGACGTGAAGCTTTCAAAGGTTTCACTGCCATAAAAACATGGCATGAATTTTCTAGTGAATTTGAAAAATCAAGATGCTAGAGCACAAATTTTTCTTGTTATAATTTTCCTTTGTTATAATAATTCACACATTAACAATTCTTTGCATTGATATCCAGGTGAAAATCAGCATTCAGAACTGTAATTTCTATTGCATTTATTTCCGTGTCAGAAGTCAAACATTCAGAATATAGACTGTAAACTGCAGTTTTTTTTTTTACAAATAGGATCTTATATTATACTAACAAGTAAAATGATACGAGATAATTCACAAAAAAACGGGTGGTATGGAAGCACACCCCAAAGCCACAGACCAAACTAAACAAAAAAGCATAGGAACGAGGGATAGTACAATGCATCACAAAAGCAAAGACAAAACTAACTAAGCCGTCGCTGCAAATTGTTGTCCTGCAGGGGCGGGTCTTGGTCATGCCAACCAGAACCAAGCAGGTCTTTTCTGGAATCCAGCATGTCCCAACTTGGGCCGAGCTGGTTTCCTTCTTCAGTTTCTTCAACAGGAGCCTAAGCGGGCAAGATGGCTAAAGCCATCCTTGAAAATTTATCAGGCAGAGGAGGGAGGCTCCAACCGTCGTGGGAGTGTGGCTCGGGAGCAGCCGGCAAGCCCCAACCGAACTGGTTGGGTGGCGGGGGGGCGTCCCAACCTTGGTGGTGAGATGGAGGCGAAGGAGAGAAGCTCCTCTGATGAGGCTGGCTGCGAGGGGATCGGAGGGCGCGGCTGAAGGAGCGGTGCTGGGAGCGGCTTTGGTGGCCCCCACCTTTTTGACATCCGCTAGCACTTCCACGTGGCGGGGAACGACGAGAGGGGGACAACAATTCTCTAGTAACATTGCAGGGGGCGTCGCCTTAGTGGCACAGAAGTGTTTGAAGGTGCTCCACCTCAATCGCCACTTGATTGGCTTGAACTTGAATTTGCATCAAGACATTCGTAATAACCACGGACTTGTTATACATAGAGAAGTGTTGATCAACTTCAACATTAGCAAATAAACAAGCATTCCTTTCTTTCCATAACCAGAATAAAATTTCCCCTCTGAAAGCATGCCAAATATGGGTAAATTTGTGCGGCATTCGAGGATTGCCTCCTAGGATAACATGTTGCTAAGTGAAGCATTGCGGATGAAAAGGGTGGAAGAAAGAGTGAATCCAACCCCATGCCCCCGGGATTTGCAGCAATACCAGAAGAGGTGTGGGAGATTTTCTAGATGCCCACAGAAGGGGCACTTTGGTGCAACAACTCCCAGTTGCACAAGACGTGATCCAAGTGCGAGGCCTTGGTGGAGAACACACCACAGAAAGTGTGCAATTTTGGGCTCCACACAAGTGGACAAAACTGTAAGAAATATCCTTTGCCAGAGATATAGTGAGGACCAGATTCCCCACTGGGTGTTAAGCTTACCCACCATAGGCAAATGTGGCGAAAGCCAAACATCTGTGACTACCCTATCCGAAAAATTTCTGTACTTTTAAAATAATGGGTCGTTTTGTGTTTTTATTGCCTGAAAGTTCTTGTATTGCGTCAAGATATTCCCAAAGAGCCATATTAGCCATTTTCGCCAAATACCCAGATGCCCAAAATTGTTATATTCTGTCGTTGGGATTTGTCTGCGGGAAATTTGTATTTAATTATTTTGAGCCCCGTTTGAGGCAATTTGCGCTCCGATTTAACCCTGTTGTGATCGAACATATCATTACTCCTATATACCAGAAGGGTTTTAACTTGGAATAAGTTTTGGGCTTTATTTGTGACTTTTGGCAATTTTTTGTGTTTTTGTGTTTTCCCGTTTCGTTTTCTGTGAAATTTCTCTAGATCAATTCCTTTGCCGGTTTGGCCTGATTCTTGGCCTGGAGTAACTGGAGAACATATACGCACGTTATGCCAGAAGGAAGTCACCATCGGAGGTCCGGTTCACTGGGAAAAGACGAAGTTGCGCACCAAAAAGCCTCTTCTGGGCTGGCCGCATTTTTGGAAAGCAAAGAATTAGAGTGGATAATGGGAAAATTAGAAGCAGTAGGCAGGTGGGAATTTTGTACCTACCTTGCAGGGTACTTTTTCCCATGATAGAAAAGTCACTTAAGTTGCAGTGGGAAAATTAGAGGCAGCAGGCAGGCGGGAATTTATTGCTTGCCTTGCAGGGTAAAAATTCCCATTGTGAAATAAAAGAAAAGTCACTTAAGTAAATCATGGGATTTTATTTCCTGCCTTGCAGGGTAAAGAATCCCATTATGAAAAACAAGTGACTTAAGTGAATCATGGGATTTTCGGGGCTGCCATGCAGGGTAAAGAATCCCATTGTCATAAATTCTTAAAAATAGAATTCTCTTTGGCCAAAAAGTGCGCCCCCTTTGGAGAGATAAAGGCAGCCTTTAAAGTGATTAAATTAATTAATTTCTCTTCTAATTTTGGCGCCCAGGCATGGAAGAAAGTCAACAAAAGCAAAGGGGAATAAAAGAGGTTGAAATAGATTGTCTAAAATTAAATAAATTAATTTATTTAATGGCAGCCCCCTTCATGACAAAAAGTGTGCCCCATTTGGGTAGGATTTAATGTTTTTTGAAGCATTAATTGATTAAATTAAATTCTATTTTCAATGGCTATGGTCAAAGCACACTGTGAAGCTTAAGTGAAGTGAAAAGTGGATGATTAAATTGATTAAATTTAATTTAATGGATGGCTTTCCTTAAACATGCTATTTTAGCACACCAGTTAAAGAGGAGCATGATTTTTAATTAATTAATTGCCAGGAATAGGAAGGGCAATTATTAATTATAAAATTATGAGGGTTATATAAGCATGGGCTGCCATAAGGGTGAATTAATTAATTCACAGGTAAAGAAGTGCAGCCAAGAGGAAAAGTGCGCCCCATATTGAAGAGGTTTTTGCTCAAAAGAAGATCAAATCAATGCTAAAAGCTTCCAATTTTGGCGCATGCATTGAAGGAGGTTGATTTTGTTTGCATAATTGTTTGCATAAGTGATACAGGTGCTCAGGTGAAGTTGAAAAATTCATGCTCACTTTGCATGCAAATAAAACATCAATTTTTGGGGCAGCAGGCTTGAATAGTGCAGATTTTTATTATTAAAATTCACTATTCATGTTCCGGTTGCCATCTTTGTCTGAATTACTTGCAGGAATTCATTACAGGTGCTTTACAAAAGAAAAAGAGCTTTAATCAATGTCCAATACATTGAATATATCCTCCGAATCTGAAGAATTATCCAGATCTGCACCAGTTTTGAAGAAATCCGGCCAAATAAGAAGAAAAAGAATTGTTCAGACAAAGATAGACAAAGCCATGGCAAAGAGGGATGAAAAAGAAAGCACAACGGAGTCATGCATCACTTCCAAATTTGCAGACATAGGAGACACAGATCTAGGTCCGGAACCTCTTTCCGAATTGATTGATAGATCCAGAGCAGGAAAG
The DNA here is from genome assembly GCA_019776745.2 of Taxus chinensis. NCBI lineage: Eukaryota > Viridiplantae > Streptophyta > Pinopsida > Cupressales > Taxaceae > Taxus > Taxus chinensis. The sequence goes on from CM034156.1 coordinate 23,366,641, forward strand.
ACTTCACTCATGCGTGCAGTTAAAAGCAGTGGAATTATTCGAGCTGCAGCCTTTCCATACACAGCCTAGTTGCCAGAGTTTGTTATGGAGTGCTGCTAGATCTTACCATCCTTCATCCAGATCAGTGCGAGACGCTATGGGGAAAACAATAATTCAGCTGGACGCAGAGTTCATCAATTAATGTTTGGAGATTCTGGCGCGAAAGGTGGTGACTTCCATTAGCATTCAGGATGCCGGCAACAGGTGGGAGAAGCATAGAGTTGACTGCGTGAACATAATGAATAGCAGATACATGAAGAATCCCAGATCTCCTTCTAAGTTCCCAAGAACTCTTCCGCGGTCCAATCTCATGCAGGAGGTAGATGGTATTTTCAAATTGCTATGCAGGATTAATGGCAAGGCAAATGCTCACACTTTTCATACATGGATGTATGACTTTCATCAGGACCATTGAAGTCAACAAGGTTGATTCCATAATCAATTGGTCGGAAATCATTAGCGACAACATTGGTGAGCAACTCCGGAACGTGAAGCGTACTTTCAGCTTCAAAATGACTTCCTACTTGGTGTATGCTGCAGCTTCACAAGGCATCTTCTCCAAACTGGATAGATGTGGCGTTCTTTCTAAGGACCCCATTTTCGAGTGCTACCCACAGCTTATTGTACCTGCAATGCGAGAAAGATTTCAAAGTGGTCAATGATGAATTCTTCTACGAATTCATTTGCAGGCTAGACAAGGACCTAAAGGCCAACAGGGTGAGCAGGGAAGCGTGGGAAGCTGTATCCAAAATTGGCAGTCTATTCATTCAATTTGCAGATTTCACATACCTCAAGGTTACTGGCTTTTCTGGTGAACCGGTTAAGCTACCCAGATATCTGAATGATAGATTGATCACCATGGAGCTGAGCAGACAACTTGTGGAGATACACGACCTTCAGTCAAAATGGCACAAGTCTATGGGCTTCTTCCCAATCACTGTGGGACATTATAGCTGCCAGAGCATTCATAGAGCTCGAGGGATGGAGACGGAGATGTTATCCAAGTATGAGCAAGAATTCTTCCCTGCACGGCTGAACTTCGATCCATTTGGAATAGCCAGGAAGACGATCTCCAGGAGTACGCACATGTGCCTTCATTAGAGGATTTCTGGATGAAGTGCAAAAGTGAGTACGAGGTTAGAAAGAGGGATTTCAGCAGGCTATCAAGCACGAAGCAAGTGTTCGACTTTGGACTAGCGCGGATACCTACGGATCTTAAAGATGATGGGAATGTGTTACTTGACACTTACCATCAAATGGGAGGAGATAGAGCCGTACTTCAGGATAACGTAGGAGGCTGCCATACAATTGAAGAAAGGTCTGGTGCTGTTTTGGTGAATACTTCAAACTGGTTGCTGACGAAAGGATATTTCCTTGATGAAGCATTGATGAATCAAGTCACAGGCAACTTTGGCGCAGGAGATTCCCTCAAGAGGAAGCACGGAGGAGAAAGCAGCAGAAGGTCCGAGAAGTTGAAAGTACACAGAAGATCTCAATCAAAGGAGAAGATCACTTCCACGGCCATGACTTTAGTTCCGGCTTCTCCAGCATCCAGTACTTCACCAACTGTTGCACCTCAGCAGGACACTTCCATGCCTCCACTGAATCCGGTAACATTCATCTTCTCTCCTCAGCCACTCTGTTCAGCACCTGTTCCAGAAGAGACGTTGAAGCTGTAGATGGGAGAGTTTGAAAAAGCTTTGTCCTTGGATGATTCAGAAGATGGCAACCATAACACTGTAGCACTTTCTGATAAAGAGGAAACAAAGCGGGAGATAGTAGTGCACTCAGCAACTTCTCATTCTCCGAGAAGTAACTTCTCAGAATGGTTGGCTTCGCAGTTGGTTCTAGAAGCGAGAGTGGAGATGAACTTGGAAGAACACGACTTGCAGCTACTCCAGAGTCTAGGCGGAAAAGACAGAAGGCCTAAAGTTGCTAAGGTAACTGCAAGGTTGATCATCGAAAAGTCAGGGCAGAAGTTTGCTGAGATGTCAATTCCGGCGGAAGGAAAGAAGGAGGATGAGCTCACGGCAGAAGATGTTACAGTAACCAGAGCACCCCTCGATCAAGCTACCACAGAAGGATTGAAGCAAGACACGCAGACATTTATAGATGCTCTATTCCTTAGGCTTGACAGAGAAAAGGCGGAGAAAGAAGAGCTTCAGAAGCAAGTATCTCAATTGTACGAGATCATAGCCAAGGTTGCTAAACCTTCCATTCAGCCCATTTCAGAGCAGGTGAGTGATCATCTTATGCAGGAGATGGAGGATGCAAGCAATCAGGTGAAAGCTATTGACGAATGGAAGAATTTGATTATTCGTCAAGCTTCTGTACAACTTGGAGAGGTGCCAGCCCGCCTAAAGGTTATGAATGATGCAGCAAATCAGCTGAAGCAACTGGTGACAAACATAGTAGATATGAACACAGTTGCTAAGAGTAACTTGAGTACTTTGGCCGAAATCAACAAGCTGCCGAGAGATGTATTGGTTGCAGAGCAAATTGTACTAGACGGATCAGTTGAGAAGGGGAAGCAGCTGGAGTTTGCAGTATCTTTCTCGTTTGGAGATCTACAGAGTTTTGCTGAAGAGGATGCAGGCACTTGAGAGTATGGCATCATCTTTACCAGATAATGTCATTTCTTTCACTGAGGAGGAAGTGGTCGGAGATGTTACTTCATACGTACGGATCGTTCCAACCAAAGTGCCTAATTCCTTGGAAGAGTCTCTTCTGATGGTACAAAAGAGAATTGATAAAGCTACTAAACCTTTCACGATGAATTCCATTAGCAGACTGGTAGCACTGCAGGATGATATTGCGAGGTTCGGGCCGAGCTTGGAAGATGTGGAAGCATGCATCAAGGTGTTGAATGAAGGATTGCTACAGTTCAGGACAAAGAAGGAAGCAATGGCTAAAACAGATGGGAAGATGTTGAATCACATGTTCGACAAGTATATCCAATATCAAAACAAAAAGAAGACATAAATGTTACAGCTGGCTTGACTTCTTCTATTCTTTCTTCTTCTATTTTCCATGTTCCCAGATGAAATTGTAAGACTTCAAAGTTATTGGTTTTGAAACCATTACTTAAAGTCATGTGGAACAATTCTATTAGTTAAGTGATACATGTGTCACTTAAGGAGAAGTTAGTGGAGGATGATTGCCAAATGTCATCTTTACTTGTTTGTGTTTCAGTTCAGTTAGGTTTCCCATTTGTACTTTCCCTCCTACATTCTATAAGTAGAAGAAGAACCTCCGGGTTAATGATCAGAATTTGTAAGCAACAACCTTGTGTTCCAGACTTTGTGCTGAAACCCTTGAGAGCCACTTGAAGCAAAGGAATATACAGGAGCAGATTTCCGGAGAACTTTGTGTCACGGTGTATTGTGTTTCTTGCTTTTTATCTTAGATCTTTAATAGACTTTGTGTTATTTCAGATCTAGATCTAGAGCTACCTTTGCTTAGAATTCTGTGTTTATATCTATTGGTTTCTTCTATGTGCATGCAATCAACTCTGCTATCTATTGATTGGGATGCACATCTTCCCCATTTCTTCTCTGTGTTTATATAATTCCCTTTCCCTTCTTCTATAAATATTTCCTTTCTTTAAACAGCTGCTTACTTGCTGCAGAACTGTTCAGTTATGGTTCATGAACTGAGTAGTTAAAGTAAAACCCCATTTAGATATTAGCATACTTAAATTGACAAATCTGACACGGGAGCCTCACCGGTAAATGAGGGAGATTTATCTCATGACTGCCTAGGTTTTGTGCTATGCAGAAAATCTAGCCAACAAAGTTATAGAGAAGGGCCTTCAAATTGTCAAGCTTAAGGCCCTCATTTATCAGTGTCCGTGAGTCACTTTAATCCTTACGTTGTGAAAGACAAACATGAAGTCAATAAATCCTTAGTATAAACCGAAGTTTCTTCATGGAAAAACAACGAACTTGTGCCTTGGATTATTCATTATCAGACTCCTTTAGAGTCCAAGCAGTGTAGATCTGGTACCAAACTACCTTCCAAGCTCATAACAAAGAACCTCGTCTTCCAAGGACCCACCAAACTCGTTCTAGCCGTTAACAAAATCCCTGACTGCCATACCAACCAAGGTGAGAAGTACTCATGGTAGAATGACCCAAGTCGCTGAATGTACCATACCTATCTCATGCTTCGGCTTTGTTGCATCAAAGACCACAGAGTTACTGTGACTTCCCCTTTTTAAATTGGCTACAAGACAATAGCTCTCTCAAACTACGTCATTTGTGCATACAAACTTCTCATTGAAGGGGAAAAATCGGTGAAGATCTCCCCCTGGCTCAGGACAAATCTAAACGAGAATTCAATGGGTAATAAGAACCCTTTTGACCATGCATAGAACTGCAGAAGTGTTGTGAGATGACGCTGGAGAAACTTAGTCTGAAAGTGGCACTATAATGGATGTAGGCTTGCCTATGTTTACCAATACCTAATGACTAGTTGTATACATTGAGCTTCTATAAGCCTTCTATACCGTTCATTTGATGCAGGTCAATTTTGTTGGATCCCCTGTAGAAAAGATTTATGAGTATGGTATGCACAGTGCTCGTTTGATCATACCAGCTTTGTCACACAACCAATTCAGGAAGGTGTACAATTAATAGAACAATTGAGAAGACTTTTCTTCTAGGATATCAGTATGACAATCACCTCACAATCTCTATTGCCCATAAGAACATATTCTATAAAACACTGCAAATTTGATGGAGTGTCAATGTATCCACATGCCCACATCTGCAAGCCATGATTGCAGGTACCTTGACTCCAAGATCATAGTCGGAAACTTTTTGATCTAGATGCTGCAATCTGTTGAAACAACCTTTCAGAACTTCAACTATTCGCTCTTATATATAAAGTAGTTCTTCAAGTGACAAGATCATGAGAGTATTCTTGTGAGACGTCTTGATCTGGTCTATCCCATTTGGGTCAAAGTTCATTTGAAGCTGGGAAGCAGCTATGCTCACCTAAAAAACGGATTTCTGCTGCCAATTCCTCTTGCAATGTGGATGCTCTGGCAATTATAATGACCCAGCTGAGAGTGGAAATCTACCTATAGTACTTCAATGCCGTTTTGACTTCAAGTCATGATACAACACTACGATTCCTTGCACATCTACCATATAACATGCACTTACGCACTTGGGTATCTGCAGGCCATTCCTTCAACTTTCCATCAATGTAAAAACCACTACCCTGACAGATATGTGAAGTCCATTCAAGGTGATTCAAGATACCATTTACACATGCTAGAGACAGTTTGCACAGTTCTTTCCTCAGCTTATGAATGCCCTTCTACAAACATTGTTGTTCCTTTACAAACAGAGGCTATCAAGGAACGTGTTGGCTAGATTTTCTGCACAGCTGAAAACCTAGGCAGTCATGAGATAAATCTCCCTCATTTACCGGTGAGGCTCCCGTGTAAGATTTTGTCAATTATATTTTCTAGTATCTATCTGTTGGTATTACTTTAACTATGTAGCTCATGAACCATAGCTAGACAGTTGAATGTCCGCAAGTAAGCAGTTGTAAAAGAAAGGAAATATTTAGAAGAGGAAAATAATAGGAAAGCAGAAAGAAATGAGAGAAGATGTGCAACCCAATCAATGGTTCACAGAGTTGATACATACACATAGATTAGAAAAACAAATAGATCTTGAAATACAAAATGCAAAGCAAAGGATGAGTTTCAGATCCAAATCTAGAATAACACAAAGTTTATGAATAGATCTATTGAAAGAAATAAGAAGCAAAATGCATCGTTGACACAAAGTTCTCTGAAATTTGTCTTCTCTATTCCCAGCTTGCAGAAAGCTATCAAGGGTTTCAGCTCAAAGTATTGGAACACAAGAATGCTGATTACAAATTACAATCATTTAACCCGTAGGTTCTTCCTCTATTTATAGTGTATAAAGGGCAATTACAAACCTGAAGCTTTAAATGAATTCCCGCATGCGGAAGCTATGAAAAGGGAAACAACTGCGCAATCTTCCTCCTGGAATTCCTCTTTGCATGACATGTATAATTTATAACTGAAAAAATAGAACCTTCTATTTCGCATGTCTGCCACCTATTTCCAAGTAGTTGACTTATTCAAGTAACGGATTTTAAACCAATCACTTAAGTTTTATATTTTAATTAATTGCTCAATTACTTTGTTAGAGAAAATAAAAGTCAGGAAAAGAAATATGAACAAAATTGAAACCCTCCCAGTCTTGTTCTTCTTCCATATTCTGCATGCGGTTGACTCTTTTGCCTTTGATTCTCACCAAACTGGATCTGGAATTTATGCATGACTGTGATTTGCTTGCGGGTATTGCCTTTGACCTATCTTCCCTTTATCCTTGAAGCTTTTGCAATTCTTCTTCAATACATGCACCAGTGCAATGTTTGCCATAAATAATTCATACAAAACTCATCATTTTTATTTTTTAATTGAATATGAGCAATTTTAAATTCTGGAAAGCACTTGGGTGAATGCAAATACAAGTAAATTCAATGAAGGCTTCAACTTGGAAGATTGGGAGCACATGCACAAGATCCTGGAAGGAATTTTCCATGCACTGACTTCTACATGGGCTGCGTTACAAACAAGAGGATGAATTTTTGCCAAGGTGAAGTCCTTTGCAATCTATGAGATCTAGATCTATCAATTAAATCGGTGATAGGTTCAGGGCCTATGTCTGTATCATTGACTTAACAAATTTGGAAGCTATGCATGATTTCTCAAAATACTTCTCTTTTATCATGCTTCAACATGGCTGGAACAATCTTTGTCTGAGCTCTTTTTCTTTTAATTATGTCAGAATCCCTTGCAATTGGATCAATTTGTGCAAATCTGGCAACTTCTTCAGATTTAGAAGATATATTCAATGTACCTGACATTGATTTGAACACCTATAATGAATACCTGCAATTTTATTCAGACAAAGATGGAGTCCAGGCATGAATACTTGATTTTTATCACCAAAATCTGCATATAAACCTGCTGCCCTAAAATTTGAGGCTTTGCTTGCATGCAAAGCAAGCAAAAATATTATTTAATTCATAATGAGCACTTATACCAAGATGCAGATGCTCAGAATGCAAGAATTAGGCATACATTCCAACCCTAGGCGCCAAAACTAGAAGCTTCCCGGCAATGGAAAATAAACTTTAATGCAAAATGCGACCTCCTTTTTGGATAGCCAAAACTAAGTTTGGGCTGCAATCCTCCAAAAAAGAATTAATTGTCTTTCCCTTTTGGCGTCCCATGCTTATATAACTCTCTCAAAATATACTATTTTTAATAATTGCCTCTTCCTATTTCTAGCAATTTAATTAATAAACAATCATGTTTATTCACCCAAATTGGGCGCCCAATTATGCATGTTGCTGGTTGCTTTTAAATAAATTATTTTATTTATTTTTAGCATGCATCCTTGACTTCTCCTTAGCTCTTCCACTTGCATTGACTTTCCTTCTATTTATGGCGCCAAAATTGGGTGAATAAACCATTAATAAATATTATTAAATGCATTGTTATTCACCCAAGGTGGGTCTCCATTTTTTTAGCAAGGGTAATTTCCAAAAATAGGAAGTCAACTTTGATGGGAATTTCTACCCTGCACTGCAGCTCCAAAAATCCCCTCTTTCACTTAAGTTGTTTGACTTTCATAATGGGAATTTTTACCCTGCAAGGCAGGTAAGAAATTCCCATGCTTTAAGTGATTTTATTTTATAATGGGAATTTTTACTCCTGCAAGGCAATTAAAAAATTTTCCGCCTGCCTGCCGCCTCTAATATTCCCATTGCAGCTTAAGTGACTTTGACTTCATGGGAAAAAGTACCCTATTTAAGGCAGGTAAGAAATCCTTGCCTGCCTGCCACTACCATCCAGTTGCAGCTTGAATTGACTTCTGATTCATGGCACCAAACTTACCTAGCAAATAATAATAATAAATCCCGTCTGCCTTTCAAAATTGCCACTATAATCATTCCAAGATGACAGCTTAACTGACTTTGACTTCAGGGTGTGTGCTAAAAAAAGTAGTTCTCCTGCAAGGTAATAAGAATTTTTACCCTGCCAGCCACTCCAAAAATCCCATTTCACTTAAGTGATTTGTCTTTAGTGATGGGAAAAAACAACCTGCTAGGCAAACATAAAATTCCCACTACCAAAATTCCCGCCTGCCTGCCACTACCAAAATTCCCACTGATAGCTTAAAGCATTCCAAAAAGTGCGACTTGCCTGGGAGAGGCTTTTTGTGCATTGACTTCATCTTTTTTGGTTAGAAGTTAGCACTTTTGAGGCTGATTCCTTCTGGTTTGAGGTCGTAAATGATCTCCAGAACTTCCAGGCAATTAAACAGACTATACAGGACAACAAACGGACCCAGGGGAATTTAACAGACAAACTGCGGAGAAAACCGGAAAAACATGCAAAAGAAATAAATAAAAATGAAAAACGTTGCTAGAAGTTGCAGACAATTGCTTTGCGGAATAACTGAATTCATTCCTGGTGAAAACCCTATTGAGATGTGTGAATACTGGCATGCAAACTTCAACAGGGTTCAACCGGAGCACAATTTACTTCAAACGGGGCTTTATTTATTTAATAAATAATTAGATAAAAAATTCCCAGCAGAAAAAACTTGGTGGAGGGATAAAATGAGTTTCGGCATCTAGGTATTTGTTGAAATTGGCTCATATGATTCACTGGGAATATCTTAACATAATACAAACATCTTCTAGCAATAAAAACACCAAAAGACCCGTTATTTCAAAAGAATGAAGTTTTTTTAACATGGGGTAGTCTCAGATTTCAGGGTAAAATATGGAGACATCAGAACTACAAGTGGATCCAGATTCGAATGACTCCTTGTTGACATCAGAAAAAGTTTCAAATTCGTTGGTCAACCACTTTCATAACATGGGAGGCAACTGTGCAACAAATTTTGGCCCAAGTGAACCTAGATCACTCTTGAACAGACGTTCATTAATATCATATCTATTTGTGTCGCCTAGGACACATAGTAGAACCTTATTCAAGACTAGATTCATACATCACTCGGGAACCCTTCCCTACTATCATTAGACCGCTAGCTCTTCATATTCTGAGTGGTTTCTCAAGGGTTCCTTTGAAAAGATCGCTAGAATTTCACACTTTTGCAATGTTTATATGCACATATAGCCCTAGATTTATGCACATCAGGGCCCTTTCTATCCTACAAAGGCCACTGTAAGCACGTATTCGATCGTGGGTAAATACAAAGATGTAACTGGATTTGATATCAATACGCAAGGGTCGACAGTTAGACCCCATTTGTGAGTCACTGAGCATTATACTACATTTCAGACTCCATGTATTTCTAGTGCTTGGATGTCAAGACCTGCATGCAACTATCCACCCTTTGAGATTATGTTTGGCACCTCTTGCGAACGTGAGGATGACTCATCTTAATCAGGATAACGATGCAAATTAAAACTACTAGTAGATCTTTGTAAGGATCTTGGCTCCACTAATCAAATCAAAGATTCGGTAAAATAGTGACCTTACAAGTTTAAATCAATCAAATCAAAGAGAAAGGAAACACAATACTGTATGCCACTAAAAACCTAGTTTCATTGGGATTTAGAATTTCACATGCCAATCGATTCCAATGAGAAATAGGAATTTGTAGAATTAATGGGATTCTATGCAATTCTATTCCGGCTGGGGATCTACAAGAAAGGCTATGCATATCTCAACTATCATGACTTGTGCATGATCTTCAGTTGAGAAGCATATGTATACACCTCATTTTTTATGGTTGTTAACTATTTCAGTTGTATGTAAGTGTTAATGATGCATTTTCCTCCTAAGCCTGGTGCCTCAAGGGACCTATCAAGATTGGGTTGTGATCATGTTGGCTATATTTTATGCATAGCATAAAACCTAGGAAGTCATGGGATAAATCTCCCTTCATTTACCGGTGAGGCTCCCATGTCAGATTTGTCAATTAAAATATGCTAGTATCTATATGGGGTTTTACTTTAACTATTCAGCTCATGAACCATAGTTGTATAGTTCTGCAGCAAGTAAGCAGTTGTTTTTTAAGAAAGGAAATATTTATAGAAGAAGGAATTATATAAAACACAGGAGAAGAAATGGGGAAGATGTGCAACCCAATCAATAGATAACAGAGTTGATTGCATGCACATAGAAGAAACCAATAGATATCAAACACAGAATTATAAGCAAAGGCAGCTCCTAGATCTAGATCTAAAATAACACAAAGTTTATTAAAAGATCTAAGATATAAAAGCTAGAAAACAAAATGCACCGTGACACAAAGTTCTCCGGAAATCTGCTCCTTTATATTCCTTTGCTTCAAGTGGCTCTCAAGGGTTTACAGCACAAAGTCTGGAACACAAGAATGCTGCTTACAAATTCTCATCATTAACCTGAAGGTTCTTCCTCTACTTATAAAATGTAGAGGAGCAATTACAAGTCAGAAGCTTTTAGTTGAACTGACACATGTGGAAGTGGGAAAGGAAACAACTGCAATCTCCCTCCTAGAATTCCTCTTTGCATGACATACATGATTTGCAACTAAAAATAGAACCTTCTATTTTGCACATCTGCGACCTATCTCCAAGTAGTTGACTTCTTCAAGTAATGGCTTTTAAACCAATCACTTAAGATCTATAATTTAATCTGATCGCTCAATTACTTTGTTGGAGGAAATAAGAAGGAAGAAGAAGAAATAGGAAAGCTGCAGTCTTCTCCTTTTTCATATTCTGCATGCAGCTGATTCTTTTCTATCCTTGATTCTGCAGTAATGACTGTCGTTTGCTCTGATACATAGCTTGCACATCCTGAAGCAAGCTTGGCCTAGAACTTCAAAATTCCGATCAGTGGAAGCCAGCTGCTATTTGGAGTTCATGCTTGACAGGTAGTTGCATCCAGTGCCAATTCTTCCCTTGCATCCATCAAAAGAGACCTTTTGCAGGGAATTAGGCTTCTGCTAGTAATGCATCTGTGCAATGTATCAATTAAAAATTCTGGAACTTCACTCCGGGTGAATGCAAATTCAATAGAAGCCATACTTCAACTGGAAGACTCTGGAAGCACATGCACAAGATCCTGGAAGAAATTTTCCACTCCACTGACTTCTTCACGGGCTGCATTCGTCAAATAATCTGAGGATGAAGCCTTTCTGCCGGAAGCTTTTGCAATTATGAGATCAATGAGATCAGGCCTTGCTCTATGTAAGCAAGGATCTATATGCTAATCAGTTGACAACCATTGAGCTTTCATCTTTCATCCCTCTTTGCATGGCTCTCCGAGTTATCTTTATCTGAGTCAAATCTTTTTCTCAATAGATTTCACCCGGTTTCTTGGAATTCTACATCAAATCTAGTGCAGATCTGGATAATTCTAAGTCAGATTCAGAGGATATATTCAATGTGACTATGGACATTAATTTAAGCTCCCTTTCTCCTTATAAAGCACCTGAATAATAGAATTGTTAGCTAGATTTTCTGCATAGCATCAAACCTAGGCAGTCATGAGATAAATCTCCCTCATTGAACCAGTGAGGCTCCCGTGTAGATTTGTCAATAAAAATGTGTTATTATCTATCAGGGGTTTTACTTTAACCACTTAGTTCATGAACCATAACTAAGAAGTTCTGCAGCAAGTAAGCAGCTGTTTAAGAAAGGAAAATTATAGAAGAAGGAAGTAAAGGAAATACAGAGAAGAAATGGGGAAGATGTGCATCCCAATTAGTAGATAGCAGAGCTAATTGCATGCACATAGAAGAAACTTAATAGATATGAACACACAGAATTATAAAACAAAGGCAGCCTCTAGATCTAGATCTATAATAACACAAAGTTTACTTAAGAGATCTAAGATTAAAAGCAAGAAACAAAGTACACCGTGACACAAAGTTCTCCGGAAACCTGCTCCTTTGTATTCCTTTGCTCCAAGTTGCTCTCAGGGGTTCAGCACAAAGTCTAGAACACAAGATTGCTGCTTACAAATTCTGATTGATCATTAACCCGGAGGTTCTTCTCCTACTTATAGAATGTAGGAGGGAAAGTACAAATGGAAAACTCAAACTGAACTAAAGCATGAACAACAAGTAAAGATGACATTTGGCAATCATCCTCAACTAACTTCTTCTTAAGTGACACATGTATCACTTAACTAATAGAATGGTTCCACATGACTTCAAGTAATGGTTGTAAAACCAATAACTTAGAAGTTTTACAATTTCATCCGGGAACATAGAAAATAGAAGAAGAAAGAATAGAAGAAGTCATGCCAGCTGTAACATTTATGTCTTCTTCTTGTTCTGATATCGGATATACTTGTCGAACATGTAATTTCAGCATCTTTCCATCTGTTTTAGCCACTGCTTCCTTCTCTGTCCTGAATTGCAAGCAACCCTTCATTCAACACTTTGCTGCACGCTTCCACATCTTCCAAGCTCAGCCCAAACCTCGCAATGGCTGTCTGCAGTGCCACTAGTCTACTGATAGAATTCATCGTGAAAGGCTTGGTAGCTTTATCAATTCTCTTTTGTACCATCAGAAGAGGCCCTTCCAGGGAATTAGGCACCTTAGTTAGAAACAATCCGCACGTATGAAGTAACACCTCCATCCACTCTTTCCTGAGAAAAGTGAAAGAAATGACACTGTCTGGTAAATCCAATGTCCTACTCTCAAGTGCCTGCATCTTCTTCAACAAAACTCTGCAGATTTCCAAACGGAAAGATACTACAAACTCTAGTTGCTTCCCCTTCTCGACTGATCCGTCTGGTACAATTTGTTCCGCAATAAATACATCCCTCGGCATCTTGTTGATCTTGGCCAAAATACTCAGGTTACTCTCTGCAATTATATTCATGCCTTCTATGTTTGCCATCAGTTGCTTTAGTTGATTTGTTGCATCGTTCATAACCTTTAGGCGGGCTGGCACTTCCCCAAGTTGTATAGAAGCTTGACGAATAATCAAATCCTTCCATTCGTCAATAGCCTTTACCTGATTGCTTGCATCTTCCATTTCCTGCATAAGATGATCACTCACCTGCTCTGAAATGGGCTGAATGGAAGCCAATTTAGCAACCTTGGCTATGATCTCACATAATTGAGATACTTGCTTCTGCAGCTCTTCTTTCTCCGCCTTTTCACTGTCAAGCCTAAGGAATAAAGTGCCTATCAATGTCTGCGTGTCTTGCTTCAATCCTTCAGTGGTGGCTTGACCGAGTGGTACTTTGGTCACTGTAACATCTTCTGCCATAAGCTCCTCTTCTATCTTTCCTTCTACCGGAATTGATATCTCAGCAAACTTCTCTCCCGAATTCTTTGATGATCAACCTAGAAGTTGCTTTAGCAACTTTAGGCCTTCTGTCTCTTGGGATGTGCTCAGATCCTGGAGTAGCTCCTCAAGTCGTGCTCCTCCAAGTTCATCTCCATTCTTGCTTCTGGAACAAACTGCAAAGCTAACCATTCCAAGAAATTACTTCTCGGAGAGTGAGAAGGCACTGAGTGCACTACCATCTCCCACTCTGCATCCTTTCTGTCAGAAAGTTCCACAGTGTTATGGCTGCCATCCTCTGAATCATTCCAAGGACAAAGCCCTTTCAAATTCTGCCATCTGCAGCTTCAACATATCTTCTGGAACAGGCGCTAAACGAAGTGGCTGAGGGGAGAAGATGAATGTCGCTGGATTGAAAAAGTGGAGGCATGGAAGCATCCTGCTGCTGCGGTGCAATGGTTGGTGAAGCATTGGGTACTGGAGAAACCGGAGTTAAAGTTATGGTTGTAGAAGTGATCCTCTCCTTAGATTGAGATCTTCTATGTACTTTCAACTTCTCAGACTTTCCTGCTGCTTTCTCCTCCGTGCGTTTTCGCTTGAGGGAATCTCCTGCGCCGAAGTTGCCCATGACTTGATTCATCAATGATTCATCAAGGCAATATCCTTTCATCATCAACCAATTTGAAGTATTTACCAGTACAGCTCTCGACCTTTCTTTAATTGTGTTGCAGCCTCCTATGTTATTCTGCAGTATGGCTTTATCTCCTCCCATTTGATGGTAAGTGTCAAGTACCACATTCTCATCATCTTTAAGATCCGCAGGTATCCGCGCTAGTCTGAAGTCGAACACTTGTTTTGCTGATACTTGCTGAAATCTCTCTTTCTAACCTCGTACTCACTTTTGCACTTCATCCAGAAATCTTCTAATGAAGGCACATGTGCGTACTACTGGGAGATTGTCTTCCTGGCTACTCCAAATGGATCGAAGTTCAACCGTGCAGGGAAGAACTCTTGCTCATACTCGGATAACATTTGCGCTTCCATCCCTCGAGCTCTGTGAATGCTAATGTAGCTGTAATATCCCACAGTGATTGAGAAGAAGCCCGTAGACTTATGCCATTTTGACTGAAGGTCGTGTAACTGTTATCCAAATTTCAGCTCCCCCCAGAGTTAATTTGATAACATGCATCAGAGTTTTTTTAGTTCCAAGAGAGTAGATTGGTTCAGGAGAAAATCGTAAAATTGGCTAAGTCCTGCTCAAGACCACCTTTGGGACAGTTGGAACAATTATACGCGGAAGGCGCGGATCGACCGAAAAGCCTCCAGGCGGCCCAAACAGAAAAGGGACATCTGGGACAAATGGACGCAAAAGGCCCGGATCGGCCGAAAGAAAGAAAATTTGGCCAAGTCCTTTACCGGGAGCAAGCGGGACAAGAGTGCGCGGAGGATGCGAACCGGCCGAATCGCCCGAAACGGAAGATAAGCAGCACTGGGACATTTGGGACAAATGGACGCGAAGGACGCGAACCGGCCGGTTTGGCCGAAACAGGAAACTTCAGCACAAGGACAAGTGGGACAAAGGGATGCGAGGGACGCAGATAGCCGAAGGAGCCGAAAGCCAATCAGATCACGCCACGTGTCACCGGCAGAAAAGGGACGAGGAAGCTCATTTCGGGCGGATCGGAGGTTTTTGTCCCGCGAAGCACTGGGACATTTGGGACAAAAAGACGCGAAGTGGACGCGAAAAGCCGGCAGACCCGTGGACAAATCAAGTCATGACACGTGTCGCCAAGGGAGAAAATTCCAAAAAGTCAAAGGGCGAGTTTTCGAGCACTGATCCTGAACCAATGAAATAGTGCCACGTGTCCAAGTTTAAGGGCCCACAAAGAAATTTCAAAGGAAAGCCCGCGGAAAGGTGGAGAGAGAGAATTACTCAGCGAATCAGGGCCTGCCACGTGTCGTCCAGATGGCAGAGCGCGGGAAAAGATTTTAAAACCTGTTCTTCCCTGTTTTGTGCCCTAAATCTTCAGACCTTCGTATCTTTCAATCCAGAGCTCGGATTTGCACGTTCTTTATATCAACGGAAAGCTGTTGAAATTCTCTACATGATTCTAGGATCAATCTTGCATTTTGGTGCAGTTTGGAGGGATAAAATTAAGAAAACGTCTCTGACGCGTGGTGATAGACAAAAGTAATGCTTCAACAACCAACTTTAATGCAGCAGACAGCTCGCCGCTCCTGTTAGACAGCCCGCCGTTTTGCCAGGATCCACCGCTTCTGTCATAATGAGATGATTTTAAATGCTACCAAGAAGTGGTTGGGGCAGATTCTGGATTTCCTCTCTCTTCCCTCTCTCATTTCTTGATATATATTGTAAAGAAGAGCTCCTTTAAGGGGTCGGACATTTTTGTTTTGCATCCTCCCTTCTTCCCTCGCTTGCAAGAGAATTTGTGGAGCTTTCAAACCTCCCATATGGGTTGTAATGCCAGTCTTTTTGCCTCTTGGCCACTGCAATGTACTGTATCGACTCTTGAGCAATAATATATGTGTTTGTGATTGACTCTCGACCCTCTCATGTATTCATTGCTGTCATTTTGATCTCTTATTGCAGTTTGGTTACCTGTGCATGGTGTTTGTATTGCATCTATGTGGTCTGTGTTAAATTTGCAAAACGAGTGTCTAACATTCCTCGGTGCATCACCTTTGTAGTTTAGGTTTTATTCTATGCATTTTCTTACCCTGTCTCCTTGGCAAGTTAGATTAGGTTTTAGCAAACCCTCTGCATTTTTTGTATGCATCTGAACAGAGGAATAGGAACCAGCCTTCTCTGGAGAATCTTTTCTCATCTTTACAAGTCCCACGCTTGGAGAAAGGATTCCATGTTGTGCAATCACACTGGATGCTAGAGTGATCAACCTAGAAGCCTGATCTGCATCTAGGGGTGCTGTGAGTCTGCAACAACAGTTTTGGCACGCCCGGTGGGACACTAGAGGTCTCATTTTTATTGCAGCAAAGTTGATATGCATCTGCTGCAGTTTTCTTGCTTATAAGAGCTATTATTTGCATATCTGGCGACTCCAAGGGGAAGAATCAACTGGTTTCAGCAGTGCAGGCCTAAAAACTCATGAGAAGAATCACCACAAGGTCAAGAGTTGGAGAAGAAGAAGTGATGTTTGAATACCTGCAGTTATCTCCAAGAAGAAGGCAAAGAGGAAGAAGGATTCAAAGGTCTCCATCTCCACCAAATAGAACTCTCTCAACTCCTCCACCTGACAGGCCTTTCATTCAGTATACAAGGGTTTTAAGACCGATTAGAATGGCTCAGAACAATCCCTACGTCAACTTCACAGGCAGCAGCCCACTTGCTCTCAATGCACAGCATCCAGTTCCTATTGCAGCCTTGAAGAACATTCCCTACTTCACTGGAGAAAATCAGACTACTCCAGGTGATCATGTTAAAGATATTGCTAACCTTTGTGCAATCCATGAAATCAATGAAATGCAAGTGGCTGTCAAGTTACTGGCATCTTCCTTCAAGGGTAAAGCATTACAATGGTTTAGGAGCCTTGGAGCTGGTTCTATCACAAACTGGAATCAGCTGTGTATTGCACTTCACGAGCAATTTGGAGAGAAGGGAGACAACTTGTCTCTTTTGGAGCAGCTGACAACTATCAAGAGAGCCCCCAACGAGCAGCTGACTGACTTCAACTTCAGATTTCAAAGGTCTTGGGATAGGATTCCAGTGGCAGTCAGGCCAACAGCAGAAGGTGCTTTTCTATATTACCTTAAAGCTTTGAATTCTGATATTTCTATGTTAATTCAGTCCATGGGAGGCACAACAATCCCTATGGCTTATAGCATTGCCATTAGAGCCGAAAACTGTCTTATTCAAGCTGGTAAACTGGCTCCTAGGCCTCCCATGCCCTTGTATCCAAACTTAGAAAATCCAAGCACTAGTCAAGCACCCACTTTGGCTCCTGTTCCCACTCCTAGAAATCAGAGTTCAAATGAAGCTTCCACTTCATCTCCAAGTGCTTCAAATGAACTCCAAGAGGTCATGAAACAGTTGCAAAATTTAGGAAATGAGCTGGTTACTATTAAGAGGCAACAAGCCCAAGGTTTCAGACCTTCCTATCAACCTCAAGCTCAGCCTAATAGGCAGCCATACCAACCACAAAGACCACCTAATCCAGTTGCAAATGTGAATCAAACAAGGCCTCCTGCTAATAGACCATTCCAGCCCTATAATCCAAATGCTATATCTGCCTCTAAGGCATTAGTGCCAACACAGAACAACATTGCTCAGGAATATGACTGGTGCTTCCCATGCAACGAGCCTCATAACCAATCCATGTGTTTCAATGGTGCTCTCAATCAAGCACTAATGGTGACAACTACTGGTGTGGAGGGCGAGGGCAGTCAAGGAAACAGTCAACAACAAGAAACATTCCAACAGCAATCAGCCCCAAATGACACCACATTGGTGAACTGGCAAGCAGAAGATTTCTGTGGCATGAATCAAGCAGTTTCTCAAGGTGTCGCAGCCAACACAAGGTCAAAGAGGAGAAATTTGGGTGAAGAACAGCCATTAGCCCCAGCCAATCCACAACCTTCCATGGCTCCACAAATGATTGGCAAGCAAAGTCCAGTTTCAAATACACAAGGGCAGCCAAGAACAGCCCCTAGGCCAACTCAAATGCCAGCTGTTGCTGCCCACGTACAAGGAGTAAGTGTACAAACCAAGGGACAACAAAAGGATACTTCATCCCCGTTCAGTATCATTGAACAGATGAAGAAGACTAACGTCAATATATCAATGTGGGAATCCCTATCCATCCCAGGACAAAGAGATCTGCTGCAAGCTGCCATGAAGGATTGGACAACTTCGAATCAGCAGGTTCAGATGCAAGACAAAGTGCTTACAAATGCTGCCCAGCCTGAAGGAAGCCATGGAGGGCAACAAGGTAAAATGTTGAAGCCCCCTCCTTTCTATGTTTCATTAATCATTGGGGATAAACTAGTACACAATTGCATGATTGATTCCGGGGCAAGTAGCTCAGTGATGCCCAAGAAAATAGCTGATCAACTAGGGTCTCCAGTATGAAGTAATATCTAAAGGGGTAGTGCAATTGGATGGGACAGCAATAGCAATAGTTGGAGTGATTAAAAACTTGAGTCTTACCTTGCATGCATGTCCAAATGTTGTTGTCTTACAAGATATATCAATCATAGACCTTCCACCACTCTTTGCCCTTTGCTTGTCAAGGGACTTCACAGCCAAGATTGGGGGGTATTTGTCTGCTGATTGGTCTCACATGCTGTTTAGAACAAGGTATGGAACTAAGGCTACAATTAGGTCTGAACCTATTGCAAACTTCCATATTGAGCCTTACACTCCAAGTCAGATTAATGCCAATTGCTCAGCATTTGATCAAGAAGATCACCCTAGTACTGATGAGGCTGACACCAAGGTTGGAAGTATCCCGGACCTAACTCTTGATGAATGGGCAAACAAGATACATGCTTTTGATCCCTATCAAGAAGTAGAAGAATCTGAGCTGGGAGTCTATTGTATACACGAAGAAAATCAACCTGTTCCTAGCATCACCAAGCCAAGCCATAATGATGACAATGAGGTATGGCAGCTGTTTTTTGACGGATCAAGGAGTAGGCAAGGTGCAGGAGGTGGAGCCATGCTTGTTTCACCTCAAGGCATCAAATATTATTCAGCTTTTCGTTTCCAGTTTTCTTGTTCAAACAACACAGCTGAATATGAGGCCTTGATTCATGGACTTCATTGGGCTAGGAAAAAAGGGATAAATAACTTGCAGGTGTTCGGGGATAGCGAGCTAATCGTCAACCAAGTTAGAGGACAACATGCTACGAAGAACGACTTGCTGAGGAGCTACAAGAATAGGGTATGGGACCTCATTGAGGATTTCGAAGCTTTCAACATTGTGTCCATACCCAGGAAGAAAAATGAATGCCGCGGATAGGCTCGCAGCAGTTGGAGCAACGTTTGATGTGGTTGACAACATCAAAAGGGAAAAAACACAGCCACATATCCATGTGATTGTGAGGCCAGCAGTTCCAGATAATAACACAAGCTGGCAGGTGTTTGAGAACGATCAACAGATCGTCAATTTTCTACAGGAAGAGGCTGAATTCTCAGCTAGAAATCAGGACAGATTAGAGCAGCAGTATGGGGATCAAGTAGTGCAGCTGCGGACAAACAAGCTTCCTAAGGGTTTAGTAACATTGGAGTCTATCTTCAACCCTAACGACCAGTTCCGTAAGGAAAAGGCTAACATACAGGTCAAGAGAGAAGATTCAGAGCCAATTCTGGTTGAGGAAGGCAAAATACTTCAAATTGGTAAAGTGGCCACTGAGCAAGAGAAATCAGATTTCATACAGCTTTGCCAAGAATTTCCAGATGTCTTCACTTGGAGCTATGAAGACTTGAGAGGATTCAATCCAAAGTTGGCACAACATACCATAGAATTGGATCCAGATGCTAAACCCATCAGGCAGAAGCAGAGACCTGTCAACCCTCACATTGAGCCTCTAATGAAGAAAGAGCTAAATAAGCTAATAGAGGCAAGCATTATATTCCCGATCAAGCACTCAAGCTGGGTTGCTAACTTGGTTCCGGTCAGGAAGAAGAGCGGAGAAATCAGGTTGTGTGTAGATTTCCGGGACCTCAATAGGGCATCTCTCAAAGACCATTACCCACTTCCTTCAATGGAACAAATATTGCAAGTAGTATCTGGTTCAGAGAGATTCTCTCTCCTAGATGGCTACTCAGGGTATAATCAGGTGATGGTGAAAGAAGATGACCAATTCAAGACGGCTTTCACCACCAAATGGGGGACCTATGCCTACAAGAAGATGCCATTTGGACTATCAAATGCTGGAGCCACCTTCAAAGGGCAATGGATATGGCATTTAAAGGGTTGATCAACAAAATAGTTCTGATATATCTTGATGACATCACTGTATTCTCAAAAAATGCAGCGGATCACCTCTTTCATTTGAGGCAAGTATTTCAGAGATGTAGAAGATTTGGAGTATCATTGAATCCCAAAAAGTGCATATTCTTGGCTCATGAGGGAAAACTTCTAGGCCATATTGTTTCAAAGGAAGGGTTGACGATTGACCCAGAACGGGTTGAAGCAATTCAAGCACTGCCATTGCCAAGTCACAAGAAGGCTCTTCAAAGCTTCTTGGGAAGGATCAATTTTGTCCGCAGGTTTGTTCCAAACTTTGCAGCTCTCGTAAAGCCAATAACGCTGATGTTAAAGAAGAGCATGGCATTTAAGTGGACATCTGAAGGCAAGGCAAGTTTTGAGGCAATAAAAGAGGCTATATCTCAAGCCCCAACTCTCGTCAATCCAGACTTCTCCAAGGACTTCGTGCTATATGCCTTCGGTGGTGGAGACACAATTTCTGCAATCCTGGCACAACAAAACAAAGAAGGATTAGAACAACCAGTTGCTTTCTTCAGTCAAGGCTTGGAGGAATACGAAACTAGATACTCTTTCATTGAAAAGCATGTACTTGCAGTGATCAGGAGTTTAAAGAAATTCAAGCACCTAGTCTCAAACAACAAGATCCAATTATTGGTCTCTCATGCGGGAGTCAAGGACTTCCTTCTAAACAAGGATCTGAATGAGAAGCGTGCAGGGTGGATAACTCGTGTCATGGAATATGACATCGAGATCAAGGTCACCAAACTAGTACGTGGAAAGGGACTATGTGAACAGCTAGCCTTGAGTCAACAGGTTGAAGCAGGTGATGAAAAAGAGACTGTCTTGATACTACACGATGGCCAAGAACATGCAAATGATGATGTGCCTACTCCTTGTTGGACTCATAATATGATACACTTCCTACAGACAGGACTATGCCCTCCGGAAATGAACAAAGCAAAGAGGAGATACTTCAGATTGCAAGCCATTCCATATGTGCTTGTTGATGGTGTTTTGTTTAAGAAAGACATCAATGGGGTTCTATTGAGGTGCATTGGGACTGGTCAGATTTGAGAGGGTGTTACGAGATTTTCACGATGGAGATTCTGGAGGACATTTTGCCCCACGAGTAACAGCTCTCAAGATAATAAAGGCAGGGTATTATTGGCCCACGGTGTTCAATGACTGCTATACATGGATAAGAAAGTGTAAGAAATGTGCACTCTTCACAGGAAAAGAAAGACTAGCAGCGCTTCCATTGCACCCAATCTTGGTTGACCAACCATTCCTGCAATGGGGATTGGACTTCATCGGGGTCATCAACCCAAACTCAAGCCAAGGCCACAAGTGGATTCTCACGGCAACGGACTACTTCACCAAGTGGACTGAAGCAGTAGCGCTCAAAGAGGCAAACGAGTCTAATATACTAGAATTTTATGAAGGAATAGTGACCAGGTTCGGTGTGCCGGCCACTATCATATCAGACAATGCATTGGCATTCGTAGGTTCCAAGATTACAGAATGGGCTGTCAAGAATGGAATCTACTTGAGCACCTCTTCCAATTATTACCCACAGGGTAATGGACAGGCAGAGTCCACAAACAAAAATTTGCTAAGAATCATTAGGAGAACTCTTGATGAGAATCAGAGGTCTTGGCATACCAAGCTGAAATCAGCCTTATGGGCTGATAGGATCACCCCCAAAAGATCCACAGGTAACTCTCCATTACAGGCTTGGTCTATGGAAGAGAGGCAATCTTGCCCATGTCATTAGAACTGCCTGCATTGGAGTTCATGAAACAGTTGGAGTTGGTTGAGTTCAAACCAATGGAGGCCAGGTATGCAGAGTTGATGGAATTGGAAGAAATTAAAGAATGTGCAGTTCAAGCAATTGAGAAAGATCAGGCCTTAGTGAAAAGATGGTTTGATAAGAAAGCAAGAGCAAGGACCTTCCAGGAAGGGGACCTAGTTCTGAAATGGGATGCAGATCGGGCAAAACCAGGAAGGCATTCCAAGTTTGATGCCATTTGGAGTGGCCCCTACATGGTCATGGAATGTAAGAATAGCAATGCCTTCCAATTGTCTACATTGGACGGAGAAGAACTCCCGATTCCGGTCAATGGAATCTATCTTAAACATTTCTAAATAATAATAATAAAAATAAAAGGTTCACCCTTGTAAATATTAGCCTAGATTTCAATTCCTCTAAGTGCGTATGCACATTGTCTTGTTGTAGTTAGGTTTCAGTTTCCCTAAGTGCTTTGGCGCAGGTTTTGTCGCTCCTAGATTGAGTTTTTACAGTTCAGTGTGCTCTCGTAGAGGGAGTTGCAGTATCAGGCTCATTTCAGGTCATTGTTTATGACTCCATGCCTAATGGATCGCTAAAAGGCCACTGATCTTCTACCTAGCAGGCAGATGACCCCGAAAAGTCGCCAAATTGTTATCCAATTTTCACCCCCCAGAGTTAACTTGATAACGTGCATCAGAGTTTTTTAGTTCCAAGCAAGTAGATTGATTCAGGAGAAAATCGTAAAATTGGCTAAGTCCTGCTCAAGGCCACCTTTGGGACAGTTGGAACAATTATACGCGGAAGGCGCGGATCGGCCGAAAAGCCCCCAGGCGGCCCAAACAGAAAAGGGACATCTAGGACAAATGGACGCGAAATGCCCGAATCGGCCGAAAGAAAGAAAATTTATCCAAGTCCTTTACCGGGAGCAAGCGGGACAAGAGTGTGCGGAGGACGCGAACCGGCCGAATCGGGCGAACCGGAAGAATTTGTCCCAGACAGCACTGGGACATTTGGGACAGATGGACACGAAGGACGCGAACCGGCCGTTTGGCCGAAACAGGAAACTTCAGCACAAGGACAAGTGGGACAAAGGGACGCGCGGGACGCGGATAGCCGAAGGAGCCGAAAGCCAATCAGATCACGCCACGTGTCACCGGCAGAAAAGGGACGAGGAAGCCCATTTCGGGCGGATCGGAGGATTCTGTCCCGCGAAGCATTGGGACATCCGGGACAAAAAGACGCGGTGGACGCGAAAATCCGGCAGGCCCGTGGAAAAATCACAGCATGACACGTGTCGCCAAGGAAAAAGGTCCAAAAAGTCAAAGGGGCGAGTTTTCGAGCACTGATCCGAACCAATGAAATAGTGCCACGTGTCCAAGTTTAAGGGGCCCACAAGGAAATTTCAAAAAAGCCCGCGGAAAGGTGGAGAGAGAGAATTACTCAGCGAATCAGGGCCTGCCACGTGTCGTCCAGATGGCAGAGCGCGGGAAAAGATTTTAAAACCTGTTCTTACCTGTTTTGTGCCCTAAATCTTCAGACCTTCGTATCTTTCGATCCAGAGCTCGGATTTGCACGTTCTTTATATCAACGGAAAGCTGTTGAAATTCTCTACATGATTCTGGGATCAATCTCGCATTTTGGTGCAGTTTGGAGGGAGAAAATTAAGAAAACGTCTCTGACGCGTGGTGATAGACAGAAGTAATGCTTCAACAACCAACTTTAATGCAGCAGACAGCTCGCCGCTCCTGTTAGACAGCCCGCCGTTTTGCTAGGATCCGCCGCTTCTGTCATAATGAGATGATTTTAAATGCTACCAAGAAGTGGTTGGCAGATTCTGGATTTCCTCTCTCTTCCCTCTCTCATTTCTTGATATATATTGTAAAGAAGATCTCCTTTAAGGGGTCGGACATTTTTGTTTTGCATCCTCCCTTATTCCCTCGCTTGCCAGAGAATTTGTGGAGCTTTCAAACCTCCCATATGGGTTGTAATGCCAGTCTTTTTTGCCTCTTGGCCACTGCAATGTACTGTATCGACTCTTGAGCAATAATATATGTGTTGTGATTGACTCTCGACCCTCTCATGTATTCATTGCTGTCATTTTGATCTCTTATTGCAGTTTGGTTACCTGTGCATGGTGTTTGTATTGCATCTATGTGGTCTGTGTTAAATTTGCAAAACGAGTGTCTAACATTCCTCGGTGCATCACCTTTGTAGTTTAGGTTTTATTCTATGCATTTTCTTACCCTGTCTCCTTGGCAAGTTAGATTAGGTTTTAGCAAACCCTCTGCATTTTTTGTGTGCATCTGAACAGAGGAATAGGAACCAGCCTTATCTGGAGAATCTTTTCTCATCTTTACAAGTCCCACACTTGGAGAAAGGATTCCATGTTGTGCAATCACACTGGATGCCTGAACATCAACCTAGAAGCCTGATCTGCATCCAGGGGTGCTGTGAGTCTGCAACAACAGTACTCAAAGTGTGAAACACACTAAATAGTAAATTCACTGGATGCCTTCTAACTTAAAGGCATCATATGCGTACTACTAGGAAGATTGAAGCCTGATTTGCATAAGCTTCCATCCCTTGAGCTCTGTGAATGCTAATGCAGCTGCAGTGATTGAAGCCCGTAGACTTGTCGCTTTGACTGAAGGTCGTGTAACTCCACAAGTTGCCTGCTCAGCACCATGGCAATCAATCTATCATTTGGATACCTGGGCATCTTTGTTGGTTCTCCAGAAAAGCCCGTAACCCTGAGGTATGTGAAATCTGCAAATTGAATGAATAGACTGCCAATCTTGGACACAGCTTCCCACACTTCCTTGCTTACCCTGTTGGCCTTCAAGTCTTTGTCTATCCTGCAGATGAAATCGTAGAAGAAGTCATCGTTGATCACTTTGAAGTCTTTCTCGCCTGTAGGTGCAGTAAGCTGCGGGTAGCACTCGAAAATGGGGTCCTTGGAAAGAACACCACATCTATCCAGCTTGGAAAAGACGCCTTGTGAAGCTGCAACATACACCAAGTATGAAGTCATCTTGAAGCTGAAAGTACGCTTCACGTTCCGGAGTTGCTCACCGATGTTGTTGCTAATAATTTCCGACCAATTGATTATAGAATCAACCTTGTTGATTTCAATGGTCCTGATGAAAGCATACATCCATGTACGGAAAGTGTAGGCATTCGCTTCGCCATTCATCCTGCATAACAATTTGACGACATCATCTACCTCCTGCACCAAATTGGACCGTGGAAGAGTTCTCGGGAACTTTGAAGGAGATCTAGGCTTCTTCATGTATCGGCTATTCATGATGCTCATGCAATCAGCTCTATGCTTCTCCCATCTACTGTCAGCATCCTGAATGCTAATAGAAGTCACCACCTTTCGCACTGGAATCTTCAAACAATAATTGATGAACTCTGCGTCCAAACGAATTATTGTCTTTCCCGAAGCATCACGCACTGATCTGGATGAAGGATGATAAGATCTAGCACACTCCATCACGAACTCTGGCAATTGGGCTGTACATGGAAACGCTCTAGCTCGGATAATTCCACTGCTTTTGACCGCACGCATGAGTGAAGTCTTTCCCGCTCTGGATCTATCAATCAAATCGGCAAGAGGTTCCGGGCCTAGATCTGTGTCTCCTATGTTTGCAAGTTTGGAAGCAATGCATGACTCCATCGTGCTTTCTTTTTCATCTCCCTTCGCCATAGCTTTGTCTATCTTCGTCTGAATAATTCTTTTTCTTCTTACTTGGCCGGATTTCTTCAATACTGGTGCAGATCTGAACAATTCTTCAGATTCAGAGGATATATGCAATGTATTGGACATTGATAAAAACTCATTTTCTTTTGTAAAGCACTTGTAATGAATTCCTGCAATTTATTCAGACAAAAATGGCCACCAGAGCATGAATAGTGAATTTTAATTGTAAAAATCTGCACTTTTCAAGCCTGCTGCCCCAAAAAATGGTGTTTAATTTGCACATAAAGAGAGCATGAATCCTTTCAATCAACACCTGAGCTCCTGTAACACCTGTGGAAACAATTATGCAGACAAAGATCAACCTCCTTCAAAGCATGCGCCAAATCTGGAAGCTTTTAGCCTTGTTGGCACCTTGTCTGAGCAAAATCCTTCCTCTAATGGGGGCGCACTTTTCCACTTGGCTGCAACTCCTTACCTGTGATTTGAATAATTCACCCATATGGCTGCCCATGCTTATATAACCTTCACAATTCTATAATTAATAATTTCCCTAACAATTAAAGGCAATTAATTAATTAAAAATCATGTTTTTCTCTTTTAAAAATAGCATGTTTAAGGACAGCCATCCAATAAATTAAATTAATCCAATTTAATCCTTCACACATCACTTCACTTAAGCTTCACAGTGTGCTTTGACCATAGCCACTGAAAATAGAAATTAATTTAATGTTTTAATGCCTTAAAAAACATTAAATAATACCCAAATGGGGCGCACTTTTTGAGAGGAAGAGGGCAGCCATTAAATAAATTAAATTTAATGCTTTTAAATCCTTTCTTTTATTTCAACTTTGACTTGTTGACTTCCTCCAAGCTTGGGCGCACTTTTTGAGCGAATAGATTAATTAAAATAATCAATTTAAGGCTGCCATTCTCTCACCAAAGGGGGCGCACTTTTTTGCACATGTAATTCTATTTTTAAGAATTTTTTCACAATGGGATTCTTTACCCTGCAAGGCAGGCACCAAAATCCCGTGATCCACTTAAGTGATTTGACTTTGACAATGGGATTATTTACCCTGCAAGGCAAGCACTAAAATCCCATGATTTCACTTAAGTCACTTTCCTTTTATTTTATCATGGGAATTTTTACCCTGCAAGGCAGGCAATAAATTCCCGCCTGCGTGCGGCCTCTAACTTTCCCACTGCAGCTTAAGTGACTTTTATAACACGAGAAAAAGTACCCTGCTAGGCAGGTATAAAATTCCCACCCTGCCTGCGGCTTATATTTTTCCCATCGCAGCTTAAATCCTTTGTTTTCCAAAAATGCGCCCATCCCCGCAGGGGCTTTTCTGTGCACGACTTCGCTTTTTCCTAGTGATCCAGACCTCCGATGGCGACTTCCTCCAGGCATAATGTGCGTATATGTTTTCCAGCTGCTCCAGGCCAAAAATCGGGCTTACCCGGCAAAGGAATTGCTCTAGAGAAATTTCACAGAAAACGAAACGGGACACTACAAAAACACGAAAAATTGTCAAAAGTTACAAATAAAGCCCAAAACTTAAAACAAGTTAAAACCCTTCTGGCACATAGGAATAATAACATATTTGCTCATAATAGAGTTAAAACAGAGCGCAAATAGCCTCATACGGGGCTCAAAATAATTAAATACAAATTTTCCGCAGACAAATCCCGACGACAGAATAAAACAATTTGGGCATCTGGGTATTTGGCGAAAAAGGCTAATATGGCTCTTTAAGATTATCTTGACGCAATACAAGAACTTTCAGGCAATAAAAACACAAAATGACCCATTATTTTAAAAGTACGAAAAAATTTCGGATAGAGTAGTCACAGATTTCAGGGTGAAATCTGAGTGACAGCAGAATTCCTACAATTAATTCAGACAAAGATGGCAACCGGAACATGAACAATGGATTTTAATCATAAAAATATGCATAATTCAAGCTTGCTACCCCGAATTTGATGTTTTATTTGCAAGCAAAGCAAGCATGAATTTTACCAACTTCACTTGAGCACCTGTATCACTTATGCAAACAATTATCCAGACACAAATCAACCTCCTTCAACCTGTGCGCCAATTCTAGAAGCTTTTAGCATTAATTACACCTTTTGAGCAAAAATCCTCTTCAAATGGGGCACACTTTTCCTCTGGGCTGCACTTCTCTGCCTGTGAATTAATTAATTCATCGTTATGGCAGCCCCTGCTTATATAATCCTTATGATTCTATAATTAATTAATGCCTTTCCTATTACTGACAATTAATTAATTAATTAATAAGCTTCACTCTTCAAATGGGGCGCCTATTTTGTGCATGCTCATGGCTGCCATTAAATAAATTAAATTTATTTAATTTTAGACTTCTGCTTCCAATTAACTCAAGGCTCACAGTATGCTTTGACCTTAGCCACTGAAAATAGGAATTAATTTAATCATTTAATACTTTAAAAAATATTATTTCTCTCCCAAATGGGGCTACATTAAATAAATTAAATTTATTTAATTTTGGAATTCTATTTTTAAATTTCTTTTGTTCACTTCCCTTTGTTGACTTTTCCACAAGCCTGGGCGCCAAAATTGGGTGAATAAATATTAACAAATATTTATTTAATGCATTATTATTCACCCAAGGTGGGTCGCACTTTTTGGAATAAGGAATTTCTATTTTTAAAGTCACATGACAATGGAATTATTTACCCTGCAAGGCAGCCCTGAAAATCCTATGATTCACTTAAGTCGTTTGACTTTCATAATGGGATTATTTACCTTGCCAGGTAGGCAATAAAATCCCATGATTCACTTAAGTTGTTTTTCTTTTATTCCACAATGGGCATTTTTACCCTGCAAGGCGGGTAAGAAATTCCCGTCTGCCTGCTGCCTCTAATTTTCCCATTGTGACTTAAGTGATGTTGCTTCCATGGGAAAAAATACCCTGCTAGGCAGATACAAAATTCCCACCTACCTGCTGCTTCCAAAAATCCCATGATCCACTTCAAACCTTCTTTTTCCAAAAATGCGGCCAACCCAGAAGAGGCTTTTTGGTGCACGACTTCGTCTTTTCCCAGAGAACCAAACCTCCGATGGCGAATTCCTTCTGGCACAATGTGCATATGTGATCTCTAGATACTCCAGGCCAAGAATCAGGCCAAACCGGCAAAGGAATTGATCCAGAGAAATTTCACAAAAAACGAAACGGGAAAAACACAAAAACACAACGTTGCCAAAAGTTACAAATAAAGCCCAGGATTCATTCTTGGTTAAAAACCCTACTGCTATGCTGGAATAACGATATATACAATCGCAACAGGGTTAAACCAGAGTGCAAATTGCCTCAAACGGGGCTCAAACTAATTAAATACAAATTTCCCGCAGACAAATCCTGATGACAGAATATAACAATTTTGGGCATCTGGGTGTTTGGCAAAAATGGCTAATATGGATCTTTGGGAATATCTTGACGCAATACAAGAACTTTCTGGCAATAAAAACACAAAGCGACCCATTATTTTAAAAGTACAAAAATTTTTCGGATAGGGTAGTCTCAGATTTAAGGATGAAATCTAGGAACACCAAAGTCTCATAGCAACAAATGTTTTGAAGCACTTGTAAACAAACAGAACGAAGAACCTATGGACAAAATGGTCTATCCTTTCAAGGATGATGATGAGCTACCTAAGGAGGTTAACCTTACTCTTCCCCCTGACTTTCAAGGAAGATGATGAGCTACCTAAGGAGGTTAACCTTACTCTTCCCCCTGATCCTACGCGGATGGAAGATACCTCTAAGATGCTTGTGGAAGAAACCATCAGTGTTAACATTGGCTCAAAAGAGGAACCTAGAATGATAAAGTTGGGAGCTTCCCTCTCAGCTCAAGAGCAGAAGGTTTTTGTAGAGTTAAGAGAATATGGAGATATATTTGCGTAGTCATATGACGATATGCCTGGTTTGGACCCAAACTTGGTCGTGCACAACCTCGTTGTGCACCGAGACGCCAAACCCATCAAACAGAAGTTGAGAAAGATGCACCCTAAAATTGCACTCCTTGTCAAAGAAGAACTTCAAAAGTTATTAGTTGTTGATTTCATTAAAGCCCATTCACTATTCATATTGGATATCTAACATAGTACCTATTCAGAAGAAACTTGTTGGGATAAGGATCTGCACCAATTTCCGTGACATCAATAAAGCATGTCCCAAGGATGACTTCCCCTTGCCTAACATTGATATGATCGTTGATTCCACTGCTGGTTATGAAATGTTGTCCTTAATGGATGGTTTTTCAGGTTATAACCAAATCAGGATTGCAGAGGAGGATCAGCATAAAACAACTTCCATCACCCCTTGGAGAACATTTTGTTACAAGGTCATGCCTTTTGGACTCAAAAATGTCGGGGCCACCTATCATCGCCCAATGACTGTCATCTTCCATGACATGATGAGTGACATCATGGAGGATTACGTTGATGATATCTTGGCAAAGTACAAAAGTAGAGGAGAGCACCCTAAAGTGCTAAGACGTATTTTCTAGCGTCTCCAGGATTACAAGGTACGCTTGAACCCCAAGAAGTGTCTTTGGCATTTTGTCAAGAAAACTCCTAGGTTTCATTGTTTCACAAAGAGGAATAGAGGTAGATCCTGCAGAGATTACAGCTATCACAGAAATGCCTCCACTTACAAATCTCAAACTAAGAAGTTAACAAGGGAAAATTCAGGCGATCCACTGTTTTATTTCACAACTTGCGGATAAATGCCACCCATTTACGCATCTCCTCAAGAAGGATGTTGCATTCAACTGGGGACTAGACTGTCAAAAGACATTTGCATTACTTAAACAATACCTTGTCAACCCACCTGTACTGATGCCGCCTACCCCAGGCAAACCTCTCCTCTTGTACATCTCAGCTACCCAGTTTGCTAATGGTGCACTACTTGCCTAATATGACCTAGACCATAAAGAAAGGGCAGTTTATTACCTTAGTCGCACGTTGATTGCCTATGAGTTGAATTACCCGCAAATTGAAAAGCCTGCTTAGTAGCCGTCTTCACCTTTCAGAAACTTTGCCACTATCTCCTTAACAACAAAACCAAGCTATAATATCCGAAGTTGATCCTCTCAAATACCTTTTATCCAAACCCGCCCTTACAGGACAAATGGCTAATTGGATCATTCTCCTAAGTGAATTTGATATTGAGTTTGTAAACCAGAAGTCATTGAAAGTACAGGTATTGGCTGATCAGTTAGCAGAAGCTCCTCTACTAGGGATGGAACCCGTGTCTGGATCTGCCAGATGCATCCATGATGTATGTTGAAGAGTCTGTAGAATGGAAGGTCCATTTTGATGGATTGTTCACCTTCCACGGATCAGGAGCAGGAGTTGTACTCATCATTCCCATAGGGGAGGTCGTTACGAGAGCATTTCGTTTGGGATTTCCATGCAATTATAACATTGCAGAATATGAGGCACTCATCGCCGGCCTCAAATTGGCTATCACTTGGAATATCATAGAGCTACGAGTCATTGGAGACTCCCAACTTATTATTAAACAAGTTAATGATGAGTATAAGGTTAAAGATGAAAAGCTTATTCCATACAAGAAAATGGTTGAAACCTATAAGGAATATTTTATACAGATTGTCTTTGAACAAAAACCAAGGTCACACAATAGATCAACAGATGTTATGGCTACAATTGGGTCTCTCTTACACATTCCACCACAGGAGAGCAAAATGCCCTTCTTTGTAGAGCATTTATGAGTACCCTCATACGACATGTCGGAATCTTGTTTAGAATGTGAAATTGTTGGTCCCTTCTCCCCTTGGTATGACCCTATATTTAGATACCTACAAGATGGCACATTTCCCCAGGATATTACCCATTCAGAGAAGAAAGCCCTTATCTGCCGTATAGCCCATTATACCCTCCTAGGAGGCACCCTTTATCATCATGGCTACGATGGGAATCTGCTTCGCTGTTTGGATGTTATTGACTCAGTCCACGCTATTAAGTACACGGTGGTATTTGTGGAGCACACACTAGTGGTATGGTCTTGGCTAAGAAGCTCTTAAGGGTAGGTTATTACTGGCCCACCATGGAAGCAGACTGTTGTAATTTTGTCAAGAAATGTGAGCTATGCCAAAATTATGGCAACTTGATACATGCGCCAGCACAGGCTTTGGAGCCCATTGCGACACCTTGGCCGTTTTCTAAATGGGGCTTAGATCTCATAGGGAAGCTCCATCCTTCAGATGGCCATACCCACATTATTACCGCCACCGAGTATTTTACTAAATGGGTAGAGGTTGTGCCTCTTACTTATGTCACTAGTGCACAAATTTCCAAATTCATCATGAATCATCTCATCTGCCGTTATGGTATCCCTTCTGATAATGGTAAATCCTTCAAGAATAAAATGGTTAAGATATTGTGTCAACGCTTCCATATTCAACTCGAGTGGTCTACCCCCTATTACCCCCAAGGTAATGGGCAAGCCGAAGCTACCAATAAAACCCTTGTACGAATCATGGAGAAAATGGTAAGTAAGACTGGCCGTAATTGGCACTTACAGATACATCCCACCCTCTGGGCCTATCGAACCTCCATCTGCACTCCTACTGGTGCGACCCCATATTCCCTAGTTTATGGAACTGAAGCCATCATACCCTTCGAAGTGGAGCT
Organism: Taxus chinensis; assembly: GCA_019776745.2. Taxonomy (NCBI): domain Eukaryota; kingdom Viridiplantae; phylum Streptophyta; class Pinopsida; order Cupressales; family Taxaceae; genus Taxus; species Taxus chinensis. The sequence continues at coordinate 23,399,154 of CM034156.1, forward strand.
TCCCTCCCTGAGAATATCTCTCCGAGACTATCTTGATAAGGACGAAGACTATAGAGTAGCTTGGCTAGCAGAGCTAGAGCTATTGGATGAAAAGCGGATAAGAGCACTTAATCACCTCAAGGTTTACCAGAACAGAGTATTAAGAGGATATAACAAACGGATCATTCATCGTGAATTTGATGTATTTGATCTAGTGCTAAAAGAAAATCAGAAGAACACCGTCAAAGACAGAAAAAAAAGGTAAGTTTGAGGCCAACTGGCTAGGGCCTTATGTGGTGGTTGCTAAATATGGGTCAGGAGCTTATAAACTAGCATATTCAGATGGCGAAGAACTTCCGGAACCTATGAGCGCCATGCATCGCAAGTGCTTCTATGCTTAAGTATGGCGCAAATATCAGATAAGAACTAAAAAGTAGAAAAACAAAGAATTAACAAGCAAAACATGAAAAATTTGAGAAAACAATAAAGAAAAAACAAGTCATCCACGTGTGAAAACCACGCAATTGTGGCGTAGTGGGTAGGTCTTTGGGTGAAAACTGGTTTCCGGTGCTCAAAGAGGATTCATCGGTCACAAGCCACTCTTGCATCAGGACGGGTAACCCTCACCACTTTCTAGGAATAACTTTCTTTGCTAGGTCTAGGAACCCTACCAAATCTATCTTCCAAAGCTGTGATTTGGCTTATTTGTTCTTTTATCTGCGTATAGGATGTGCCTTTGTATATTCCTATCTAACGTTGAGGGCACCTTTATATTTCACCTTCTCATACATACGCGCGTGGCATTCTTCCCTTTGTATGTTCCCACTTCACGCTAGGGGCATCCATGCTTCTTTTTCCTTGTACATTACTTTCAGAACATGACCTTAGAAAATACAAAAACATTCAAAAAAAGATACAGAAAAAACTAAACATTCAGAAAATCTTCTTGGGAAAGAAGCTACACCAACTCCACAATATTGTCTTAGGGAAACCTCGAAAACAATGTGAACAGTAGCCTTGAAATCATATCTTTCTAGATAACCCAAAAACATTAGAAAATATATCGATGTTGTCCCGCAAAAACAAGGTAGTAATTTAATTGCTTTTAGTAGTTGGTTTGTATAGTTTTGGTTGTATATTTGTTTGGTTTTGTTAACTTTTGCTTGTGTGTTTGTTTACTGCACATCTGTTTGTTATCACATCTATCATTTATCATTCATCACATATAATAATGTCATCTACTACATCATATCATAGAATTAAAAATCTCAATAAGTAGCCTGATAATCACGGTTTATCGTTTACAGCAAGCAAAACGATTAAACTTTCTGTAAATCGCGATTTTTCCAATACCGATAAAATGCGATTTTTCTGGCGATAAATACCCTAAAAAATCATGGAAACTCGCCTGAAAATCGTGGATAATCAGTTGGCTTAGGGTTTAAATGCAAAAAACGACCAAATCAACTCTTATTTTCTCCTGCGTGATTCGTTTTTGCTCCTACGACTTGTATTTTCTCCATTTGTGGGCATTTTGTGTCTGATTTTGTGGGTGTTCAAAGTGGTTTCGAGTGCATTCATGGGCATTCGTGGTGATTAATACATTAATAGTATGAAACAATAATATAGTAATACGTATACAGTATATAGTATATTACAATTTACTATTATACACTAACTATATAGTAATATAAATAAATAAAAAACTATATAGTATATAAGCTATGACATTAATATAAATAAATTTATAGTTACAAACTATTAATATTACTGTAGAACTATTACTATGACAGTATTTAGTTACAAATAAGTTATACGTAATATAAATAAATTTATAATAGTATAATTGTGTACTACTATACAGTGTACTATACACTATATAGTTAACTGTTAAACTATACAGTAATCTATGGTAATGTACAGTAATATTACTGTATACATTTATAATAATATACATTATTTATCATAATAATATACATACAATATTTATTTATCATAATAATATACAACATTTAACAATGTTTTTATATTTAATTTAAGTTTATTTTATGAATTTAAATGCTTTTAAGAGTAGCGATCAAGTTGCCGATAAATTGCAGATTCCTAATTTCCGAGTCAAAATTTGGCCTACCAATTAATTGCCGATAACGATTTTTTGAACTATGCATCATATATTTAAAAATGCTAAGTTTTACATCACGCGTGTATACTAAGCTAGACATCACATATCGTATCATCAATGGGGGCAAGAGGGGTTGCACATGATCACAAATCTATTCCCCCCCGCCCTCCCCGCACCAATATCATATAATATCATCTCAAATGCTAGCATCTACCAAAATATCTCATGTACAAAACATATGATATCATCTAAACCACCCTTGGGCACTATTTGCCACCTAGCGCTTATCTCTTCACCCTGGGGCATTTTTAGGTGTTTCCAAGCACTTCTTGTATTCTATTTTTATCTAGCGCCATGATTATTTTTAAAATAATTATTATTGGCCCGTTTGTCTTCTCGCCGGGGCATTTTATTGCCACCCAATGCCCATTCTCTTCGCCTTAAAACATATTCGCGTGCTTTTAGGTGGTCTTCTATTTCCTAAATTCTTCTGACTGATCGAAAATTTAAAATTATAAAATCAAAAAAAAATTTATCATAAACATTTCGAAAATGGACTAAAATTGGTAAAAAGCTCATTTGTAGCTGAAATATGTGTCTCTCGCATGGCACTCATCTCGTATCTTGCTGACATTTTCACATGTTTTGAAACGACTCATGGATCACCTAACTCTACAATCATCTACAAAAGCTACACTGCTTACTTCGTCTGTACTCTGGGGCACTATCAATTGCTTGGTACTATTTTTGTCGTGCACACTACTTTTTCATTGGACCCAAGTGTCCTCCATCCTTTCCCTTGCATGTACAAATTCCTCGGGGCATAATTTTAAACCCTTGTCGTTTATCAAAATAGGTGGGATTGCAGCTCGTCAACAAAATATTTGTGCAACCATCTTAAGCGTTGTTGGTTTGAGTGTGTATGATTGTACTTATTTCCCTGTTAAATGAGCTTGTTTACTTCTCGTATTGCATTGCATGTTTGTATGTTGCATGGAGTTTTTGTTTTAGCAATGGACAGTTGTTTGTATCTTGGCTTTTCATGTCATTTTACGCTTCCTTCATATACTTACATTTTAATAAGGACCGATGATGAGGATTCTAAGAAAAATGATGATTAAAAATTGTTGGCACTGGTTTGTGGATAGCTCAATATCCCTTTTTCTTGTTGTTTGCTCGTCTTCTCTTCACACGTTTTTTTCTTTTGTTCTCTTTTCGACCGTCGATCAAGTTCTTCCATCACCCCATCGACACTCGAGGGGGCATCCCTTAAGGCAATTAATTTTTCTTCTACCCCTTCAATTTTTTTCATTTGCTTATGTTTGTCTACTTTCTTTGAAGTGACGTAGCTTACATCACCCCAAAGAGGGGCAAATGTAGACACCTGTAGTTTGATTAAGCACTATTATTCCTAATATTGTACTAACTATTCTCACTCACAAATTGACGACATACCGTCAATTAGACCTATCTAACTCCCCCCTTATGACCTTCTTTTTTGTCGTATTCCTTTTGTAATCAATTAAATAGGCTAATATAGCCTCTTATTGACTAAATCATCTTCTAATCCTTTTCGATACCACTCTAACTTCCTAGACTATAAATCCATTTCATTGGATTGATTAGACATCTCAAAACCCTCTTGAAACCCTAATCCCTCTCTAAATAGGATTGACTAGTCTAACCTAGTTTAACTAGTCCTAAACCATGATTAACCTCTTCTAAGCCTAGTCAAATCTTACTTAGACTCACTAATCAACTTTTTGACTCCTTTTTAGTCCCACATGCACCAAGGCTCCCATTTCTGAAATTTGAAAACTATAAATAGTTCACTACCCCTAGACCATTTCTAAGAACTCTCCTTCTTCCTAACATAAACTATAGCATTTTGCTTAGGGTTTAGAGCTTATTTCATTTGTTTTATTGAGTTATTGTTTTGTCATTGCACTACACACACAAGCATTGAGTAAATGGGAAGAACCATTGGCCTTGAAGCCATTAATGATGAGCTCCCATTCTCATAATCACAAACTGATTGCTTCGAATCTACCTAGGTTAATTTTAAAGCTTTCAAGAGTAGAGGATTCCTGAATAGGCTAGATTTGCTTGTTTCTTTCAAGATTAATGTATGCAAAGTGATGAATCCTTATTTATCTCTTATCTGATGGTCCATTGACTAGTTTGTTAAAAGTCTTTGGGGTTTCTTTAAGGATTCTTACCCCGTGTTCATGGCTTTTGCAACTTTTCGTTAAACACAATAAGCAAGGAGGCACAAAATTCGAAAACCCTAGGAGAGGGAAAATATTAAATAAAAGCCGTTTGTTTTCCCTAGGTGTGGCATCCCTTTTTCAAAGGGTGATTTTATCAATAAAAGCCACCTAAAATATTTATTTAATTAATTCCCCATTTAATTTTTATATTTTGGGAATTAAATTAAATAATCTTCATAATTAAATAATTATTGCTCCAGGCAATAATATTTAATTATTTAATAAAAATGTTCCCCTTGCACATCCCGAAGCCCATGGGGACGTATAGGCTAAGGGTCTTCAGAAATGGGGACATTACAGAAGATAGTTTGAGGTCGATCAAGTGGTACGAAAATGTGGAAATACCTCACTTGGTGGAGAGTCATGACATGGCTTTACACCTCAATCCAAAAGGATGGTTCTTAACCATCTAGCCCAAATTTGTGAGCATAAAATTCTTATCCAGAGTGTATAATGCAAGAACATCCGAGTTCATGTGCAATCTTGCATCAACCAAAAAAAAAAAATGAGAGTGAGAATAATCAGCTTTTGCATGTTGTGTTGTTTCGCTTGGTTGCGATACTTGAAAATAAGTTCATAAGGTTCACACTATCTTTTTGATTCACAAACGCAAACATAAGTTGCCACAAATATATATCTAGTGGTACAACACCTACAAATATGGTGCAAAGCTGAAATCCATGAAGCTCTAAAACACACTACGGTGCTTTGTGCCATCTCAAGGTTTGCATACATATGCTTGATAGCCTCATGAAGATACCCATATTTTCAGAACATGTCTCAAAGCATGCTTTTTTCGAGAAAAATCCAAACATGATACAAGGCACCCTACCATCTCGTGTCATTTGTACATACTCTAGATAACCTCCGGAAGTGAATTGCCAAATAAGAATATGGCACCCACTTACTATAATGTCCCCTTTTTCGAAATAATATAAATTGAAGGCTTCTTGCTCATCTTTCTTTCCATGGGCAACAAGAAGTTGAACAAGGGAAGAACTTGAGTTATATTTCAGTTTTTTATTCATATTTATGTTTTTTATGTTGTGTTTTGCCTTTCAAGGAAGGTCGGTTGAGTTCTAGTAATCCCAATATGAGATTAAAAGATAAAGTAAGATCCTTATGAGGTCGGCAAGGTTGAAGAGTTTCCAACATGGAAATAGAAGATAAAGCAAGCTTAAGATTTCACCAGTCATTACTCCTTATGACTCTTGGCGCCAACTAAAGGGTATAAGAGGAGTCCATTGAGGCTCATTTGCACATCACTTTTTGGCATATATACATTTCTATACTTGGTTCTAGGGCTGATTGCTCTAATTCCATTCCACTAAGGGGTGACAATCCATTAGTGTGCATTCCAAGGAAGACGAAACCCTTCCCAGTGGCATATTGGAGAACGAAAACTCTTCAAGTTCGTGGTGGTGAAGGTATTATTGAAGACCATCTTATTGGATCACAACTAGGGCATCGAGGAGTGATTTCAAGGGCTTTTTTATATTATTTGGAGTTCCTCTCCTAGGGAGCAACAAGGGTTAGAGAGAATTTGAGTGCCTTGTAGGGCACAAAACTTCATTATTATTTGATATTCAGATTTATCAAAAATTATTAGGCTTGTATCTTCTATATTTTGTAATTGTTGGGATTTGGAGACCTCATTTTTAGCTTTTTTTGTGGACTGCACTTTTTGTTGTCCTAAAATAAATTGCAACTTGATAATATTTCAGATTTGGCACATGTTTTGGCTTGGTAATGGTTCCATTAATTATATATAAATTGGTGAAGCATTGATATATTTAAAATCAGCTTGTTTGATGAGTGTTTGATGCCCTAACATGCAAATTGCAGTTCGCTGCTAGGGTTTCAAGGAATATTGGATCTATTGTTATAAAAATCAGATTGCATTCAGTTTGGGGTTTGTATGATTTCCTTGTTTGTGTGTTTAAGCCCTACAAAGGGACATTACACTTACACTTTTTGAGAAAAACCCAAAATATGCTACAAGGCACCTTACCATCTCACATCAAGTGTACATGCTCTAGACAACCTTAGGAAGTGAATTGCCAAATAAGAACATGGCGCCAAGTAATGCTTCTATGTTGAACTCCAAAAACCTGTTGCGGACATCTTGAGACTTCCTGTAGGATGAACCATACAATTTCAAATCTAGGGCCTATAGTGTGACAACATACTTGTTAGAGTGTCATGCACCTATAAGAGATGCCTCGTAACTTGTAATGTCCCTTTTAGGGCTGACCCATACCAACAAGAAATTTACACAAACCTTAGCCGAAAATAATCTATTTTTATAACGGATCCAACAATATTAGAAACCCTAGCAACGAACAAGAACTTACACTTTTTGGGCATCATACATCATTAAAAATAGTTGAAAGTAAATACACAAGTCTTCATAATGCAGTGAATTGTAGCAACACTTAATGGCATCCATTCTCACAGCAATATGGGCTGGAAATTAACATAGAAATATCTCAAATACTCGATAAATCCAACAAGATGAAATCTAGAGCAAATATGTATTCTATAAATTTATTTCAAATGCAAATACAGCTGAAACTTCTACAATTCATAACTCCATCAATACTTGAAGTTTCAACACAAACCAATGCCCAAAAATGATGCCCTTGAAGAGACCAGCTATCCAATGAAAGTGAAATCACAATTTTCCAACCATGAAAATCCATTGAAAAGTCATCCCGAAATCTCCAAATGGGTAGATCAAGCTGGAAATGAATGTAGCGGCCCCCAAAAATGTGCCCTAGCACTGATAGAAACCCTTTCCGTTCTGAAATTCTGAATTTTGAAGCTCCAATGTGACTCCCGAATAGGATCCAATGAGGGTTTTCGTCCCCTATAGGATCCAATGAGAGTTTTCGTCCTCAAAGGGGTGAAAATGAGAGCTCAATGCTCCAATTTCCAAAAGAGAAGCATATAATTCATAATATGATGCCCACAAATGAGCCCCAACATTTGCTTTTATAGCCTCTACTTTTCTTTCTTTGTGAAGTGATCCATGTAGGCCTCTTTATTTCTTTTTTAATATTTGCTTTTCCCACCTAAAGAGGGACTATCTCTCCTTTTTCTTTTATTAAAGTATTTAAAAATACTTTTTATTTTAATAATAATAAGTCGTTCCCAAAGTAAGAATATGGTAAGTCGTCCCAAAGTAAGAATTGGTTGGGCCCAACTTAAACCTGTTGTGGCCATCTTGAGACTTCCTGTAGGATGCACCCATACAATGTCAAATCTAGGACCTAGGGTGTGACAACATACTTGTTAAAGTGTCATACACCTATGAGAGATGCCTCGTAACCTATGGAAGCTTAAAAGTGACAATATGAAGGTTTCACGTTTGGGCTTCCATAGCGGTTCTAGGGCCACACATTGATAAGAAAAAAGAGTTCTATTTGTGCACGGATTCAACTCAACTAGCTAAAGGAGTTGGCTCAACATCTTGGGTATGTGAGGATAGAGTTATTCCTCGCAGCAATTAGAAAACTACAAAGTAGAGGCTTGTTGAAGAGTGTGCAAGTATGAATAGAGTTGTAGAAGTGAACCACATCCTTGAGTGGACTAATATTGTAACACAACATATGTTTTAGTCTGTAGGTGTGTGTTTTGTAATTTCCTCATTGAGAGTAATAAAGATAAGGGTTGTTGTTTCCCCATTTTGATGTGTATGGACTCTATGTGTATGTCATTTTTGAGTGTGAAAATCCGCAGGTTGAAAAGTCTAAGGTTATCCTTCATTTGGACCCCCCCAAGTGTGATTGCAACATGTATACCAGCAAGGGAAACCTAGTCACTATCCTCTCTTCCCCTTGTTTCCCACTCCCTATTGAGAATACAAAGATCGGATTCAAGATCACACTCTTCCCTAAGGTCCAAGCCTATGATTACCTAAGTGTCTTGGTTTGGAGGTTCTTTATAGTAGCTAGATATAAGCTCTCTAGTGATATTGATCATACATAACCCTTTTCGGCCTTACAAATCCATATGAAGAAACAAAAAATACTAAAAGGGTCAAAATTTAAAAGCCAAAGTATCAATATCAACTGAAAAAAAAAACAAAAGGAAATGTCAGAAGGTAAAAATTCAAATGTGATTATAACATCGGCAATGCCCTATCCTAGTTGTAGCTCAAACTCTATAGTAGGCCTCATAGTAGAGTCAAAGGTCCTTTGGAATGTGGTAGGCCATTAGATAGAAGATAAATACTATCATTTGTGTTGCTTGCCGATTCACATAAGTACCTAATCCTCGTTGTTGACCGATGCCTCCGTTGGGGTCTTGAGCTATGGAGCACATGTCATGGGAAAGAAGGAACTTGTAATATTTCCATGCATATTATAGCTTTCATGGGATATACTTATACTTCATTAGTTTGCCCAGAACCAAGCCTTACCAAACAAGTTTCCTAAACTGTTCTATATCGAAAACATCTTAGTCTTGCCAAATTGATCAGAGTTTCTTCTACCTAGTAAATAACATCTTTTTCGCCTTGGTCGCACCTACTCTTGCCCCTTCATTATCTCTCCTTGACAAACTTGTTTCTAAGTCTTCCCCTATTTTGTATATCTTATTCTCCATCTCTTTCGGACATGCTAGCATTGTGATAGCCATTAGGGTTCAAGAGTTTCAAAAAATAGGACTTAGGGAATCAGCCACTTTTGAACCATCCCTACTCAAATATCAACTACATCTTTAAAATTTCAAGAGGCTCTCTCGACCATTTTTTTTTTCCAAAACAACAGAATTTTATATTATATAAAACTCAAAATTACATATTTGGTTGTGCCAAACCAGAAAGCTATTGGTCCAAGCTTGAGCATTATACAACAAAAAAGTAAAGGGAAAAATCATGACAAAATCAAGATTAAGAATATATCTAATATCCTCATGAAGCTTGTTTGACCACCAAAGAGGAGGCATGCCATAGCAAAACAGGTCCTTGTTGTCCAAAGCCCAATTAGCCAATCCTTCAGCAACTTTGTTCCTCTCACGAGGAATGTGATTGAAGTGGACCTCCTGAAATTTTCCCTTTAGTTGTTTGATCTTCCACACCTCTTTAGCTATACGCCAATTAGGAGGGGATCCCAAACTATTATTAGAAAGTAAGTGGATAATAATTTTGGAATCCGACTCGCCTGGAGGTTATGCAATCCAATTTTCAAGGCCTCTTGCATGCCTTTGTAAATAGCTTTCACCTCAGCAAGATTGTTGGTAGTAGAGCCAAGATTCTCAGCAAAAAAGAACTACACCCCACATTCATCATCCCTACCAATGCCTCCCATAGCAGCTCTCCATGAATTTCCTCTGGAAGCCCCATCCGTGTTCAACTTACCATATCCTGGAGGATGCTTCGACCAATGACCGTCCCTAAGAGGTTTCTTTTTGTTTTGCAACCTAGAGCAAGAAACATCCTTGGGATCAATGTTTAGCTAATGACAAATGCTTACCCATTGTGGTTAAAGATCTTGAGGCAAAGATAATTTATGCTTCAGGCTTTCCGATATGTTGATTTTGATCTTCTCCCAAACAAAAGAGTTGTCTTTACTAATTTGCATGAAGATTCTATTGTTTCTTTCCTTCCAAATATTCCAAAGGTGCAACGAGATACCACTCCATAGCAGAGGAATAAGATTTTGACCTTTAGGGAGGGATTTCTGCCAATCACTAAAAATCTGCTAAAGAGATTCAAAATTTATCCAATGCACCTTAAATAAAGAAACAAGATGATTCCACAAAGGTATGACCCACGGACATGAGAAGAAAAAATGAGTAGAAGAGTCCTGATCATGAAGGCATAAAGTGCATTGAAACGGGCCATACAAACCTCTCTTCAGAAGACGATAACCAATTAAGACTCTTATGTGGATGAGAAGCCAAAGAAAGAAACTGACTTTAGGCCAAATCTCCGGGTGCCAAATCTGCTTGAACAGAAACTGAAGAGGATGAGGATTTTTAGAAACCAAAGAAGCATAGCCAACAGCAACAGAATAAATCCCAGAAGCATCCCCTTTCCCATCCTAGTTTATCAGGTTCTGGGGATGAAGAAAAGGGTCAAGCTTTCAAGATACTAGTAAGCATCAGTTGCACTTGATGTTCCATAGTAATTGGCCACTCCACAGGCAGAATCCAATATCTCCCAATCTCCCATGGCTGAGTATTTGATTTATCATAATGGACAATCTTGACCCATCCCAAATCCTTCATTTGTTCCATAATAGGTTTGAACTGGGGAAAATGATGGATGAGAGGGGACTGCCCATCCCAAGAATCAGTCCAAAAATTGGCACAAGGCCCATTATTTACAATCCAAAAAAGCTGGTTCTTAATGATATTTTCTCCCATTTTGATGAACTTCCAAGTCAGAGATCCCTTAGTAGGCAGGGTAGATCTGATAATTTTCTCATGAGAATTATTCTCAGCATACTTGGCTCTGAACATGGCAATCCATAAATCATTAGAAGAAACAAGCATTCTCCAATATAACTTGGTTGTCATAGCCTTATTTTGTTTAGGAGAAGATCTGAATCCTAGTCCTCCAACCATTTTTGGCTGGCAAAGAATATCCCATCTAACCAAAGACCACTTTTTCTTATCTTGAGCTCCACTCCACGAGAACTTCGGGCAGATAGTGTCCACCTATTTCAAAGTATTTCCAGGGATGTTCAGGACCGAGGCAACATAGATTGGCATAGCTTGAAGGACCGACTTGGTCGAAGTCATCCTTCCTCCAGATGAAAGCCATTTATTAGTCCACTTGCTTAATTTAAGTTCAAATTTGTTGGTTAACCATTACCAAACTCTTAACTTTTTGGAAGCTAAAGGAACCCCTAGATATTGACATGGGAGCCTTCCTTTCTGAAATTGGAAGATTTTCAGAATAAGCTCCTCGTCTTTTAGAGCAATGAAAAAAGAAAATATTAGACTTTCCATGATTATTAGTCTGACCTGTAGCAATTGAAAATGTGTGAGGAGCTTTCTGAAATTGCTTAGCTTCCTGTTGGTTGGCCTTTCCCATCATAGTGGAATCATCGACAAATTGAAGATGAGAAAGCGGATGGCTATTTTTGGCCAACTGAATACCATGGATTCTCTTTTCCTGACAGGCTTTGTGAGCAAGTCTCGCCAAACACTCAGCCATAATTATGAGGAAGGGAGATAAAGGGTCTCCTTGCCTGATGCCTCTAGAAGCTCCAAAGAAACTTGAGGGTGACCCATTCACTAATATAGCAAAGGAGACTGAGGAAAAACAAGTCTTCACCCATTGAATCCATCTCGTAGAAAACCCAAAACGATCCAATATTTTGTAGAGGAAGTCCAATCCACTCTATCATAGCTTTGGAAAGATCCAGTCTAGTAAACATGGTGTTTTTTGAACTTCCATAAAATGCAAAAATTAATTAAATAGTCCAGAACTGCAACTTACTTCCACAAGCTTGGAAAAATAGCAAATCACCACCAAAATTCATGAAACTTCATAACTTGGCTCTTACAAATATAGAGAATATTATTACAATCTCAAAACCATGAAATTATTGCAAGGAATCGAAATGCTCCCCTGGGTGGGTCAATCCACTTAAAACAGCCAACAAATATGCAAAGATACTCCACAAAGTAGGTCACTCCACCTTAAAATGGGCAAATATGCATTGACAACCAAAAGTAGTACAAAGATCTTCAATTAATGACCAATTGAGCTCCTTAGGGAAACTTCCCTAGAGCTGGAAATGAAGACTACAGCAGCAAAGAGATCCCTCAAGGGGGTGGAGACTCCCATGTTTAAGCCTTCCCTGGTCTTGGTGAAGAGTTTCATCCTCACACAAGGCTCTCCAAGGGTTTTCGTCCTTAGGAGAGGGAGAGACATGCTTCACAAGCAATCTTTCCAAAATAATAGAATTCACACATGCTTATCAAATGGCCAAACAACCTCCTTTTATAACCATAAGGGGTGCTACATTTCAAATGATGGCCGACCCAAATAAAAAGTACTTTTTAATTATCTAATTTGTATTTGGAGCCTAAGTGTTCAAAATACTTTATTTTCTAATTAAATAAATTCTTCTATTGGAGCGCTAGGCTTCCCAATAGGAATACATGATGATAATAAAAATATCTACTTAAATAATGACAAAAACGTCATCCAAGTCTTCCCCTTGTTTCCTTCCTTAAACACATAGGAAAGAAAATGGGTTAAGGTCTTCCAATCCGCTAGTCTCCAAAAAGGGACATGACACAAACAGTCATGAATATAAAATAATAACTACATTCTATGCGAATAGTGAAGTTAATGGTTTTTAAAGAGCTTAATAAAATGAACATAAAACAATGAATCAAGACTCCACTTACTAATATATTCAATGATCATGAATGAATATTGCAACAAAGTATGATGAAGGATAAACAATGGAATTTGGCTGAGGGCATATATACTTTTGATGCACCCTTTTATGTCTTAGAGTGGTGTAGCTATTGTGCACATTGGGTTTGAAATTAATTTCATTCACCAGACAAAACTACAAATGAAGACCAACTTGACAAACCAAATCTCAAAGCTTTGAATGCAATATTCTATTGAAAAAAATACTTGGCTAATGAACTTTTTCCTTATAAAGCATATTGACTAGGTTATGTGAATAACTCATTCACTTATCTCAAATGTGATACTTTACACTTAAAGGTTGTGTGATAGAATCCCTTCACGATTTTCAATCCAAATGGCCCAGAAAAAGATGGACAAATGACTAGTGCTTACCAATCACAGGAAAACATAAGTTCCAATACTTTTTAAAGTGCGATAAAACATGGTAATGAACAGAGAAATACTTACGCCCATATGATTTTGCTCTTTACAACACATTCCCCAAGTTGCATAACTACATAAGGATCACTTGTGCCCTGCACAGATGATAACAACAGTATTTTTTGTAAAGAAAGCCATAAATGCATTCTTATGAAATTTCAGTTATATTAACTTCATGCAATAATTTGCACACATTAATTTTATCATATGAATAAACATACATTTTTGCTGTCCCTGCCTATATAAGCAGGGACTTTGCATTGTCCTAGCTTTTTCCTCTAGCCATTTTCTAGGTAAGCTCTTGCTATTTTTAAGGGCATTATCCATTTCCTCTAATATAATATATGTCTATCAAGACACCCCTTGGTAATCTGAACTTAAAATAGAAATGAGAGTTCATAAAGTGCAGGATACAGTGAGAAGATAATTCATTATTACAAAATCATAAGAGGGTATTGGGTGACAAGTGGCAGGTGAGGGGGAAAAGTGGGCATTGGCCACGATGGAATGGAGCCATTGGAGTGTAACATGCCATAACCAATACATGAACTATATATCCCAAGATTATTGAGCAGAAAGGTCTAGTGCTTCACAATATATTTGAGATAAGGAAGAATACTGGGGGTGCTGGCCAGTGCAAAGGAGGGGATGGTGCATTTGAGCAATAAAATACAATGATCCTATAGCTCATAGTATTCTATAAAAAATAAGAATACGTGCACTGAACAGTTTAATGGGTGGCATTAATGGAGCTAGTGGACACAAATTTGTCATCGGAATAATTGTGTATTGGGGAAAAACACAAAAGATTTGCCACCTAGGAGATAATCCAGATTTTAACCCTCAGAGGGGTGGATGGGACAATTCGTATTGATGAATTTATAAGTAATTTTCTTTTGCATTAATATAGTAGTAAAAGTCTGAAACAAACATTCATATCCATGCAATAAGAGAAACATGGTTAATGAATCTTGACACGACATAAATTGTAAATGGAAACAAGGCTTCAACAAATCAATTTTCAAACAAGAAGACTGGTTTTCCTGTTCTTAACCAATTTAGGAATCTGCTTCTGTATTATTGGATAAGGGTTAGATGGATATTCATTTACAGTCCAGGTTATTATTAATTTTAAGTGAATCTTTTACAGTAAACCTTGCAAATGTTGAAACATTTGAAGGATATGGTGTAAGAATTCATCCGTCATTGTTTTCTTTGGTATTTCTATTGCCTTGTGTATGATGTATCAACTACAGGGAATACCATAGTCACGAAAAAACTGTAATATCCCCTTCCCATTCAAATACCTTTGGCCTATTTTGTCAACCCGACGGCCAAAGGAAACATATAAGGGTGACTTAAGTCATTTTTAAGTTATTATTAAGTGTCATTAATAAAAGAAAAAATATATATAAATAGAGCACTTATAATAATTTATATCACTTAATAATTATTAAATCTAGGATGGAAAAGGTCCAAATATAAATTGTTATCCATCCTAGGTGAAATGGCAACTTACCTTAAAAAGGGGAATGGGAACTTAGAAAGGATAAAATCCCATTTCACTATGTATTCTCTCTAGGAAAAATGCGACCAACTTTGGGAGGGAAAAATAATTATTAAATGTCTTTTGTATTCTCCCTAAGGGGAATGGTGACTTGTCCTAGGAAGGGAAATGGAGGGTAGAAATTGCATAGAAAAAATCATTGCATGCTGATTGGACATTTTGGAGGTTGTTTTGGATCTCTTCTTCCTTTATAAGGAGAAGTCAACTTGAGGGGAAGGCATTCTATGATCATTCTATAATTTTTGATTTGTGTCTTAAGCTTGTAGCTTTTGCATAAAAAAATTCAAAGGACGAAAACCCTTAGTATTTTCCCTCTTGTGGACGAAAACCCCAAGAGTATGTGAGGGATCTCTACTCAAGAGATTCTATTGTACCTACACATATTTTTAGACATTTCCAGCAGTTGTACGAAGGAGTTTTTGGTAGATTTATGTAGCAAATATTTAAAGAAATATTGCAGCAATGTTTATGTTATTTTTCTCTAGTGGAGCGACCTATTTTTTAGTTGATTTGTGTTGAATGCATGACATTCCAGGTCTAGTTTGTAATGTCATCTGTTGATCTGATTTTTGTGACTCAATATAAATTGTTTTCAGAATTTTTGGAGGGTTTTAAGAGGTATTTTTAGTCAGATTTGTATGCAGATTTCTGAACTGTTTCGCAATCATTATTTGCCTCTAAAAATCAGCTTTAATGCATATTTGGGCTGCTAAAAATATAGTGATCAGTTTATGATCATAATAAAATTATTTGATTGTTATTTGTGTGGGTTTCGTACTCAAACCCTAGTCACCATTCTAGGAATATATTGCAACAGTCAAAGTTGAGTTTGCATTGTCTACTTTATCATTTTTGGGTCTGAATTGGTTCACAAAAATCTGCATATTGTTTTTGGAAAGTGAAGATTATCAACTGATAATTGGTATGAGTTTGTGCCAAAACCATAGTCGCTTTTTCCAGATTTAATTCAGATCTACATAATATTTTAATGACAATTTGTCTATAGCTTGCATTTGGTTGGGGATTTCCTAGAATCCGTTTAGTGGTAAAAATATGTCCATTGGGGACATTACAAAAACACACTAGGTTTGGAAAAATAACCGGTTTTCTTCTGGCCATTTTTATGGTTTCTGTATTTATAGGATTCTAGTTAATCTTTTGATGGAAACAAAAAATAAAATATTGTATTCAGATATGAAGTTAATTCCAATTCAACGGGAGTATAAAACCCCACCAAGAAGTGAATCTCTCATCATTGTAAGCTAACTTTATTTCATAGTTTCAGTATCCATAAAACCACAATTTCTAGTCATGATTGTTGCAATATGGTATTGTTGAAATGTATTCCTTCATAAAGAGAATTGTCTCATTCCTGTGACAAGACCCAAGCTTAAATTCATGAGAGATATTATTGGTTGGATGCATCCAATGATGTGAAGAAATTTGTAATGAGATGCAAAATATGCCAACATGCCAAAGTCAGCATTCAAAACATGTGCTTATACGAAGTTCAAACACTTATCATTACCACATCGACCATGGAAGGATTTCAGTGGAGATTTTTTTCTTCTATTGCCTAAGACTCATAAAGGTAATGACTCCATTTGTATAAAAGTAATACATTTTCCAAGATGGCACATTTCATTCGGTGTAGGGGACTACTGATCCTACACATTTTTACCGCATAGTTTCCGCTATGAAGTGGTTCTCACTTTTCGGACCCCAAGTATAGACATTCTTCCATATTATTTTCGGTAATTAGGTACTTGACAATACTCTGATTTGGCATTCATAATTCCCTTACGTTGCCAAATTACGAGCTAATGTGCATAGAAAAAGTCTTGAATGCACTATCCTACCCATTCTTAAGACTTGCAAACATGTTCATAATCTAGCACACTACCACTGTAAGGACACGTACAAGACTGACCTAAGTACTCATGAATATCTAATGCCTCCTACTGAGATGCACTTCTAAATCTTCACTTCTATCGTTTTAGTCCTCGTCGACACTACCATTCAGATTTCATAGGGGCTGACATATGACTGAAAATAAGCATACTGAACACCAATCCCACTTGAGAGTAATCTGATTTCTTAGGTAACAGCAGGTCTAAAAATATCAGAAAACCCTAGCAGCAAACTGTATAGGGACGCCCAAAACTTGTCACTACAAACATGTGCCCAATAACAGCTGAAAATGCTTCTAAATGATTACATCCAATCACGGAAACATTTAGGAAAATCCATTTTTACATGCCAAAGAAATGGAACATAACAATTTTCATATACACCCAGCTCCAATTAATTTTATGACAGCAGCAGTGTATACTTTACAACCAAGGGCTGGAAATAGCTCTTACTAACAAGCTCCCAAAATTCATGAAAATTGTAGAATCTTGGCCTTGTAAAAATATGAGGAATTGCAAATGATGCAAACCAAACATGCCCAGAACATCCACCTCAAATCACTGTCAAACCTGCCACTCCTAAGCAATTTGCCCCACTTGGAAATAGGCTGAGATCTATTGGCTCAAACATGCAAAGAAATGATTGCTTTCACCTTTATAAATTAGTACAAGTCCATCCATGCAAGAATCATACCATATATCTGCATCAAAACATCTCCAAAATGCTCATGATGCATGTCACTTAGAGCTAAATAGAAAGATATCAACTCCAAATACCTTCAGAAATTCAATAATTCAAAATATCCTTGCTTGAGGATTTTCGTCCCCATGACAAGTTCCACTCTCAAGGGTTTGCGTGCTTGAAGTGTTGTCAAGCAAGGGTTTTTGTCCTTGATGAGGGAGAAAGGAAAGGTACAACCTTTATCAAGAAGAAATGATAAGATTCAACATATGACATAATGGACAAGCATCCTCCTTTTATAACATAAGGGGGTGCGACATCATAACTTATGGCCGACCTTATAATAAGTACCTTTAAATTATCTAATTTGTATTTAGAGTCTACATGCTCAAAATACTTTATTTTCTAATTAAATAAGTTCTTCTATTGGAGAGTTAGGCTTCCCAATAGGAATACATGCTAATAAAAAAAATATCTACTTAGATAATAATAAAAAATTCATTTAAGTCTTCCCCTTGTTGTAGCCTTCTCCTTAGCCTTTGGCAATTGAGCTTCTTCAACACCTTGTAAATCTGGTTTTTCTTCAAACCCTTGTGTCTTTGTGGTGTTTTCCGGAGAATCCGTCAAGAGTTTCACTTGTGTAATGTCCCTTTTTCAATTTAAGAGCCTAACTATGGACTTCTTGCCATTCCCTTTCCATGTGTAATGTCCCCTTTTTCGAATAAATCTGAAATAAAGGATTCCTTAGCAAGCAAGGTTTGAACAATGGAAGATCATGGATTATATTTCAGTTTCATCATTCATATTCATGATTTATTTTTGTATTTCCCATTCTTAGTGGGTCGGCTGGGTTTAATGCCTTTAATGAGGTTTAATAAAAGATTATAATGACTTATTAGGGGTCGGCCATACCTTTATGAGTTTTAGCGCCAAAGGAGGTTATAAAAGAGGGCTCATTCGAAACATCTAGTTTTGGCGCATTTTCTATTTGGGGCATTGTGAGCTTGTTGCTCCATGTTCTTCCACTTAAGGACAAAAACCCTCTTTTGTGGATTCCTAGAAGGACGAAAACCCTTCTAGTGGTTTTGTTGGAGGACGAAAACCCTTCAACATTGTTTGAGCTTGAAAATTATTGCATATTTTGAAGACCCTTAGCCTATCTTTCCCCGTGGGCTTTTGGGATGATGCAAGGGGAAAATTATGTTAAGTAATTAAATGGTATTACTTGGAGAGTGATTTTAATCATTTGTTATTATAAAGCAATATTCATTTAATTATTTAATTATGGATGTTGAGTGGTTTTCCCACCACCTTGGATTATTGCTCACAAAATAATATTTATTGAGCAATTGATGTAATTTATTATTTTATTTAATTCCCCAAAAATATAAAATTAAAAGGGAATTAATTAAATAATATTAAGTGGCTTTTAAATATCAAAAATACCCTTAGAAAAGGGACGCCACACATAACAATGATAAAATATTTTTGAATTGTGATGTCCCTCCAAAAGGGAAATCGAATTTTGTGCTCCTTGTTTATAAAAGGTCTGGGGATCATTGTAAGAACTTATGCTATGATTATGAAGAATTCGATTTGACTCCATGCTTGGAGTAGGGATGCATGCCCACCTTTGATGTTATTTTCTCTCTTTCTATCTCTTTTGCATTGGAGATCTTGTAGCTGGTTTCTTTTGATATCAATTGAAGAATTTATTGTGTCTTTGCAAATCGATTTGCTTGTGGTGAAGTCTTTCATGCCCAATGACTTGCATTATGTTTTATGTTGGTTGTAGTAAACTGTTGAAGCAGTCTTTTACATTCTAACCCCAGCGATTTCCTTCATGGTTGTTTTAAGCATTTGTTAGAGTGGTATCGACTTGGATGTATGAATGATTTTGTGAGATTTATTGCCCTTATATTGCAGCGACTTCTTTAGGCAGGTTTGATGCTAATATTGGATGTTGAAATGCTCTGATTTTTATTTGAATAAAGCTGCCATTTGCTTCTTTGACCAGTAACTCCTTTGGGATGATAATTAAATATTTTAATGCATGTGTTGAGCCCTAGACAACCAACAAACTGTGAAATATTATTTATTAATGGCAGCGACTCCATTTGGGTGAATGTTAAGGGTTTTGGTGCATGTTTTGAGGCTCCTAAGATCAACGAACTGATTGGTATAATTAGCCAAAATTTAAGTGACTGAAATAATGCATGTTCAATAATATTTTAAGATCTTTTTATAGTGACTTACATGATTGTTTAGTGCTGATCTGTGGCGACTTGAGTAGGACTTGGCTGAGTAGTATTTTGGAATTCTTATAGCAACGAATTGTAGAGGTAAAGTACGCTGAGTTTTAAGCATGATCCCATCCCTTGCACACGATCTATATATGAAATATTAGATCAGATCACATATATGTTTCAGTGACTGATATTAGAGGATTAAATCTAGGTTTGTACGCTCTAAATGAATATGTCTGGCTGAGATTTGTATGAGGGTATTTGAGAGTGATTTCAAGTGTTCATTGCAACTGTGTCATTGTTTGTTTGATGCTCAATAACAGTGGTTTGCATTGATGATTGGAAAGAGAAGTTTAGATCTGATTTTTTGAGATCATTAGTTTCAACTGAGAATTAATTACTTGAGTTGTTCGATAGAGGCCATTAAACCCCTCTTCTCGGGTTTATTGAGTCATCTATTGGTTGGGTTTTATCATGTGGATCTGATTTCTAATCACTGGTGTTGTTGTTTTCTATTTGAGTGTTGCATTTTCCATTGATCCCATAAAGGAGATATTACATTCTAGTGGTTTTGTTAGAGGACGAAAACCCTTCAACATTGTTTGAGCTTGAATTTTTTTGCAGATTTTAGGAGAATACTTTATATTCAGATTTTTATTGGCATTGGGCAGCTTTATCTACTCATTTTGAGATTTTAGGATCAATTTTGAGAGGGTTTCCATGGTTGGAAAATGATGATATTGGTCTCATTTGATTACTGAATTCTGAGTTTGATGATTTGATCACCTTTTTTGGCTTCTAAAATCAAGGGCAATTCAAGGAATAACTTCTCATAATTTTGAATGTTTCTACGTTTTGTCCCCAAAAGGGATATTACAGTGGTATCAAAGCTTGGATTATCAAAGGCCTAGGGTTTCAATGGACAAATTGATAAATGTGCAAAAAAGACTAGCATGTACCTTGGATTCTCTTGCCTCCACCATGCAAAGCCTATAAGGAGGAAGAACATTCAAGGAAGAGCCTAGGGTTTCAAAGATCAACAAGGTGGCAACTTGCTTTGAGGAATATCAAGTTCTTCCGGAGAAGATCTGTGATGCCCTAACCTTTTCAAAATTCATGAATTTGGAAAAAGATAGAGTGGGCATTGGAACTTGGTCCAAGCCCCAAACCATGCACAAGGCTAATGGGAGACACATCCCAACCCTTGAGGAAAAGAACCCCATCCTGTGGGAAAAACAAGGAGAAACCATGAAGAGTGTTGAAAAGGGGACCAAAACCCCAAGTTTGGCATGCAAGGATGGAAATATTTATTTCCCTAAGGTGAAGGGAGAGGAAGAATTATTGCATCAGTTTGTTATTAAAAGGGAGCAGCCCTTGGGAGCCTTAGAAGCACCCACCTCCATGGCCAAAGATGAACCCTTCATTGATTTTTCTTGCAGCCCTAAGGAAGCACAAGAAGAGGAAGAAATGGCCAAGCAAGAGCCAAGAGAAAGGGAAGGTAAAGAAATTTTAATTGTCAATAATTTTTCCTTGAATTCTACTGGTTGCATGTTGAAAAAGACTAAGGGAACTTGGGAGCATGAGCGGAAGGATGAAGGGAAGCTTGAGGAACAAGAGGGTGAAGTGAATAGCTCAAGCAATTCTCATATGACAATAAGAGATGGAATCGTGACACTTGCACCCATTCCGAAGAATCAACTTCATAAGGTAAATATTGCTCATTATGTGGTTGATAATGAAAATGTTTTAACATGTGATGAATCTAGAAATAAAGCAAGGAGTGTTGAGCATGTTGGGGAAGAGGAAGTGCTGGTCAGAAACCCTTCTCCAATGAAACATGAGAACAACAAGCTTGCTGGAATTTTTATAACAGCAGGCAAAAGGGAGCATAATAATGAAGAATTGAGCCTTGGTAAGGGCCACAAAGGCATCCCAAGCTCAAGCACTCAAGACATGGAGATAGTTCAAAAAGAGAAAGATCATTTGATTGGAGAAACAAGGACAAAAGAGAGGGAACACCTTGATTGTAAAAGGCACATACACCCTCTCATGCAATATCCAAACAGGGTGAAGACCGCTTTATGTGCATGGGCCAAGATAGAATTGGTGAGAAGCTTCCCCCTTCCAAACACCATGGTATGCTCATAAAGATAACCAGTTTCTTTTTCCATTTGATTTATATCTCAGCTGTTATGCATGTGCCTAGAAAGGAATTGTGGGGTCACAGGGGTGAATGCATTGAAGATAATTCAACCAAATTGTTAAGGTCAAGAAGAGAGGAAGAATTTCTCCATGGGAAACCGAGGATCACAATAGATGAAGCTGCTGGTCTGTACCTAACAACAGTAACAAGAAGGTCGTTTGAGGAAAATCTCCGCCCTACGAAAGCTCAAGAACATGCGGAAATTGTCAAGCAAGCATCAAGCAAAGTAGAAGGTAAAAAACTTGGTGTCACTCAGATTTCACCCTGAAATCTGCGACTACCCTAACCGAAATTTTTTCGTACTATTAAAATAACGGGTCATTTGTTGTTTTTATTACCTTAAAGTTCTTGTATTGCATCAAGATAATCCCAAAAAACCATATTAGCCCTTTTTGCCAAATACCCAGATGCCCAAAATTGTTTTATTCTGTCGTCGGGATTTGTCTGCGGGAAATTTGTATTTAATTATTTTGAGCCCCGTATGAGGCTATTTGCACTCTGTTTTAACTCTATTATGAGCAAAGATGTTATTATTCCTATGTGCCAGAAGGATTTTAACTTATTTTAAGTTTTGGGCTTTATTTGTAACTTTTGGCACTTTTTCGTGTTTTTGTGGTGTCCCGTTTTGTTTTCTGTGAAATTTCTCTGGAGCAATTCCCTTGCCGGGTAAACCCGATTTTTGGCCTGGAGCAGCTGGAAAACATACACGCGCATTATGCCCGGAGGAAGTCGTCATCGGAGGTTTGGATCACTGGGAAAAAGTGAAGTCGTGCACAGAAAAGCCCCTGCGGAGATGGGCGCATTTTTTGGAAAACAAAGGATTTAAGCTGCAATGGGAAAAATATAAGCCGCAGACAGGGTGGGAATTTTATACCTGCCTAGCAGGGTACTTTTTCCCGTGTTATAAAAGTCACTTAAGCTGCAGTGGGAAAAATAGAGGTTGCAGGCAGGTGGGAATTTATTGCCTGCCTTGCAGGGTAAAAATTCCCATGATATAATAAAAGGAAAGTGGCTTAAGTGAAATCATGGGATTTTAGTGCCTGCCTTGCAGGGTAAATAATCTCATTGTCAAAGTCAAATCACTTAAGTGGATCACGGGATTTTGGTGCCTGCCTGGCAGGGTAAAGAATCCCATTATGAAAAAATTCTTAAAAATAGAATTACATGTGCAAAAAAGTGCGCCCCTTTGGTGAGAGAATAAAAGGATTAAATTTGATTATTTTAATTAATCTTTCCTCTCAAAAAGTGCGCCCAAGCTAAATTTAATTTATTTAATGGCTGCCCTCTTCCTCTCAAAAAGTGCGCCCCATTTGGGTATTATTTAATGTTTTTTAAGGCATTAAAACATTAAATTAATTTCTATTTTCAGTGGCTATGGTCAAAGCACACTGTGGAGCTTGAGTGAAGTGTTGTGTGAAGGATTAAATTGGATTAATTTAATTTATTGGATGACTGTCCTTAAACATGCTATTTTTAAAAGAGAAAAACATGATTTTTAATTAATTAATTGTCTTTAATTGTTAGGGCAATTATTAATTATAGAATTGTGAAGGTTATATAAGCATGGGCAGCCATATGGGTGAATAATTTAATTCATAGGTAAAGAATTGCAGCCATGAGGAAAAGTGCGCCCCCATTAGAGGAAGGATTTTGTTCAGACAAAGTGCTAACAAAGCTAAAAGCTTCCAGATTTGGCGCATGCTTTGGAGGAAGTTGATCTTGTCTGCATAGTTGTTTTCACAGGTGTTACAAAAGCTCAGGTGTTGATTGAAAGGATTCATGCTCTCTTTATGTACAAATTAAACACCAATTTTTGGGGCAGCAGGCTTGAAAAGTGCAGATTTTTATAATTTAAATTCACTATTCATGCTCCGGTGGCCATTTTTGTCTGAATAAATTGCAGGAACTCATTACAGGTGCTTTACAAAAGAAAAGGAGTTTTTATCAATGTCCAATACATTGCAAATATTCTCCGAATCTGAAGAATTGTCCAGATCTGCACCAGTATTGAAGAAATCCGGCCAAGTTAGAAGAAAAAGAATTATTCAGACAAAGATAGACAAAGCCATGGCGAAAGGAGATGAAAAAGAGAGCACGATGGATTCATGCATTGCTTCCAAACTTGCAAACATAGGAGACACAGATCTAGGCCCAGAACCTCTTTCTGATTTGATTGATAGATCCAGAGCGGGAAAGACTTCACTCATGCGTGCGGTCAAAAGTAGCGGAATTATCTGAGCTGCAGCTTTCCCATGTACAGCCCAATTGCCAGAGTTCGTGATGGAGTGTGCTAGATCTTATCATCTTTCATCCAGATCAGTGCGTGATGTTGCGGGAAAGACGATAATTCGTTTGGATGCGGAGTTCATCAATTATTGTCTGAAGATTCCAGTCCGAAAGGTGGTGACTTCTATTAGCATTCAGGATGCTGACAGTAGATGGGAAAAACATAGAGTTGATTGCGTGAGCATAATGAACAGCTGGTTCATGAAGAAGCCTAGATCCCCTTCAAAGTTCCCGAGAACTCTTCCACGGTCCAATTTGGTGCAGGTGGCAGATGATGTCGTCAAATTGCTATGTAGGTTGAATGGCGAAGCGAATGCCTACACTTTCCGTACATGCATGTATGCTTTCATCAGGACCATTGAAATCAACAAGGTTGATTCTATAATCAATTGGTCGGAAATTATTAGCAACAACATCGGTGAGCAGCTTCGGAACGTGAAGCGTACTTTCAGCTTCAAGATGACTTCATACTTGGTGTATGCTGCAGCTTCACAAGGTGTCTTTTCCAAGCTAGATAGATGTGGTGTTCTTTCCAAGGACCCCATTTTCGAGTGCTACCCACAGCTTACTGTACCTGCATGCGAGAAGGACTTCAAAGTGATCAACGATGACTTCTTCTACGATTTCATCTGCAGGCTAGACAAAGACTTGAATACTCACAAGGTAAGCAAGGAAGCATGGGAAGCAGTGTCCAAGATTGGCAAACTATTCATTCAATTTGCAGATTTCACATACCTCAGGGTTACGGGCTTTTCTGGAGAACCAATAAAGATGCCCAAGTATCCGAATGATAGATTGATCACCATGAAGCTGAGCAGGCAACTTGTGGAGTTACACGACCTTCAGTCAAAGCGGCACAAGTCTACGGGCTTCTTCCCAATCACTGTGGGATATTACAGCTGCATTAGCATTCATAGAGCTCGGGGGATGGAAGCGCAAATGTTATCCGAGTATGAGCAAGAGTTCTTCCCTGCATGGCTGAACTTCGATCCATTTGGAGTAGCCAAGAAGACAATCTCCCAGGAGTACACACATGTGCCTTCGTTAGAAGATTTCTGGATGAAGTGCAGAAGTGAGTACGAGGTTAGAAAGAAAGATTTCAGCAGGCTATCAGCAAAGCAAGTGTTCGATTTTGGACTAGCGCGGATACCTGCGGATCTTAAAGATGATGGGAACGTGGTACTTGACACTTACCATCAAATGGGAGGAGACAAAGCTATACTGCAAGATAACAACGGAGGCTGCCATTCAATTGAAGAGAGATCTGGAGCTGTGTTGGTGAATACTTCGAACTGGCTGCTGACGAAGGGATACTGCCTTGATGAAGTATTGATGAATCAAATCACGGGCAACTTCGGCGCAGGAGATTCCCTCAAGCGAAAGCATGAAGGAAAAAGCAGCAGGAGGTCTGAGAAGTTGAAAGTACACAGATCTCAAGAGAAAGAGAAGACCACTTCTACGACCATAATTTTGACTCCGACTTCACCAACTATTGCACCGCAGCAACAGGATGCTTCCATGCCTTCATTGAAACCGGCGATGTTCGTCTTCTCTCCTCAGCCACTTCGTTCATCACCCGTTCCAGAGGAGATGCTAAAGCTGCAGATGACGGAGTTCGAAAGAGTTTTGTCCTTGGATGTTTCAGAAGATGGCAGCCATAACACTGTGGCATTTTCTGATGGAGAGGATGCAGAGCAGGAGATGATAGTGCACTCAGCGGCTTCTCACTCCCCGAGAAGTAACTTCTCGAAATGGTTAGCTTTGCAGTTGGTTCCGGAAGCAAGAGTAGAGATGAACTTAGAGGAGCATGACTTGCAGCTACTTCAGGATCTGAACAGAAGAGACAGAAGACCTAAAGTTGCTAAAGCAACTTCTAGGTTGATCATCAAGGATTCGGGAGAGAAGTTTGCTGAGATATCAATTCCGGCGGAAGGAAAGATAGAAGAGGAGCTCATGGCAGAAGATGTGACGGTGACCAAAATACCACTCGGTCAAGCTACCACTGAAGGATTAAAGCAGGACACGCAGACATTGATGGATGCTTTGTTCCTTAGGCTTGACAGTGAAAAGGCGGAAAAAGAAGAGTTGCAGAAGCAAATATCTCATTTATGTGAGATCATAGCCAAGGTTGATAAACCTTCCATTCAGCCCATTTCAGAGCAGGTGAGTGATCATCTTATGCAGGAAATGGAAGATGCAAGCAATCAAGTAAAGGCTATTGACGAATGGAAGGATCTGATTATTCGTCAAGCTTCTGTGCAACTTGGGGAAGTGCCAGCCCGCCTAAAGGTTATGAATGATGCAGCAAATCAACTAAAGCAACTGATGGAAAGCATAGAAGGCATGAATACAGTTGCAGAGAGTAACCTGAGTATTTTGGCCGAGATCAACAAGCTGCCGAGAGATGTATTGGTTGCAGAACAAATTGTACCGGATGGATCAGTCGAGAAGGGGAAGCAGCTAGAGTTTGCAGTATCTTTCTGTTTGGAGATCTGCAGAGTTTTGCTGAAAAGGATGCAGGCGCTTGAGAGTAGAACATCAGATTTACCAGACAGTATCATTTCTTTCACTGGGGAAAGAGTGGACGGAGGTGTTACTTCATACGTGCGGATTGTTTCTAACGAGGTGCCTAATTCCCTGGAAGGTTCTCTTCTGATGGTGCAAAAGAGAATTGATAAAGCTACCAAGCCTTTCACGATGAATTCTATCAATAGATTGGTGGCACTGCAGGCAGACATTGCGAGGTTTGGGCCGAGTTTGGAAGAGGTGGAAGCATGCAGCAAAGTGTTAAATGAAGGGTTGCTGCAGTTCAAGACAGAGAAGGAAGCAGTGGCTAAAACAGATGGAAGGATGTTGAATTATATGTTCGACAAGTATATCAGATATCAGAACAAGAAGATGTAAACATTACAACCGGCATGACTTCTTCTATTCTTTCTTCTTCTATTTTCTATGTTCCCGGATGAAATTTTAAAACTTCTAAGTTATTGGTTTTACAACCATTACTTTAAGTCATGTGGAACCATTCTATTAGTTAAGTGATACATGTGTCACTTAAGAAGAAGTTAGTTGAGGATGATTGCCAAATGTCATCTTTACTTGTTCATACTTTAGTTCAGTTTGAGTCTTCTATTTGTACTTTCCCTCCTACATTCTATAAGTGGGAGAAGAACCTCCGGGTTAATGATGAATCAAAATTTGTAAGCAGCAATCTTGTGTTTTAGACTTTGTGTTGAACCCCTGAGAGCAACTTGAAGCAGAGGAATACAAAGGAGCAGGTTTCCGGAGAACTTTGTGTCACGGTGTACTTTGTTTCTTGTTTTGAATCTTAGATCTCTTGATAAACTTTGTGTTATTTTAGATCTGGATCTGGAGCTGCCTTTGCTTTATAATTCTATGTGTTCAAATCTATTAATTTTCTTCTGTGTTCATGCAATTAGCTCTGCTATCTACTAATTGGGATGCACATCTTCCCCATTTCTTCTCAGTATTTCCTTTACTTCTTTCTTATATAACTTTCCTTTCTTGAACAGCTGCTTACTTGCTGCAGAACTTCTTAGTTATGGTTCATAAACTAAGTGGTTAAAGTAAAACCCCTGATAGATAATAACACATTTATATTGACAAATCTGACACGGGAGCCTCACCGGTTAAATGAGGGAGATTTATCTCATGACTGCCTAGGTTTTGTGCTATGCAAAAAATCTAGCCAACAAAACTTTTGATTGTTCATGATATTTCTTTGTTTTTTAATGGTTGAGGAAAATCTCCGCCCTACGAAAGCTCAAGAACATGCGGAAATTGTCAAGCAAGCATCAAACAAAGTAGAAGGTAAAAAACTTTTGGTTGTTCATGATATTTCTTTTTTTTTTAATGGTTTCATGTGGCAAGATACTATAGGATCTTGGAGGCATAAGCAAAAGGATGGAAAGAAGCATGAGGAGCAAGAGAATGAAGAGGATGTTGAAAAGGTGCCAAGCAAGTTTCAAGGAATAGAGGGAATTGAACACATCAAGGATGTCCAAATGTATGAGTGTGTTCTAAAATCATTGCTTTCTTCTACTCCAATTCAATTTTGTTGGCTTGAGCCATTTGTAACAATATGACATTGTTGAGGCCCCCTTGTAAAACATGGCAAATGGCGGTACATATGGATAAACAATCTAGAAAAGGGGTTATAAGGGATGAAACATATGAACACAAGGAAATATGAAGTGGATCTTCCAAGGGACAATGTTAGGACGTGCACACATGAGACAAGAGCATTTCCGGGTGTCCATGGCCTCTTTCAACCCGCTATAAATTTCAGATCAGCAGCCCATGGGAAGTCCTATGATGTCTTATTTGATCATGTCAAAGGTCTATTCCTATCTATGCTAATAAGAGGCAAGGTGGGAAGAAGGCTCTTTGCCAAGCGCTCACTATGTATTTTCCAAGCAATAAAGTGGGCTTATGACAATCCTAGGTGCTCACACATTTCAGATTTATTTCCCTCCTTATCATGTTGTTGGGTTGATCATCACAAACTCTTTGTCATGAGTTTGGATTTCAAGATAGGGATTTCCATGCATACGATGATTAAGAGAAAAAGAGGGATGATGAAGAGCTGCAAAGATTTCTTGCATCCTTGGAATCCGGGTAAACCCTTGAGGCTCAAAGAAGACAAAGGTAACGATTTCAGTTTATCTCTTTGCTTATGGAATTTGATGAAAGAGAATGCTAGCATGCCATGTAATGACCCTTTCGGGAACAAAACTGAAAATTAATGTAATTAGCTCAAAACCGAAGATCTCCAAATCTGATTATAGAAACCAGCCAACTGAAGGTAATCTGATTTCTGCAGTATTCTTGGGCAGCGAACTGTTCGTGGAATTCAACTTCACTTTTGAGCCTTAAAAACCCTTCAGTTAACCTTGTTGGTGCTCAAATTTGTCTCATCCTATTTGTCATTAAAATTCTTCAGACTCCGGCCTCTGTTATGTTTTTGTCTCCCGGGGCTCAAATGGTGGTTGTCCTGCATTTTACGATTTGACGGGTGTAATTTCCCGCTCAAAATTACTTCTTGGCATCAGTTGAAAAGTGGCCCTTTCTGGTTGGATGCGGCTCTGCGGGGCACTTTAAAAATTCCAAGGCTCATTTCAAACCAAAACATGTCCACGTGGAGGCTTCCGCCAAGCCTTTCCATACTTAGACTTTTCACACAACTTCCTAAAGGGGCCTGGGACACGTGGAGGGACCACACTGGTTTGGGGTCTCTAATTTTCGGGACCATCTCAAAGTGCGCCATTGAGACACGTACCAGGCAGATAAATGGAGATGCGGGCCCGCGGGGAAAATGTGGAACTTTTTCCTTTTTAGAAAATAAGTAAAAAATGAAAAAATGAAGCGCAGGTCCGCTGGGACCCACATCAGAGGCTAAAGGCGAAAGGGCGGAGCTGCGGGGAACATTTGGAAAAAAATTCTTTTTTACAAAAGTTATAAAATGTCAATAAGGTGCCCCCAGACCCGTTTCCAATCGCATTTTGTCATGTGGAGGGCTCAAATTAAAAGTTGAAACGCAAGATCAACGGTAGCTGTGCATTTCATTTGATTTTGCCACCATTGAAGCTCCAGGATGTTTGGAGACCGCATCTTTGCATCATTCTTCATCAATTTTTTGGTAAATTTGTGTCGTTTAGGTCTGCAAAGTTCAATTGAATCAATTTGGGAGCTCGATTTGTAAATCTGAAGTACTTTTGAGATGGATTTTTGCTCAGGATCGTGCGAGAAAGTAAGACGCCAGATCCAAAAGTTACAGAGTAAAAATTTCAGAGGGAAAAAGGAAGAAATGATTAAAGGGACTCCCAAGAAGTTGTGGCATGGCATCCTAGTCAGTAGTCGAGGGCCCAAGAAACGTGATTTGTTCACAGTTGGTCCACCTGGCAAATTTTGGATCTGAATTTGTTATATATGTCTGTCTGAAACAAATTGGTAGCAAGCAAAGGTCCCTCGAATATTCCTCTTTTTTTTTAAGGAAAAAGGTGCTACAGGTGGCAAGGGTGAAGAATATGCCTCCAGTTAGAACAATGATGCAAATATTTGCAATGATTCACCTTTTTTGAAAACACCTGGCAACTTTTTTGCAAGTCTGTTGAATGTCACTTTCTGCAAATCATGATCCGATATGTGCAACAAAGGTGCTTCGAATATTCCTCTTTTGGGGGGGAAAATAGGATGTAAAGGGTGTATCATAAATGCAAGGAAATTACTCTTGCAAATGGTCGGGAGTTCATTTTCACGAGAAAATTTAGAGAAAAGCTCATCTTCTGAGAAAACTTCCCGAGAAACCAGGTTAACTTCCTTTTTGTTAGATTTTCATTCATGTTGAGTTGGTTACGAGTGTATAGCCATCAACAAGCTCTGAGATTGTTTAAATAACTCTCCCCTGCTGATGAATTTGATAAACTTTGAGTTAATTCGTGTTAAATCTCTGGCAATTTTTTTGTTTATTTCACTTTCAGAATGTCTGCAAGTAGTTTTTTTTGTTCCTATTGCAATCTTGTATCAAAATCTCTTTGAATCACACAGATCTCAATCCTTGTGATAGTTTAGTGGCATCTACAATTTTATTTTTCAGAAGAGCTTTCATCTGGGAATGAAATAAATGATTTAAAATCACTTTTCTTTCATCTGTTAACAGAGATTGTTTGTAAGCCTCTGGGTGTACCTCAGGCGTGACTGACCTTAGATTTTGATGTTTTATTGGGTCTTCTAACTCGAGCCTTCGTGATAGAATCTCAAAGATTGTGTGAAAAAGTGCATGTTTGGGCCTCCATTGATGCACACCTTCTGGTTGAGGGAATGTTTTAACTATCTTTGAAGCTTTCTATTATTGAGTTCTCCATTTGTTGTGAAGTTTCTCAAGGATCTGACAAATTCCAATCTATCTTATTGATCTCCCACCAAAAATTTATTCAAAATAACCAATCCTACCCCGAACTACCCCTGTTTTGCTCTGTATATCCACAGAAGAACAAAATCCATTTGCTAAAGTATGCAGAACAGATCAAGATTCCAAATGTCTTTAGTAACCTTTGCCTTGTGTTGAAAATATCTCCATAATCTGAGAGTGACAACTCGTGAGAGTCAGATTTGGTGTGTTAATCATATTTTCCCAGGGTTTTCTTTATAAAATTTGTGCAAAAGAAAGGTATCTACGTCTCCTTCAATAATCAGAGGTTGCAAAATAGGTTCTCTTACCTTGGGTGAAAGGCACAACCTAAAATAGTTAGGATAAGATCACATCCTTTTAAGGTGCTACCCACGTCTTCAAGGCTTGAGTGCTAAAAAGTCAGATAAATTGCTTCCCCGGCTACAAAATGACTACATAATCATTTATCTACTTTTAAGTGTCCTGTTAAATCCATGATGCCGCCCAGTTTGTGAAGAAAAATAAATCCAAGTACCAACAAACCTCACTTGAATTTCTAAAATTTTGTTATAACCTCAACAATCATGTAATGTAAAAAATCTGATTTTTAATGCCCTAGATAGGAAGATATGAATTTCATAAAACCCTTTTCTGCGGTGTATCTTTAAAAATTCATAAGTCAACATAGAAAACACCAAAAATCATGATACTTGAGATATTGGCCTTACAAAATATAGAGAATAAGATGATAATTCCAGATTTGCCAAAATATAGGTCGCCCCTCTTGAAATCAAATATAATTTGCACCAACAATTGATAATATGGAAAATTCCACCTTTATAAATCATAGGGAGCTCAACCATGTAAAGAAATCACATAGAAACCAACAATATCCTTGAAAACATACCTCTAAGCAAGTCACTTACGGCAAAAATCTGTTATAACCAGCTATGAGATCAACACAAATGAGATGATGTGGGCTTTCGTCCACACTACCCTCTCCTTGAGTGTTTTTGTCATTGGGAGGTACTCAATTCAAGTTTTTTTGTCCTTGAATGAGGTGGAGAAAGGGATTCAACAAGCAACCTTCACCAATAAGATAGATTCACCAAAAAGCTCCCTACAAATGACTAAGCGATCTCCTTATATAGACATAAAGGGTGTTTATTACAATACAATCCAGAAAGGTTGACCCCTTAAGGATCTTCTAAAAGTTCATTAAGTATTGGGCCTATATGCCACAAATACTTATTTTATTTCCTAATTACATAGCCATCTACTGGAGTGCTAATCGCCCAATAGGAATACATAAATATATAAATGAAATAACTATCAGAATAATGATGCAACTACGAAGCTCAAAACTTCCCCTTGCTTTCTCCTTAAACCCACAAGAAGAAAATGGGTTAAGGTCTTCAATTGGAGTTAGCTCGAAAAGGGGACATGACATGCCATGTTCAAGAAAACATAAGCTTGAGGGGAATTCTGATTTTTCTCTCTATGATTTGCTAACCTATGGTTTCATGAGAGAACCAAAAGAAGTTTGAAAAAAGAAAAGCAATTATGATGAAATCAAAATTTAGAGGGTTAATAAGAAAGCTGATTTTCTGAAGCTTACAGTCAATAGCTTTGTTGGTTTCAATTATAGGTTTTTTGTTCATGGTTTTTCAGCATATGCAATTCAAATTTCAGCCCCTATATTACTCATGGATTCTCCATTCTTTGTGAGATTTCAGTTTGCTAGTTGTTATGCCATGATTATAAGACTGAAATTTAAAAAATCAGGTTTGAGGCTGCCATTTTCAGTCATGAACAAAAATATGTTTTCATTTTTTGAGAGTATCCCCTCATGGAAAAATGAGGAAAGAAGATTCCAGTTGGAAGGAGAAAAGCAATCAGGTTGTGGTGTGTTATTTTCAGATTTGAACATTCTGATTTTTTAAGGACAAATGTAAGCTCACAACTATTTTTGGGACAGCCTTGCTAAAGTATTGGGAAGCCATCATCTAAATGAAAATCATGAAGTGGCATCAAGCAACAGAAGAGAGCTAGCTGTCCTATTTCTAAGGCATGACAAGGGGGATATAAAAGTGTTGTTAAACACTCTTGAATTCTTTAATATGTTTGCTTCATGTGCAGGTATGTTGAAGAAGAAGCAGTTAAGATTCATTTCGAATCCGGATTATTTACAATTGCTTGAGGACAAGCAATTTCGGGAAGGGAGGAGAGTAATGTCCCATTTTTCAAATAAATTTGAAATAAAGGATTCCTTAGCAAGCAAGGGTTGAACAATGAAAGATCATGGATTATATTTCAATTTCATCATTCATATTCATGATTTATTTTTGTATTTCCCATTCTTAGTGGGTCGGATGGGTTTAATGTCTTTAATGAGGCTTAATAAAATATTATAGTGACTTATTAGGGGTAGGCCATACCTTTATGAGCTTTGGCGCCAAAGGAGGATATAAAAGAAGATTAGAAGGCTCATTCGAAGTATCTAGTTTTGGCGCATTTTCTATTTGGGGCATTGTGAGCTTGTTGCTCCATGTTCTTCCATTTGAGGACAAAAACCCTCTTGTGTGGCTTCCTAGAAGGATGAAAACCCTTCTAGTGGTTTTGTTGGAGGACGAAAACCCTTCAACATTGTTTGAGCTTGAAGATTACTGCAGATTTTAGGAGGATACTTCATATTCATATTTTTATTGGCATTGGGCAACTTTATCTACTCATTTAGAGATATCGGGATCAATTTTGAGAGGGTTTCCATGCTTGGAAAATGATGATAGTAGTCTCATTTGATTGTTGAATTCAGAGTTTGATGATTTGATCACATTTTCAGGCTTCTAAAATCAAGGGAAATCCAAGGAATAACTTCTCATAATTTTTTAGTGTTTCTACGTTTTGTCCCCAAAAGGGATGTTACATCATGGCAATGAAGTCGAATGAGCTAGGGAAGGAATTGCATTCCCATTTCATTTTTCTTTTGCTAATATTTAATGTTTTCTTTATTTAGGCAAGTCGGCTAGATTGGAGGAGATTTAAAAGCAAATTAAAAGCCCCAAAGAAGATTTATGAGGTTGGTCCTATTTTGGCTTTTGGCGCCAAAGGAGGGATATAAAAGGAGGCTTGTGACTTCATTTTCATCATCTATCTTAGCACATTTTTTCTGCATTTGATCTTTGGGCTAATTGCTCGTTGGCATTCCACTATTGGGCGACAATCCATTAGTGTGGTTTTTTCCAAGGAACGAAAACCTTCCTTTTCGCTGGTTGGAGGACAAAAAACCCTCCAATTTTGGGTGAAGTGAAGACAACTTTGAAGATCTCTTACAGATTTGGGCTTTAGAAGATCAAGGAAGACATCTATAAGGGTTTGCATGCAATTTGGAGCTCTCCCTAGAGGGATCGACTTGGGTTGAGTGGTTGTAGGGTGCCTTACAGGACACGAAATTCATATTTTCTTTCATATTTGGACTCGTCATAATTTATAAGGCTGGAAACAATCATATTTTGTGGAATTTGGGGTTTGGAAACCCTTCATTTCATAATTTCTTTGAGTTGTACTTTTGTTCCATTTAATTAATTTTCCAGTTGTGTTTTCAATCAAGTTTCATATTGGAAAGTGGCTTAAATACTTCCTAAAATACTTATCTATATTTTGGTTGGGTTATTTGATGAGTTTCAAGTGATTTTCCTTCATTTTTGGACTGTTATAAATATCAAACTGCTGATTTCCAGCTGTCATAAAAATCAGTTTGTTGGTCTAAAATTTGAAATTAATAATTTTGGGGTTTGTGTGATTTCCTCATTTTTTAGTTTTATCCCTAATAAGGGTCATTACAATGGTTTTAGAGCTCCAATCTTCCCAACCTAAGGTTTTCATTGAAGAGGGCAATAAGGGTTTTCTATACTATCAAAGAAGAAGGAACGCAGACCAACCAAGAGAGGAGGATAATATGGCCAACCAAGATCCTCAGGAAGCCAAGTTCAATAAGGTTATTGCGGGGAAAGAAAGATTGGCCAACACAATTGCCCAGTTGATCCATAACATTCAAGGTTCCAATGGTGGAAGGATCTCTTCAAAGGAAGGCATTACAAGAGCAACATCCAAAGTGAGCAACATTGGTACATGGTATGAAGAGTATAGAGCCCTTCCGGAGAAGATCCGAGATGCCCTACCTTTTGCAGAGTTCGTGAAGTTGGAAATAGAAAGAGTTGGAATTGGCATGGGGTCAAAACCCCAAGCATCAAGGAAGGGGTCCACCCTCCATAAGGACCCCACACTCAAGAGTGTGGACGTTGTGCATAAAGAAGGGCTTGAAGGTAGAGGGTTCTCAAATCCACGTGACAAATTTTTTGGGCTTCAATAGTCACACACATGCAGGTGAAAAATCAAATCTGCATTTTGAAAGAGATGGAACCACGAAGGAGGAAGAATTGGCCCTTACTCCCATCATTGTGCCGAAGAGTCAACATGATGAGGTAATTATTGATCATTGTTTGGTTAAGACTGATAATATTTTAGCATGTGATGAATCCAGGGTTGAAAAAGAAGCGAAAGGAATGGTGGGAACCCATTTCTCAAAGAGACATGATGACAGTCAGCTTGCTGGTCTATTTATAACAGCAGCTCCTAGGAGTCAAGTTGAGGGTGTTCATGGCTTTGGTAAGAACCACAAAGAGGCTCCATGCATGTGCCAACAAAGTATGGACGAAGTCAAGGTGGGAAAATATGATGGACAAGCTGAGGACAGCTGAAGGTATGATATTGAAAATCACATTTCAATTTTTTGGTTTCCTCCTATGTCGCTGCCATATTTGTGTCATCATGGACAACATAGTGGAAATAATGATAAAGTGGAGAACACCCAAAGTGACAAAGAGTTCATAGATCCTTTGAGTTACAAAGAAGGGGAAGACTTCAGTAGGTTCCATGTTACTATGGCTAGTGAGTGCTTCATTCCATGCGAATGGTCAGAAAAAAATTCTATGAGAAATCACAGGGAGTTTGTTGTGCATTCAAATTTCCTTGTGAAGAATGTAATGCTACATGATGACCTCATCATCCCTTGCACCAAAAGGTTCCAACCTCTCAAGCTCAACTTGGAAAATCACATGGTAAGTAATGATTTCTATATTGTTGGTATTGAAGGTATGGATTTGATACTTGAGATTCAATAGTTGCATCCTTTGGGTGAACTTACCCAAAACTATCAAACTAGGGAGTTGAGATTCAAACTTGGTGATCAAAGGGTTGTACTTCAAGGCATGACAAGTGGAGTCCCTCAAGTTGTTATAGCAAAGAGGATGGAAGGAATTACCGGAAGAAGGCAAGATCTATGGGCTGCACATGGTAAGATAATCACCACACTTTCAGTTTTAAAACAACAGTTGTATAGAGATTTTCAACTCTCAATTCATGCTCATATTATTAGAAGAACTCTTCCAATGAAAGTGGATGTTGAATTCATAAATTTTACATTTGGAAGTGAGCAAGATAGAGGTTATCTTGCTGCCCCAAGCATTATAACTCAGCCGAAAAAATTGGCGGTACAAAGGTAAGGAGTAAAAATCATGTTTTGTGAGTTTCAAGGCACGTTGTCATAAAAATTCATACTGTTGTTATCAACATTTTAAGTTTGCTCAACGTTGCTTTTGTAGTCATTCAAGCATCCTCGGCCATACACAGGAGTAATTTTCAGTTCTTCGGTAATGTTAAAGCATTTTCAGTCCCCATATGGTTGATTTTTATGAAGAGTTTGAGGTATGACAGCTGTTATCTTATTCCTTTTACTGTTGTCCACGTCAGAACCAGCTGGTTAACCCCTTTTAAGACAGTCACCAAAGTGTTTTCGATCACGAGGAAGAGTTCTCCACTTGCCATCAAGGAGGGATTGTTTGTCACTGTTTTAGAAGAGTTTCCAGCCACTATAATGCTGATTTGGAGCAAGAAATTGCATTGGTACAACTACATCCATATTTGGGATAGCGTGAATGGAACTTTAGAAGTTCATCATGTGTCCCTCTTTCTCAAATAGTTTGGTCGAAGACCTTTGGCCTGTTTTGTCTACCCGATGGCCAAAGGGGTGTTTTCAAGGGTGACTTCGGTTTTTTATTTTTATTATAGGGTGCTCAAAGTAAAGTAAAATATCATTAAAGCACATATAATGAATTAATAGACTATTTGAGTGACTTTGACTTAGGAAAGTGCATTTAAATAAATTAATAAATTATTTAAATTGCCTTCCTAGCCAAAAATGTGACTTGTTTGGGTAATGGTCAAATAAACCCAAAAATGCGACTTGCTTAGTGAAGCAAAATAATTAATTATGTGGTTTTAGCCAAAAAGTGCGACTTGGATCTTTGGAAGGGTTTTTGGCTATATGGGGAAAAATGCGACTTGGGGAAAGGCATTCAGAATATTATTATTTTCATATAGCAGTTAGCACAGAGATTTTGCAGACAGAATCCGAGGACGGAAACCCTCTGGATTATTCCTCTTGCGGACGTGTTAGCATATGGATTTGCACGCATGCAAATGACATGCAACAGTGTGTGAACGAAGTCCCTCCTCAATGAAGGTGAGGCTGCCTTTATTGAAAACCAAAACTGTATTTACATCTGTACATTCAAAATTGTATGTGGGGGGTGTTTTGGAACATCAATGGAAGAAAAGTGAATGAAGGAAATGGAATGAAATGAAAGAAAGGAGTGGAATGGAATGGACTGAAAGAACATGCAAGAGTTAGGTAAAAACAGAGCCTAATATTGCATGAAGAGAAAAGATGAATAACCAACACAAATAAAACGGAGTTTGAGTTAGCCAAACAAGAACATGCAAAAGGGAACACACATGAGCAAGTAGATAGTTAGAGCTTGATCACTGTGAACTAGAACAACTGATTACTAATGTTGACAATAAGATCAAAGATAATATTCGCATGCAAGATTCAAACACCTAACATCTAATGAACATAAGAACACCAAATGCTACAAGAGACAATGAATGAGACACAAAGTTCTTATTCTATTAACTCCAAAATGTTTTTCTCAAAGAACACAAAGTTTTTTCTGGAAACAAAGCTTTCACAAAAGTATCTTCTTCTCCTCTCTCAAAGTCACCTTTACAAATGAGCCCCTCACTTCCTTTTATAACCCAAAAGTTGGTTACAAAGTAGTTAGGGTTTTAAATGATCATTAAATAAGGCACTTAAGTGACCTTTGACTTTTTCTAACCAACTTTTAAAAAGTGACTAAAAATAGAAACCACTTAAGTTAAAAGGTCATTTAAGGAAAAATACATAAATAAAAGAAATGGGTACATGTGGACCCCACTTAAATGACTTGTATGCACACGTAGACATCCTAGTCAGCAATGTGCCACCTAGATCAAGACACCTAAGATCAGTGCCTTATCCATTGGGCCAAGAGTCCGCCTATCCCGATCGTACGGGAATGAACTCATTGACTGTGCTCTGCAATCCTCCAAATGACAAGAGTGCTGAGTTTGAAACTTGAGCAATTCATCCACCCCTCTATCTGAGCAATATTCTGGTGTGAGAAGATTTTTCTTCATTCGTATTCATATTCACAATTCTCCACATGCTCAGAGTACCTTTCCATGGTGAATTATTCATTTGTCACGAGACCGTAGTCGTTACGCCACCTTAGTTTATCAGAATCCAGCTTCTGGTCTTTCGCCATTGGGAAGATCTTCAATAGCCAAAATTGCAATTCACTGCCTGGAGTTATGTCCTTTGTCTTTGTCACCATCCCAAAGTGTTGATCTCCCGAGCAGAATTCGTGAGACTTCAGAGTCTTGGAAATCCATCTCCTTTTCCCCATTGTGAACGAGTGGTGTTGAAAAATCATTGAAGTGATTTATGAATTCGTTGACACACACCTTAGCGTAGTATTTGGTCTTTTTTGGAGTGATGGATTCTAACATTTACGCAATCGCTTCCAAGTTTATCACTATTGGCTTGATGACCCTCTTTCAATTCTTCAGGGTATCATGTAGCCAGGTGGGAACCTCTCTAAGTACCTCATTGTACATGGTTCTCGTGTTCGTTGGGAATTGATCTTCATCACGCTGAAGGGGATCACCTTCGGGTGTTGCT
The DNA here is from genome assembly GCA_019776745.2 of Taxus chinensis. NCBI lineage: Eukaryota > Viridiplantae > Streptophyta > Pinopsida > Cupressales > Taxaceae > Taxus > Taxus chinensis. Next base: position 23,438,278 of record CM034156.1, read on the forward strand.
GAAATTGGATCTTCTTGTTGTGAGAAAGATGTTGTCGCCATTTTCTCCATTTGTGATGATTCTTCAAATGCAGGCAGTGAAAGAACCGGATCATCAACTTTTGGTTGAGAAGTTGTGACTACTTCCACAAGTTGGGCTGGTATATTTTGAGGTACTTCATCAACGAGTTCCACCTCTAGAAATTGTGTGATATAGATTACAGGTGCTTGCGCATGAACCAATGCTTTGAATTATAGTGTTGTGTTGTTGATTAGGCCTGAAGAATTAGGGCAATCATGCAAAGACGGATGATGACTGGAGTGAGAAATTCTTGAGATTTGCTCCTTCTTCACTTAGGTGTTTAGACGACTCAACTCGCGAATGAGCCCTCAATCGTATCGCTCCTAGCTTGATTATGAGCTCATGCATTTTCAACTTGAATTCGAACTCCCATGGCGATCCATGCCCTTCGTGTCGTCTTACCTTCTCTCCAGAACCGAAGTCCTGAGTTCTTCTCTGGCTCAACTCACTTGAATACCGAGCTTAACCCGACATTTTTGAAAAGAATGGTTTTACCACAATGCTCACGGTTCTTCCTTATTATATAACACTTGTAGTAAGAATGTTTTGGCTTTGCCATAATAAGCACAATTGTACCTCCCAAACGATGAGAAAATGCCATTACCAATAAAGACCTAATGCTGCCATGATGATGACCCAGGTTCAAGCCCTCAGCATGTCGATAGACACCCTTAAGACTGATTCTTGCTTTGCTGTCCCTCGGTATTTTGGCAGTGGATTCTGCAATCCCGGCTCCAATCAACAAGTTTCTCTGAACTTGGTAAAAGAATACTTTTTTATTTTCTGATTGGATGTACATAATGGAAGGGTATAAATATTGCCTATTACCCTTAGAGTTTCTCAAAGAGACCATTTACAAGTAACAAGGATGTAGTACATGAAACGGCCAACCAGGTATTTTCAGAGTCGGCCTTCACATTCAATTCATTTCTAGGGAAAATAAAAGAAAATAAAATGCTGAGCAATATGAATCGTTTCATTCTGCACCGTAATAACCTTCATATCCTGATTCAGGGAAATTTTATGAAGCCTTGAATAGCGTGACTCCAATCCATCGTACACAGCAGTGAATATTTGTTTCTCCGCAGGTATGGAGTTAGCAGATTCTAAAGGGGGAATCGCCTGACAGCTGCCATGGATCTGGATTCAGAATAAGGATAAGCCTACAGCTGCATTATGTTTGCTATTCGTGACCTTCATTTGTTGCAGCCTTTAGCAATTAAGCTGTAAGCTTTATCAGGGCCCCAGATCCATCCATATGCAATATTACGCATTCTTTCTGAAGGCCGATGAAGATGCAGAATATAACAAGTCGCAAAAACAATTCATTTTTTTTTTAAACATACTTGCCCACGGTTCGGTTGGGTCGCGTCTTTTTATTTATTTATTTTTAAAAACTACAGGCAATGCAAACAGTATTGACAGTATGGGCGCAGGATCAATCGATGATGTTCTCCAGAGTATGGGTCGCGCACTGTTCCGTATGCTTCTTAAACTTCGCGCCGTCGCGCACTGTTCTGTATGCTTCCTAAACTTCGCCCAAACTCACGAATGCTTGGCTGCGCTCCATCCTTTGCATGCATGGAAAGCTTCTGGTGTTCTGGCGCCTTCTCTTCCTGGCACGTGGAAAGTTCTTTCCTCTAGTTGGTGCGTGCCTAAGCTGCTCCTGTCTGCACGCGTGGAGTGGTCTCCTTTCCTCAGCTGTTCATGTGATTACATCCCTTTTTGGATTATTCTTCTTTGGCCAGTGCGTGGCTTTTGTCAATTTCTGAGTCCTTTAAAAACTGTTCTAGTTCTTTCCTTATGTTGGGCGCCTCCTCCCAGCGTAGGAAGTTTTCCTTTGGACTGTTCACTTGCTGCGTTGAACAATGGTCTTGGGAAATGTGATAGAACAACTGTTCTTCTTCAAAAACGTGGTGATCCTCAAACTGTTCCTCCTTCCTTTAAAACGTGGAAACCCTTCTCCCACAGCTGTGTGTGAAATTCAACTTTAGATTTTGATAAAACCTTTTTGATGAATGCGTGGAGCTTGAAAAACCAAAAACCTTCTTTGGATGCACAACTGATATTTCTTCGCTCACAATGGCGTGAGTTCTCTTGCATAATGTTAACAAAATATTATGTCTTCCTGAAGAAAAAGAAGCTTCTGACTTTTTCCACCGGGTTGGATGGAGGAAGTTACGAGGATTAATTCAACTTCCTCTCATCCCGGGTAGTGGCTTAAGTGCCAGGGGGAAATCGGAAAAGTAACGGGCAATTGCCAACGGGAATGGAAAAATGGGTTGGCAATCCCCGTCCAATTTCCCCATGTGGGAAATTGGGGAATTTTATGCCCGTTTGCCAATCCATGATTTGGCAATTGGCAGAGGAAAACCCACGTGCGGGAAATTTGAAGGAAATTGCCAGGAAAGTGGAAATCCGGGTTTGGGATGCCAACCCGGCAGTTGGAAACAAAAGCTAACTTCCCCGACACTAAAACTTGTCGGATGAACCTTCATTTATATTTATTTAATTAAATACTCCTTAAGTGATTAATTTAATCAAACAAGGAGCAATTAATTAATTAAATATTAATTAATTATTTTAATGCGTTTTATAGCCTGGCGGGAAGAGTTCTTGCCCGAAAATCACGAAACGAAGACCGAAACGATCACAAAAATAAGACGATCGCAAGGAGTCTAATGAACCACGCAAAGTAATACTTTGCAAAATTTTCTAATTTTTAATTATTTAATTGTTTTTTGACAATTTTGCGCAGTCAAAATTGGCTGATAACAGGACGGAAACCCTAGGAGCAGTGAGAGAAGCTTCCACCCAGGAATCTTCATTGTTTACACCAGTTATTCAGCATTCCAGCAGTTTCAGAGAAAAGAATAAATTGCAGCAGTGGGCATTTGCACATCTATCTAGAGTGGGGCGCAGCTTATTCTACAGTTGTTTTATTGCAGTATCAGAGGTATTTTTCATGATAGATAATTATTGTAATTTCCAGTACAGCAAATATATCAAATCAGATTTGGTTTTGAATCATTTACAGTGGATTTTGGGACAATCTTTATTATTAAATCTATCCTGCAGATTTATAATTGTATTGCCGTAATATTTAGCATCATAAATCATTATTAAACACACACGGCTGAATTATTTATGAAGAAATCTGCCTGTTAAACCCTAGGCGCCTTTTCTGTAATCACCCGGTTTGCGGGGTTTGTTTTATTTAATTTATCTATGCAGTTTTAGCATGTGATGTTCTCATGGATTCCTTTTGATGTTATCAGTTCATATTTGAGCCAGAGCAGTATATAAATATATATATATATATATTCAGGCAAAAAGGGGTTTGGGATCTTTCAGTGGTATCAGAGCAGTGTATCCTCCCAGCCTATGTGGGAAGGAAGCAGAGAGTGTATTAAAACAACAATCAGCTTGGAATGCAACACAGAGAGGACGGTCCACATAGATACTACACCCGCAGACGAGCACGACTTGAGGCTGGTATTACAGGAGGTGACAGAATGGAATATTTGGGTGAGAGACCTAAGAGTCCTCCTCGAGAGGAACATGCAGATCCAGATAGGGATTTCATTCAGGATATGACAGCCACGCAGAGGTAGTTGTTACAGACCATGGAGCGCATGCGCACTACCTTGGACAGGTTGGCACTAGATAGGCCGCAGGACAGGCACGGCTAGAGGGATAGATCAATATCAGTTGCCAGTGGTTACAGGGATCATAGCAGATCACCTTCAGAGCTTGGGAGTGTTAGGGGATCGCCACGCCGTGAGCAAAGGCAATCTCATACGGATGAGCGAAGACACACTCATACAGAGGAGAGGAGACCTACGCGAACTGCAGATAGGCCTATGCAGCCTAACTTCCTGCCTAGAGATGACCCACCAAAGATTGAGGGACGACCGGAAGAAGTAGCTTTTCCGGATACTATTATGGCAGTCAGTGATGAGTGGAGGAGTTTTCCGCAACATGTGAGGGATGCATTTCCCCTCCCACAGTATTGTGCTCAGAGGCGAGATAGCATGAGGGCTGGATAGGACAAGAGGCCTAGAGCGCAGTAGAATAGGGATTTGCAGCAGGTTACCAATAAGGTAACCCTCTCCACTTTTGATGGTAATGGAAAGATCAGTGCCAGGGCTTGGATTCACAAGCTCAACACCTATCTTACCCTCAAACCCATGAGGGAGCAAGAGGCCATACAGTTCGCTACATTACACCTTGAGGGGGTAGCTTATGATTCATGGCACCATGTGTTAGTTACACATGGTCATGAGCTTCTACGATCATACAAGGAATTCAGCGAGAGGTTGATTGTGAGATTTGATCGCAAGGATGTGGAGTTGTATTACAGGGACTTGGCACAGCTCCGACAAAGTGGACACGTTGATTCATACATCAACGAATTTCAGCGTATAGCAGTTATGGTTCCAGAGATGCCTGAGAAGAGGGTGGTGATGTTATTTATAGAGGGCCTTCATGACAGGATGAGAGGATTGGTCAAGGCTCTTAAGCCTAGGACATTGCATGATGCCATCCAAATGGCATTGAACATGGACACATCCCCCACTTCCTATCAACCCACTTCTTATCAACCCAATAAGAAGTTTCCCCACAAGCTCCAGGCCATTTCAGCACTCTACCGTTCCGCAGAAGAGTGCACCACCTCCTAAGGTGGATCAGGAGACTCGTAATGAGTTAAGGAGGAGGAAGCTTTGCTTTCATTACAAAGATAATTGGGAACCTGGACATCGTTGCCTTGGTAAAGGCAAGGTGCATCTCATTGAGGTGATTTCAGACGAGGAGGATGATCACTCGCCAAATACAGATGCAGAGGATGAGGGCGGTGACCATGATGCACAAGGGGAGCAGCCCCAAATAGAGCTTGGTGAGAGTGAGGTATTGGATTCATCCGATGTCACTATTGCGACACTCTCAGGAGTTCCTAGGTACCATCCCTTTCAGCTGAAGGGAGTGCTTAAGGGACAGCGAATTGTTTGTTTGGTTGACAGTGGAGCTACGCACAACTTCATTGATGAGGGGTTCGCTGCGAAGCGAGGATTACAGGTTGAGGAATTTGAGGGGTTTAGTGTACGGGTAGCAAATGGATTTGCTATTGGTTGCATTAAGAAGATTCCACGGCTTAGTATTCAAATGGGGGACTACACATTGACCGATGACTTCTATGTTATTGGACTTGGTGAGATTGATACAGTACTGGGTATTTAGTGGTTACAGTCCCTCGGCAGATATGTGCAGGATTTTCGGAGGATGGAGTTGGAGTTTATGATGGATAAGAAGAAGATTGTGCTTCGGGCTCTTTCTGACGATGGGCCTAGAGTTGTTTCAGCATGCAGGATGGAGTCTATAGTCAGACATGGAGAGGTTGCATGGGCAGCCCAGTGTTTCATTTCATCCAAATCTTCTTCAGACAGTGAGCAACCTTTTCATATTGACATCCAGTCCATACTGGATAAGCATGGCCCAGTGTTTGGTGGCATTCCTCCAGGTAGACCACCAGATAGAGGGTTTTAGCATGTTATAGAGATTGAGGGTGCTAAACCCGTGATGACTACGCCTTCTCGCCATCCTAAGACATATAAGGATGAGATAGAGAATGCCATTAGAGAGCTCTTGAAGATGGGACACATCCGTCCTAGTTCTAGTCCCTTTGCTTCTTCAGTTGTTTTGGTGAAGAAGAAGGATGGGACCATGAGGATGTGCATTGACTATCATGCGCTGAACAAGAAAACCATTAAAAACAGGTATCCCATTCCTCGCATTGATGAGTTGCATGGATTTATTTACTTTTCGAAGATTGATCTCCGATCGGGCTACCACCAGATTCGAGTTCGGGATGAGGATATTTACAAGACAGCCTTCAGGTGTCACTACAGGCACTATGAGTTCTTGGTGATGCCATTTGGACTCACTACTGCCCCTGCTACATTTCAGTCATGTATGAACCATCTGTTCAACAGGCAGTTGAGGCAGTTTGTGTTGGTATTTTTTGATGATATTCTGATATATAGCAAGACATGGTATGATCATTTGAGGCATCTTGATGGGGTGCTTAGCATAATGGAGACTCAGTCTTTATTTGCTAAGATGTCCAAGTGTGAATTTGGACTTACGGAGATATCGTATCTTGGGCATGTCATTGGGGCCAATGGGGTCAAGGTCCATCAAGAGAAGATACAGGCAATGCAGGATTGGCCACCACCCAGGAATATCTCTGACTTGCGAGGATTCTTGGGGTTATGTGGTTACTACAGGAGGTTAGTGAAGGGTCATTCACAGTTGGTAGCTCCATTGACAGATCTTACACAAAAGGGTGCATTCAGTTGGTCAGATGAGGCACAGGTAGTATTTGAGAGGCTCAAGGTAATTATGAGCGCCTCTCCAGTTTTGGCTCTTCCAAATTTGTCACGGCCCTTCATTTTAGAGTGTGATGTTTCGGGGTTGGGGATTGGTGCAGTTCTTATGCAGGATCGCCATCCTATTGCCTTCGAGAGCCAGAAGTTGAGAGATAATGAGAGATTGTATTCCACCTATGATAAGCAGATGCTTGCCATTATGCATGCTTTGGCAAAGTTCAGACAGTATTTGGTGGGTGGAAAATTTGTGGTGATAACCGACCACAACAACATGAAATATTTCCTGGAACAAAAGGAACTCAATGAGAGGCAACAAAAATGGGTCAGCAGAATCCAGGCATATGATTTCGACATTGAGTATGTCAAGGGGACGAAGAATGTAGTGGCCAATGCACTTTCCAGGAAACCCCATCTCGCCGCCCTATGTTCTTTGAGCGAGATTTCAACAGATTGGAAATCTCAACTGTTAGTTGAGTATTCCAAAAACACTTGGCATTGTGACATTATGGATAGAAAATTTCAGGATGGCCGGTATAAGGTAATAGCTGATTTGATTTTGTATAAGGGCAGAATTTACCTAGTTCCTGAATCTGCGCTTAAGGAGAAGATTATGCATGCTTTCCATGATGCACCACTTGCAGGAGATCCATGGTATTTTAAAACATACAGGCGAATTAGAGAGAGATTCTCCTGGAAGGGTCTCAAGGATGATGTCTTGCACCAAGTCCGCGAGTGTATGACTTGTCAGCAGAACAAGTCAGAGCATACTTTCCCAGCAGGTTTGCTACAGCCATTGTCAATTCCGGAGCAGAAGTGAGAAATTATTTCGATGGATTTCATTACAGGTCTTCCCGTGGTGCAAGGGAATGGTCGCATTTATGCAGTAGTTGATCGGTTGACAAAATATACACACTTTTTCGCTGTCCCAACCAACTTTGAGGCACCTCATGTGGCTGATTTGTTCTTCCATCAGATATTCAGGTTGCATGGACTTCCGAAGAACATAGTTAGTGACCAAGATAGCAAGTTTATGAGCATATTTTGGCAGGAGCTTTTCCATTTGGTTCACACTGAGTTGACTCCTAGCACTAGTTATCACCCTCAGACGGATGGGCAAACAGAGATTGTGAACAAATGGATAGAGGGTTATCTCCGTAACTATGTTGCAGGACAGCAGAAGGCACGGATAAAGTTGTTATATTTATGTGAGTATTGTTATAACACCACTTACCATATATCTATTGGTATGACTCCATTCCGAGCACGGATAATATATATGGATATGATGCGAGATCTTTTGTTGATTTGGTGTTTGGGGACTGGTGTCACCCAGATTTCACCCTGAAATCTGCGACTACCCTATCCGAAAAATTTTCGTACTTTTAAAATAATGGGTCGTTTTGTGTTTTTATTGTTTGAAAGTTCTTATATTGCGTCAAGATAATCCCAAAGAGCCATATTAGTCTTTTTCGCCAAATACCCAGATGCCCAAAATTGTTATATTCTGTCGTCGGGATTTGTCTGCGGGAAATTTGTATTTAATTATTTTGAGCCCCGTATGAGGCTATTTGCGCTCCATTTTAACTCTGTTATGATCGAATATGTCATTACTCTTATGTACCAGAAGGGTTTTAACTTGGAATAAGTTTTGGGCTTTATTTGTGACTTTTAGCAATTTTTCGTGTTTTTGTGTTGTCCCGTTTCGTTTTCTGTGAAATTTCTCTGGATCAATTCCTTTGCCGGGTAAGCCCGATTTTTGGCCTGGAGTAGCTGGAAAACATATACGCACATTATGCCAGAAGGAAGTTGCCATCGGAGGTCTGGATCACCGGGAAAAAGACGAAGTCGTGCACAAAAAAGCCCCTGCTGGGGATGGGCACATTTTTGGAAAACAAAGAGATTTAAGCTGCATCATGGGAAAAATAGAAGTAGCAAGCAGGGTGGGAATTTTATACCTGCCTAGCAGGGTACTTTTTCCCGTGTTATAAAATTCACTTAAGTCTGCAATGGGAAAGTTAGAGGCAGCAGGCAGGCGGGAATTTATTACCTGCCTTGCAGGGTGAAAATTCCCATGATAAAATAAAAGGAAAGTGACTTAAGTGAAATCATGGGATTTTAGTGCCTGCCTTGCAGGGTAAATAATCCCATTGTCAAAGTCAAATCACTTAAGTGGATCATGGGATTTTGGTGCCTGCCTTGCAGGGTAAAGAATCCCATTGTGGAAAAATTCTTTTAAAAATAGAAATTATATGTGCAAAAAAGTGCGCCCCCTTTGGTGAGATGATGGCAGCTTTAAATTGATTATTTTAATTAATCTTTTCTTCAAAAAGTGTGCCCAAGCTTGGAGGAAGTCAACAAGTCAAAGTGGAAATAAAAGAAAGGAATTAAAATGCATTAAATTTAATTTATTTAATGGTTGCCCCCTTCCTCTCAAAAAGTGCGCCCCATTTGGGAGTTATTTAATGTTTTTTAAGGCATTAAAACATTAAATTAATTTCTATTTTCAGTGGCTATGGTCAAAGCACACTGTGAAGCTTAAGTGAAGTGATGTGTGAAGGATTAAATTGGATTAATTTAATTTATTGGATGGCTGCCCTTAAACATGCTATTTTTAAAAGAGAAAAGCATGATTTTTAATTAATTAATTGCCTTTAATTGTTAGGGCAATTATTAATTATAGAATTGTGAAGGTTATATAAGCATGGGCAGCCATATGGATGAATTATTCAAATCACAGGTAAAGAATTGCAGCCAAGTGGAAAAGTGTGCCCCCATTAGAAGAAGGATTTTGCTCAGACAAGGTGACAACAAGGCTAAAAGCTTCCAGATTTGGCGCATGCTTTGAAGGAGGTTGATCTTTGTCTGCATAATTGTTTGCATAAGTGTTACAGGTGCTCAGGTGTTGTTGAAAGGATTCATGCTCTCTTTATGTGCAAATTAAACACCAATTTTTGGGGCAGCAGGCTTGAAAAGTGCAGATTTTTACAATTAAAATTCACTATTCATGCTTCGGTGGCCATTTTTGTCTGAATAAATTGCAGGAATTCAATACAGGTGCTTTACAAAGGAAAAGGAGCTTTTATCAATGTCCAATACATTGCATATATCCTCTGAATCTGAAGAATTGTCCAGATCTGCACCAATTTTGAAGAAATCCGGCCAAGTAAGAAGAAAAAGAATTATTCAGACGAAGATAGACAAAGCCATGGCGAAGGGAGATGAAAAAGAAAGCACGATGGAGTCATGCATTGCTTCCAAACTTGCAGACATAGGAGACACAGATCTAGGCCCAGAACCTCTTGCCGATTTGATTGATAGATCCAGAGCTGGAAAGACTTCACTCATGCGTGCGGTCAAAAGCAGTGGAATTATCCGAGCTGCAGCTTTTCCATGTACAGCCCAATTGCCAGAGTTCGTGATGGAGTGTGCTAGATCTTATCATCCTTCATCCAGATCAGTGCGTGATGCTTCGGGAAAGACAATAATTCGTTTCGACGCAGAGTTCATCAATTATTGTTTGAAGATTCCAGTGCAAAAGGTGGTGACTTCTATTAGCATTCAGGATGCTGACAGTAGATGGGAGAAGCATAGAGCTGATTGCGTGAGCATAATGAATAGCCGATACATGAAGAAGCCTAGATCTCCTTCAAAGTTCCCGAGAACTCTTCCACGGTCCAATTTGGTGCAGGAGGTAGATGATGTCGTCAAATTGCTATGCAGGATGAATGGCGAAGCGAATGCCTACACTTTCCGTACATGGATGTATGCTTTCATCAGGACCATTGAAATCAACAAGGTTGATTCTATAATCAATTGGTCAGAAATTATTAGCAACAACATCGGTGAGCAACTCCGGAACGTGAAGCGTACTTTCAGCTTCAAGATGACTTCATACTTGGTGTATGTTGCAGCTTCACAAGGTGTCTTTTCCAAGCTGGATAGATGTGGTGTTCTTTCCAAGGACCCCATTTTCGAGTGCTACCCGCAGCTTACTGCACCTGCATGCGAGAAAGACTTCAAAGTGATCAACGATGACTTCTTCTACGATTTCATCTGCAGGCTAGACAAAGACTTGAAGGCCAACAGGGTAAGCAAGGAAGCGTGGGAAGCTGTGTCCAAGATTGGCAGTCTATTCATTCAATTTGCAGATTTCACATACCTCAGGGTTACGGGCTTTTCTGGAGAACCAATAAAGATGCCCAGGTATCCGAATGATAGATTGATCGCCATGGAGCTGAGCAGGCAACTTGTGGAGTTACACGACCTTCAGTCAAAGCGGCACAAGTCTACAGGCTTCTTCCCAATCACTGTGGGATATTACAGCTGCATTAGCATTCATAGAGCTCGAGGGATGGAAGCACAAATGTTATCCGAGTATGAGCAAGAGTTCTTCCCTGCACGGCTGAACTTCGATCCATTTGGAGTAGCCAGGAAGACAATCTCCCAGGAGTACGCATATGTGCCTTCATTAGAAGATTTCTGGATGAAGTGCAAAGGTGAGTACGAGGTTAGAAAGAGAGATTTCAGCAGGCTATCAGCAAAGCAAGTGTTCGACTTTGGACTAGCGCGGATACCTGTGGATCTTAAAGATGATGGGAATGTGGTACTTGACACTTACCATCAAATGGGAGGAGATAAAGCCATACTGCAGAATAACATAGGAGGCTGCAACACAATTGAAGAAAGGTCGGGAGCTGTGTTGGTGAATACTTCAAACTGGTTGTTGACGAAGGGATATTGCCTTGATGAAGCATTGATGAATCAAGTCACGGGCAACTTCGGCGCAGGAGATTCCCTCAAGCGAAAGCATGGAGGAGAAAGCAGCAGGAAAGTCGAGAAGTTGAAAGTGCATAGAAGATCTCAATCCAAGGAGAGGATCACTTCTACGACCATGACTTTAACTCCGGTTTCTCCAGTACCCAATACTTCACCAACTATTGCACCGCAGCAGCAGGATGCTTCCATGCCTCCACTAAATCCAGCGACATTCATCTTCTCCCCTCAGCCACTTCGTTCAGCGCCTGTTCCAGAGGATACATTGAAGCTGCAGATGGCAGAATTTGAAAGGGCTTTGTCCTTGGATGACTCAGAAGATGGCAGCCATAACACTGTGGCACTTTCTGACAGAGAGGATGCAGAGCGGAAGATGGTAGTACACTCAGCGACTTCTCATTCTCCGAGAAGTAACTTCTCGGAATGGTTGGCTTCGCAGTTGGTTCCAGAAGCGAGAATGGAGATGAACTTAGAGGAGCACGACTTGCAGCTACTCCAGAATCTAGGCGGAAGAGACAGAAGGCCTAAAGTTGCCAAAGTAACTTCTAGGTTGATCATCAAGGATTCGGGAGAGAAGTTTGCTGAGATATCAATTCCGGCAGAAGGAAAGATAGAAGGAGGAGCTCACGGCAGAAGATGTGACAGTGACCAAAGTACCCCTCGGTCAAGCCACCACTGAAGGATTGAAGCAGGACACGCAGACATTGATGGATGCTTTATTCCTTAGGCTTGACAGTGAAAAGGCGGAGAAAGAAGAGCTGCAGAAGCAAGTATCTCAATTATGTGAGATCATAGCCAAGGTTGCTAAACCTTCCATTCAGCCCATTTCAGAGCAGGTGAGTGATCATCTTATGCAGGAAATGGAGGACGCAAGCAATCAAGTAAAGGCTATTGATGAATGGAAGGATTTGATTATTCGTCAAGCTTCTGTACAACTTGGGGAAGTGCCAGCCCGCCTAAAGGTTATGAACGATGCAGCAAATCAACTAAAGCAACTGATGGCAAACATAGAAGGCATGAATACAGTTGCAGAGAGTAACCTGAGTATTTTGGCCGAGATCAACAAGCTGCCGGGAGATGTATTGATTGCGGAACAGATTGTACTGGACGGATCAGTCGAGAAGGGGAAGCAGCTAGAGTTTGCAGTATCTTTCCGTTTGGAGATCTGCAAAGTTTTGTTGAAGAGGATGCAGGTACTTGAGAGTAGAACATCAGATTTACCAGACAGTGTCATTTCTTTCACTGAGGAGAGTGGACGGGAATGTCACTTCATATGTGCGGATCGTCTCAACTAAGGTGCCTAATTCCCTGGAAGGTTCTCTTCTGATGGTACAAAAGAGAATTGATAAAGCTACCAAGCCTTTTACGATGAATTCTATCAGTAGACTGGTGGCGCTGCAGGCAGACATTGCAAGGTTTGGGCCGAGCTTGGAAGATGTGGAATCGTGCATCAAAGTGTTGAATGAAGGGTTGCTGCAATTCAGGACAGAGAAAGAAGCAGTGGCTAAAACAGATGGAGGGATGTTGAATTACATGTTCGACAAGTATATCCGATATCAGAACAAGAAGAAGACATAAATGTTACAGCTGGCATGACTTCTTCTATTTCTTTCTTCTTCTATTTTCTATGTTCCCGGATGAAATTGTAAAACTTCTAAGTTATTGGTTTTGCAACCATTACTTAAAGTCATGTGGAACCATTCTATTAGTTAAGTGATACATGTGTCACTTAAGGAGAAGATAGTTGAGGATGATTGCCAAATGTCATCGTTACTTGTTGTTTATGTTTCAGTTCAGTTTGAGTTTCCCATTTGTACTTTCCCTCCTACATTCTATAAGTAGGAGAAGAACCTCCGGGTTAATGATCGATCAGAATTTGTAAGCAGCAATCTTGAGTTCTAGACTTTGTGCTGAACCCTTGAGAGCAACTTGGAGCAAAGGAATACAAAGGAGCAGGTTTCCAGAGAACTTTGTGTCACGGTGTACTTTGTTTCTTGCTTTTAAATCTTAGATCTCTTAATAAACTTTGTGTTATTTTAGATCTGGATCTAGAGTTGCCTTTGTTTTATAATTTTGTGTGTTCATATCTATTAAGTTTCTTCTATGTGCATGCAATTAGCTCTGCTATCTACTAATTGGGATGCACATCTTCCCCATTTCTTCTCTGTATTTCCTTTACTTCCTTTCTTCTATAAATACTTCCTTTCTTGAACAACTGCTTACTTGCTGCAGAACTTCTTAGTTATGGTTCATGAACTAAGTGGTTAAAGTAAAACCCCTGATAGATAATAACACATTTTTATTGACAAATCTGACATGGGAGCCTCACCGGTAAAGGAGACATGGTTTTTCTACGTCTTCAGCCTTACAGACAAAGTACTCTCAAGATGAGTGGGGCTGAAAAGCTCAAGCCACAATTCTATGGTCCATACAAGGTGTTGAAAAGGGTTGGTGAAGTGGCATATGAGCTAGAGTTGCCTTCTGAGAGTAAGATACACAATGTCTTTCATATATCTTGCTTGAAAAAAGCCTTGGGGCAACACATTATTTCTTCTACGAAGTTACCACCCCTGGATGAGGAAGGGAGATTGGACTTAGTGCCAGAGGAGATCTTGGACAGCCGAGAGAGGAGACTGAGGAATAGAGTTATTCGGGAGTTCCTGGTGAGGTGGAAAGAGTTACCAGTGGAGGATGCTACATGGGAGGGCGAGTCTATATTACAGCATCCAGTTCTACAGTTGCTTGGGGACAAGCAATCTCGGGAAGGGAGGACTGTAATGTCCCTCTTTCTCAAATAGTTCGGTCGAAGACCTTTGGCCTGTTTTGTCTACCCGACGGCCAACGGGTGTTTTTAGAGGTGACTTCGGTTTATTAATTTTATTATATTGTGCTCAAAATAAAGTAAAATATCATTAAAGCACATATGATTAATTAATAGACTGTTTAAGTGACTTTGACTTGGGAAAGTGCATTTAAATAAATTATTAAATTATTAAATGTGCCTTCCTAGGCAAAAATGCGACTTGCCTTGGGGAAGGGTCAAATAAGCCAAAAATGCGAATTGGTTGGAAAAGGAAATAATTAATTATGTTGATTTGGAAAAAAGTGCAACTTGTTCCTTTGAAGGTTTTTTTGGCTATAAGGGAAAAATGCGACTTGGGAAAAGGGATTCAAATTATTATTATTTTCTTCCAACAGTTAACTCTGAGCTTTTGCAAACAGAATCCAAGGACGGAAACTCTCTGGATTATTCCTCTTGCGAACGGAAACCCCAGGAGCAGTGAGAGAAGCTTCCAACCAGGGATCTTCATTGTATTCACAGGTTTTTATCATTCTAGCATTTTAAAAGAGAAATAAATTGCAGCAGTGTGCATACAGACTTCTTCTAGAGTGGGGCGACTTATTCTACAGTTGTTTTATGCAGTATCTGAGGTATTTTTCATGATAGATAATTATTGTAATTTCCAGTATCAGTTATATATCAAATCGATTTGGTTTGAATCATTTACAGTGGGTTTTGGGACAATCTTTATTATTAATCTATCTGCAGATTTATAATTGTATTGCCATAATATTTAGCATCATAAATCATTATTAAACACACAGCTGAATTATTTATGAAGAAATCTCCCTGTTAAACCCTAGGCGCCTTTTCTGTATTCACCCGGTTTGCGGGGTTTATTTTATTTAATTTATCTATGCAATTTTAGAATGGTGTTCTATGGATCCTTTTGATGTTATCAGTTCAGATTTGAGCCAGAGCAATATATTTTTTTATTTTTTTTTAGAGTATTCAGACAAAAACGGGTTTGGGATCTTTCATGTGAAGAGTTGCATAGATTGCTCACATCCTTGGAATCTGAGTGAACCCTTGAAACTCAAAAAAGATGGAGGTAAAGATTTCAGTTTTGATTTTTCCACTCTTTGCTTATGGAAGGGAAGGTATTTGATGAGTTCGTATGAAGCGGGCGAGAATTCTAGCGTGGCATGTTTGAGGCATCCTAAGCTTGATAAGAATTCTGATTTTATTTTCTATGTGTTGCTAACCCATGGTTCCATGAATGAACGAAAGGAAAAATGGGAAAGGGGGAGCAATTATGATGAATTTGCAGTTGATTCTACTTTTCAATTCCATATATGGTTAACCCATGGCTCCATGAAGAGGTATGAATTTTGTTTTGACTTCCTTCTTTTAAGTTCAATTGAGTAACACATTGTTTGTAGGGATCAAGAGCTCCAAATTTTAGAGGAATTTACCCTCAAAATTCACAAGGAGTTGGGGTTCCACTTGCAAAATGATGAAATCCTGGAAAAAAAAATTACCGCAAGCCCCATCACAAATTCCCCCGTCCCCATGTTCCCCTACCCCAAAGTTTTGGGTACCTATGCCACCCACTGGGTGCTCGTGAGTGGTGTATGGTGATCTAGTACCGACTAAATCCTTCCTTGATTTCAGCTCTGACTTCAATTTATGATATGGGAGTGGGCAACACTCTTCTAGCAAACTCTCTTTCAACAATCCATCACCACAACTAAACATTAAAAAAATCCATTAAACACACAATGCACCAGATTGGATCAAGTCTCTCATATATTTATAGTCTGCCATAGATTTTACAAAGGAAGTGCCTATTAAATAGGATTTTACAAATTAGATAAATCTCCCTCATTTAACAGTGAGGCTCCCGTGTAAGATGTTTACTTATTTTGCAGGGGTGAATCCTAAAAAACTACTTTCAAGGGTTTTACTTTAATTCCCACAGCTCGTGAACCGTAGCTGGGCAATTTTCCAGCAAGTAAACAACTATGATTGGAATATTTGTAGAAGGGGGAAATAATAGAATTTAGGAAAAAAAAGAGGAAGATGTGTTGAAGCAGCCAATAGTTAACAGAGTTGGTCTCATCCACACAAATTAAATAAACAGATAAATAATAACATTCAGCAGAACGGGACAGAAATGACTTCTAACCTAGATCTGAGATAACACAAAGTTTATCTAAAACGTTAAATAGAAGTGATCAGCAAAGCACCATAGACACAGTTCTCCGGAAAATCCACCCTTTATTCAATCCCAAGCCTTCGCAACAATCACACCAAGGGTTCCAAGTTCCAACACAAAGTCTGAAGACTCAAGAATGCTCAAATTACAAAAGCTTTTGCTAAACAAGTTCTGCTAAAACAAATTGTGATGTTTTAACCCATAGGCTCTTCCTCTATTTATAGTGTATAGAAGGTAATTACAAATAGGAAGCTTTCAATGAATTGCCACATGTGGAAGCTATGAAAAGGGGAAGTTGTTGGTAGTATTTTCCTCTACACTCTCTCTTTGCATGACATGCATCTAAAGACTAAATCAAAGTTTTGCATATCTACCACCTATTCTTAATTAAAGGACCTTTTCAAATAACTTAAAGTAATGGCTTTTAACCAATTACTTTAGTTTTACAATTTTGTCTGAGAAAATACAAAAGAAAAGAAAGAGAAGAAGAAAGATGTAATTTCGGCTGCAACACTTCATAATTGTCCTTTGTTCTGATACTGAATGTATTTTTCCAGCATGTAATTCATTGTCTTTCCATCTGTCTTCCCGGTTGCATCCCTAATTATTCTAGATAAAGGATGGTATAAATTTGCACATTCTAGAACAAATTCTGGCAACTGGGCTCCAGTAGGAAATGTTGCTACTTGGATAATTCCACTATTTCTCATAGCCCGCATGAGAGGGTGTCCTGCCGGATGCCCTGGATTTTTCAATCAAATCACTGATAGATTCATTGCCCATGTCTGTATCACTAATCTCTGCAATCCTGGATGTTATTCATGGCTCTGCTGGATCACCCTTCAACATATTTGAACCTATTTTTGCTTTCTTTGCTCCTCCGATACCTGAATCTTTAGCAAGTGTGAGAGTTGGACCTATTTATGCAGAGGTTGCCATGATTGCCCTTGTATTTGACATAAACACTAGCTTAATTCACATAAATATGAGCACCGGTGAGTTATTCCTACAAATAATTCAGACAAACATGAAGTTCATGGCATGAATGTCCAATTTCTTCACCAAAATCTGATTATAAATCCTGCTGCCCTCTATTTTTAGACTTTGTTTGCATGCCAAACAAGCTAAAAATATTATTTTATTCACTTGTGCACTCACATCAACATGCAAATAGCCAAAATAATAAAAAGAAAGCTTTTCCAACCTAATGCGCCAAAACTGGATGCTTCCCGGCAATTAAAAATATTTTTTAATGCTCACAACTTCTTCCTTAGCCGCAGGAAAGTCAGCATTAAATTACAACCTGTTGGGCAGCTCTTAATTTCACACTTTTCACTTAAGTGTATTGGCTTATATTGTGTGAAAACCATGAAGGAAGGGTAGCGTTAAATTACACCCTATTGGGAAGCTCTAATTTTTACACTTTTCACTTAAGTGTTGATGTTAAACTCCAACCTGCTAGGCAGCTCCAAAAACTGCGACTTGCATAAGTGAATTGGCTAACTTCTGCGTGAAAAACATGAAGGAAGGGCAGCGTTAAAATTCAACCTACTGGGAAGCTCTAATTTTCACACTTTTCACTTAAGTGTTGACGTTAAACTCCAACCTGCCAAGCAGCTCTCATACTTTTCACTTAAGTGTTGACATTAAACTCGAACCTGCTGGGCAGCTCCAATTTCCACGACTTTCACTTGAAATTAACTTCCCAAAATTGGCATGGAAAACCAAGTGGAAGGGCAGCTTCAAAAAGAGCGACTTGTATGCAAATTTCTTTTAATAATTGCATGAAAACTCATCACTTAAGGCAGCATGGAAATTGGACGTGGAAGGTAGCTTGCACTTTTACGTTTTGGTCCAGGAAGATGTAGCAGCAAAAACTTGCAAGTGTCATAACTTTCACTCCGTGGTTCCGTTTTAGGTGTTGTTTTTTCTAAAATTGTCTATTTTCTTGAGTTCTGCGCATTGGTGGCAGTATTTTTCTTATTTTCATAAAATCCATTATTGCACCTTTTTCGACCAAGCAACCTCTTACAATCTCCTGAAAGAATCTTTAGCAAATTAGCACATGTCAAGAAGACTAGAATTTTAAAGGGGTATCCCAAGATTTCCAAGTGAAATTTTTGGGGACACCAAGGTCTCTCTCATATATTTATAGTCTGTCATAGATTTTATAAAGGAAGTGCCTGTTAAATAGGATTTTACAAATTAGTAACAAACAATAGTTGTGAGAAACAATAACTAGGTAAATCAAAACAACCAAAAGTTGTATGTATATCTAAGTTGTTAAATAAAACAACTTAGTTATAATAACAAACCTCCTGAATTCAAGCTTACCCTCTCATGTGAGTGTGAACCTAGATAAAAATAAACTGGTTAGCAAGAAGCCTACAACCAGCTCAATTGTGAACATGAACATTCCAACACCCTCCCTTAAGTGCAGAACAAGTTTAAGTGACACCGTCTACCAAGCATCTTTCGGTTTGTAGAGCTTTGACAGTGTAGCTTAAGATTGACATCCCCAACACCTGTCAACTCTCCATTGAAGAGTAGTGGATTCAAATTTGATAGCGTAAGTTTATGCCTGGCATCTCCAGCACCTGTCAACTCTTTAGGAGTAGCTCCAGATCACTTGTTCTCTCCAAACCATTTTTGACCTTCGAGTTCCTGAGTGAACTTATGATTAATGGGCTTCGTTCCATCTAGTACGCCTATTTTAGCATTGTGGTTAGTTTTTGAGCCGTGCTTCTTGGGACGCCTTGCAGCATGAGATAGATGTCTCCACTTTGATGTTTTTAACTGGTTTTTGGGTACCTTACAATGACACATTTCATCCATGGTTAACTCTTGTTTCCGAGTTTTTTGTGCATGGGTATTAGATCATGCCTATTTGTCACAACCCATTAGTCTCTTTATTTTCCTCTTTTCTCACTCCTCAATTCTACACTTAAGGGAGAGTGTTGGAGTGTTCATGTTAATACTAGAATTAGTTGTTGGAGTGTCCATTACCATAGCAAAACATTAAGCCAAGCCATTAAACACACCGCACAAGATTTGATCAAGTCTCTCTCATTTATAATCCACATAGATTTTACAAAGGGACTGCCTATTCAATAGACTTCTACAAATTAGTTTCTCACAACAAACAATAGTTTAGAGAAAAAATAATCAGGTAAATCAAAACAACCTAAAGTTGTACGTATATCTAAGTTCTTAAATAAAACAACTTATTTATAATAACAATCCTCCCAAAATCAAGCTTAACCTCTCATGTGAGTGTGAACCTAGATTAAAACAAACTGGTTAGCAAAAACCCTACAACCAATCTAGTGTGAACATGAACACTACAACATACGCATTGGCTTCGACTTTCGGTAGAATTCCCTACTTGCCTTGAGGATTTCTTTGTTGTGGTTGCTTCATGCAGCATCTGTATTCACTCTTGTTAGTCCAAAATCCTTATAGACCATTGAATTTCTTGGTCTACTCCCATACCATAATGCCTTTTTCTCCCACCTTTGTTTAAGCTCAATGACATTAATGCATGTTGGTTTGGGGTCAGTCTTCCAATCGTTCTTCTTCACATTGACACCTTTCTCCATACAATTGTAATGTTTCTTGTCGTTATCTTTCTTTGTCACATTCAGCCCCAACATCTCGTAAAACAATATAGTGACCAGCTAGGAGTTTGGGTGATTGCCACTTCTTTAGTTACAAACAAATTACCCAAGATAGTTTTGTTGGTAGGTGGTTCATTTCAGATTCTTGCGTAATGTTCTCACGTACAAAAAGATCCCATAAGTACTCAAGATTCCTTCATGAGGTCATTATCTCTCTTGGTTGGTTTTAACTGCTTCTTGAACCAATCGACCCGTTAGTTTTCCATTATCTATGTCGTCATCAATAGGTTTTTTCGACCGACAATTACTTCACAAACTAATAATTTAACTAGAGGTTCTTCTAATGCAACAGTAATAGAATGTTTATAGAGAAACTATGCTACCAAGGTAATTACAGATAATATAGCATGCACATGTATAGACAAGAATGACGGGAAGAATAACTTCTCATCAACAAAGGTATAACTTATACAAGTGCCCTACCCCCTTGTATAACAACTATTTAAACTCAAAATGTAACGCTTATTGGTTGTGCCAACCGCTCAACCGACCTTAAGTTGTTGCTGCCAATCGTCTACAAAAACAACATGAATTACAAATATCTATTTATAATGACAGTCTAAGTATGTTTCCTTAAAAAATTATAAATTCCAAGAGAAGTTGCCATCTTAGCCAAGTAGTATGTCACCGTATGTCACCGTGTTGTGTTGCCTGGGGATGTGATTCACTTGAATTCCTTTGGAGCTTCTAATTATCAGCCATATCACCTTCACCAAATTAGCAAGCCTCCAATCAATAAGAAGCTTTTAAGAACATTCTTCAAGGGTAAGCGGCTAAGATTTAATAGTCCATTTTAACAAGAATATTTTTGAGCCCATGATTTGCAGCGATTAATAGTAGGTCCAATGCCAATGGACTTGACCAAGTTATTAGAATGAACAACCAGACCCTCACTAAAGCCTAAAAAACTCCTTCCCTTATGGTTTCAACAAATCCTTTCCGTTCATGCTGGACCAGGGTTACCTTTAGAGGTTCCATCAGAATTTATCTTACACAAAGTAACAGGAGAGGGTTGCTATTTTCCACAATTGACTCTTTTAGCCGCCCCATTCTTGGGAGAATCAATGACGTTGTTTCACTTATAGATCACGATTGAAGAACATATGTTTGCAAGCATAATAAAGTGCTAAAACAATGATTGCAAGGTGTTATTATGAGTAGAGTCATGTGTAAGATGTCATTATTGTTTGCACTAGCGAGTGATGGGCTATGACAATTCGGTATTGATTATGTAAGGAGCATGTTTATAAGACATTTAGTTGCTACATAGCATGTCCCTAAAGGTAGGTCATTTTACATAGATAAGATTGAACATTTTGGACCTATTATTTTGCATGTTCCTAATGATTGCACAATGTTGTATCCATGCAAATTCTATAACTCTTGTCGCTTATGTTTGAGGTGACGAAAACTCTATAACCATTAAAATGAATGATTAACTAAAAGGGCAAAGATAAGCACTAATTGAAAAAAACTGAACAAAAATAAGTTAAGAGTATACCCATGGATCCATGGCAGGAAAGTTAACCCCCTTCTTCAACTTAACAAACAACTGACCATCATAGACGTCATGAAGGAAGTGCCTGCGATTAAAATTTCACGAACAAATCAATGTTAACCCTAATTAAGCACATCAAGACAATATGTTGAAACATGCTTCTACATTGCATAACTATTGTTTTCCATATTCCAATCAACATGGGATTTGTAATTGAAGATAACATATATGTTGACCAAAAAGTAATTCATTTTTCAGAAATTCAAACAAAGATAAGAACACAAGGCCACTTCGAGATAAATGAGGAAGTTCTATTGAAAACAGACGGTGAATGTAAGACCAATGAATGGAAAAGAATTTCACCTAGCCATTGCCAAAAGTCATAAAAATCAAGTTTTTCATAATACAACGCAAATGCCAAACATTATAGTAAGACAAAACCAACTATTGGTAAAACACATACAAATCAAGAGTGTCATAATATAATGTGAATGCCAAATGATTATTGTAGGATGATATAGATCCAAATCATCCTTGAAGAAGGTCTAGAAGCTAGACCCGAAGCATTGGAATTCGAAGTATGTAACACAATCAAATTATGATGATATACCATTCATTACATTTTCCTATGGATATACCAAGAAATTAAAGAACCAACTATTTAGTATTTACGCATAATAAATTAATGTTAAAGAAGTACATGTTTTTAAAAGCATAAAAATTAAAATTAAAAAAGGTCTAGAAGCTAAAACCAAAACATCAGAATTCAAAGGATGCAACAGATTCAAATTGTGATATGAAATGTCTTCTTTTTCGAATTAATCCATTTAGGAGACTTCTAGCTCATTCCACTTCCCTTGGATTAGAAGAAGGTAAACAATGGAAGTATTTGTTGATGTTTTTGGTCCTTTTCCGTGAGCATTTTAGTTTTCTTTTAGTGTTTTCCTTATGAGGCAGGTTGGCTGTGCTGGAGGAACTAAAAGGCAAATTAAAAGATAAAGCAAGCTTCTTATTGAGGTTGGTCATGGGGAAACTCCCTCATGAGGTTTTGGTGCCACCTTAAGGATATAAAAGGGGTTTCTTAGGCTCATTTTAGGCATGCTTCCCTATTATATTTTTATTCTACTTGGTTTTGGGACTGATTGCTCTATTCCATTCCACTAGAGGGCGAAAATCCTTTGGTGTGGCAAGCAAGGAAGACAAAACCCTTCCTTGTTCAAGGTTGGAGAACGAAGAACTCTCCAATTGGTGGTTCCAAGGGCTTCAAAGAAGGTTATCTTGTTGGTTGGCAGCTAGGTTTTGAAGAAGAAAGAGATATCAAGGTCTTCTACATCAATTTGGCACCCTCTCCTAGGGTGGTGACTTGGGTGGAGAAGGGTTTGAGTGCCTTCTAGGGCACCAATTGACATTTTGTGTTGATATTCAGATTCCTCCTAATTTATAAGGCTGATTTCTCACTTCATTGGTATTTGTTGGGGTTTGGAAACATCATTTCCAACCCTTAATGCGGGTTGTACCTCTGCTGTCATTTAATTAATTTCTAGCTGTGTTTAGAGGTTGATTTCTTGGGTAATAATTGTCCTAAAATATTCCTAAAGTGCCTCTACATGTTTTAGATGATGTGAATGGTGATATTTTGATGAATTATTGTTTTTTCCCCATTGCTGTCCTAAAAATCAAACCGTTATATTTTTCAGTTGGCTGATATAAAAATCAGAATATTTTCGATTGGGGTTTGTGTTATTTCATTGTTTTTCAGTTCAGCCCTAGAAAGGGACATTACAGTGGTATCAGAGCTTTAATCTTCCCATCCTGGAGAGTTTCGTTCAAAAGGAATAGATAGATGGCGAACATACATGAGAGTTTTTCCCTACGGCAAGAAAGATTGGCGAATAGGATGACATGGTTGATCCAGGCCATGCAAAATCACAATGGAGAAGGAATTTCTTCAGGAGTTCATAGCATGAGGCAGCCCATAGGGTCAACCTTTGGAGCTGTTGTTAGTCATTTAAGCCTACCTTCCTCCCTAGGGAAGAATCCATTCCAAAGATTGAGACAACATTTTATGGGCCACAACATTTCTACCATCTATAAGGAGTATAGGGCTCTTCTGGAGAAGATTCCTGATGCCATGTCATTTACTGAGTTCATGTGAGTAAGGAAGGGAAGATCGAGGCCCAAGACTAGGTCACGAGTTAGACAAGAAGAAAAACTAGGGCTGTAAGTAATGGAGAAGAAACAACCCGTAGAGGAATCCACTTTGCAAGTTGAAGAGGGGGAAATCATGGAGCTTGAGCAAAGAAGGAAGAAAAATCAGATCTGCAAGTTGGTAAAGAGAAATTGAAGGTTGAAGCGCAATTACCAAATGTGATTGGTGAAGTACAACTTGCTGGAAATTTCAGAACAGCCATCTACATGAAGCAAGTAGATGATGGTTATGGCCTTGGCGAGAACCATGAAAAGGTTTTGTGCATGCATCAACAAAATGTGGATGAAGTTGAAGCAAAAGGGAAATCACTTGTTGTATACGAAGGGTTCAAGTTAGAGGAACTTGCACCATCCTTCAAGCTTCCATTGACTGATTTTTAGAACAACATTATCAAGAGTCATGTTGTCGAAGAAAATATTGGGAATCATGAGGATAGGAGGGTTGTAGGTAATCCACAAACCCCACTTCATCAAAGGAGGACAAGCTTTTCATTGGCAGCTAAAGGTATGATAATAATAATCACATTTCAGATTTTTTGGTCCTTCCTACATCGCTACAATATTTTTATCATCATGAACAACAAGTTAGGGAAGATGAGAAGGTGGAAGACACATCTCGTGGTGAAGAGCACATAGAATCTCCTTTTTGCCCAAATGCAACATTGTTTGAGCATAATAGTGTGGGATCCAGGAGTTATTTTGAGTCTCACCAAGGGAAGAATTTCTGATTTGAGAATCAATATTGTTAGGCATACCATCATTGCATGCTTCTGGATAAAAAGAAGTCCCAATTCCACCTTGGGAGAACATAAGCAACTAAATGCTGGGCCAAAAGACATGTCACTTCCCATCCAAAAATGATTTTACAACATGTGGGCAGCATATGACAGCTCATTTTGAACAGAAATTAAGGCCATTACAACCAAGAGGATCTCTACAAATGGAGCTGCCAAAAATATGTAAGGATCCTTGTCAATATGAAGCAAATTTCAAGAAGAATGTTGGGGTGAAGAACACCACTTGCAGCTATAGACATATAGCTGGTTTAAATCAAATCCAAGATGCTATTTGGCATGGAGAATGCAGATGATCTTTTGAAGACCAAGGTAAAAACCTCTATTAAATTCTCCATTTTTTGCTCTTGCTATATGAGAAAACTTATGTGACAGATGAGCATATGAAGCCTTGTTGTGCCCTCTAACAACATAGTGAAGGATAAGTTACTACAAAGAGGCCACATCATTCCTTACACCATAAAGCTAGAACAGCTAGAGGAAACATTTTGGGTTGGAAGAATGGGAAAGCCTTTGCATCCCATGTTTTGTAATTGAATGGACAGCTGCCCAAAGTATTAAGAGAAGTCATCATGCTATTAAGATGCTTTTAGCAGAGGCATTAGAACAAGTGGCGCCAACTATGGTAGCAGGAGTTCCAACAAATAGAGGGCAGGTTTCGGGGACAACACATTGATGGGTAAGCCCCACATTTTTGTTTTCATTACAACAATCTTCTCATGGGCATTTTCAACCCCTTTTCGATTCACATACCTTTAGAAAGAGCCTTTTAATGAAAGTGGACATTAAGTTCATGAAATTCATGTTGGAAAGCAAACAAAATGAAAGTTATCTTGTTGTCCCAAGCTTGGGAGATCAGTCGGACATGGAAGGCATGGTTTTGAGTTCTAAACATGTTGATTTTTGGATTTCCAAGCATGTTGTCATAAGATTTTGTACTATTGTCATAGACATTTCCATCTTGTCTATAATCTTATTTGTTGTCATACAAAAGAGGACAGCCATGAGAGGGGATAGTTTTCACACTTTTGAGGTATTTTCAGTCATCAAAAAAGTGTTTCTAGACCCCACTATGTTGATTTTGCAATATTTCATGAGGGATATTCAAGATGAAAGCAGCTATACATGTTTTTCACTGACTGTCCATGCAATTTCCAGCCCCTTTCCGTTGTTGTTGACAGTTGTAGAAGAATTTCCAGCCCTTTGGGTGAAGGGTGCTAACAATAGCAACATGCTTACAACTATCATAGGAATTTTTTCAGCTACTTTCATCCTAATTTTCAAGGAAAAAATGCACAATTACAACTGTGTTTGGGGCAACATGACTGAGTTTTTGGACAGCCATCACTTGCATGAAGTTTGTGAGAAGTTTGCAAGCAAAAAGGAGTTGGCCATCATGTCTACAAGGTATGAAATGAAGATGAAGAGAACTCTTGTTTTCTCTAATCAGTTTGTTCCATGTGCGGGTACAGGTATGATGAAGGAGGAGCAGCTGAGTTTGCTCTTTTCCCATACAATGAAGAAGAAAATGAGATTGTAGTTATAGCAAAAGATGACATCATGAAGAATGTCAAATTTATGATCAGAGGGTGTTCTTCCAACATAGTTGACAAGGGAGAGATGGAAATTGAAGATGCCCCATTAGGAAATACTTTTGTTGGTCACATTGCTGAGCATTTTTCAGTTTTTGCCCTTGGTTTGGGCCTGCAGTTGGCTGGAAAGTGTTTTGTACAGCTGAGTGCACAATGGAAGAAATTGCTACTGCTGTTTTTGAGGAAAAAATTGGGACAAAAATTGGTTTTTACTTCAAGGCAGCCACAAAACTTCATGGGTTGCCAAGAGACTTCAATGAAGATAGGAGCAGCCATTACATAAGCTTATTTTCGCAATAGTTCTCTCACTTGACAGGTACGGGAGCTAGATTATGAGGGTACTACATCATGTTATTTCACTTTGGCACTTGGGCATATCAGTTTGTAATTGCTTGGTGGCAAGCAATTTCGGGAAGGGAGGACTGCAATGTCCCTTTTTCGAATTAATCCGTTTAGAAAAGTTCTATCTCATTCCACTTCCTATGGGTTAGAAGAAGGTCAACAAGGGAAGTATTTGCTTTATTTTTACACAGGAATCTAAGTTTAAATCCGAGAGGGAGAATAAATACTATGATTGGCTCGGGGATCACCAATCTATCAATATTGAGCCCAAGGATTACCGGGCCTAAAACATACAGTTCTAGTTGGGGCCCCAACGGCCCTATATATGTTATATGTTCTCGCTAACAACTCCCTCCCGCCTCACCCTGAACTATAGACAGGGGCTTCCGCTCTCCGCTCAATATTGATATGAATATAAAGACTCCCACTCCACACAAACAGCTAACCCACCACTGTCTAGTCTAGTCTAGTCTATTGGGTTGGGTTGGGTTCCTTCGTAGAGAAGAGAAGCGTCTCTTTGGGATAGAAAGAGGCCACTCCACTTCCATATTTCATTGCAAATGCTTGGATAAACTCGATAAGCTGACCTAACCCTGAAATTCTAGTATTCTATATCTATCTGGCGCTCTTAGATCGGACAGTCTACCTATCCCTATCCCTTTGGAGATGGAGATGGATACACCAAGATCTAGATGATATTTTTTTTTAGTGTTTTCCTTTATGAGGTAGGTCGGTTGGGTTGGAGAAACTAAAAGGAAAATTAAAAAATAAAGCAAGCTTCTTATTGAGGTTGGTCATGGGGGAAACTCCCTCGTGGGGTTTTGATGCCACCTTAAGGATATAAAAAGGGTCGCTTAGGATCATTTTGGGCATGCTTCCTTATTATAATTTTATTATTCTTCCTAATTTTGAGGTTGATTTCTCTATTCCATTCCACTAGAGGGAAAAAATCATTTGGTGTGACAAGCAAGGAAGATGAAACCCTTCCTTGTTCAAGGTTGGAGAACGAAAACTCTCCATTTAGTGGTTTCAAGGGCTTCAAAGAAAGTTATCTTTCTAGTTGGGAGCTAGGGCTTGAAGAAGAAAGAGATATCAAGGTCTTCGACATCAATTTGTCACCCTTTCCTAGGGTGGTGACTTGGGTGGAGAAGGGTTTTAGTGCCTTCTAAGGCACCAATTGACATTTTGTGTTGATATTCAAATTCCTCCTAATTTAAAAGTCTAATTTCTCACTTCATTGGTATTTGTTGGGATTTTAAAACATCATTTCCATCCCTTAATGTGGGATGTACCTTTGCTGTCATTTAATTAATTTTCAGCTGTGTTTAGAGGTTGATTTCTTGGGTAATAATTGTCCTAAAGTGACTCTACATGTTTTACATGATGTGAATGGTGATATTTTGATGAATTATTATTATTTCCTCGCTGCTGTCTTAAAAATCAGACTTTCGTTCACTGTTATATTTTTTCAGTTGGATGATATAAAAATCAGAATACTTTAGTTTGGGGTTTGTGTTATTTCATTGTTTTTCAGTTTAGTCCTAGAAAGGGACATTATATGATGATATACCATACATTATGTTTACCTATGGATATACCACGGAATTAAAGAACCAATTCTTTACACGTATAATTTCATTACACGTGATAATTTAATGTTAACGAGTTATATGTTATTAAAAGCATAAAAATACTGTAACAGTTTGTTACTACGTAATGTCCCTTTCCGGGCTCTGACTGAAAACAAGGGAAGTTGCACAAACCCCAATATATAGTAAACTGAAAATTATGACAGCAAGGTACAGCAGTCTGATTTTTTATAACAGTAAGGAAAAATGCAATATCTTGTCAAAAATGCATCGTTCGCACCATCCAAAACATGTACGGCCACTTCGAAATATTTTAGAACAATTATTAAGCAAGAAATATGCCTTCAAACCCATGTTGGAATTTATTTAATTAAATTAAATGACACCATTTAACACCCTTACAAAGGTGGTTGGAAATGACAAATTTCAAGCCCAAAAATCAAGTCCAAATGTAGATTTCGGCTACTAAAAATGTGAGAAACACAATGATGGCAGACTTGGATGTTTCCGTGCCCTACAAACCCCTAAAATCCTCCACAAGGTGGGTCGTTCCCCTAGGAGAGGGCCTCAAAATCGTTGTTGAACCAAACCCTAGCTGAAAATCTGCAAAATCAATCTTCTTGAAGCTCTTTAGAGACCCCAGGATGGAGAATCCTCAATGAATTGAAGAGTTCTCGTTCTTCAATCAAACAAGGAAGGTTTTCATCTTCCTTGTTGGCCACACAAGAGGGTTTTCGCCCTCAAGTGGTAGTAATTGAGAAATCAGCCCAAAAACCATGCAAAGTTATTATTAAACAAGATAATGATGCCCAAATGAGCCAAATGACCCCATATTATACCTTGATGTGGTGCCAAAACCAATTAAAATGCCCCAATATAGGACCAGCCTCACAATGGATCCTCTCTCTTTTATTTTTCATTTGTATTTCCTCCTTAACCCAACCGACCTAGCTATATAAAGAAAGCTGCTAAAGAAGAATGCAATGCTCGAAAAAATAACTGAAAAACATGAAAATTACTCCCCTTGATCATTTCCTTCTTGCCCACGGGAAGTGGAATGGGCTCAATGTATTCAAATCAAATTAACTTAAAAGGGGACATTACATACTAAAGCATCTTTCCTCAAAGAATATTTTTTATATCCTATCAGTATCCAATAACAGAGCTTACAATTTAGTTCCATCACAAAGAAAAATTATGTGATTAGTAAGAAACCAGGAAAGCCCCAAGATTTACATGTTCAATATTATCCATTACTATTGTATCAATCAAGATAAATTTAGTAGGCTACAAAGGTCTCGTTCCAATTTCAAAGTCAAAGGAGAGGTTTAAATTTAGATGAGTTCATTGGATCAATCAAGATAACTTGATTAAGTTATAAAGGCCCAATTCCAATTTGAAGGTGAATGAAGAGGTTGAAATTTAGATAATTTCATTTTTTTAATAGCATTCTGCACCTTCCTATACTAGTAACAAAACCCTCTAACTTATCAAGACCATCACAAAAATTATTCATAAAAAGCAGGTGCTTAAGGAATCCTCCTAGCATCATCAATCAATCCTTGACTGATGGATATCTTGACTATATAATTGATTTTTCATTGAAATTCTGGAACTTGTTAAGGGTCCGTTGACTATTAAAATTACAAATGTTCAAATAGACAAGGCAATCTGTTACAAAATATAAGTTAAAAATTGTTCATTCTTAAGCATGATGGCTTGATGTCATCAAGGATGTTGAATATTAACTAAGTCAAATTTTGTAGTTGGGAATTTCGTGGTTTCAACACCTGAAGTCAAGTTTGATTGTAATGTCCCCTTTTCTAAATAAAATGAATAATTTAACCAAAGTTCTAAAAAGTAACTTATGATACAAAGGCATTTATATTCTATTATTAAACTGACTTTATGATAAAGTGAAAATATAACACTTATGTTCTATTATTAAAGTGACATTATGATAAAGGGTCAAAGGCTCTAACCAAACCCTTGAGTGGTCCGGTCAAACCCTCAATGAACAAAATGATGAGCCTCCTCTCTGTCACATCCGTAATCATCATGGAAAGTCTCTGAAAATCAGTCACATACTTTTCCATTGTGCCTTGTTGTTTCAATTGTGTTAGCTCTCGAAAGTGAACTTCCAGATCAACCCTATCAAATCTCTAAATGATTCTTCTACAAAACTCATCATATGAGTGGATGAGATTGTGCCCTTGTGTGACCAAACCATAAAACCACCACTCATGTGCAATTCCCTCCAAATGAAGAGTTGCAAATTTAATTGCATCATCCTTTGTCATAGGCCTCAATGATAGATAAGTATCCAATTTCTGAATCCAAGCCCAAACGGTCCCCTTATTGGAACCATCAAATGTAGAGAATGACATCTTACCAAAGGTATTTTGAACATCCCTTTGTGGCGCATTAAGTCTAGTGTCCTGCCTTGACCTTCCTTTGCTTACCCCTATGAATTCGGCAAGCCAAATAGTTTCTCGGATCTCGTTCAAAAGGGACCTATACTCTTCATAGTTTGCCACAATACTCTACCCTACTGAATGTCTTGTTCCCACCTCCGGCATGGCTTCTTCCCTTGGAAGGAAAGCAGGCCTAGTGGTTGATCCTTGGGGCTGTCGTGAAGTATTAGCTCCGAATGAGCTGCCCTCACCATTATGAACCCTTGGTTTATGAAAATTTTGTAGGGTTAGTGCCAATAAGTCCATGGTGTCTACCAATATAACTTTCCCTTCAATGAGCTTATCGATTTTGGCTTCCTGTGAATTTTGTTGGGCCATGCTAACCTCTTCAACTAGCCGGTCTGATTTCTTCTTCTTTCTCCTTTGATAACAAATGTATTCTTTATCACCCTCTTGCATGAAAACCTTCAAGTTGGGAAGACCGAAGCTCTAATACCACTATAATGTCCCTTTCTAGGGATGAACTGAAAAGGAATGAAATAGCACAAACCTAAACTAAAAATATTTTGAGTTTTATATTAGCCAACTGAAAAATAGAACAGTGAACAACAATATTAAGGGCTGGAAATAATAGATAAAATTCTCCAAAAATCACCAAAATGTAGATTTCGGCCTTATAAAATATGAGGAACAAGAATATCAACTCAAAATATTGAAATGTGCCCTAGAAAGCACCGAATTCCTCCACCCAAGTCGCCACCCTAGGAGAGGGTGCAAAATGAATGTAGAAACCTTCTAAGCTCTTTCTCCTTCAAACCCTAGCTACAAACCAGCAAGATCACCTTCTTTGAAGCTCTTAGGAACCACCACTTGGAGATTTTTTCGTTCTCCAACTTGAATAAGGGTTTCGTCCTCCTTGTGTGCCACACCAAAGGATTTCCGCCCTCTAGTAGAGTGGAATAGAAAAATCGACCCCAAAACTAAGTAGTGTAAAATTATAATAAAAATGCATGCCCAAAATGTGCCCAAGAAACCCCTTATATATCCTCTTGGTGGCGCCAAACCTCATGAGAAATTTTATCCCATGACCGACCTCATAATGAAGTTTGTTTTATCTTTTAATTTGCCTTTTTATTCCTCCAACCCACCCAACCTGCCTCATAAGAGAAAACACTAAAAGAAAATGTAAATGCTCACGGAAAAGGAGTAAAAACATCAACAAATATTTCCCTTGTTCCTCTTCTTCTAGCCGTGAAATGAGCTAGAAGTCTTCTAAATGGATTAATTCGAAATAGGGGACATTACAATAATACAATCGCAAAAATTATAGTTACGAACAATAGCTAAAGGCCATAAATCAATCACAAAAGGCATGCAAAAATGTGAATAATATGGTTATGAATAGTTGAAAAAGGCCATAAATCTATTTGCAAATAAAACTAGCAAAGGAAAAATTGACTTCTAAATACAATAAGAGATTTACACAAAATCCTGTAATAGTCTTTTTAGGGCATATTTTGTTACAGTCTCAGCCAACAAGGACAATTATCTAAAGGAGAAAAACGGTGGTAGTAATAAGACCAAAATCCAAGTATTTATTTGTACTCACTTATTTTTCGGTTTAAATAAATATTTCATAATGGAAATCCCAATAGAGAAATATTTTGGCTTTAACTTTCACACTTGGAAAGTTAAAATATAAATCCAATTAATGAACAAAAATTTGTGGGGTATTGTTAATGGAAAAGATACGCAAACCATGCCAAAATGTTAGAGTGGGAAAGCTGCGATGATAAATCTAAATCCATAATCAAGCTTGCTCTTTCTAATTCATAGAATTAGAAAAACTGTCCAAAGTTATTTGGGATAACCTTAATAGGTTGTTTAGGGCAAAAGCAATGAACGTTAAATTTTCTTTAAAACTTCAATTCTTCCGATTCAAGATGGCTAATGATGTGTTGCTATGTCCAATCATATAATTGATTTGAGATCTTTTCTTAGACAATTAGTAGAGGCTAAAGCTTCAGTAGATGATGAAGATTCTAAATCCATTCTGTTAAATAGTTTTCTCTCTTCATTAAGCAATGTCATTTTTACTCCCAATCAAATGCCTTCACAAAGCCTAGAAGAAATGATTTCAGTTGTCTTGATTGAAGAAAAGAGAACTACGAATGATACAAAAGGTAATTTTTCACATAAAAGTGCACTATACTCCCGCATGAAAAATAATCACAGAAAATTA
Organism: Taxus chinensis; assembly: GCA_019776745.2. Classification (NCBI taxonomy): domain Eukaryota; kingdom Viridiplantae; phylum Streptophyta; class Pinopsida; order Cupressales; family Taxaceae; genus Taxus; species Taxus chinensis. The sequence goes on from CM034156.1 coordinate 23,470,853, forward strand.
GATTAAAACATTAGGAAAGCTGAGTGTTATTATTGCAATAAAAGAGATCATACAACCTAGAATTGTCACATTCGAGCTAATAATGTTCTCAAAGGAAAACTCAAAGATAATCCAAAAGAAGAAAATGTGGCCTTTGTCAACAATCCACCAGACGCTGAAAATTTTATTAATGAATAAGAAGATGAATATGTTCTCTAAGAAGTTAGTGTTTTGAAGATAGTAAGGGATCCAGTGTAGGTAAAACTTGGCATTCGTGGCTTTCCAGATTGTTCAGGAATTTTTGAATCTCGAGAAGTTACCTTTACGAGAGTCACGAGACAATTTAATGGAGCATTGTGGGAGTAGCTCAGCATGGAGGGTTGTCTAACAATTCGGGAGTTTGGGGAGGTGGAATCCGAGAACTCAGGAACTACACCTTTAGAAGGGTTATGGAGACAATTTGATGGAGTCCTACTTGGTCCTAGAGCTGTTCGAAACAAACGCTTCTGACGATTGTAACTCTTAGCTTCTTTTTAGTGTAAGCCTTAAGAGGAGGTATTAAAATATAAGGCTTATTTATTAGTATTAAGTTAATATTAGTTAAGTATTAGCTAATAAACAATTGAAACCACTTCAACCATTTTGTAACCATCTCTCACATAATAAAATGACGGGCACACAATGATAATGTGTGCATTCCGGTTTCTCTTCATTTCTTCTTTGTGCACATTTTCTAACATTCCCAAGCCATTAAATGTGTGTTTCTTCAATCTTTTAGCCTAGTCTTGTGCATAATTTTGTGATCTATAGATTCTTCCACTCCTTTATATCAATAGTTTGACGGTTCGATTATTAATTATAGTAATTATATTAAATGATTTGTTTGAACTTGGATAGTGATGGAGTGGCGTTTAGCGAATCCCGCGAAATTTTGAATTCTACACTGGAGGAAGTATCCGTTGCAGAAAAAGGAGGCCTCGGTTGATGTGTCTTGCCCACGGTTTTTTGCCTCTAGTGCAAATAGAATCCCGCTGGGTTCCGGCAGTGGTGTGGAGTGGACCGGGAAAGATGCTGAGGTTATGGCGAAGGAAGAAGTGTTTGCTTTGTTGTTGAAGTTTGGCCCCGGCACAGTGATCAATTCCCTGGCTTTGTTGTTAGGGAATTCGGCTGTAAAACATTTGATTGAGCAAGCCGATTCTTGCCAAAGGAATGTTTCGTCCACCCTGGTAGCGGGGTAGGAGGTCCCTTCAATTTCAATTGAGCTCGAGGTTAACGGTTCACAGGAAGTGGAGGAAATCAAGGTGGGGGGATTGGTTTCAAATTTTCCACGGATATGGTGTGTGTTAATCTCCCTTCAGGCTCAAGGCAAGACTTTGTGGATGTTCGTGTTAAAAGGGCAATTTGTTGCAAATTTGTGGGGGCTAGGTTTTCCAGAAGGAAAATTTTGAATTGGGTTTACTGGTTTTGGGGCAAAGAGAGGAAGCCTAAATTTTTCTTTCTCCCGAATGGCTTCTTCCAAGTACTGTTCCATTCGGAGGCCCTGTTGGAGAAAGTTTTCAAAGGGGGACCTTGGTTTCTTAATTCCTCGAGCCTGTATTTGCGCCCTTGGTCCCCTGAGTTTAATCCGCGTGAGGAAAAAATTCTAAGTGCCCCGCTCTGGTTGAGTTTCCATAATCTGCCCTCTGATTTCAAAAATAAGGTTGCCTTAAAGGCTATTGCTAATTCCCTCGGCTCGTGGGTTCCTATTTTTAACCCTTCTCTATTGGCATGGAGAAATTCTTCAGCTCGGATTTGTGTCGAGATGGATTTGTCCTCCCCTCTCCCGAGCTCTGTCAATCTTGCTACTGCTAGGGGTTCCAGACCGCAGTTGATTGACTATGAAGGGTTACATTTGAAATGTTTCTCTTGTGGTTTTTTAGGTCATCTAAGGAAGGCTTGCCCGGCTAATTTAAAAAAACAATCGGTTTCTATGCCTTCCTCCCAACTGGGGGATGCGTTACTATTTCTGGATAAATCTTCCGATCCATCTGTTCCTCACCTCGGTGTGAAAGATGGCGTGTCGATGGGGTAGTCCCTGTCGGTTTTGGCCATCTTTGGCCCTTCAATGAATTTGACACCTCACTCTCTTAAAAGAAACCGAGGAGGTTCATAGGGATTCTAGGGCGCTTGCCTCCCTAATCAAGGAAGGTATGGTGAAGGGGCAGGCCTCTTCGATGGAAACTCTTAATGGGTGGATTTCAAATAATGAGATTCTGGCTTTGGATTTTCCTGTTATCTCAGCCGGTGATAAGGAGGAAGGGGAAATTGCTCCTGATGGCTTAGCTCCTGATTTGACTCCCTCTAATTTAGCCTTCAGCCAGGAAGGATTGGATATTTCCCTTTGCAGTTCCACTAGTAAGAGGGGTAGAAAGTCCAAACAGGAGCTTGCGCTATTGGAGGTTGAGTTAGGGAAGCAAAGCACCCTAAAATTTGACATTGTTGAATCCAGGAAGGTGAAAATCCTTCCCTGTTTTCAATGAAGCTTTTTTCTTGGAATGTTAGAGGCCTCAACTCCTCTGACAAGCAACGCTTGCTTAAGCATTATATCCTTTCCTCGGAGGCTTGGTTGGTTCTTTTGCAGGAAACAAAGTTGTTTGTCGCTGAAGCAGAGCTTATGTGGAGTAATTCAGGAAGAGGTTGGAAAGGGGTCTTCTCGGGATCGTCTGGAGCTTATAGGGGTCTTGGCATTCTTTGGAAGGACGGTGTTGTCAAAGTGGAGCTGCAAGCTCAGTCCCCCAACTAGCAACTAGTAAGTGTTAGCCTTCGTCGCTCCCAGTTAAGTTTCTTTTTATTTAATGTGTATGCCCCTAATAGTATCATGGGAAATTTTTTTGTATGGGCGGATCTGCTTCAATCGGCTTCTTCTTTGGGGGATCATTTGTTCATTCTGGGTGGCAATTTTAATGCCATCACCAATGGTAAGGATAAGAAGGGGGGATTGTCAGAAATCTTCAATCGCAATTGGACTTCTATTCCTTTATTAGGGACAGCGCTTTGTTGGATCTGGAGCCCAAGCAGGGTTGGTTCACCTGGAGTAATAGGAGAAAGGGTTTTAGTAATATTGCTGAAAGACTTGATAGATTTCTGGTTTGTCCTAATTGGTCTCTGAAAGACATAGTTTTGGAAAGCTTTGTTCTTCCTTGGTCTGGGTCAGATCATTTTCCGGTATCCTTGGTGGTCAGCTTTGATGATGCCCCTCACAAATCCCCCTTCAAGTTTGAGTTAATGTGGCTCAGAGATGCTTCCTTGGAAGGGTGGATTGCACTTTGGTGGAACTCTTACCAAGTGGTGGGTTCTAAGATGTTTGTACTGGCTCAAAAGTTGAAGAGGCTGAAAAAATATTTGCTAGAATGGAATGTTAAGTGTTCCAAAAATATTTTTCAAGAAAAATCGAGGGTTGAAGCTGATCTAAAGGCTCTTAATTTGAAAGTGTTCAATGCGGGGATGGATCAAGAGGATTTTTCTTTGGAGAAGTCTCTTCTAAGAGAACTAGGGGAACTGCTTCTCAGAGAGGAAATCTACTGGAAGAAGAAATCAAGGGAACTTTGGCTCAAGGATGGGGACAGGAACATGAAATTTTTCCATGCCTCTATTAAATCCAAAAGGAATTCGAGCTTTATTTTGGAAATTAAGAACAACGAGGGGGATTTTTTGGTTGATCAGAAGGATATTATCAATGAAGGTATTAATTTCTTCTCCTCCTTGCTTGCTGGTGATGTGGCCTCCTTTGATGAGGCTCAATCTTCCCTTTTGGAGTGTATTCCTTCCCTTATCTCGGAGGCCCAAAATGCTGCTCTTTTAAAGCCTTTCTCCTTCTTTGAAATTGAAAAAGTTGTCTTCTCCATGGAAAAGAATAAAGCTCTGGGTCCGGATGGCTTCCCTGCTGATTTTTTTCAGAATTTTTGGAAAATTGTGGGTTATGATGTGTGGGTGGCTGTGGAAGATTCGAGGAGGTCCCGTTTGGTGCTCAAAATGTTGAATAACACCTTCATCTGCCTCTTCCCTAAATTGCCTCAGCCTTCCTCCTTTGTGGACTTTAGGCATGTCTCTCTTTGTAATACCTCCTATAAAATTATTTCTAAGGCCATTGCCCTTCGCTTGAAAGTTGTTTTGGATCCTCTTATCTCCCAAGAGAAAACTGGGTTTATGCCGGGAAGATCAATCTTGGAAGGTGTTATTTTGTCTCATGAGCTGACTCACTCCCTTTCTTCTTTGAATTCCCCTGGTATGCTCTTGAAGCTTGATATTAGTAAAGCCTATGATAAGATCAATTGGAGATTTCTCATAAGAACTCTTAGAAAGTTTGGCTTCTACAAGGGGCTGTGTGACTGGATCTTCAGTTGTGTCTCTAGCCCTTCCTTCTCGGTGTTGATTAACGGGAGTGCTAAAGGTTTTTTTGTTAGTAACAGAGGCATTAGGCAAGGTGACCCTCTGTCCTCTTTTCTCTATATCTTGGTTGCTGAAACTCTAGGTAGGTCTTTTAAGAAGAAAATGGTGGAAGGTAGCCTCAGGGGTTTGAAAATTGCTGACGGTGTCCCTCCTCTCTCCCACCAGCAATTTGTGGATGATACTTTTTTGTTTGGCAGGGCCAACATTCGGGAAGCTAAAGAGCTAAAGGTGACTTTGGATGAATACTCGAAAGCGGCAGGGCAAGATGTTAGTCTTCTCAAATCCTGCATTTTCTTCTTCAATGTCTCCCCTCAGCTTGAAGCTCGTATTCTGAATATTTTCAATTTCAGAAAGGGTCACCTACCGGTCAAATATCTTGGTATTCCCTTGTTTAAAGGTGCAGGTAAGGTCTCTTTGTGGAAAGATTTTCTCTCCTCGTTGGATGCTAAATTAAACTCTTGGAAAGGTAAATGGATTTCCTTAGCTGGGAGAATGCAGCTCATCAAATCAGTTCTCAGTGCCTTTCCTATGTATTTTCTTTCCGTTCTCAAAATTCCCAAAAGTGTGTTGGAAAAACTGAAGGTGATGATGAGAAAATTTCTGTGGCAAGGTCTCTCGAGAGAAAAGAAAATTCCATTGATCAGATGGGATGCTCTAACTAAACCCAAGGCACTTGGTGGTGCGGGGATTCTTAATCTGGGCCTGCAAAATTTGGCACTAGGTGCTAAGATGGTGTGGAATTTAATTTCAAAACCCAGCAGTCTTCTCAGTCAGGTTTTTGAAAAGAAATACCTGGGAGCCCCCCTTCCAGAATCTATTCTCCGTATTATGAACCCGCCCAGGGGTTCCCATATTTGGAATTTCATGCTGGATCATAGGTCTTTGTTCTTATACAATGTGGACTAGAAATTTGGGAATGGTGAAAAATCTCTTTTTTGGAATGATCCCTGGAATGGCTTCCCTACTTTGGGGGACATCCCGGATTTTGCTGAAATTAAAGAGAGGTTGCTTGAAGATTGGGGTCCATTTGTCTCGAACTATGGGAAAATGGTTGAACCTCCTCCCTCAGTTTTTCTTTGGAATGAGATTGATCATCTGGGTCTCTCAGATGCTGTAATGAAGAATTTTAAGTCTGCTTTGCAGGAGAGGCAAGTACTGATCTCTTGCAAGCAAGATGAAATTGTCTGGACTGTTGCTTCCTCAGGGTCGTATTCCTCTCATCTTGGTTATCTTTTGCTTCATGAAGACGTAGTTGCAGAGAATAACATATGGAAAGACTATTTGGAACCACCCTTCCCCCCAAAGGCCGGTCTCTTTGCCTGGATGGCTTTCCAGGGTAAAATACTTACTCAAGAGAGAAGGAAAAAATTTGGTTTTCAGGGCCCCACTAGATGTATTTTATGTGAAAAAGAAGAGGAAGATAGGGATCATTTGTTATTGCACTACCCCTTTGCAATGGAGTGTTGGAATTGGTTGTGTGCCAAGCTTAATCTCCCTTGGGTTCAACCGATCTCCCTTCTTGCAACCATCTTGGCTTGGCTGGTTTATTCCCACTTGGGGACCATGTCCTCAATTTGGCTCTGCAATCTTGTACTTCTCCTTTGAAATATATGGTGGGAAAGGAATAAAGGACTCTTTCGGGAGGATTTTAGTTTTGTGGAAGTGGTTCTCTACAAGCTGGAAGGTGCCATTTCGGAAGTGGTGTCCTCAAACTGGTTGCGATCTTGTCCTTTTACTTCTCAAGACAGGATGCTTGAAAGGAATTGGCCTCTGATTATCAAACCTAGAGATGGAGCCCTGAAATCTTCATTACCTTCCTCCTTGGCCAGGAAAAATGCTAAATGGTCCCCCCCTTCCCCTGTTTTTTCAAACTGAATTTTGATGGGGCTGCCCGGGGGAACCCGGGAGTCTCTGGTGCAAGGTGCTTAATTCGAAATTCTATGGGTAAGATGGTGGGAGTTGTTTCCTATAAGCTTAAAGTGGGTACCTGTAATTCCACTGAGCTTCAAGCGCTTAGTAAGGGATTGTTCTTAGCGGCCTCGCTTAAAATTGAGAACCTAGAAATTGAGGGTGATTCCTTGGTAATCATTAATGCCATTATCAAAAAAAGAGCCCTTTCATGGAAACTGGACTTAGGGGTTCAAAAAGTATTATGGAAACTCTCCAAATTCAATAATTGGAGCATCATGCATGTGTATAGGGAGGGTAATCAGTGTGCCGACTGGCTGGCAAATAAAGGTATAGAGCAAAATCTTTGGGAGAGGGTAGATAGTAATTGCTCTGCGTGGGAGGGCCTTGATATGATGGTCTCGAAGGAGTCGCCCAATTATGGAATCGACGGTAGTTCTTCCCCGCGTGTGAAGGGAGGGATTGCTACTTAAGGCGGTGGGGGGGCTCCTTTTCGTTCAGTTTCTGCTTGTTTCTGTTATGGATCCTCCTCGGGCTCCCCTATTGGCTCTGTCATGCGATATAAGGGAAATGGCTTTTCGTAACAAGGTTTCCGACTGTAGGTTGAAGAAAATCTTTCCTATCTCTTGCTCTGAGGATCTGGAGGCTGTTAAATTGGTTTTGGGGCTGGGTTTTCTGAACATTGAAGGGTGGCCAAGGATTAATAGCGGAATTGCTTCCATCTTTGTTGAAAATTTGTTGGTTCTTCGTCCCTCGAAGGCGGAGGTGGTTAAACTTGCTGCTTACTGGTTGGTGCCCTCTTTCTGCGGAAACCTAGCCTCGAAGGTCACTAACTTTAATCTTGTGTCTTGGCCTGTGTCTGTGGGGGCTCTGTGTTCACTGGTTGGTAACAATTCAAGAATGGCGGACTTGGAGAAGCGTTTTCAGATTCTGTTGGATTTTTCTAAGTCCTTGGTGGTTTTTACGCGGGATAAGAAGTCTGGGCATGCCCGCATTAAGCTTCCGAATGTGAGGGCTCTGGGTTTGCCTTTGGAGCCGGTGTCGTGCTGGTGGATGGAGCTCTGAGCTTCTGCAGGTGACGCCTTCGAACACCTTTGGCGGGGCTGGCTCAAAGATATCTCTGCTGACGTGGACTCCGAAATGGAGCTCGGGATGGATCAGGGCCATTCTGCGGGGGGCCTCAATATCTCGGTGGATGATGTTAATTAGTTATCTTTTTATCAGGTCCTAGTATTAGTATATAGAATAAATTCTGGTTTTTGTTATATATGCCAGTGTGACCTGGTTGTGGTTGTTCTTGAAACATCTTAGGTTAAGCCTCCTTTTTTGTAAATAGGGAACGGGTCCCTTCAACCCGCCTTATCAATCAGAAAAAAGTTAAGATAAATCTCTTTGAAATTTCATCTAGCGTCCAAGAAATTTATGATTTTTTCTTAAATTTACTTCGGATAACATCTCTGATCAACCTTTATCAAATATTCAAAAGATCTAGAGAATTGATGTTATCTGTTGAATAAGATGAAGGAATCAGAAATGCAATATCACTTGCTACTCTTAGAAACAATTCAAATCTGTAAAAATAGACAACTTTAGGTGATTGTACTTACAACAGAATTTTTTACTGTAATTCCATGCAGTGCCCCACAATGAAGCTTCTATTTTGTAGACTAATGGAGACCCTTTTGAACTATTATAATGCTTTTACGCTTTCATGGACATATATATTTTGCTGTCACAGAATGAAGTAACTTAATACAATAGGAGTCAGGACACGTATTGGAGCTTGTGTATATTTTGCTATCTATTATAATCATGGACTTTTGTTTCCTTGTGATTATGAGAATGATGATGTAGCGATTATTTGATATATGCATTGTGATTATCCATAGTGGATTATGGTTTAGTTAATTATTTGTATTTGATGTTGAGATTATTAATAACCTTGCTATACCGTAGGTACCATGTTGCTTCTGGTTTATGTGCAGATGATAGGGATTATGCCATTAGCAACAGAACTATAATGAAGATGATTTGAGTTGGTAAGGATTTGCATGTTTCCATCAGGGCGGTAAATGAGTCGACCCAGAATAGCGAGATCTTCAACTGCAAGCATCTACAACAAACAATGAATCTGGCAGAGAGTTCCATGACAGCAAGTACTTCATATTTCAGAGCCATTAAACTCCCAGGTAAATCAGCTAGGTATGTTTGGCACATGAAATATAATGGGAAATTGAACACCCTTACATTTAAGGATGACAATATTCTAAGATATTAATATATAAAGGATGGATAGGAAAAGTTCATGCAAGGACAAAAGCTAAAAGCTCCGCAATTTCAAAGTAAGGGATAGTAGTGGACGAAGCATTTTGAAGAATAAAATAAAATGCATACATGCTAGAAAGGAGTTGGTGAAGCTTTAAAGAAAGAAATAAAAGCTTATGCTCTGAAATAAGCTTGACCAAGTCTGTAAGAAAGCAACGTGGACATACTCATTAAAAGCTTCGGGGAAGTTAAATAAGAGAAGAAAAATGGGAATGGGCAGCCACATTGCATTAAATGAAGTGATCAGATTTTGGTAAGAAAGTTGTTGATAAAATAAGGAAGATTATCGTCGAGAAAGGGAGGTTTTTCACGGTTGCAAATTGGAAGGGGAGAAGAAAGGACTGAGTAGAACAAATTCGAGCCAAAAACTACACCAAGGTATTTTTGACATATATATATATATAAAACAACCCGACTTATATTATAGAGAAATCCAAATGTACAAATTCTACTATGCTAAACCTGAAAGCTATTAGTCCGAGCCTGGGTAGTATAGGGAAAAGGGTACTTATTAGCATTCATTAATACAAGTCTAAATGTATAAGCTTTGTCAGATATCCTTGGAGCTTGGTTGACCACCACCTAGGAGGCATCCCATAACAAATAAGGTTATGGTTGTCTAGGGCCCAATTGGCCAACCCATCCGCCGCTTTATTTCTTTTTCTGGGAATATGGGTGAATTGACATCTTGGAATCGGTCCTGCAGCCTGTGAATTTTCCCCACCTCTCTTGCTATTTGCCAATTATTTCTATGACCTCCTTCCAGATTAGATAACAAACTTATAATAACCTTAGAATCATATTAAATTTGGATTTTTTGCCATCCAATTTTTAAAGCCTCTTGCATCCCTTTTTGAACAGCCCTGATCTCCGCTAAATTATTGGTTGCAAATCCCACTTTTTCAGCAAAAAAAAGGCTACAGACCTGTCATAAGATCTACCAATGCTTCCCATAAAATCCTGGCCCAGATTGCCTCTTGAGGCTCCATCAGTGTTCAGTATTTCATACTCCATCGGGGGAGCTATCCAGTGTCCATCCCATTGTATTTGTTTTTAGGACAATAAGTAGGGATAGTCGAATTCCTGGGTTGCAAAGAGAGTTGGTTACACACATGCTCCCATTCCGGGGTGATAATTCGAGGTATACAAATCTTATGTTTAATAGATTCTACAACATTGATTTTGATTCTCTCCCAGGCATAATTTATGTCTTTGTTGTCCCGATGGAAAATTCTATTGTTTTGTTCCTTCCAAATGTTCCAAATAAGAAGGGTTATGCCAAACCATAATGTTGGTAGAAGATTCTAACCTTTAGGTAGGTGACCATGCCAATTTCTTATCAGCTGCTCAAAAGACTGAATGTTATTCCAAGGAAGGTTAAACAATTTAGATAAAAGCTTCCATAAGTAGACTACCAAAGAACATTGGAAGAACAAATGAGAAAGAGTCTCCTCTGTATTCAAACATAAAGCACAATGGAATGGGCCATAAAAACCACATTTCATGACTCTATCACCCGTTAAGACTCTCCTCTTTAAAACCAACCATACAAAGAAGCTCACCTTTGGCCAAATAACAGGATGCCATATGTAACTAAAAATATCCTTTAGAGGATGAGAAGTACCCCTAGTTAAAAAAACATAGCCTGAATATACTGTGTAAACACCTATGGAGTTTTCCCCCTCGCTAGTGACTCAGACAGTGGAGAAATTGAAAGAGGGTGGGCCATAAGAATATTATTCAATAGAGTTTGTTGCTCCTCTCCAATTCGAGTAGGCCATTCCAGAATAGGAATCCAATACTATTCAATTTCCTAGGGATGAATAGTTAACTTACGATAATTAGCCACCTTAATCCACCCTATTTCATCCAACTCATCCATGGTTGTCTATAACTCTAGGTATTGGGTAATGATTGGAATATGCCCATCACAAGAATCCGTCCAGAAGTTAGCATTTTGCCCATTATTCACAATCCAAAACAAATGTTTTTTATAATCTCTTCTCCTACTCTCAAAACATCCAGAATGGGTGATCCTTTAGAGGGAAGGTAAAGCCAAACAATTCGCTTAGGGGAATTATTTTCCACATATTTAGCCCTAATATTGGCAGCCCACTATTCATTTGGAGCCATTAGCATCCTCTAATAAAGTTTGGCTGCTAGGGCCTTATTATGCTTAGAGGAAGATCTGAATCCTAATCCCCGTTCCTTCTTACGCTGACAAAGAGTTTCCCACTTCACCAAAGACCACTTTCTTTTTTTCTACAAGCCACTCCATAAGAATTTTTGGCATAAGGAGTCCGATTGTTTCAGAATTCTACCCGGACTGTTCAAGACAGAGGAGATATAGATTGGAAAGGCTTGAAGGACAACCTTGACCAATATGATTCTTCCTCCTGAGGATAGCCATTTCTTAGTCCATTTCTGCATTTTCAAATCAGCTTTGTTTGTAAGCCAATGTCAGTCTTGGATCTGCTTAGATGCAAGAGGGACCCCTAAATATCGACGCGGAAGAGAGCCCCTTCTGAATTAGAAGATAATAATAATTTTTTCATCCTATCTACTAGAGCAATGAAAGAAAATAATACTAGATTTGGCATGGTTAATCAACTGACCAATAGCTCTAGAAAAAACCTAAAGAAGCTTCTGTAACTGTTGAGCTTCCAAGCAAGTGGCTTTGCCTAAAAGCATAGATTCATCCACAAACTAAATATGGGTGAGAGGGTGAGTTTCTTTGGCCAATTTTATACCCCTAATCTTTTCCTGACAAGCTTTAGTTGCTAATCTGCCAAGGCACTCTGCCAAAATGATGAATAAAAAAGGTGATAAAGGATCACCCTAAAGTATCCCTCTAAAAGCTGAGAAAATATGAGATGGAGTGCCATTAACCAGGACAGAAAAGGAAACTAAAGATAAATAAGCTTTAAGCTCGAGTAGTTAAGCTTGAAATTGCTTGAGGGTAAGCAATTTTAGTAAGGGTTGATTGTCATGTCCCCTTTTTTGAATTAAATAAATCAGAAGACCCAAAGCCTATCCTTCATTTCCCATAGGCTAAAGGGATGGTGCAAGGGAAATAAATTAATAATTTAACTTAAGTTGGTTAAAAGTAACTTTATGTTATATGTAATATCCCCTTGTGGGATATTAGTAATATATTATTATTTACTTGCAAAAACAAACAACTTAGAAGATAAACCCTTCTAGGGTTACCTCAACTAACCCTAGTGTCAGCTGCAATACAACCCAAATGGGGTTGGAGTGAGCCAAGGTGAGGGTTTAGATGGGCAATCCAGTCGGTATTTATACTCTTTTTTCTAATATACGTTTGCAGAAGTAAAATAATAAATAAAACTGTTGAAAATCAATGAAAACTTTGAAAATCCATAACTTCGAAAATATTAACTCTTTCGAAATGAAACCAAGTGCAGCGGAAAGGGAAAATTATGAGCTTCAATCCAAAATAAAAACTAGATCTGTTCACACACTAGAACCCCCTCAAAACAGCTCCCAAAATCCTAAACCCAGTCGCTAGGGTTAGGGTAAAATCTGCAACACAATTCCAGCACTTTTCTCTTCACTTTAAGAGGCAATAAATGCAGTTTCAGATCTGCAATTAAAAAACTCAAACAGCAGATTTATAAATACTTCAAAATTACTCCAAAACACTCCTAGCACATGCCCAAGCGAGTGGTCTCATTTGGGGCATCACTTTTCAAGCATCTAACTTATTGTGAGTTTGAGCATTTCACTTCATCTTTTAGCCTCAGAGGACAAAAACCGTCCTGTGGAGCATCAAAGGATGAAAACCCTCATAACCCTCACGGTATGTGTAGTGGTTTCATCATGGACTACATATGTGCTTCAAAACTAGTCTATATCAGAAATCAATTTCATCAAATAATCAGGGCAGCGTGGAAGTTCCACATTTACACTAGGGCATCAATAATAGGGCTGACATCACACTTCTGGAAGCATTTCTAGGGATAGCTCATATGTCTAGGGATGGCGTCACCATTGGGAGTTGTTTTCAGGGTTAAATTCTCCATTTTCATGTTCAATTGTGTCATAAATAAGTTATGCATTTTGTTGTAACTGAATTCTGCTATTATTCCAATAAAATCTCTATTTTTAGCTGTTTATTAGAAAAATCAGAGTTTTGAATTTTCAGATTTAAGGGTTTTTTACAGAAATCAGATTTTGTTGTAAAAATGAAAAAATTCCAACATTCTATTGTAATATCCCCTTCTCAGTCGAAGACCCTTAACCCAATTTTGTTTCCCGATGGCTAAAGGGTGATAAAAAGGGAAACTATAGTCTTAATAAATTATTTTAAAGTGCATATAAAAAACACTTATATTAATTTATTAATGACTTGATAAAAATAAAAGGGAAAAGATAAAGTGAAATTAGAAAAAGAAAAAGGAAAATGTCATTTTATGTTTTTATTTCCCCTAGGGGACAAATGCGACCCATGTTGAGGATGAGATAAGTATCAAAAAAGAATTAAATGCTGGGAAAAGCATGTGATTGGTACTTGTGGGTGGCTACTAAGCCATGTTTTCCTATAAAAGGAAGTAGACTTGGCTTGGACATATTCTCTTTTATTCTATAAAAATTCTGATTTTTGTCTGAGCTTTGTAAGTTTTGCAAATAAACTCCTAAGGATGAAAACCCTTTTAAGTTAGCTCTAGAGGACGAAAACCCTCTTGAGTATTAGAGAAACAGAAACGAAAAGTCTTTTTTCTTGTGAGAGGATTCTCCATTCAAGGGTTTCCATTTAAGTAGCTGATACGTTTTGGATACAAGAGCGGGTACAGAGTATCCGATACGCGGAAACGACAAAAAAAAAAATTGGGCTTGGATACGACAGTACAAAAAATATATAAAAATTAAAAAATATATAAATTTCAGCCTTTTAAATAAGAATTAACCACATATTATGCATATGAAAAACAAAACAAGCTAAATAGCCACAACAAACTACTCACACATTCATAATTTCAATTGTCCCTACCATATCTAGTTGAGATGTTTATTAGGTTTATGATTTATCTCATAAATGCTATTTTTATCCATGGTTATGATGGCTTGTAACATAAACCTTCTGTAGAATAATGGTGCTGCAAAAACTGTAATTTCTATTGTAATGATATATAAAATTTAAAATATACCTTCTGTAGAATAATGGTCCTGTGAAAACTGTAATTTCTGTTGTAATGATATATTAAATTTAACATATACCTTTTGTAGAATAATGGTGTTGTGAAAACTATAATTTTTGTTGTAATGATATATTAAATTTAAAATATACCTTATGTAGAATAATGGTGTTGTGAAAATTGTAATTTCTGTTGTAATGATATATTAAATTTAAATTATACCTTCTGTAGAATTAAAAAAATAAAAAACAAAAAACTATTTTTTGGCGGCAGGAGCGGGCAGGGAGCGGCGAGGGGCCTACGGAAACGGCTTGTCTCTTCTTTCTTGTGAGAGAATTCTCCATTCAAGGGTTTCTATTTAAGTAGCCGATACGTTTTGGATACGAGAGCGGGTACGGAGTATCCGATACGCAGAAACGGCAAAAAAAAATTGGGCTTGGATACGGCAGTACAAAAAATATATAAAAATTAAAAAATATATAAATTTCAGCCTTCTAAATAAGAATTAACCACATGTTATGCATATGAAAATACAAAACAAGCTAAATAACCACAACAAACCACTCATAAATTCATAATTTCATTTGTCCCCTATCATATCTAGTTGAGGTGTTTATTACATTTATGATTTATCTCAATACATGCTATTTTTGTCCATGTTTTTGATGGCTTGTACTTGGTACCTTCCTGTAGAATAATGGTGCTGCAAAAACCGCAATTTCTGCTGCAATGAAAAAGTACAGTTTTGGGCCAGGAAACAGCAGGACTCAACGGTCTTGGGCTATTGGCTGCAGAAGTATCCAGCCGTAGTCCGGACCTGCCTGGCTGCAACCCAAGCTGCATCCCGCTCCCGAGTCCATCGGATGCTTTCAGTACCCGCTAGCCAGGGGGTCTACCTTGGGGTTCCGTTTTGGTCGAACTTTAGAAATGATGGACCAAGCACAATCTATTGCTGGGAAGTTGCACATTGACCAGTTTGCTCACTACACTTCGAGCAAACATTAAGGACGGTCAAGCCCACCCCCATGTCCCACTTAGAAATGACTACCTGCTACACCCTCCCTCACTCTAGTTCCCAGCTCTGGTATGGCTAACTAAAAGCCTTCTTACCATCAGGCCAGTTCCTCTAGCAACGATCATCAGTCTCTACAGTGGTGTGGTCCTTTAAAGGACACATTAATGAGGATGCTGGTCCACTTCTGCTGCTGTCAAATCCTCTGATGACACGATCCTAGAGCTCCCTTCCCTGGTTTCTTGGCTCAGTATTGCGCATTTCTTTCTCAAAGGTTTCGTGGTCTTATATGGCAACACTTGTATTTAGATTCACTTGCAGTTCACAATTACTCCATGATACTGGGTTTCACTCCGCTGCATTTATGTAGCTTGTTGGGCTCCTTGTTGAAATAAGTTGCAATTGCAGCACTCCAAAATTGGGTGTCACTCGCCGACAGGCATTCTACAATGATAGTGGGGGATGGAGTGTAATGCAGTTGCAGTCACTCACAGAATTTATGTTTGACCTGAGTTAAATGTCATGTTTCCCACATTGACCATCACAAGGCAATGTGGGTCCTTATCAATTTGAGACCTCTATTTGACCCTTTCACCTAGAAGTTATATTAAATTTAAACTTAGAGAAAATCAATATCGAAAAATTGTACAGTCTTAGGCCTGGAATCACGACGAGATTTTGGAGCACAGGTAGGTCTGAGTATGTCCTGGAAAGAATGTCTGTAGATGTATCCCGGATATACCCGGACCTGTACTAAGGCCACAAGGTTCGCCGTTTCAAGCTCACACATCCAGGATTTACCAGTTCAATTGGGTACGTTCGGCAATGGATAAAGTACGTGAACTAGGTTGTCATTAAGGGTGGCGTTTTGATGAATTATAAAAAATAGCCAAATAGGGGGAACAAAATAAAATAAATAATATAAAGACTTCAAAAAAGTAAATAGGACTTAGAACTTAAAAAGATAAATTAATAGGAAAGACTTAAAATGAACATAAACTGTCAAATTAAAATAAAAAAACTAGTAAAACTAGATATCATTGTCGATACTCATTGTGCACGTATATACTAAAAACGAAATAGATCTGATGGTGCTCATCAAATAATGCCTAAGGCACAGAGGGTTTTGCACAGGCACTCCCTCTAGAAACACAACTAACATCCAAAAACCGAAGTAACTCCCGTAGTAGTGACAAAGGTTGTAATCATTATATCTGTCCTTGTGGCTACAAAACAAATGGTTGAAAGAGAGAATAGTATCAAACTTCAAATGCCTACTGTGCAGGAGCAGCAACGGCGGTGCAGCTCCACTCCAATGATTCCAGTTCCATGATTCAACCCGCCCTGAGGGGGAGACCATGTTGGGGCACGATGTTGTAAAAGAGTGCTGCCTCACAGGTCGAGTCGTGGCCACTCTATGCGTGAGCCAATGCGGTATCGTCTAATCTGCAACGTTTAGACACTGCCACCGACCCCCTCCCTCTGCTCCTGGAAGGAGGAGGTGATGCACCAAAGTCCTTCTAGGATCCATCAGGAAGCTCTATGCCAGGATCTGCATCGAAGGGTGCAGCGACATTGCTCGGCGTTGGTAAAGGGTCAAGCTAAATATTTAGTTATGGCCCTGCAATTTCTAAAGACAGGAGTTCAGACCCATTTACTGCCTGACTCTCATGTAGAGGCAGTCATGACAAATGCTGTACAAACTGGTGCATCTCATAGTGAACTTTTGGTCACGGGCATTTAATTCTGCCGGATTTCAAACTTTTTTCCCCTCGATTGGCGAACCCTGTGATCTTAGGTGGTGTAGCAAAGATGACTGATGCCGGTTTGTGGCGATTCAGTATGATGATCAGTGGAGAAGGCGATGGAGTTACTAATTAATGTGGCATGTGAAAAATTCAAAAGATAAGAACCTTGAGATTGATATCTCTCGGTGTTATTTCAGATAGATGTCTATGACAGATATCCGGTACTAGTCGTGAGTTCTTATGAGGACATGTCTTGACACGTAGCTTCAGTGGGATTCATGGACTCAGTTGGCACAAGGTTTGAAACCTCGAAGCTGTGTTCAACAATGATAAAGTTCGGTTCAAGTTAACCAGTAGGATAACAGTTCATAAGAGAGAAACGCCTTCCACCTTCAAACAAAAGAACTGCTCTGCGTAAAAAGCAAGATTTGGGCTAAGAAAGTGGCATAGGAGGGAGGTCTAGAGGGACCTAGATGTACTGACTGTAGATGTCCCTTCTAGCAGCTCTAGTGATATGTCTCCTTCGAAGAAAGGTGCCGAGTAGGAGCGTTATGAGGATATACACAAAAGCAGGTAGTCTATCAATAGAGGTGCCATGTATAGATAATGGAGCAAGCTAGTATCAGTGTACCAAAAATGATGGCGGCTAATAGAGAGCCCAATGAAGCAATATGCTCAGAGAATGAAGACTAATTACGGATACCTGTTATGACCAGAAGTTAATCCCCCATGGATCTGAGTGATGTAGAAAGCAAGCTGGAAGATAGTCTCTAGACACAGAGACTGGGCAGCAAACACAGCCTGAACAATGCTCTGAGGAACAGTTCGCTTGCAATGGATTAGGCGCTGCAGCATGAGAGTCTGGACACTCTCAATATGGGCTCAGTCGATGGATCCCAAGCTAAGCCCTTAAACCTCGGACCCATATAAGACTGTAGGCTTGATGATGGTATAAAAACAAATACCTTTGAAGGGATCTCTTGGAAGTGGATATGGAAACACTGATGCTCCAAGACAGAGAGATCGCATGTTCCAGGGAATGGGACTCCTGGTTGATGTGTCCCACGCCAAAGAGATCGCATGTAACAGGGAATGGGACTGCCAGTTGTGTCCCCAGTCAGCTCCTCTTGGGCCTCAGCTCCAGCCCATTGATGCCCCAGATTTACCAACCAAAGAAATCTGGCATTAACCTATTCAAGCTCTGCTTGTGCAAAATTGACATTAAACATATTCAAGCTCTGCTTGGGCTCAGTGATGTCCGAGATTTACCAACCAACAAAATTTGAAATTGACCTATTCAAGCTCAGCTCGGCCCCGCAATGTCCCAGATTTACCAACCAAAAAAATTGACATTAACCTTTTCAAGATCTCAAGCATATGTTTTCTTAAAATATGTATGCTTCACGTAAATTTTCTTAATGTATGTATGTTTTATCAGTGTAATGTGAGACGGGTTGTTTCCCTACCTGAGATAAGTATATTTAAAACTAAATTTTCTAGAAAGCTAGCAGGTACAAAATGTTCAAGACTAAATTTTCAAAAAATAGCATATATAAAGTCTTTGAGGGAAAAAATCGAAATCACACCTCTGATGCCGCCTCAGCCAAAGGGCAGGTTAATTTTGTTTTTTTTATTATGTCTAGTTTTCAGTTTTGGGGATTGACTCTGTATTCCGTTTATGTCTAGTATTCAGTTTTGGTGTTTATGCCTAGTTTTCAGTTTTGGTGGATGATGAGGGGGTTATGCCCAAGATGATCTTTGTTGAACTCATGATATTGATAGGATTTCCATATGGACTTAAGCCAATGGAGTGACACCCCAAGAAAGTGGCCCTCCCAACATAATAATTGATTGGTTGCAGGATGAGTATATTAGTTTGCTCGGCCTTTCTCTCTCCCCTCAAAAACAAATACTTCAATTATCTTCAAATACATGCTTTACGACCCAGCACATCTTGGAATTATTTCTACGAGCCTCGAAGTCCTCATCCTCGTCCTCTAGACAGTCTTTCAGTTTTTGATGATACTTCGGGACGATAACATATACAAAGAAAAGCTTATTTCAAATCTTTTATTTCAGGCTAAATTTTCCAAAAAGAATAGCCTGTACTTAAACAATCTTTTAAGATGAATTTTCAATTAAAACATAAACATATATAAAATCTTTGAAGTTGATTTTTCGAAGAATTTAGCATATAAAATATTTATGGCTAAATTTTCTTAAAAGAACTATTGCATGTAGAAACTTTTAAGGGTTAAAAACGAGCAAAAAATGTATTAACTCACAGGAGGAGTAGTGTAAGCTTCGAAGGCAAAACCAGCAAGAACTACGGCGAGATTTAAGTCAAAAGGAGGACGATCATCTTTTACTTCACCGTTTTCTTCAATTCTCTTCTCATTTTCTTTATCCTCTTCTTTCACGTTTTGCTTGAAAAACTTACATGTGACGGCTCTACGGTTTAGGGTTTTGTACCACAACAATGGCATTTTGATGTACAGATTTTGAAAATAAAATTCCTTGTTGAAGTGTGAATTGCTTACAATACGGGGCCGTAAAATGCATAATTTTGGACGTAGGGAGGATTTTAAGTGTAGAGTGGAAGAGGCTTGAAGCATGTTAAGTCCTGCCATTAAAATTATGCTGCTGTTTGGGTTTGAATGTGCTAAATTTGGAGGGTTTTTTCAATTCTGTGTGTAAAATGTGTGGACAATTTGAAAGCATGCAATGCTATGTTCAGTAGAAGCATGCAGAAAATACTAGAATGTGTTTTCGTTGGATGAAGTGGTCGGGAGGACGTGATGCCACGTGTTGTGCTAAGTAATGGGATGATATCATACTCGTGTAGGATGGTTATATTAGGGGAAATGAGCCAGTTATCGCAGATTCGCGAAGGCTAATGTAAGAGGTTGCTAGAGCCACTTAATAATCATAATTTAAAAAAAAAAATACCCTTTGAATAGATCATAATTTTTTTAATATGTAGATTTTCTTTTACACATTTAAATTATGTCAAGAACATATTTTTAAGGGATTTAAAATTAGTAACTTAGAATAAAATCACCTTTTATGGATTGCCTATGTGTCACCATTTCATTGGTTAATTTATTGATGTGATTTACTTTATTAGCTAGTTTTTATTTAATTTTTAACTTGAATTCAAACAACTAATGGTATTTTATTTCACATATCCACTCACAGTCATTAGCCCATGCTCGGTCATTGGCTCCTTTCCCCTATACATTTAGAAAGGGTTTGTTGGTTTTGCATGTCGAGCTCAGTAGAATCGGAATGGCATTTCGTCATGGAATGTGTAGCTTACGAGGACATACAGAGCAATTACGTGGATATTTTAACAGTGGATGATCTTACAACTTTGTTTGAAGAGGAAAGGGTGGCAAAAACTGCATATTTCTTGATCAAAATTCATAGCAGAAGAATCAAGATTAGCAAAGAATTGGAAAAAAGGTAGAAGTAGCAGTTATTTTGGGCATCTTTTTGATGTTTAGCTGCCTAGTTTGTGTTTGCACTTTGGGTCCCATAGACTGCTCGGTCTCGTGGACGTCATTAAAAACTTTCATTCATTCATTCAACATAGGGTTAAATTTGACGCCTTAGTTTATTTTTGTAAAGTAACATATTGATGCTTACATTAAAAATCAACTATATTTTAATTTATATATGTGTCTATGACATGTCAATGTTAATTGTTATGGGTGTTGGGCCACTTGGCATTGGTGAATGGCCTTGACAGACTAATACTTGGCAATCACTCTTGTGATTATTATCACTTTGAGTTTCCAGTTTCAGTCTTTCATCAATGACGGTAGTCCGGGCAATGTATCGTATTAACATTTTACAATATTTTATACACTTTAACATTTATGTTGCTAACCTCTAAATTAAATATAATTTTTATATACATCTATAATAACTAGCAATCATATCAAAGGGGTGGAATGGAAACTCAGATATAGGATGAAGCTTCAAAAGGGACTCCAATTAGGGATAAAAAGAAATGGAGGGGCATATATATTGAAGATGTGATTGTACCATGGATTGAATACATACATAAGAGCATATCAAAAAGGACATGAATAGGAGGGAAGAATATTTATTGAAGCTCGCAAAAGTAACATATGAGGGGGAAAATGAGAAAGGTACAAGTATATTAAATGTTGGATTTTTTATCCATTTAAGAGGGTTACATTTTGTGTGCAAGATCTCTACATAGGATGTAAAGAAGGCCAAACTCCTCTTTTTTCTGAAGATTGATGTATACCACATGAGACATATTACAATATCATTCAAAAGAAAAAATTGGCAACATTCAAAGTTGACGGAGACTCCAAACTCTAGAGATAGTTATGAAAGTAATACCTTGACATATTGTATCTTCAGTGTCAAACAATTGTGTAATGTCCCCTTGTAACACAAATAAGAGAAACCCAAATTTCCTAGGAAACCCTTAGTGCATAACTAATAAAATTCTAAAAGTCCACACAAATCATTATCCAAGATGTAATAACTTGATTTATATTCAAAAACCCTTATCATAAAATACAACAATCTAAAATTATATTTTATCTTATCAAATATTCACACAAACATACCCATAAGGTTCACAACACTTAGAAAGCCTCGTTGAACATTAAAGAGATGAATAATATTTTTTCTGATCAAATTTTGAATTTATTTTTATTAATTCAACAACTGAAATTGAAATATAAATACATCTAACCGTCTGGTACAAAATTTGATCGATAAAATGTTGGACATGATACCCTAGAGTAGAATTAGGGCCCAAGCAAACCCTGACACCATAAACACTTCAGAAATCATCTGGAAATGCTCCCAAAGTGATTTGCCTCACCTCCAAAGGGAGTCGTCTAGCTTGGAAAGTGCTCAAAACCAGCCAAATAAATCATATAAATTAGTGGTCGATCCGCAAACACTGAAATTTTAATATGCAATTGAAATTCTAGCTCAAAAATTGTTATTTTCCTCTAAAGTATGAGCTCAAGTGTGATCTATGTATGAAACCACCAAGGAGATATTGAGGGTTTTCATCCCCAAAGTCTAATCACATTGAGGGTTTTCTTCCTCGAGTGATGGATGTTAAGAGGGTTTTCATCCTCCATAACTAAATATATAAGCACAAGTGCTCAACTTCATAAAATCAAGATGATAGATAGCTAATAGATGTCCACAAATGAACCCCTCCGTCTTCTTTTAAATCTTTATCTTTCTTTTAATTTCTAATTAAGTGTCAACCCACTTAGATTAGAAAAGTACTCTTTTATAAAATTAAAACATAAGTGGCTGACATAAAGTTATCTTTTGGCTCCCTAAGTTTAATCTTACCATGTTGCCCTTTCCTTCATCTCATTCGCCTATAAGAAACAATAAAATAGGCTAAGGGTATTTGTTTTTCTTTAATTTAAAAAACATGACATTATAAGTTGCCCAATCTAGATTTAGCCCTTGAGATTTATGTGTTATGAGTGCTCATGTCATATTTAAAGGGAGTTACCTACGAGAACCATGGAAAACTAGGTCTAGCAGGGCATGCAGAGGATTTCCTCGATCCCATGCAAGGCCAATATATCTTTTGAATTTGACAACAATGAAAAGAGTCAGTTCTAGTGGCCCTGAACCTAATCTGTAAATGAAGTAAACCATGATGCCAATGGACCCATTAACAAGGTCAGTCACAACCCAGAGGTTTTTATAAGCATAATATACTACCCATTACAGAGTAGAAGTTTAGATTGTAGTTGGTCGATGTCAGGTTCAGAAGCATTTTTTTGCCTTGCATGTTTTTCCTTGTGTATTGCAACAAGGACACTCAAAGATCGCAACATCGATTTGTTCTGATGGTCGATAAGGCCATTAATGGTGAACAAATGGGGCATTTCCAAGAACTCTTTTATTTCTTCAAGGAATAGAAATTTGTATGTGTGTCCCTTTACTATTTCCTAGTCATTAAAATTTGGCTCCACATTTTGAGTGTCGTGAAGAAGGCGGTGAAAAGAACCCTAAAAAGTGTCCAAACCTTGTTGATGAAAAATATTTTAAAAGGTGATAGAATTATTGAATCCTTTCCACACGATTATGTCATATGGCTTCCCAACATACGTGAGCATATCCTTCACAAGAGGAAGTTGATAGGGTCCCCAACAAGGATGACCGACATCTTCCCAAAGGGCATATTTCTGTCATGGGGGAAATACTCTCAAAGCTTGAGTTCAACAAGAGAAAGAAATTTTTTCCCTACAAAACCCAATTTTATCAATACGAATATATTGGACATGTCTAAGTGATTCCTGCAAAGTTGTTAGTAATTGCCCCTCTAATGGATTCATTTATTTGACTAGTATTTGGAAACATGCATGTGATTTTAGTAGAAAAAAAGGCTAAAAGCTACAACATCGATGGGAACCAACACAAGGAGAGGGAACCTATTTACGCGGGATTAGGGAGGAAGTGTTGCTTTCAGTGCGTTGATGAGGAAGATTTGCATTTCCATGTTGTCCCTTAAATAATAAGATTTAAAGGTGGGAGATATGTTCTATGCACACTATAATGAAGAACAATATGGAATGCAACTTGTTGTTCTAGCAATAGACAACTCTCAATTGCAAAGGAAGAATATTGCACAAAGTGGAGGATTTTTGTCCCATTGTTGAATTCAATTAATGTAGTAGTTGTTACTTATAGGGTTGTTAAAAGGATGTATGCATTTCAATTGAAGTGGATATCGAAGTCACAGTGTCCAATCATATCTAGCTCATTAATTTCCATATTGGTGTCGGGGTGGAGTTGGGGAAGAAGTTATCACTTGTTCAATAGGAGGGACCCATGTATTAGAGCTTCATCTATGGAGGCATTGATATTGGAACATTTATCTTCCACAGGGAGACATGAACAACATGCCATATATAGTACGAGAGGTGGATGGTTTCTAAAATACCAACAATTTCATATTTGGTATGGCTAATATTGGAGCTAATGTTGTGGAATAACTTGTATAATAATAGATTTATCCAATAGAAAATCTCAAAAGAAGAAGAATCCTTACAGAGAATCTTATATAATCATGGTGTAATATGTACATTGGCCTTGGTTTCTCACGTTCTTCACTTATTCACCATATGATGTGTCATAAGACCAAGTTTAGGTTGCCTCAACAAGAGAGAGGTTTTCTACCGTGGAGGGGCATTTTGTATGCATCAAAGAAGGATAATGATTCAATAAGATAATTTACATCTACATCACATAATCATAGGGGGAAAGGGTTGTATTCATTCCCACTCGCATTCTGTGACACATTTACATTTTTACAGTGGTAGTGTATTTCCCCCTACATGGAAAGTGTCATTTACACTAATGTTGTGATCCCTAGGCACAAAATTGCACATCACAAGCACATTTCAAAAAAACATTGGAGTCTGGAATTTAGTACAACGCTTAGTTATAATTCCAACATTATGGAAGCTAAGGTTAGTCAGACCCCTTCATTTACATCTTGGTGATATTTTTTAGGGATTGATTTTTGTATGGGGTATCTAACAGGTAAATCTTCACACCATACATATTGGCGACATAAGCAAAGATGACAATGAACCAATTGTGTGATAGAGATGAAGACACTATGAAGACCTAGAGACGTTGTCATTGAACAAAATGGGGAAGCCTTTTATGTAGACCAGAGTGCCCTCAGGCGCCCTAGTTCTCTCTTAGGTGCTCCAGCTCAGTCAAATCTCCAGGAGCTTTTTCCATCTCCAAAACAGGACCTTCATACCCAGTCCATCTGCAAGCATAGTTTGTTGTCCCAGAGTCTAGCACACAGTAAGGTAAGTTATATTTAGGTTGATTATTTCTTCATAGTCCCTTCTAGGCTCAGTAGAAACTTTACTTCAGGTTTAAAATCAAAGCAAAAATCATTTAGCATTAGTCCCTTTACATCTTCATCATTCATGTATACAGGTTTCATTACTATGTAGAAACATATTTGGATTAACTATTAGGCCCATAATATTAGCGATTACATTTTCCTATTCCTCTAGTCTAATGCATCAACATTAGAAGTATTTTCTCAGTCAATAAGCCAGTTTTGGAAGGACACATATGTAGGTGGATTCTTCTGTTTCTAAGAGTTTATACTGTTACCATGGTGGTAAAGCCAAGAAAGAGTAATTCGGGACCCAGTCACTTTGGTGTGCATTAATTTTCGAGAAGAGGCACAAAGCAGTTAAGGATACCAGGCCTGATGCATAGATATTAATAGGTTAAATCATACATCAATATGACTTCTGGAGGATATCGCATTATGAAATATTGTGCACACTAGATAGGCACCTTAGGAGCATGAAGATGTGAGGATTGTCCAAATCATCTGTACTAGTCTTCAACATTGTGCCCTATCAATGTGCATCATGTGAGGTGACTTATGGATAATATGGAGGAAAGACGATTGGATCTTAGCACCATTATATACTTGAAGAAATGAGTGTGCAAGCTAATCATGTTCAGATGCATCATGGTGGTCATATTCTAGATAGCTACTGATACAGTGCGATGTGATCTAGCACCCCATAAGTTGGATCCATATTTCATGGAGCTATATGGAAAGGCCTTCATGTTGGAGATTCAAGCAGATACTATGAAATATGTTGGCAAAACTCAGTGGCAAACCATTGTCAACACATTCGGAAGCCTGGAAATAGAGATGAGTAGTGTCACTTAGACTTCAATTGCAAGCATGATCAACCTTAAACAAGAAATGGCCTAAAGTGGGGGACTGTTGTAGGCCCTAGTGCACCATCCTATCATGTAGGAATAGAGCACATTATAGGTAATCACTTGTACATTTAGATATCTCACAAGGTGGGCAGAGGTTACACCTACAAAGCTTTTCCCACTAGAAACCACATTATGCGAAGGTTCATATGGTAAAACATTACCCTTAGCAATGTATGGTATGTCCATTAAGCTTGGAGATAGTGCCTAGTTCAGGAACTCATGTTCTTGAGCATGAGACAATTAGAATCCTGTGCATAAAAGTAAGAATATTATGGTAACACACTTTTATAAAACCACCCCTTAGTCACCCTCAAGCATAAGTGGCATACTAGCAGTAAGAGTTTAAGCTAATACATTTTGCACCTAAACCAATGACAAAGATTTGCGATGTAACTGGAACAAAAGGATTTATGAGGATGATAGAAGTGTTGACGTTGTACTTTGGGTTTACAATGAGGACTACATTATAAAAGGTTGTAATAAGGCAAACATCATTCCAATGCTTAGTGTATTAGGCACAATATTTGCATTACTGGACCAATTGTAATTCTGTATTGACAATCCCTGCGTATTTCACATCTCATGCTGGACAAAAGATTCATATGAACAAGCTATTCAGGAGCACATCGAAAAACTACAGGGGAATTAGATGAGTGGTAAAGCATGTATTGCATGTTGGACGTCAGAAGACTAATGGTAATAGTATTAGGCAAAAAGCCCTCCATGTGCATGATAGGTAACATGCAAGAATAAGAGATTTACTCGTACAATAAGAATTGGTCCTTCTCTATGACGTCCAAGTTCAATGCACTACCTTAGGAAAGTGTCCGAAGGTAAATTGGTTAGGACCTTTTGTAGTAACCAATGGCCATTACACTTGAATTAGGTGCATGTCAGTTGCAAGTGTTGGATGGGACCATGTTGCTTTCTTACTTCAATGGGATTAGTCTGAAGCCCCACTATTAATAAGTTTTCTTAGGAATGTTTGTAGCATAAGGCAATGTTGCTATTTAGGCAACCAGGTTATCCTCTTTTAGAAGTGCTTTTTCTATATCTGAGTTATTGTTGTTTTTTTCTTTGTTTTATTGTAATAAGCACAACTTAGAGATTGCAGGATGATCTTGATGAGAATCTATGAGATTTCAATGTGTAGAAGGACCACACATATATTTAGTACAAGTGGAGTCGAATGGCAGGTATAACATGCATGAAATAGATGAGCCTTGTTAGTGCTAGAAGGAATTACCAGTTAGAAGTAAATGAAGATGTGTGTGTGAACACAGTTAGGAGGGTGCGCATTTGGGGAAAAGTGGGAAAAGGTTGTTCACAAGAAATGGTAGAAGGATGCATGACTAATAAGATAATTGCTCAGATCTAAGACCACGTAAGACAGAAGAAGGATTATCGCAGTGTAACGTGACGTAGGCAACATCATGAAGAACTCGATCATTAGTGTATATACCCATAGATTATTATGTACTATGGTGCAGGAAAGCACACATCTAGGAGGTATGCGGCTTGGAAAGTAGTGATTGCGCTAGAAGGTCCATAAACTATATCGTATGGAAAAGAAGGCAGTGGAAATGTAAGTCTTGTATTAAAAAAAAACATACTATGATAATTTTTTGTACAATGGCAGGTGAGGAGTATGATATAATTAAATTCAAGCAATTTGGAAACCTTACAATGTGAAGCTAATGTGTGGTGACCACTCAAGACGACGAATTTTTAGATAGTCTCGGTGATTTGAATAATGAATCAAAGAAAATCGTTAGTGACCCTTAGGGGTAGACATCTTATGCACATAACAAAGGACCTAGCTAGAAATCCTACAAATATAAGAAGGCACTAAAATTTGGAAGTCTTGAGTACAGGATGTGAGGAGTTGTTTTCTAGCTAAGAGATGCCCATATAGTATGATTAAATTATGGAGCTAGGGTTTACAGATCTTGTAGAGATAATATTTGCAGAAGTAGGGCACATAATTGAGTAAAGAGAACAAGGTGAAAAGAATGTATGATGTTATCCCAATGGAAATTCACCCCCCAGGGTAATTATGTTTCCATAACAGGTGAAAGTCAGAATGTTACTCAATGTCACCAGGCAAATAGATTTTGCATTCAAGGCAACAATATCATGTTTCTGGGAAAGTCCCCTAACGGATTTTTTCTAACTCTCCTGTCCAGGATAGAAAAGAGCAAGTGACATGTAAAAAGGGTGGAATACATACGTTGCAAAAAACAAGCTATGGGAGCCTAGAAAAAATCATGAAAATAGGAAACTTAAAGTCCTAGTGACAGGCTCACTTGGGACAGTTGGGACGTCGGGGCGCGAATCGGCTAGAAAGGTCAAATAAGGCAGTACCGCAAAGCACTAGGACAGCATGGGACATTGGGACTTCGCTGGGACGCGGAAAGGTGATTTCACACCCCAAAGGAGGAAAAAATTGACTAACATGCTATGCAGAATTTTTAGTTCCAGGCTAGGACATCTGATTCCGTGAGGACATCTTAAGGATTGGCGAACCGCCCGGATCAGCCAAAATCAGAGAACCTTTCGCACTTTGGGACAGTTGGGACAATTATACGCGGAACGCGTGGGATTGGCCGGAAAGCCTGAAGGAGCCGAGAGCCAATCAAATCATGCCACGTGTCTTCTACCTCAAAGAAGGACAAGCGAAATGCCCGAATCTGGTGGATCGAAAGAAAATTTGTCCCAAATAGTTTACCGGGAGCAAGCTGGGCCAAGAGTGGATGTGAGGGACGCGAAAAGCCGGCAGGCCCACGGCCGAATCATGAAACGCCACGTGTCACAAGGGAAAACGTGGGACAAAGGGATTTCAAAGGGACAGCGGTTTAAAGCCGTTGGAGCCGAAAGCCAATAAAAAGAGGACACATGTCTTACCGGCAGAAAGGGGACATGCAGAGCCCATTTCGGGGAGGAATTAGAGAATTCTGTCTCGCAAAAGCACTTGGCCATTCGGGACTAAAAGGTACGCGGTGGATGTGAAAACCCCGTGGCCCCTGTCCTCCAACTCAGATCATGCCACGTGTCGCCAAGTGAAAAAGGACGCAGGGAAAGTCAAATGGGCGAATTTTCGAGCAAAGATCCGAACCAATGAAATAGTGCCACGTGTCTAACTTTAAGGGGCCCACAGGAAAAGCCCATGCGCTAAGGTGGAAGGAGAGAGAATTTCTCAGTCCAATTAGCGCCCGACACGTGTCGTCCAGTTGGCAGAGCGCGGGAAAAGATTTTCAAAACCCATGTTCTTAGCCTGTTTTGTGCCCTAAATCTTCAGATCGCTTCATATCTTTCGATCCAGAGCTCATATTTGCACGTTCTTTATATCATTACGGAAAGCTGTATAAAATTATCTACATGATTCTGGGGTCAATCTTGACATTTTGGTGCAGTCTAGAGAGAGAAAAGTTAAGAAAACGTCCTCTGACGCGTGTTCAGTGGCCAGAAGTGACATGCTTCAACGACCAAATTTAATGCCGCAGACATGGGTCGCATTCTCCTTCCAATTTGGTCAAAAATAGTAGGGTATGGGTTTGCTAAGGATCCTCCACTGCTGATCATAATGAGATGATTTTGTATGCTACCAAGGAGTGAATGGGCTCCCACATTTTGTATGCTTTCCTCTCTCTCCCCTGGGCTCGATTTCATGCATATGTATTGTAAAGCCAGATTTGAGCTCATTTCAAGGGGGGAGACACTTTTTGGCATAGCAATCTCCCTTCTTTCACCTTGCCAGCAAGTGAATTGTGTGCGAGCTTTCAAACCTCTTCATATGGACTGTAATGCCAGTCTTTTCTACCTCTCTGAGCCACTGTAATGCAGTGGTTTTGACATCGTGAGAAATGATAATGCAAGATGTTGTGAATGAGTTTCAGACCCTTTGTTTGTATTCATTTGCTGTCATTTTCAGATCCTAAATTATATGCAGTATCAGTTACCTGTGTATGGTGTTTATGTTGCAATCTATGTGGTTTGTGTCTAAATTTGCATGACAACGAATATTCTACCACTCCTTTTGGTGCATCATCATCTTGTAGTTTAAGTCTCAATTCTTTTCATTTCCTATACCCTGTCCCCTTGGCAATTTAGAGTAGGTTTTAGGATCTGAACCCTCTGTATTTTGTGCAAATATAGCATCTAAATCAGAGGAGTTTGAGGACCCAGCCTCTAATCTGGAGAATATCCTCTCTCAGTCTTCACAAGTCCCACACTTGGAGAGAGGTATTCCATGTTGTGCAATCACACTGGATGCCTAAACATCAACTTAGAAACCTGATGTGCATCCAGGGGTGTTGTGATCCTGCACAACAGTTTTGGCACCCCGGGTGGGACACTAGAGGTCTCATTTTTATTTGCAGCAAAGTTGATGTGCATCTGCTTTAATTTTCTTGCTTAAAAGGAGCTATTATTTGCATATATGGCGACTCCAAGGGGAATAATAAACTGGTTTCAGCAGTGCAAGCCTGAAAACTCATGAGAAGAGTCACCACAAGGTCAAGAGTTGGAGAAGAAGAAGTGTTGTTTGAATACCTACAATTATCTCTAAGAAGAAGGCAAAGAGGAAGAAGGATTCAAAGGTCTCCTTCTCCACCAAACAGAACTCTCTCAACTCCTCCACCTGGTAGGCCTTTCATTCAGTCAACAAGGGTTTTAAGACCAATTAGAATGGCACAAAACAACCCCTATGTCAACTTCACAGGCAGCAGCCCACTTGCCCTCAATGCACAACATCCAATTCCTATTGCAGCCTTGAAGAATATTCCCTAATTCACTGGAGAAAATCAAACTACTCCAGGTGATCATGTTAAAGACATTGCTAACCTTTGTGCAATTCATGAAATCAATGAAATGCAAGTGGCTGTCAAGTTACTGGCATCTTCATTCAAGGGTAAAGCATTGCAATGGTTTAGAAGCCTTAGAGCTGGTTCTATCACAAATTGGAATCAGCTGTGTATAGCACTTCATGAGCAATTTGGAGAGAAGGGAGACAACTTGTCTCTTTTGGAACAGCTGACAACTATCAAGAGAGCTCCCAATGAACAGCTGACCGATTTCAACTTCAGATTTCAAAAGACTTGGGAGAGAATTCCAGTGGCATTCAGGCCAACAGCAGAAGGTGCTTTTCTCTACTATCTCAAAGCTCTAAATTCTTATATTTCTATGTTAATTCAGTCCATGGGAGGCATAACTATCCCTATGGCTTATAGCATTGCCATTAGGGCTGAAAATTGTCTTGATCCAAGCTGGAAAACTTGCCCCATAGACCTCCCATGCCACTTGTTTCCAAGTTTAGAGAGTCCAAACACCAATCAAGCACCTAATTTGGGCTCCTATCTCCCACTCCTAGAAATCAAAGTTCAAATGAAGCTTCCACTTCATCTCCAAGTGCCCCAAATGAGCTTCAAGAAGTCATGAAGCAATTGCAAAACCTAGGCAACGAGCTGGTTACTCTCAAGAGGCAACAAGCCCAAGGTTTTAGACCTTCTTATCAACCCCAAGCTCATCCTAATAGGCAGCCATACCAACCACAAAGGCCACCTAATCTAGTTGCAAATATGAATCAAACAAGGCCTCCTACCAATAGACCATTCCAGCCCTATAATCCAAATGTCATATCTGCCTCTAAGGCATTGGTACCAACACAAAACAACATTGCCCAAGAGTATGATTGGTGTTTTCCATGCAATGATCCTCATAACCAATCCATGTGCTTCAATGGTGCTTTGAATCAAGCATTAATGGTGATAACTACTGGTGTGGAGGGTGAGAGCAGTCAAGGAAACAGCCAACAACAAGATACATTCCAACAGCAATCAGCCCCAAATGACACCACATTGGTAAATTGGCAAGTAGAGGATTTTTGTGGCATGAACCAGGTAGTTTCTCAAGGTGTTGCAGCCAACACAAGGTCAAAAAGGAGGAATTTGGGTGAAGAACAACCATTAGCCCCAACCAATCCACGACCTTCTATGGCTCCACAAGTGGTTGGCAAACAAAATCCGGTTGTAAATGCACAAGGGCAGCCAAGAACAGCCCCTAGGCCAACTCAAATACCAGCTGTTGCTCGCCCCACAGGTGCAAGGAGTGAAGTGTGCAAACCAAGGGACAGCAAAGAGGATCCTTCATCACCATTCAGTATCATTGATCAGATGAAGAAGACAAACGTCAATATATCAATGTGGGAATCCCTATCTATCCCAGGCCAAAGAGATCTGCTGCAAGCTGCCATGAAGGACTGGCCAACTTCGAATCAGCAAGTTCAGATGCAAGACAAAGTGCTTACAAATGCTACCCACCCTGAGGGAAATCATGGAGGACAGCAAGGTAAAATTTTGAAGCCCCCTCCTTTCTATGTTTCATTGATCATTGGAAATCAGCTAGTGCACAATTACATGATAGACTCTGGGGAAAGTAGCTCAGTAATGCCTAAACAGATAGCTAATCAGCTAGGGCTTCAATATGAAACAATATCCAAAGGGGTAGTGCAGCTGGATGGGACAGCAATAGCAACAGTTGGAGTGATTAGAAACTTGAGTCTTACCTTGCATGCATGTCCAAATGTTGTTGTTTTACATGATGTATCAGTCATAGACCTTCCACCACTCTTTGCCCTTTGCTTGTCAAGGGACTTCACAGCCAAGATTGGAGGCTATCTTTCTGCTGATTGGTCAAACATGCTGTTTAGAACGATGTATGGAACTAAGGCCACAATTAGGTCTGAACCTATTGTAAACTTCCATATTGAGCCTTACACTCCAAGTCAGATTAATGCCAATTGCTCAGCATTTGATCAAGAAGATCACCCAAACTCTGATGAAGCTGACACCAAGGTTGGAAGCATCCCAGATCTAACTCTTGATGAATGGGCAAACAAGATACATGCATTTGATTCCTTATCAAGAAGTGGAAGAATCTGAGCTAGGGAGTCTATTGTATACACGAAGAAAATCAACCTATTCCTAGCATCACCAAGCCAAGCCATAATGATGACAATGAGGTATGGCGGCTGTTTTTTGACGGATCAAGGAGTAGGCAAGGTGCAGGAGGTGGAGCCATGCTTGTTTCACCTCAAGACATCAAATATTATTCAACTTTTAGTTTCCAGTTTTCTTGTTCAAACAACACAGCTGAATATGAGGCCTTGATTCATGGACTTCATTGGGCTAGGAAAAAGGGGATAAATAACTTGCAGGTGTTCGAGGATAGCGAGCTAATCATCAACCAAGTTAGAGGACAACATGCTACGAAGAACGACTTGCTGAGGAGCTACAAGAATAGGGTATGGGACCTCATTGAGGATTTCGAAGCTTTCAACATTGTGTCCATACCCAGGAAGAAAAATGATGCCGCGGATAGGCTCGCAGCAGTTGGAGCAACGTTTGATGTGGTTGACAACATCAAAAGGGAAAAAACACAGCCACACATCCATGTGATTGTGAGGCCAGCAGTTCCAGATAATAACACAAGCTGGCAGGTGTTTGAGAACGATCAACAGATCATCAATTTTCTACAGGAAGAGGCTGAATTCTCAGCTAGAAATCAGGACAGATTAGAGCAGCAGTATGGGGATCAAGTAGTGCAGCTGCGGACAAACAAGCTTCCTAAGGGTTTCGTGCTATATGCCTTCGGTGGTGGAGACACAATTTCTGCAATCCTGGCACAACAAAACAAAGAAGGATTAGAACAACCAGTTGCTTTCTTCAGTCAAGGCTTGGAGGAATACGAAACTAGATACTCTTTCATTGAAAAGCATGTACTTGCAGTGATCAGGAGTTTAAAGAAATTCAAGTACCCAGTCTCAAACAACAAGATCCAATTATTGGTCTCTCATGCGGGAGTTAAGGACTTCCTTCTAAACAAGGATATGAATGAGAAGCGTGCAGGGTGGATAACTCGTGTCATGGAATATGACATCGAGATCAAGGTCACCAAACTAGTACGTGGAAAGGGACTATGTGAACAGCTAGCCTTGAGTCAACAGGTTGAAGCAGGTGATGAAAAAGAGACTGTCTTGGTACTATAGGATGGCCAAGAACATGAAAATGATGATGTGCCTACTCTTTGTTGGACTCAGAATATGATACACTTCCTACAGACAGGGCTATGCCCTCCAGAGATGAACAAGACCCAAAGGAGATACTTCAGATTACAAGCTATCCCGTATGCCATTGTTGATGGAGTTTTGTTCAAGAAAGATGTAAATGGAGTGCTGTTGAGATGCATTAGCACAGGTCAAATTCAAAGGGTATTGGAAGAGTTTCATGGTGGACCAGCTGGTGGCCATTTTGCGCCAAGAGTGACAGCTCTAAAAATTATGAAGGCTGGTTATTATTGGCCTAAAATCTTCAGCGATTGCTACGCATGGATCAAGAGGTGTAAGAATTGTGCATTCTTCACATTAAAAGAGAAGTTTGCTGCCCTTCCATTGCATCCAATCTCAGTTGACCAGCCATTCATGCAATGGGGTTTGGACTTCATTGGAGTCATTAATCCCAATTCAAGCCAAGGGCATAAATGGATTTTGACAGCCACAGACTACTTCACCAAATGGACAGAAAGCAGTAGCACTCAAAGAGGCAAATGAGTCTAGCATCTTAGACTTTTATGAGGGAATAACAACTAGATTTGGTGTACCTGCCACAATAATCTCTGATAATGCATTGGCATTCATTGGATCTAAGGTGGACTGAGTGGGCTGTCAAGAACGGTATTTACCTAAGCACTTCATCGAACTATTACCCTCAGGGTAATGGCCAGGCCGAGTCTACAAACAAGAACTTGTTGAAGATCATTAGGAGGACTCTTGATGAAAATCAGAAGTCTTGGCATACCAAACTGAAATCAGCCTTATGGGCTGATAGGATAACTCCCAAAAGATCCACAGGTAACTCTCCATTCAGGCTTGTCTATGGAAGAGAGGCAATCTTGCCCATGTCACTTGAGTTGCCAACATTGGAACTCATGAAGCAGCTGGAGTTATTTGAATTTGAGCCCATGGAGGTGAGGTATGCAGAGTTGATGGAGCTGCAAGAGATCAGAAATCAGGCATCCCAAGCAATGGAAAAGGTTCAAGCCTTGATCAAGAAGACCTTTGATAGGAAGGCCAAAGATAGATCTTTTCAAGTTGGAGATCTAGTGTTGAAATGGGATGTGGACAGAGAAAAACCGGGAAGACATTCAAAATTTGATGCCATTTGGAGTGGCCCATACATGGTCACGAAGTGCAAGAGCAGCAATGCTTTCCAATTGGCCTCATTGGACGGTGAAGAACTGCAGATTCTAGTAAATGGAATCTATCTCAAACATTGCTACTGAAAATAAGAGGTTCACCCTTGTGAATATTAGCATAGATTTCAATTCCTCTAAGTGCGTATGCACATTGTCTTGTTGTAGTTAGGTTTCAGTTTCCCTAAGTGCTTTGGCACAGGTTTTGTCACTCCTAGATTGAGTTTTTTACAGTTCAGCGTGCTCTCGTAGAGGGAGTTGCAGCATCAGGCTCATTTCAGGTTATTGCTTATGACTCCATGCCCAACGGATCGCTAAAAGGCCACTGATCTTCTACCTAGCAGGTAGGTGACCCCGAAAAGTCGCCAAATTGTTATCCAAATTTCACCCCCCAGAGTTAATTTGATAACATGCATCAGAGTTTTTAGTTCCAAGCAAGTAGATTGATTCAGGAGAAAATCGTAAAATTGGCTAAGTCCTGCTCAAGACCGCCTTTGGACAGTTGGAACAATTATACACGGAAGGTGCAGATCGGCCGAAAAGCCTCCAGGCGGCCCAAACAGAAAAGGGACATCTAGGACAAATGGACGCGAAATGCCCGAATCGGCCGAAAGAAAGAAAATTTGTCCAAGTCCTTTACCGGGAGCAAGCAGGACAAGAGTGCGCGGAGGACGCGAACCGGCCGGTTCGGCCGAAATAGGAAAATTCAGCACAAGGACAAGTGGGACAAAGGGACGCGCGGGACGTGGATAGCCGAAGGAGCTGAAAGCCAATCAGATCACGCCACGTGTCACCGACAGAAAAGGGACATGGAAGCCCATTTTGGGCGGATCGGAGGATTCTATCCCACGAAGTAGTGGGACATCTAGGACAAAAGGACGCGGTGGATGTGAAAATTCAGTGGGCCCGTAGACAAATCACAGCATGACACGTGTCGCCAAGGAAAAAGGTCCAAAAAGTCAAAGGGGGGAGTTTTCGAGCACTGATCCGAACCAATGAAATAGTGCCACGTGTCCAAGTTTAAGGGGCCCACAAGAAAAGCCCATGTAAAGGTGGAGAGAGGGAATTACTCAGCGAATCAGGGTTTGCCACGTGTTGTCCAGATGGCAGAGCGTGGGAAAATATTTTAAAACCTGTTCTTGCCTGTTTTGTGCCCTAAATCTTCAGACCTTCGTATCTTTCGATCCAGAGCTCGGATTTGCACGTTCTTTATATCAACGGAAAGCTGTTGAAATTATATACATGATTCTGGGATCAATCTCACATTTTGGTGCATTTTGGAGGGAGAAAATTAAGAAAACGTCTCTGACGTGTGGTGATAGACAGAAGTAATGCTTCAACAACCAACTTTAATGCAGTAGACAGCTCGCCGCTCCTGTTAGACAGCCCACCATTTTGCCAGGATCCGCCGCTTTTGTCATAATGAGATGATTTTAAATGCTACCAAGAAGTGGTTGGGGCAGATTCTAGATTTCCTCTCTCTTCCCTCTCTCATTTCTTGATATATATTGTAAAGAAGAGCTCCTTTAAGGGTCGGACATTTTTTGTTTTGCATCCTCCCTTATTCCCTCGCTTGCCAGAGAATTTGTGGAGCTTTCAAACCTCCCATATGGGTTGTAATGCCAGTCTTTTTGCCTCTTGGCCACTACAATGTACTGTATCGACTCTTGAGCAATAATATATGTGTTGTGATTGACTCTCAACCCTCTCATGTATTCATTGCTGTCATTTTGATCTCTTATTGCAGTTTGGTTACCTATGCATGGTGTTTTGTATTGCATCTATGTGGTCTGTATTAAATTTGCAAAACGAGTGTCTAACATTCCTCGGTGCATCACCTTTGTAGTTTAGGTTTTATTCTATGCATTTTCTTACCCTGTCTCCTTGGCAAGTTAGATTAGATTTTAGCAAACCCTCTGCATTTTTTGTGTGCATCTGAACAGAGGAATAGGAACCAGCCTTCTCTGGAGAATCTTTTCTCATCTTTACACGTTCCATGCTTGGGGAAAGGATTCCATGTTGTGCAATCACACTGGATGCCTGAACATCAACCTAGAAGCCTGATTTGCATCCAGGGGTGCTGTGAGTCTGCAACAACACTCCCCACCATGGAACTATTTTTTCTTTACAGAGAGAGTAAAAACAAATGTATGACCAACAACCCTACTTATTATTTCATTAGTAGCCTCATGGTCTACTGAAAAAACTATAACTATTTTTTTGTGATACCCATAATTGGTTTTCCTCTTTCAATGAAGACAGTTAGTGGCTTTAATTATGTTGTTTCATCCTTCAATTTGAGATGAAGTGCATATTTGTAATTGCAGTTGCATATATCTACTTTGCATTGATAAAAAAAAACAAATTGAACTTGGAATTTCAACAACAAAAAAACTTGCATTGTTTGTCCCCTCACATCAAAAACATTCTAAATAGAATAAATTATCAATGAGGACATTGCCTACATTTCACATCACCACAACCTACTTAGGCTTTTCAAAATTTTCCATTTGAAGGATCTAGGAAAGTGTTGTTGATGTAGACATACTAGATATAAGCCCCACACATTTCTTGGTGATTGATGGGGAAGGAACACTTGATTGTGAAGAAGTATGACATTTGTGGATTACATTTGTCTCAGAAATCATATGTTGAGTTGTGGAGATTAATTGCTTCACTGGCATGCTTTTACAGACTTGCTAGAATACACAATAACCGGTGTCGATTGACGAGCCTCCGTCAGTCACCCATGGATCGGTATCGGTCAGACAAGGAGGAACCAACATCAGTTAGGGATAACCGACATTGGTTAAGGCTAACCGGCATTGGTTTCCTGT
Organism: Taxus chinensis; assembly: GCA_019776745.2. NCBI lineage: Eukaryota > Viridiplantae > Streptophyta > Pinopsida > Cupressales > Taxaceae > Taxus > Taxus chinensis. The sequence continues at coordinate 23,508,297 of CM034156.1, forward strand.
GCATGATGACTATAATTAAGTTGCAAGAATTAGATCTATCTTTAGTTGTAAAGTGAATCTAATGGTTGTAATTGCAATAGCTAAACTTCCCTAAGATTGTAGATGCATATATAAGCATAAAGTTAGGGTTTTAGAAGAGAGAATTCAATTGAGAATAGAGAGAAGTTTCCTTTTGAGAGAAAAGAGAAATTTGTAGAGAAGAAAGTACATGACATCCAAGAAGATGTGAAAGATTATAAATCTTCATTGTATTTCCTCTGTGATAATAAATTGGTTGTTTCTTGGTGGACGTAGCCCACACTGGGTGAACCACGTTAAATCTTGTGTATTGTTTCTTCTTGTTTATTTCCGTATTGATTGTTTTATGCTTAGATCTGATTAATATATATGTACAACTGATGTGTGCTAACCCCAACAACTAGTATCAAAGCATCTTTGTTTGAGGGTTGTGTGTGTTGAAAAATTTACTCACAGAGGGATTTCTGATTAAGTGGGAGCAAAGCAATGGGAGAAGAAGGAAAATTCAGAGTAGATAAATTTGATGGCCATGACTATCTATTATAGAAGATCTAGGTGGAGGATTATCTGTATCAGAAATATTTATACTTATTGTTGGATGAGAAGGCAAGACCTGAAAAGATGACTAATGAAGAATGGAAAATTCTTTATAGAAAGGCTCTGGGATCTATAAGATTGAGTCTGGAAGCATCTGCACCTTCGAATATTACCAAAGCAGGATCTACGGTAGAGTTGATGAAATATTTAGAAAATCTATATTAAAAACCTAGTGCTTCAAATAAAGTTTATTTGATGTAAAAATTGTTTAAATTAAAGATGCAAGAAGGTGGATCTGCATCAAGTCATTTCAATGATTTCTGGTCTATTGTAAATCAATTAAAATCAGTTAGTATTCTGTTTGAGGATGAAGTGAAAGAAATTTTATTATTATTCTCTTTTCTAGATAGTTGGGATAACTTGGTAATGGTTGTTAGTAATACAACGTCTGCTACTAATGTTTTAAAGTTTGATGATGTGGTTAGTATAATCCTGAATGAAGAAATATGTAGGAAAAGTACATGAGAATCATCATCTGGGAATGCTTTGAATGTAGAAAGCAGGGGAAGGTAGAAGGAAAGATCCAAGAGAAAGAATAATGGGAAATTAAAGTCTAAGAATGGTAGATCTAAATCCAGAGGTAGAGGTATAATCTACTGGAATTGTGGAAAGAAAGGTCATGCAAAGAAGAATTGTTGGTTCAAGGAAAACAAAGAGAATGTACCAGAGAAAGGTAAAGAGGAAAATGTTGTTGCAAAAGAGGTAATGCAAGATGCCCTAATTCTCTCCTTAGATAATAAAATTGAGTCATGGGTTTTAGATTCAGGAGCTTCTTTCCATGCAACCCCTAATAAGGGTTATTTCAGAAATTATGTCCAGGGTAATTTTGGGCATGTTTATTTAGGAGATGATGAACCATGCAATATTACTGGTAAAGGTGATGTTCATCTTAAATTGCAAAATGGAAATACATGGATATTAAAAGATTTGAGGCATGTTCCAAGCCTTAAAAGAAATCTAATTTTTGCAGGACAATTGTGTGAAACTAGTTACATGGTTACACTCACAGTCGAAGATCTTGGAAAGTTACCAAGGGATCTCTTTTTGTAGCAATAGGAAAGAAGGTAGGATCATTGTATTTGTCTACCTGTATTACTGATTCCTTTGTCTTGTTCTATCTACTTCAGATTTAGATACAAACATGTGGCACAATCGGCTAGGCCATATGAGTGAAAAGGGAATGCAGATCTTAAAGGCAAAGGGTAAGTTATCAGATCTGAAACATGTAGATCTTGATTTCTGTGAGCATTGTATTTTTGGAAAGCAGAAGAGAGTGATATTTCTCAAAGTTGGGGCAACAAAGAAGAAGCATAAATTAGAGATTTGTACACTCAGATGTGTGGGGACCAGCCCAGGTAGCTTCTCATGGTGGATCCCAATACTATGTTACTTTCATTAATGATGCCACAAGAAAGGTATGGGTTTATTGTATAGATCGTAAATCTGATGTTTTTGAAACTTTTAAAAGATGGAAAGCCCTTGTGGAAAAATGAATCAAATTCAAAGTTAAAGTGCCTTAGATCTGACAATGGTGGTGAGTACTACAACAAGGTTTTCAATGATTATTGTTCAGTAAATGGAATACACAGAGAAAGGACAGTTCCTAGAACACCACAGGAGAATGGTGTTACAGAGAGAATGAACAGGAAAATCATGGAACATGCTAGAAGTATGAGGATACATGTTGGATTACCCTTATAGTTTTGGACGGAAGTAGTAGACACAATTTTTTATTTGATTAACCATGGACCTTCAATTACATTAAATGGTAGAATATCAGAAGAAGCTTGGACTAGAAAAGAGGTAGATATTTTTTTTCTTAGAGTATTTGGCTCAGAAGCTTTTGTGCATATTGATAAGGAAAATAGAAAGAAATTGGATGCTAAATCCAAAATATGTACTTTCATTAGTTATGGCTCTGGTGATTTTAGATTCCAGTTTGGGATTTAAAAGGTTCTAAGATAATTAGGAGTCGTGACATTGATTGGAATGAAAAGAGAATGTACAGGGATCAAGTTTTGGTACCCAAAGGTGAACCGGGGGAGAAGTTTTTGGATGAAAATAAACTCTCATATTCAAAATAAACAGCTACAGATTTACACAGTAACTGGTATCGGTTTACCCCTGATCAGCATCGGTCCCTTGTATTGGTGTCGGTTACAGAAGAGACAGACCGAAATCGATTATCCGAACCATCGTTCGGCAGAAGGTGACCGGCGTTGGTCACTGTCAGAAGTAGATACAAATCTACAGGATGAGCATATTGAGCCTTCGGCACCCCAAATCTCAATGAGAAGGTCACAAAGCGTAAGTAGACCCCCAGAAATATTTTCACCTTCCGTGTCTTATTTATTATTGATTGATAGTGGTGAACCAGGAATATTTGAAGAAGCAATGTAGGATAAAGCCCATAAGCAGTGGGAGTATGGCATGAATGAGGAGATGGAATCCTTATAGCAGAACCAAACATGAAATTTGGTTAAGTTTCCAATAGGTAAAAGAGCATTACAGAACAAGTGGGTTTACAGGATCAAGGAAGAAGAGGGTGGACATAAGAGATACAAGGCAATGCTTGTAGTAAAGGGATTTACACAGAAAGTAGGTATTAAATTTGGTGAAATATTTTCTCCTGTTGTTAAAATGAATTCTATTCGTACTGTATTGAGTTTAGCTGCAGTAGAGGATTTGCATTTAAAGCAACTTGATGTCAAAATGACATTTCTTCATGGTGATTTAGAGGAAGAGATTTATATGAATCAGCTGCTTGGGTATGAAGTCAACAGTAAGGAGAAACTTGTGTGTAAATTGAAAAAGAGCCTATATGGGCTCAAGCAAGATCCAAGGAAATGGTATATAAGGTTTGATAGTTTCATGCATGAGCATGGTTATTTGAGATGTGAATCTGACCATTGTGTTTATTTCAAAATGCTTGAAAATGGAAGCTATATTATTTTGTTACTGTATGTGGATGATATGCTTATTACAGGATCTAGTATGCAGGACATTGATGAGCTTAAAGAAACGATAGCTCACACATTTGCAATGAAGGATTTGGGAACTGCAAAGAAATCCTTGGCATGCAAATTCATAGAGACAGGAAGAACAAGAAGTTGTATTTGTCTCAGGAGCATTATATCAATAAGGTGTTGCAAAGGTTTAATTTGTAAAATTATAAACCTGTAAGTATATTTATGGCTGGACACTTAAAATTGAGGAAAGATCAATGTCCTATATCACACGCAGAGGTTGAGTACATGGCACAAGTTCCATATGCTTCAACAGTTGGGAGCTTGATGTATGCTAAGGTTTGTACTAGACCAGACATTGCACAGGCAGTGGAAGTTGTGAGAAGATTTATGGTTAATCCAGGTAAAGAGCTTTGGAAAGTAGTCCAATGGATTCTCGTGTATTTGAGAGGGACATCTGACATTTAGTTATTTTATGGAGGGTTAGATACTTCTTTACATGGCTATGTGGATTCAAACATGGCTGGTGATTTGGATGGCAGAAGGAGCACCACTGGATATGTTTTCACAGTAGGTGGCATGACAGTTAGCTAGATTTCTAGATTACAGAAGGTTGTGGCGCTGTCTACTACATAGGCTGAGTATGTTGCAACTACATAAGCTAGTAAGGAGATGATATGGATGAGCAGGTTCATGGGAGAGTTAGGAAAGGAGCAAGAGGATTGTAGAGTGTATAGTGATATTCAAAGTGCAATTCATCTAGAAAAGAACTCAACGTTTCATTATAGAATGAAACACATTCAGTTGAGATATCACTTCATACGACAGGTATTGGAGGATGGGAAGTTGAAGTTGGAGAAAATTCATACAAAGGAGAACTTGGAGCTGCACTCCACTTCTGTTGGTCTTCGAGTTAGATACTTGAAGAGGGAGAAACAAGCTAAGGAAAGGTTCAAAGGAAGGAGTTGTACGGTACAGTGCGACAATTTATCTCCAAGTGGGATATTGTTGAGTTGTGGAGCTTAATTGCTTTAGTGGCATGATTTTGTAGACTTGCTGGAATACAAAGTAACCAACGTCGGTTGATGAACCGTCATTGGTCACCCATGGACCGGTATCAGTCAGGAAAGGAGGAACCGACATCGGTTAGGGCTAACTAACATCAGTTGCCTGTGCATGACTATTATAATTAAGTTGCGGGAATTAGATCTATCTTTAGTTGTAAAGTGAATCTAATGGTTGTAATTGCATAGCTAAAGTTCCCTAAGATTGTAGATGCATATATAAGCATAAAGCTAGGGTTTAGAAGAAATAATTCAATTGAGAATAAAGAGAAGTTTCCTTTTGAGAGAAAAGAGAAATTTGTAGAGAAGAAAGTATAGGACATCCAAGAAGGTGTGGAAGATTGCAAATCTTCATTGTATTTCCTTTGTGATAATAAATTGGTTGTTTCTTGGTGGACGTAGCCCACACTGGGTGAACCACGTTAAATCTTGTGTATTGTTTCTTCTTGTTTATTTCCATATTGATTGTTTTATGCTTAGATCTGATTTATATATATGTATAACCAGTGTGTTAGCCCCAACATCATAGGATTGAGGAAACACATTGTACTAGAGATAGTGTTAATTGTTAAATTGTTGAAATTAGAGACATGACATGCCTTTATTGACAAAATGTGAACCTATGGTAAATCAATTAAATATATAAAATCTTTGGCCAAGGAATAAAAAAATGCACCCCACAAAGTGAGAGTAATAATAAAGCCTTACATGCCCTTGAGTTGCAATGTCCTCTTAACCGTCTCTAAATTTTCCATACAAGAAATAGTTGGAACGAGAGAGATGGATGTAACAACTCCAATAAGGTCAACCTAAGACTTACCAAAAACAATCAATCACTATTGGGTGACATAATAAGATCCAATTGGGATCAACATTGGGACTTACCAAAAAAAATTGGGATTTTTTGTATTGTTTTGAAATGGAAATTGTGTAAGGGAAAGCTTTTGACACCCTTGATGTAGGGGATGATTATGTAACTAACTTTGTAACCCCATCTTAACCCCTTAACCTCTTCCTACTTGAATTTTGAACTTCCCACCATCATAAAACAACCTAAATCCATATATGGCAAGTGGTTTTATCCATTTTTCATTCTTCATTTTGTTGGTTTTAACCTCTCCAGACAAATCAACGGTGATTCGTAACCACTGGAGATTGTTGTGGACGTTGTCGATTCTATTTAGCTACCCTCTTCCTCTATTTCCTAGTTAGTCAGAATTTGTATATAAGGAGGAATTGTTGCACATGTGATTAATGTCATTATGTTCAAGACCATCAACACTATGCTACCAAATTCTTGGAAACCATCATCAGATCACTAGTCAACCTTTTGGGAGCTCTATTACCTTCACAACAGTTATCAAGGTTAGTGTCTTTATTTCATATCTTTATCATCTTGTTTTTGTATTCATTATAGTCTACCATATGTCATCTACTCCACCTTGCATAGCCTTCTTAGGATCTGTCTCTAATTCAGTCATTTAGCCAATCCTTACAATATCTATGATATCTACAGAGATCGTCATCGATCTGTCCCTTGACCTCTTTTGCCTTTGTTAATCTTCTTCTTACACCTAAACCTTTATTTACTGGTTTTCACAGGCCTCTAGAGTCCCTCTAGTTTTCCTTACCACTATCAATTATTTTTGGCATCAAACATTGTCTGTTTTATGAGTCTTGTCAAAATCAATATTTTCTACTCGATCTCTGTCGATTCTTGATCACACGTCGATCTGTGTTTTTAATCATTTCTAGCATAGAACATATTTTCAACAATCTATTTTGATCTAATCAGTTGTTTGCAAGATGTATGTTTTATAGATGATTATTCTAGGTCCTTTGCACCCAATCACCATCATATACGATCTCTCGATCATCGAGTAGCCATTCATGTGGGAACAATTTGACATTTTCCATGAGCTCATCTTGTGCGCCATTACACTCATACCAGACATAAGATATCGAAGATCAAATATAAATCATAAAAAAAGAGTGAGAAGCCGTTGAAGAGTTCTGGTACGACTACTTCAAGGAATTTGAGTTTGTTATTGCCCTACCCTTGGCCACCTACAACCCTAAATAGGAAATTCCTTACCCCCTTGAATTCTAGATTAATATTTTCAAAATTATCGAACTAATTAATTGTATTAACACGAGTTAACACCCTTCAAGGAAGTCCTTCGGATTCTTGGGATTGGATTTGTTGAGAAACTCCTTATCTCTTTATCTAATATTTGTTTGTCCAGTTATCTTTGTATATGGGTTTTCTCACTTGGCGAAAGGAGGAGCCTCTTTCATTGTTTGCATAATCTATTGTCCTGACATTGTTTTTTTCAGTGCAAGTATAGGTAAACCCTGCCCTATTTGAGTTTTTGGTATTTTCAAAATTTATAGCATTTAACTAAAAAACACCATAAACATATTGGCACACCCAGTGGGACCTCTTAGTCCCTCTTTCATTTATATTTCATAGCTTTCATGTATTTTTTTTCTATTTCGTCTAACTTTTCAACTTGGAGAGCCTTGTTGTTGCTATTTATTTAAAAATTAAAATTAAAAAATTAAAAAAGGGAAAATTAATTACAGGAACACTATTTTCTTTCATTATTTTCTTTTAGCATTACATTTTGAGTGTCTTTTTCTCATCAAACTCAATAATTCCTTTTAGGATCTTAAAAAGAACCTTTATTCTACTTTCTCAGCTAGTCTAATTGGAAGTTAAAGGATTGCTTTCACAAAAACTCCCTTCACACACAACCAAATCACATATAACTTAATTTGCATATAAACACTCATTCCCAGATGGATCTAATTGGATCTCATCACCAAGAAGATAAGTTTTCTGGTCAAGTATAAAAAATATGGTGGGCGGTATATCGGATAAGCACCTTACACCCTTATCAATACAAGACCGTGAGGTGAGGGGGTAGGCCCCAATATCATGCCTCGTACCGAAACCAACATAGATTCAGGCATCACATACCTTCAGGTATATCGAGGAATCCATCCTTAAACTTACCTGAAACCCGTTAGACAACCATCTCTTGGTACCTTTTTAGTCATTTTTCACATTTCACGAGTTTCTTAATTTAATCGAGATGAACAAAATTAGTTGTCTGAATTGTTTCCAATTGTTTAATCAACTACTGTACCTTTTTTATTCAGTAATTTTTTGTTCAGTTCATGGTTCTAACTAGAAAATAATCACGTCTACAAAACTTAGACAATATGACTGATCACCTCCAACAATCCCTAGACAATATATAGTCTCTCCTTCAAGAGATTCTAGGAATAAGTGACCAATTCCAATCACCTTCACCAACAAATCAAGAACCTCCACATTCTTCTAGTAGTCAGTTAGCCATGTCAGAAATCTCATACCCATCAAGCCCACGCTTCTTCAATAGTGGTGATCTAGTCTATACAGATATTATGGATTCTAACCCAGTATCTCTCAATGCTTATCTTTCTTCCCGAGGTGTCCTCCTCCAACATCCAACACCCGAAAACATCCTCCCAGCACTATTTTCACCTTTGAAACTTCCTGACTTATTGACCCTAATCAAGAGTCGTTCATCCAACAAATTTGTTGGCTATATTTTCTACACAACTAAAAAACCTAGGCAGTCATGAGATAAATACCCCTCATTTAACGGTGAGGCTCCCGTGTAAGATGTTTATCAATCTGGTAAGTATGAATCCTAATAACTATTTGTAGGGGGTTTTACTTTAATTACAAAGCTCATGAACCATAGCTTAGCAATTCTGTAGCAAGTAAGCAATTGTTTATGAAGTATTTTCAGAAGGGGAAATAATGGAATTTGGGAAAGAAGAAAGGAAGATATGTAATTCAACAAATAGTTTAGAGAGTTGGTTTCATACACATGGATTAAATAAACAAGTAAATCTCACAATAGTCAGAAGTAAAGGAAAAGAAAAGCTTCTAATTTAAATCTCATATAACACAAAATTTATCTAAAGATCCACATAGAAGTAAGAATAAAATGCACCGTGGACACAAAGTTCTCCAGAAATCTTCCTTTATTCAATTCCTCTACTTTCACAGAAATGACATCAAGGGCTACAACACAAAGTTTGGAACTCAAGAATGTTGATTAAAAAATTGTGATAATGATCCTTTAACCGGTAGGTTCTTCCTCTATTTATAGTGTATAGAGGGCAATTACAAATAGGAAGCTTTCAATGAATTGCCACATGTGGAAGCTATGAAAAGGGGAAGCAACTGGCAATATTCTCCCCTAGACTTTCTCTTTGCATGACATACATGTCTTACAATTGAAAATAGCACTTTCTATTATGCATGTCTGCCACCTATTTCCAAGATATTGACTTCTTGCAGTAACTTGAAGTAACGACTTTTTAAAGATAATTACCTAAGTTTTACAATTTAATTTATTACTCAATTACTTTTTCAGAGAAAATAAGAGAAAGAAAAAGAAGTTATTCCAGCTGCAACACTCTCTATTTTCTCCTTCCTACATATACTAATCTAATATGCATTATACTTCTTCTTTATCTATTTTAACAATGAACGATCTGAATGATATCTCTACCTTGAATCTGAGATGCTTTTTCTCCCATATGTTGTTGAATTTTTGCCTTTGATTCTCACCAAACTGGATCTGGAAGCAACTGGCTATGATTTTCTTGTGAGTGTTTCCTTTGAACTATCTTCTCCTCTTATCCTTAAAGCTTTTGCAATTCTTCTCTATCACGTGCAATTTTTCTCCAGTACGTGAACTAATAAGATGCTTGTCGTAAACAATTCAGACAAAACTCATCACCTTTTATTTTTAATTGCATATGAGCAATTTTAAATTCTGGAAAGTACTCTGGGTGAAGGAAAATACAAGTAAATTCAATGAAGGCTTCAATTGGAAGATTGGGAGCACATGCACAAGCTCCTGAAAGGAATTTTCCATGCAATGACTTCTACATGAGTTGCGTTAGAAACAAGAGAATGAATTTTTTCTGGAAGCCTTTAAAATTATGAGAGCTAGATTTATTTCTTCCTCTGATTCTGAAGATATATTCAATGTATCAAACATTGACTTTTTATTTCTTCACCAATATGGGCATAAATGAAGTATTACTACAAATAATTCATACATGTATGCAGTCCATAACATGAATATCTAGTTTCTTCACCGAGATCTGATTATAAAGTTTGTTGCCCTCTATTTTTAGGCTTTTCTTGCATGCCAAGCAAGCTAAAAATATTATTTTATTCACCCGTACATTCACATCAACATGCAAATAGCCAGAATAATAAAAAGGAAGCCTTTCCAACCCTAGGCGCCAAAACTGGATGCTTCCCGACAATTAAAAGAATTTAATTTTTAGGCATTTAATAATGCAAGTATGGGTCGTACTTTTTGGCTATAAGCCAAGTGAAAAATACTAGGGGTAGGCAGGTAAAATTTACCCTGCCTGCTAGGGTCTAATTCTCTACTTTTCACTTAAGTTGAATTTGAGGGAAAAACATAAGCATCAGGTAGGTAAAATTTTACCCTGCCTCCTAGGGTCTAATTCTTCACTTTTCAATTAAGTTACTTTTCATTAAACACTGACCCAACAGGTCGGTAAAAACTGCAACTTGCTTTGGATTTGACTTTCTTTACGGGAAAAACATGAGGGGTAGGAAGGTAAAATTTTTCCCTACCTTCTAGGGTCCAATTCTCCACTTTCCACTTAAGTCATTGTGCCAAATATTTACCTGTCAGGAAGCTTCTAAAAATGTGACTTGCATTAAGAAACCGCCATTCCCAAAAAGTGTGACTTGTATTATGAATTCTACCTTTAAAAGTTGTGTGAAAACTCATCAACAACATTTTATTTCCATTTTATTGTATCTCAACCCATCCCTTCATAAAAACCTACCTCTTCAATCTAGAATTTAGTCATGTCTATTCGTGCATCAATACCCCTTATTAATACAATTTCCATTGCTAGTACTCATCCCTCTTCACAACAGGAATCCACTGCCCTATCTCACTTATCCCTTCTCAGCATATACCGTAACCATCTCAACCTCTCATCCACACTTCTATTCCATCTCAGTATATACCACAGTCGTCTCAACCTCTTATTAACACTTCCATTCTTATCCCTTATCAGTATATCCAACCATCATAACCCTTAGTATCACAAAAACGCTACAACATTCCCAGAAGCATTCCTTTTCATCACAATGTATCATTACCATATCATTTATACTAACAATCAAATCCACACGCCCATAATCAACCTAGCTTTTATGTATTTATCCCCCTAGAACCATCGTAAAATGATACTTTACAAGCCTTAATGAATATGATTACAAGTTTTGAAGTTGCTTCCATGGGTCCTAAAAAACCATGTTGTAAAAACAAATATGTAATGAACCTATTCATCCATTAGTACCCTTCAAAGCTTATCCCTTGCATTGGGAACTCGCGAAGTTCCTTAAATTCTACAGTAAGGAGGACCTTCAACAACACATTTAAGATTGTCGCCACGCATGTTAACTTATCTCACATGATCAAGACCTCATGTTAAGAACATTTCACATGTCCTTATCATCTCTCGCACTTGAATGGTATAATATTATCCCACAGTATTCATTCTTCTCCTTCACATAACTTACGCAGTTATTTTTAGAACATTTCTCGATTAACATCACCCTTAAAATTTCTATTACAAATCTCTATGCTATCAAACAGTTTGAAGATGAGTTTTTTTATAGAATTATTCACTCACTGGAGGGGTATCATCAATCAACTATCCTTCTCTCTCCCACAAACCGAATTGATCAAGTTATTTTCTTAATCTTTTATGTCCCGAGAGAAAAAAGTGGAGTTTCAAGATCAAACCTTATGTTATTTTTACTCCAAAACACCCACCGGGTCCATAAAAACCATTTTCAAGACCTTATTCTTCTTGCATTTTAAGTTTCAGGCTCATTCACCCTTTTTTCACAAAGGAGAAATAACAGTGACCCGACCTACCATGGAGAGTAGTGAGGCTTAGGATCAAAACTAATGTATTTTCCATGGAGAGGAGTTTAAGAGAATTCTTTTGAATATTTTTTTAGATCCTAAATCCTATGAAAAAACTCATAACTTTCAAAACAAGACCACTTTCTCCATTGAGGCTTACATTCCATGCACACGAAGTGACCCGTTCTTTCTCAGATAGATCCGAAAACCACATGTCTCCACAAATTTATTTGAAACTACCATGGATCTATTCATAATTCCCTTGCACAACCTCTAGATGGGTTGAACCCTTGCAGATATCCTCCAGAGGATGTTGTCTTGTTGCAATATGACCAAAATAGCCATTTCAGTGCTTCAAGGAGCACTTTCCACCTCACAGTTCAGTAGCTTCATGAATGTTACTTGGATCAACCTCCTTGTACGTTAAACACACTATAAATCCATGTAAGCATATTCCTCTCCTCCAAAATGAGGATGACACAGAATCAAAGGGGTTGTATGAGTTGATAGGATGGCTGAATGACGGGATCATAATGACTAGGAAAGGGGGTTTCAAGTAGTGGGCTTGGTTGTCATGACCAAAATTTTAAATTTCACATGTCAAACATTTAACATGACAAAAACTAGCTCTAACTCAGGTAAATAGACCACAAGGGGTAATGAAGAAGCTCATACATCTTGTGGATGAGTAAATTAGTGTCTTAACCATTAGGAAATAGAATCACAATATTCAACAACTAGTACTAGCAAAAAACACAACCAAGGGAAGTGTAATGTCCCTCATTTCTGAGTAACTTTTATTGAAGACCTTTGGCCTATTTTTTCTACCCGACAACCGAAGGGTCAGCTCAAGGGTGACTTAGGTTTTTTAACTTTATTATATTGTGCTAAAATTAAAATATAACATTATAAAAAATACATATAATAAATTAATAGACTTAAATTTAAATTAAAACTTAGGAAAGTGCAATAAAATAAAAGCACTTAATTTATCCCACAATATAATATTATCCCATAGTATTCACTCTTCTCCTTCGCATAACTTACGCAGTTATTTTTAGAACATTTCTTGATTAACATCACCAATAAAATTTCTATTACAAATCTCTATGCTATCAAACAGTTTGAAGATGAGTTTTTTAATAGAATTATTCGCTTGCTGGAGGGGTATCATCAATCAACTATCCTTCTTCCTCCCACAAACTGAATTGATCAAGTTATTTTCTTGATCTTTTATGCCCCAGGAGAAAAAAGTGGAGTTTCAAGATCAAACCTTATGTGCTTTTTACTCCAAAACACCCATCGAGTCCATAAAAATCATTTTCAAGACCTTATTATTCTTGCATTTTAAGTTTTAGGCTCACTCGCCCTTTTTGCACAAAGGAGAAATAACAGTGACCTGACCTACCATGGAGAGTAGGTGAGGCTTAGGATCAAAACTAATGTATTTTCCATGGAGAGGAGTCTAAGAGAATTCTTTTGAATATTTTTTTAGATCCTAAATCCTACGAAAAAACTCAGAACCTTCAAAACAAGACCACTTTCTCCATTGAGGCTTACATTCCATGCACACAAAGTGACCCGTTCTTGCTCAGATGGATCCGAAAACCACATGTCTCCACAAATTTAGCCAAAATATGACCAAAATATCCAATTCAGTGCTTCAAGGAGCACTTTCCACCTCAGATTTCATCAGCTTCATGAATGTTACTTGGATCAACCTCCCTGTACATGAAACACACTATAAATCCATGTTAGCATATTCCTCTCCTCGAAAATGAGGATGACACAGAATCAAAGGGGTTGTATGAGTTGATAGGATGGCTAGATGAAGGGATCATAATGACTGGGAAAGGGGGTTTCAAGTAGTGGGCTTGGTTGTCATGACCAAAATTTTAAATTTTACATGTCAAACATTTATCATGACAAAAACTAGCTCTAACTCAGGTAAATAGACCACAAGGTGTAATGAAGAAGCTCATACATCTTGTGGATGAGTAAATTAGTGTCTTAACCATTAGGAAATAGAGTCATGATATTCAACAACTAGTACTAGCAAAAAACACAACCAAGGGAAGTGTAATGTCCCTCATTTCCGAGTAACTTTTATTGAAGACCTTTGGCCTATTTTTCTACTTGACGGCCGAAGGGTCAGCTCAAGGGTGACTTAGGTTTTTTAACTTTATTATATTGTGCTAAAATTAAAATATAACATTATAAAAAATACATATAATAAATTAATAGACTTAACTTTAAATTACAACTTAGGAAAGTGCAATAAAATAAAAGCACTTAATTAAATTGTACTTCCTAAGGGAAAATGTGTTTTAGAAGTCCAAAGGTCACTTTGAGTCCTTTTTCCTATATAAAGAAGAGGGTGACCTATGTAGAGGCATTACAATTTTTTTATATGATATTTTCTCTTACATGTGAGCTTTGAGCTTGTGCAAATAAATTCCAAGGACGAAAACCCTTAGGAATTTAATCTCTTATGGATGAAAACCCCAAGAGTTGAGAGGAGTTTTCACTCAAAAAAATCCATTGGTTGTAATCATATTTTTGATCATTTCCAGCAGTGTTTTGAAGGCTTTGGGGAATAAAAATTACAGTAGTTCATCTTCTATTGGATCGACTTGTTTTGGGACTGAGTTGGCCTTAACTTTGAGGTATTTACATCTGCAAAACATTGTCTGATATCTCCTAATTTTTATGAATGAAATCACAACAGTTTCATAATTTTTCGAGGAGTTTTAAGAGGGTTTTTACCAGTTTTATAATCAAATTTCATATCTAATTTCAAAGTTGATTTGGCACCCAAAAATTCTGATTCTTATATGAATGATTTCCTAAAAATATAGGCAAGCATCTGGGATAGAGAAAATAATTTTTGGAGCTCATTTGATGCCCCAAATGTGTGGGCCGAAATAGTAGGAGGGCTAGATCCGCATGTTTGGTAGTTGCTATTATAACTTGGTTTACATCATCTTGTTCCTTGTATTTTTCAAAGTTTATGCATATGTCATTCACCTAGATCGGAGTTGTGCACAAAAAATTACGCTACCTTGAAGATTGCAGTAGTTAGGGTTTCAAATTTGAATTATTTTCCAGCAGTTGTAAAACATGATTTTTGCCATTAATTCTTCGGGGTCGTTCCAAGGGTTTAAGAGTAAAAATAATTATTGCATGCTGATTTTGGGTGTGTTTGCATATAAAACCCTAGTGGATTTGGCTGAAATCAATCCCATTTACTCTAGCTTTCGAACTTTATATTTTGCCATTGTATTTTGTTGTTGTGTTGAGTGGGAAAGATTTATATTTGTTCCAAGGATCCATTGGGGATCTTTCAGTGGTATTAGAGCAATATTCCTCCCACTTGGAGGGTTTTGATTGATGCATCCGAGAGAAGTTGGTCCCCATAGGTATTATACAAGGAGACATGCATGTCTTACAACTGAAACCATGGACAGAAGAGATGGATCATGTAGCCCTCCCTAGGATGAGAAGGTTGACCCATATCGTGAGATTTTTAGGACTATGATTGCTTCTCAATAGCAGATGATACATACAATGCAGCAGATGATGTAGAGGATGGATGTAGGTAGGCCAAGAGATAAACATGACAGGAGGGATATGTCTATATCAGTATCCAGCAGTCGTAGGAGGCACAACAGATTACCTATGAAGATTGGTAGTGTGAGGGATTCCCCTCATGCACATACAGAGAAGAGGAGATCTACTAGGACTATAGATAGAACTATGCATCCTAGCTTTCTACCTAGAGATGAGCCACTAATGAGTGAGGATCCACTTGAGGATACAGTTTTTTAGTATAATGTGATGGCAGCCCATGATGAGTGGAGAGCTTTCCCGTAGTGGTTACATGATGCTTTTCCCCTTCTTTAGTATTGTGCTTAACGGAGAGATAATATGAGAGCTAGACATGTACAAAGGTCTAGAGTATAACCAAATAGGGAGTTGAAGCAGGCCACCAACAAGGTGACCCTTTCCACATTTGATGGTAGTGGAAAGATCAATTGCAAAACATAGATTCACAAGCTCGACATATACCTCACCCTTAAACCTATGCAGGAGCATGAGGCTATCAAGTTTGTCACATTAAATCTTGAGGGGGTAGCTTATGATTGGTGGTACCATGGGTTAGTTACATAGAATCATGATCTATTTTGGTCATACACAGAGTTTAGTGAAAGGTTGATTGTGAGATTTGATCGTAAGGATGTGGAGATTTATAACAGGGACTTAGCACAACTTCGACAGAGTGGGCACGTTGATACATACATCAATGAATTTCAACATATAGCAGTGATGGTACTAGAGATGCCTAAGAGACGTGTGGTGATGTTGTTTATTGAAGGACTTCATGACAAATTGAGGGATTGGTCAAGGATCTTAGGACTAAGACATTACACGATGCCATTTAGATGACATTAGATGTGGAGACACTTCCCAATTCTTACCAATCTAGCAAGAAGCCTCTACGAGCACTAAACCTTTCCAACACTCTACTATTCAGCAGAAGAGTATCCCCCCTCTTAATATGGATCATGAGGCTTGCAACAAGTTGAGGAGAAAGAAGCTTTGCTTTCATTGCAAAGATCATTGTCAGCCTGGACATAATTGCCTTAGAAAAGGCAAGGTGCATCTCATTGAGGTGATTTCAGATGAGGAGGAGGATCCTTCACCAGATTCAGATACACAGGACATCGATGGTGATATTGGTGCACATGAGGATCAACCCCAAATAAATCTTGGAGAGAGTGAGATACCAAGTTTAGGTACTATTGCATCACTTTTTGGAGTCCCTAGGTACTATCCCTTTTGACTGAAAGGAGTACTTAAGGGTTAACAGGTTGTCTTCTTGATTGACAGTGGTACTACATACAACTTCCTTGATGAGGTATTTGTGATGAAGCGTGGATTACAAGGTGAGGATTTTGAGGGGTTCAGTGAACGAGTTGCAGATGGTTTTTCTTTGAGTTACGCTAGCATGATTCCACAGCTTAGCATCTAGCTAGGGTACTATACATTGACATATGATTTTTTATGTAGTTGGCCTTGGAGAGATCGATGTAGTTTTGTGTATCCAATGACTACAGTCCCTTGGGAGATATGTGTAGGATTTCAGATGGATGGATCTGAAGTTTATGGAAGATGAGAGGAAGATTGTGCTTAGGTCTCTTTCAGATGGTGGGCCTAGAGTGGTGTCAACACATAGGATAAAGTCCTTTATCAGGCATGAAGAGGTTGCATGGGCAGCCCAATGCCACATTTCATCCAAATCTTCTTCAAATACCAGACAACCTTTTCATGTAGGTATCCAGGCAATACTAGATAAACACAACATAGTTTTTGGTGACATTCCTCCAGGTAGACCACCAGACAAGGGATTTGAGCATGTCATAGAGTTAGAGGAGGGTGCCAAGCCAGTGATCACTACACCTTATTGTCATCCTAATAAATTTAAGGATGAGATAGAGAGGAATATCAGAGAGCTTATAGATATGGGGCATATCAATCCTAGCTCTAGCCCATTTTCTTCTTCAGTAGTGTTGGTGAAGAAGAAGGATGGGACAATGAGGATGTGCATTGACTACCGTTATCTTATCAAGAAGATGATAAAAAAAGGTACCCCATTCCTCGTATAGATGAGATTTTGGATGAGTTGTATAGAGATATTTTCTTTTCAAAGATTGATCTTCGATCAGGATATCATCAAATCCGTGTTCAGGAGGAGGACATCCACTAGACAACATTCAAATGTCACTATGAGCACTACAAGTTTTTGGTGATGCCATTTGGTCTCACTAATGCACCTGTCACATGTCAGTCATGCATGAACCATATATTTAATAGGCAGTTGATGAAGTTCGTACTAGTGTTCTTAGATGATATCTTGATTTACAGTAGGACATGGGAGGATCACTTGATGGCATCTTGGTGAGGTACTTAGCATCATGGATACCTAGTCTCTATTTGCTAAGATGTCCAAAATGTGAGTTTGGACTTAGAGAGATTTTGTATCTTGGGCATGTCATTGGGGCCAATGGGGTAAAGGTTCACCAAGAGAAGATACAGGCTATGAAAAATTGGCCTCCACCTAGGAACATTTCGGAGCTGCGGGGATTCCTAGGATTGTGTGGATATTCCAGGAGATTTGTGAGAGGTTATTCACTATATTACAGCACCATTCACAGATCTCACATGGAAGGGAGCAGTCAGATGGATAGAGGAGGCACAAGTGATAGTTGAAAGGCTCAAGATGGTCATGAGTACTTGTCTAGTTTTATCTCTTTTGGATTTCTCTTAGCCATTCATTTTGGATTGTGATGCTTCGGGTACAGTTATTAGTGCAGTTATGATGCAGGATCGTCTTCCCATTTCCTATGATAGAATACGAAGCTGAGGGAGAATGAGAGGTTGTACTCCACCTATGATAAGGAGATGATTGCCATCATGCATGCATTAATGAAGTTTAGACAATATTTCGTGGGTAGGAAGTTTGTGGTGAGAACCGACCACAACAACTTGAGGTACTTTTTGGAACAGAAATAACTCAACGAGAGGCAACATAAGTGGGTCAGCAGGATCCAGGATTATGATTTTGACATTCATTATGTCAAGGGGAAGAATAATTTAGTGGTTGATGCACTTTCGAGGAAGCCACATCTTGATTGTCCAATGTTCCTTAAGTGATATTTCTACAGATTGGAAATCTCAGCTATTGGTTGAGTATTCCAAAGATTCATTTGAATGCGAGATTATGGATGGCAAGATTCAGGATGAAAGCTACCAATTAAAATCTGATTTGATTTATTATAAGGGTAGAATTTATCTAGTTCTTGAATCTAAGTTCAAGGGTAAGATTCTACATGCCCTCCATGATGCACCACTGGTGGGACATCCGGTTTACTTTAAGACATACAAGTAGGTTAGGGAGAGATTCCCTTGGACAGGGTCTCAAGGAGGATGTTCTATGCCATGTTCGTGAGTGTGTGACTTGTCAGCAAAAACAAGTCTAAGCATACTTTTCCTATGCAGGTTTATTACAGCCCTTTCCCATTCCAGAACAGAAATGGGAGAGCATTTTGATGGATTTCATTACAGGTCTTCCAGTTGTACAGGGTCACGATCACATTTATGCGGTAGTTGACATGTTGACCAAGTATGGGCTCTTCTTTGTCTGTTCCCACCAGCTTTAAGGCACCACACGTGGCTGATTTGTTCTTTCGAGAGGTAATCAAGTTGCATGGACTTTCAAATAATATTATCAATGATTGGGATAGCAGATTTGTGAGCACATTTTGGTAGGATATTTTTTGGTTGGCAAGTACAAAATTGACTCTGAGCACGAGTTATCACCCTTAGACAGATGGACAGATAGAGATTGTGAATAAGTGGATAGAGGGGTACGTTCACAACTATGTTTCAGGGCAACAGAGGGTATGTGTTAAACAATTGTGCTTGTGTGAGTATTTTTATAATACCACTTACCACATGTTTATTGGTATGACACCCTTCAAGGCTTTGTATGGATATGATGTGACATCTTTTGTGGATTTTGCATTTGGAGATAGTAGAGCCCCTAAGGCTTGGGAGTGTTTATAGGACAACCAAGATATCCTAAAAGCATTCAAGGATAATACACGGCATGCACAAAATCAACATAAGATGTATGCGGATCAATACAAGATTGAGAAATCATTTGAGGCAGTAGACATGGTATTTTTTTGACTTTAGTCATATATACAGAGCACTCTTAAGAAGAGTGGAGAAGAGAAGCTTAAGCCTTGATTTTATGGTCCATATAGGGTGGTGATGAGAGTTGGAGAGGTAGCTTATGAGCCGGAGTTACCTTCTGAAAGTAAAATACACAATGTTTTTCATGTATCTTGCTTGAAGAAAACATTGGGGTAGAACATGGTTTCTTCTGCAGAGTTACCACCATTGGATGATGAGGGGAGATTGGATCTAGTTCTTGAGGAGATCCTGGATAGGAGAGAGAGTAGGCTATGGAGTAGGGTGATTCGAGAGTACCTGGTTCATTGGAGATATTTCCATTAGAAGATGCCACATGGGAAGGTGGGTCTATAATTTACCATCCATCTTTACAGTTGCTTCTTGGGGGTAAGCAACTCCAAGAAGGGAGGGTTGTAATGTCCCTCCTTTCCAAGTAAATTTTATTGAATACCTTTTTCCTATTTTGTCTACCCAACGACCGAAGGGTGAGCTCAAGGGTGACTTAAGTTTATTAACTTTATTATATTGTGCTAAAATTAAAATATAACATTATAAAATGCACATATAATAAATTAATAGACTTAAATTTAAATTAGAACTTAGGAAAGTGCAATAAAATAAAAGCACTTAATTAAATTATACTTCCTAAGGGAAAATGTGTTTTAGAAGTCCAAAGGTCACTTTGGGTCCTTTTTCCTATATAAAGAAGAGGTCGACCTATGTAGAGGCATTGCAGATTTTTGATATGATATTTTCTCTTGCATGTGAGCTCTGAGCTTGTGAAAATAAATTCCAAGGATAAAACCCTTAGGAATTTAATCTCTTGTGGACGAAAACCCCAAG
Organism: Taxus chinensis; assembly: GCA_019776745.2. NCBI lineage: Eukaryota > Viridiplantae > Streptophyta > Pinopsida > Cupressales > Taxaceae > Taxus > Taxus chinensis. Next base: position 23,528,541 of record CM034156.1, read on the forward strand.
AGTTGAGAGGGATTTTCACTTAGAAAATTCCATTGGTTGTAATCAGATTTTTGAGCATATCCAGAAGTGTTTTGAAGGCTTTGGTGAATTAAAATTACAGTAGTTCATCTTCTATTAGATCAACTTGTTTTGGGACTGAGTTGGCCTTAACTTTGAGGTATTTACATCTGCAAAATATTGTCTAATATCTCCTAATTTTTATGAATGGAATCACATTAGCTTCATAATTTTTAGAGTTTTAAGAGGTTTTTTACTAGTTTTATAATTAGATTTCAGATTTGATTTTGCACCAATTTTTTTTATTCTTATATGAATGAGTTCCTAAAAATATAGGCAAGCATCTGGGATAGAGAAAATATTTTTTGGAGCTCATTTGATGCCCTAAATGTGTGGGCCGAAATAGTAGGAGGGCCAAATTTGCATGTTTGATAGTTGTTATAATTCGGTTTACATCATCTTATTCCTTGTATATTTCCAAGTTCGGGCATATGTCATTTTCCTATATCAGAGTTGTGTAGAGAAAGTTATGCTATCTTGAAGATTGCAATAGTTACGGTTTCAAATTTAAATTATTTTCCATTGTTGTAAAATATAGTTTTTGTCATAAATTCTTTGGGGTTATTCCAAGAGTTTGGGAGTAAAAATAATTATTACATGCTGATTTTGGGTGTGTTTGCATATAAAATCCTAGTCGATTTGGCTAAAATCAATCCCATTTGCCCTAGCTTTCAAAGTTTATATTTTGCCATTGTATTTTACTATTGTGTTGAGTGGGAAAATTTTATATTTTCTCCAAGGATCCATTGGGCAGGAAAAATGAAACAAACACATGATAGAAAAGGGAAAAAATCAAATGAAAAGGGAAACACACAACTAAAAGGAAAATTATGATACATAGTTGGGGACAACCAACCTTATTGCGTGTAGAGTTTCAAATGTTTCCCATTACGAGGAAACTCTAATGGGGTTCCATCAAGATACACAAGGTAGTACGTATTTTCTCCACAAAATGGCCTAATATTGAAGGGACCAAGCCAAGAAGATTCAAATTTCCTGTGGCTTCCTTTAGGTTATCATCTCTTATCACATAGTAGGAGAAGATATCCAATCTAAAAGTTTCTGTTACGTACCTTTTTATCAAACAACTTCTTCAATTTTGATTGGTGCCTCCTGAGAACATATACCCTACTTATTCTCTATCTTCATTTAAATTTTTCCAAGTAGCTATTATTTTGTCAAGAGATTCAATATACTCTCCATCCTCTACTACCTTCACCAGTTGCAAGGTAAGAAAATTCTAATGAAATAGGAATTTGGGCCTCAATTTCATATAAAATATGAAAGGGAGAAGTGTCAATGGCATTCTTAGGTGTTATCCACATGAGCATCATACAAATTTTTATGCCAATTCCTTTGATTACAATCCACCAATTTCTGAATAATAGTAACAATATTCTTGTTACTAGATTCCTCTTGACCATTTCCTTATGGGTAGTAGTCAACAGAATGTGATATGTCATGAATTAATTATCTCAATGGATGAAAAACAAGTAGCATTATTAGTTACTATCTTGTTTGGAACTCCAAACTAGACAATGATATTCTCTTTTAGAAAGTTACATACCATCTCCGAATTGGTATGCTTGACCAGAATTTCCTCCACCCACTTTGTAAGACATTTTGTGGTAGTAAGGACATACATATGACCCATAATGGAATGAGGATTCAATACAACCACAAAGTAAAAACCCCACTTTTGGAATGGTTCTTCTATGAGCACGAAACAAAGTGGCATGTCATCTAGTCTTAGCTTTCCTACAAATTTCTGATATGGTTCACATTTATCTACCCATTTGTAGGCATCCATGAAAAGAGTAGGCCAATAATATCCACCTCTCAAGATATTATGTGTGGTTATTAGTGTTGAGAAGTTCCCTCTACATTCATGATCATGGTATGATTTTAAAATATGTTCTTGATGTTCCGCATTAATACACCTTAAGAAAGTTCCATCTAATCCTCTCTTGCATATCACATTCTCCCAAATGACATACTTTACTACCTTGAGTTTGAGAATAGGTCTCTACTTATAATCAATACCTGGGGGAAAATCAATCTAAGTTAGGAATTATGCAATATATTAATACCATGGATTAATAATACTCATAAAGAGGACAATAGGGAGGTATTTGGTCAAACATTCATAACAATTAGAATAGTCCACTCCTCCTTAGAAAGAAGTTCACATAAATCATTACCTCACACCAATTTGGAGGGCCTAATATCAAGGTCATATTATTGAATCTTTGACACCCAATTACCTCTTCTTGCACCAGGATCATGTTGCATCAGAATAGACTTGACAAATAGGTTAGGAACCATAACAATGGTGTGTGAGTTCAAGAGATAGAACCTAAAAATTTTCAAAGCCTGAACCATCACATATGCATGCTTCTCATGTTGTGAATAATTGAGTTCATGTGATTTTAATGGTGCACTCATGAATGCAATAGGTGATTGAACCTTTTCATCATTCTCCTGAAATAGGAAAACAGAGATGGTATGCTCAGAATCATAATAGTAAACAATAAACTCTTTATTGAAATCTAGACGAACCAAGGTAGGTGCCTTTACAATAACACCTTTGATTGATTCAAAATATTGTTTTCCCTCTTTTCTCCACTTGAAGGAATCCTTAGGCTTCATCATGTTAACAATTTCTTTAGTAATCTCAAAAAAATCAGGAATGAACCTTCTTAATAAATTTACCTTATCAAAGAATGAATGCACATCGAGATTTAATGGTAGATATAACCATTAAATGAATTCAACTCTTTTGGGATCAATTTTTGTACCTTCCTTTCTCACAATATGTCCAAGGATATTTCCTTCTATCACCAAAAAATTGACTTCTTTGGATTGAGAGAGATATGGTGTTTCCTATGGCAGATCAATACCTGACTCTATGATGATCCAAATATTCTTATCTCTTCTTTGAGTACATGGTGAGGTAATCCAAGTACACCACTATACATTTTCCTTTCAAATATTTGAAGGATAAATCCATTTCTCTCTAGAAAGTGGCACCTACATTAATTAATCCAAAGGGCATACGATGGTATGCAAAATTACCCCAAGGGGTGGTGAAAGTAGTTTTGAATTGATCTTCTTTGGCCACCTCAATTTGGTTATACCTTGAGAATCCTTCGAGCATGGACATCATTTCTAACCCATTGACGACTTGGAAAATGTGGTCCAAGACTAGTAGGGGATAATTATATTTTAGTGAAGGATGATTCAAATTTATAAAATCCACACAAAATGTAAATCTCACATTCTTATTTTTCACTAGCATAATGTTGGATATCCATGTTGAGTGATGGATAGGGAAGATGATGCAAGAATTTAGAAACTTTTCAACTTCTTCTCTAATGGATAGTAATCTTAGGATTGTAAATCCTTTGTTTTTTGTTATAATTTCTTTGCATCAGGTTTCAAAGGGATGGAATGTTGCATAAAATGTGGTTGAAAGACTTGAGATCTTCATATTAATAAGCTAGTTCACATCATAATACTTATTCAACAAAGTTGAAAATTTTTGTGTTCCTTGAGAGAACAACACTTACCAATGTTCACCATCCTTGGTTGCTCACTCATTCTAATGTTTACTTTTTTCATATTCAATGGAAGATTTGGGTTGATCCCTATATTTTCTGTGAATGATATTATGTTTATAAATAATTCCTCTAGTGAAACAAATGGTTTTAGGAATTATATTTCCCTTCAAAAAAATCACTCCATCATCATAACTTGATCACCTCTTCTACCATTACTATGTCATGGTTGTAAACTCTATCAGATGGAAATCACTTCCTTCAAAATACATAGTCATAAAATCACCTTCTACTACAAGAATGAAAAGATATGACCATCATCATTGAACACCTTCCAATCTTTGGAGTTATTAGGCAATGCTTGGATAGAAAACCATCTCCATTGAATACTTATGCTCACCAAAATTGGGATGGGGAATCATTAGAGAGGAAGAAACTTCCAATAAATCAGATATATTATTATGATCATGAGGGGTTCCTTGATATAAAATACATCAAAATCCTCTATACAGTCTCACACTCTATTTATATAATGATGGATATGAGAGGTTTTGACTTGGAACAAATATATTACCTATTTTACAACAAGTTATGCATCTCCTTGCACTACAAGATTTTTTATTCCCATTTCTTAAGTGGATTTCAACCCAAGAAATAAGGCCTCATATTATGTTGTGTTGTTAGTATTGGATAATTGTTACTTATATGAAATGAAAATAAATCTCCCTATGGAGAAAATAAAAAATATCTGACACTTGACCCATTCGATGAGCACCTTCCATCAAATTCCATATTCCAAATCTCATCAACGATTTCAGTCGGGATTTCTTCAAGGATGTGAAACTATTCACCTCCCTCAAAACTCATCAAATAGTTCTCATTACCTCTATCCTGGGAAATAACATGTCCACTCTCCCTACTTTGGAATAGGATTTTTTTCTCTTGGATCATCTGATTTCTGAACCATATATTTCATTTTTGGTTCAGGGAGAATATTTTTCATTTCATTCTTGACTAGTATTGAAGTAGAGGACCAGTCCATTTGTATTTCTCCTCCAACATCCCAATAGAAACTTCTAATAAGAAGCATATTGTACAGGTAGCTAGCATGTCTGCCACCAAAATTGTTTCCTTTACTCACTTCTTTAGAAAAGTGACAAAAACAAGATGTGCATCTTTGATTCTACCAATAAGAGGGAATTATTTTGTTTTCTGAGTAATAATGACCAAATGCTTGGGTGAGAATCAAGCCAAGATCTTGAGAAAATTTCATAGGCATGACAAGTTTCGATGCACCAGAGACAAGAATGTAATTATTCAATCGGTATCTATTGATCAATAGGGAAATATAAAAAGGATCAATCTTTCCGGTGGATGAAAGGGAAGATGATAAGAGATACTGAATTTTTCTTTGCACAGGAGTAAGAAGTAATCCTTTAGAATTAGGTGACACATTTGATCTTGAGCTACTACCTTTGATAAATTTGACCAACTTATCAAATTTTTTAGGATGGGTTTGTAAATATTCTGACTCAAAAATTTGAACCTTATCTTTCTTTACATGATCAATGATATCAAAGGTAGAAGAGGAAATTTTGGGAGCATTGTAGACAATAATGATAGGTTGGTTATTTTTAGCTTTGGAATAAATAGGATATTAACTTACTCTAGGAAAAGAGGAGACGATTTTTCCATTACTATTTTTAGTTACAGGAGTAGAAGCATCATTTTTAGAATGAGTAAGACTACTTAACTTACCTAAAATAAGAGATGTCATGAGAAGGGATGTTGATTCGAGATTCTTCTTAGCTGACTGCATGGATGTTCGGAAGCTTAAAACCTCTCTTGATTATTATTTTTTGTGGTTATAGAGTCACCTTTTAGACGTCTTATTTCTCCTTCACTGCATGCCTAGATGATTTGTCTTTCTCAAGAGTTTTGGAGCATGTGAAAACAACATAAATAGTGGTTATTCATGTCAGCTACAAGTCTCTTCATAATCATCCTTGAATGAAGATGCATATTTAAAGAAACCAACTTTTGCAGAGCCTATCCCTTCAATGATAAATCTACCTTCTTCATCTTCTTCCTTTAAAACAGTCTCTTCCTTAATCCTCATATGAATGTGTCTCACAAGTGGCATTCATAGGTGGAGCTTTAAGTGTAAGTATTCTTTCTCCTCTTGCAATCCTATTTAAGTTTATTCTCATTTTGATTTTGATAATTTTTCCTTGGGATATATTTGTATGGTGTGCTCTAAGTGAGCTATTTTTTGAGAGCAAACAAGTCATTGGAGATTTTTTACACTAAAGGATATGTAGTTGCAGAACTAGAACTCTAAACCTTATCTTTGTTTGACCCTTTCCTGATTTTCCAGACATGATGAGGTCATATTTAATATATAATACAAGTTTTTGAGCCTATATATAAGGTGTTTGTTGATATATCCTCAAAATGAATCCAAATTATGGAAATTGAGCATTCATGAAGAATATCAATTGGTTATCTTCAATAGGTTTTGCAGCTTTAAGAATTTTATAAAGTAGTTTGTTGAACTTTGCAATGAAATATCTCATAGCCTCATTTGGTTCCTTCTTTAATCGGGACTATTTTGCAAGAAATTCATGAGTATCTTCATCTAGTTTAAACCCAGCCTCAAAAATTGTCTTCATTTGATTCCCTAGTTGTGATTATCCTTCTTAGGTAGGTGATAGAACCAATCTACAACAGACATCTTATAATGATTCCATGAAATAATGGTATTGGATACATCTTCATGTTCAACTCCCAATATGCCATAGGTTATGATAAAATAGTAACAATGCTCATCTAGGTGTTGTTTTCCATCTCCTTTGAACTTTGGGAAGTTCTTCCTTGATCCTCTAGGAAAATCGTGAAGTGGAGAAGGTATATCTAACGGACCTATGTTATGTTCCCATGGTATAGGTGCAACCATTTCTTCTTCTTCTTATTTTGGAGGAATAATATCTAATGGTGTTGCAACTAGTTCTTCAAGGGGATCTTTAAAAGGAAAGTTAGGGTTAAATTCAAGGAAGAATTATTGCCCAACTTGTTCTGTTGTCTAGAAAATAGGAATTCTAAAATACGCTTGTCGTTTCTCTTCGAATGTAGGATCAACAATGCCACTTTCTCAATCATCTTAGTATATCTTCTTTCTCCCAATTTTACTTAGAATGTTAAATAGGAATGAAACCAAAAATAGTGTAAATTTTTTAATGGGATTACAACTCTTAAACATTCAAAAAGGTATTTTTGTATTTTTGGTATTTTTTATGGGTTTTATATGGGTGCACAAAAGAAAAACATGTTCCCCATGGTGGGCACCAAAAACTATTGGAAAAATAATTTGTTGCATGAAAAATTAGTTGTTTTCATCAACACTCGGGGACTAGGTCCCTCCTTCTTGGCTATGGGGAGGATTCCATTTATTGAATGTAGGAAATAATAAATCTATGGGTGGTCGTTAGGCCAGGGATTACACAAGAGTACTCCACTAAATATGTGGTAAATTACTTGTATGGAATATAAGGGAGGAATTTTCTTGAAAAGAGGTAAAGGGAAGATAGGAAAATAGGGAGAGGGTTAAGGTTGTGAGTAGGAACTTACAAATTTCACAAAAATTAACCAAATTAGGTCCACATTCAATAGGAAGAAAAATAACTATGTAAGTGAACAACAAGATTAACAAATCAAAGACACAACATTCTATTGATTTATTCCTCAAAGAAACACAATTCTTTATTAGTTTCTCAAGATTACAAAGCTTGTATAGTTGAAAAGTAGGAAATTGAAGAACATAGAAAAGGAGATAGAAGAAAATACCTTCTTGCTTGTAGTAGTAGGAGAACAAAATATAACCCCTTGGAATGGAGATTCATCCCAATATATAGCCTTACAAAATGTCCCTTCATCTCCCCCAAAGTGAATTTTCATATTCCTACCACTTGTGACCTTTCATATTCCTATAGGAATAAAAATAAGTTCTTTTCTTATTTATGAAAAATATATTTTACAATGCAAAATTAAAAGGTCACTTAAGTGAATAAGATGAAATAGCCAAAATGTACATTCCCAAGGAAGAATTAGAATATAGAGAGAGAAGGAGAGAAATAAGAAGAGAAAAGTGATGAATTCGAAGATGAAGAAGGTTTTGATGATGAAGAGATTTCTCTTGATGGACTCTATGGAAATGGTCCAAGGATGAAATCCTCACCCTTGACCTCTTTGTTGAGCCGAGTTGCTACGAGTGCAACTTCCTTTGCTTATGGGATACATAAATACCCCAAAGCATTAATCCAAGTATTAGGAATACCAACAAGGTATTTGCACTGTGTGAACCATACTTTATGATATCCCTTGCTATTAGAGATGGAACCTCTAATCTTTGTGAGGATTCCAATGTATCCTCATTGAAGGAGAAAGTGTCTCCTATCTCTTTGTGGACCAATTATTGGAAGGAATTTAGGAGTCCCTCCAAGGATGAATGTTCAATGAGTGAAGGGGATACAAGATTCTACATAATTTTACTTGATTTCTTCCAAGATGAATGATGCATGTTCCTCAAAAGAATCAAGTTATGAAATTACATCATTTATCCTTTCACACCTGGCCTTCATTGTGCATGACCACAAAGGAGACAAATTATCAACAGAAGATGTGAAAACATTATTTCTCACCAAGGAGTTAGAATTGAGACCAATCATCTCATATATCAATGGTAAAACACTACCCAATGAGATCTTTCTTTCTTAATCTCAACCTTTTTCATCTTCAGCTTATAAAGAGTGGTGAGGTAAAAATTGGATAGAGAGAGGATCTCAGGTAAATAGTTTCTTCCCTTTTTGATGATCTTCTCCACCCATTTATCATTGGATCTCCCCTACATAGTGTACCCTTGAGCTCTCTTGATCACTTGGGGATCAAATATACTGATAGGAGAGATAGATTCTACTATAATAAGTGGTGTTGCGTTGGGATCCAAGAATGACTACACATAAGTAGTCAGTGTTCTCACATGTTCCTCAAGTTATTCCAATAGTCTACTTATTCTCTTCATTTCTTGCGAGAAACCAATCGAGCTGTGGACTCTTTGAATAAATGCACATCTCCTTCATGTTTGGCCTACCCCAAGGAGATCCTAGTCATCTCATAATCAGTTGATGTCATCTCTCTCATGGGTTTGATCACTTTAGGACATGTAACTTCCACATACTGAGATCCATAAGCCTCAGTGAACAGTCAATAAGTTATTTGATCTTTCTTGGTATTCTTGGTTTTTATATACTTTGAGATGGCCTCAAAGTTAGGTGTCATTCCATATTGTACCATTCTTAATTATCCTCCAAGTAGCTCTTGTACCCATGGGAAAGTCTCAGCTGGCAGAGACACAAAATTGGGCACAAAGGAACTCTTGGGTGCCTGATATGAAACTAAATATTTTCCAAGATGGGATGACTCGGTTTCTTGTAAAGAATCACCTACATCTTGGGGATGATTAGGAGATTGAGATGGGTAAATTTCTCCCAACTCAATTGGCTCAATAGGATTCATTTTTATTTATTGCTTTGTATGAAGCCTCTTAGGGGGAATATTCTAAGTGCACTCTGTCTCCACAAAATTCCTTTTAGAAGACCCTTCTGAATGAGAAGACTCGGTGACCTTATTCAGGATCCTTGAGAGAAGAAGTGAGAGATACATTACTTGAATGGAGCCAATAGATCACCTGATTCAATGAAGGAGGTCATCTTCCACTTGAGCTAATCCTTTGATCTTTGAATCAATGCCATGGTTATTTATTTAATATCTCCATATTCTCAAATGTTCCATGGATTGGGAGGAAGGGAAGATGATTGAACGACTTGATACTCGAGCTCAAATAGATCTAATCCATCATCATTCATCCCTTCTACAAACCATTCAAACTTTAAATACCTCATTTGATCTATAGTCATCCTCATGTAGTCTCGCCTTCTGACCTCAAAATCATTAAGTTTAGTTTTCCCAATAGTCTTCAATATGTGGAATGTGATTGTAAACTCAGTAAATGGAAAACATCAAGGTTCTTCCTACTATCAAAGTTTGGCTAGGATATGTAGGAATACAAATTGAAGGTTGTGAAGGATGATTCAATGTTTGACACATCCATTACACTCTTGCATTAATATATACCCATGGAGATAGCGAAAGATACAACCTTCTTCTTCATGATTTTGCACTTAGAGTGAATATGAGACAATTGCCTGCAAAACTCAATCATGATGATCTTATCACCTGGGTACCTTGGTAACCTATGAGGTACAAGATCAAATGATCTGACTCTAAGATAGGTGAATCTGGGGAACTATATGAAGTAAATTCCATATATTTCAATCAACCAACTAGTTGAGGTGAAATTATCCACTCAGGATTACCTTCGAGTAACCTTATGACATACATGGTGATGCGTATCATTCACCCTCAAGAAGTGAGAGTTACTCTTATGATATGTAAGTTGTGGATATTTATCATATGATTGAGGCACATTTGGTGCAAAAGAGAGACCTTGGAGAGGCCTCGTGTATGTGAGATAATATACTAGATAAGAAGTCATTGTGAACTTCTTAAAGGTAGGCAAAACTACAACATTTTGTTATGAATGTTGTGACTTATAATTTTCCCCCAATCAATCATTCGATCTCCTTTTGTGACCACTAGGATGAATTGAGCCATCCAATATTGGAAGTATTTTGTAGTTTCTTCTCCCATCATCTTTCTCAACAAGACTATTACATTTGAGTATGCCTCATGGAATTCACCTTGAGACCAAGTTTTGGGAATCCATGAGGGCTTCCTTACTTATTTGAGCCATCATCCAATTGCTACACCTTGTAAATAAGAATCCATTTTTTCCCATTATCAAGAGGAAAATTCCTGAGTGATGATCACCATATTGTTACTAGTGGGAATTTGTAGGAATTGAGAGATACCCTTTGGAGTGAGAACTACCAGGTAGTGAATTATCATCTACTTAGAATTGTCCTTGAATTGGGTCATAATGTTGGGCACAAGCTAAGACAAGTTCTGTGCTTTGAATAGAAAAAATGGGTGTCCACTAGCTATGAATAACCCACTTGAGAATATATTTTCCTCCACAACTTCATGGGGTTCTCTCAGCATCCTTGTTTTTAGGTCCTCCATATCCATGTTTGTCACGTAACTGTCACCCACATTAGGATACTCAGTGTTTAATGTGAAAATTGTCTCTAAACCTGAGTATTTGAACTTCATGGTGAAAAAATTTAGTGAAATGAATGGGTATGAACAATTTGACCAAACTCACAACACGTACTACTTTTAGTAGGTCCTACCCCAGATGTCTATTTTTAGAAAGTTTCTCAAATTAGCACTTGTGAGTGGTCTTGACATAAAAGGGGTGATGGTGACTCAAAAAGTGAATAGTTTCCTAAACTTATTATTTTTCAGTATGTGAGAACTAGTAAATCTTACTATTTTTAGTAAGTGGTCTTCTAGGTGTCGGAATGAGATGAGAGTTGTCTAAAAAGTTTATTTTTTTCTCTGGATGCTTTGCTCCAAATTTCAAGGGTTTTCAATTGCCATATTTTTGTAGATATGAAAAGGTAAGTTTTATGGCTGCATTTTTCTTATGGCCATTAAAAATTATCCAAACCATCAATGGAGGAAAGAGTGGTACCAAAAGAAGGATGTTTTGCAAGGAAGGGGATTGTCCAAATTTCATGAGATTTTGATGTGGGGTTTTTGAGTTATGAGAAAAACTTCATTTTTGAGCATGGGGTTTCTGGAAAATTGCAATGGTATAACAACATAGAAATGGATGTTTGGGAGGGAAAAATATCACATTTGAATATGCTAAAAATGGCTAAGTTTTTCTATTTTTAACCAGTTCTCCTCATTTGTGTCACCTTTAACCCAACATGGTTTAATTCAGATCAGTTGGGGATTATACGATGAGTTTTACCCATGAAAATATGGGAAAAATTAAAGTGAGGGGAAAGTATGGGACCATTAATTTTCACTTTTGATGATATCATGACAAGTTTCACCATGTGAAATCAAGAGAGAGACATGGAGGGGCTAAAAATAAGCTCTCGAGAGTTAAGATAAGGTTTGTGCACATGACTGGGAGATAAATACATGAGCTTGGGCACATTTTAATGTCCTAAATATCCCCTTAGATGTTGGAAAAATAGGAAAGGGACATAATGCATGGAAATATATGGTGAGTTGTACCCATGAAAATATGGGAAAATTGAGGTGAGGGGAAAATATGGACACTAATTTTCACTTTTAATGAGATCGTTACAAGTGTCACCATGTGAAAGCAAGAGAGAGACATGGAGGGGCTAAAAATAAGCTCTCGAGAGTTGAGATAAGGTTACACACATGATCAGGAGATAAATACATGAGCTTGGGTACATTTTAATGTCCTAAATTTCCCCTTAGATGTTGGAAAAAAGAGAAAAGGGACATAATGAATGGAAAAATGTGTCATGGGTGGAGGTTGTTATGAGGATGGGCCAAATTGATTTAAAAACAAATTTGCAAGTTGTCACTTAAGTGACAAAAAACATATTTTCACAAGGGGTCATTCTTTTGTGTTCCTACTATCCATTTTGCACCAAGGGACAAGGTTTCAAGGGGAAAAAAAGGTGAAAATCCTGCCATTTACTCAAATGGAGTGTTGATGTCATCATGCCAATTTAAAAATAGAACACCAAAATGATTTTTCTGCCCCAAGAGAAAAAAGTGGAGTTTTTAGGTTTAACCTTATACAATTTTGAATCCAAAACACCTAATGAGTCCACCCTAAAAATTTTCAAGACTTGGTTCTTCTTTAATATTGAGTTTTAGGCCCAGTCACCCTTTTGGCACAAAGGAGTAGTGATAATGACTCAAACTACCATGACGAGTAGTGAGGCTTGGGATCAAAACTAATGTATTTACCATGGAGAGTACTCCAAGATATTTCTATCAAATATTTTTTTAATCTCCTAACTCCTTTGAAAACTCCTAGAACCTTCAGAAGAATACCACTTTCTCCATTGAGTCTTACATTCTATACACCCGTACTGACCTAGTCTTGCTCAGATGGATTCCAACACCACATGTCTCCACACATTTCCTTTAAAATTACTTGGATCTCTTCATCATTCCCCTGCACAACCTCTAGAGGAGTTGAACCCTTGCAGATAGCCCATGGAGGATGTTTTTTTTTTCTGTAGTATGGTCAAAATAACCATTTTAGTTCTTTCAGGAGTACTTTTCCACCTCAGAGTTTAGTAGCTTCATGAAATTTACTTAGATCAACCTATGTGGAATGGTTCATAATGACCGAGAAAGGGGGTTTCAAGTGATGGGCTTAGTTTTCATTACTAAAATTTTGAATTTTGCATGCCAAACATTTATCATGTCAAGTGTATAATCTCTAATAGATAACTTAATATCATGGAACTTTGTTGAATAACTAAATTTACCTCCATCTACAACCATGACTTAAAATTTGGGGCTAGGTAAACAAAGCAGTTTAGGTACAATGCTAATTTATGATTGATGAAATTTTGAGTACTACCAGAGTCAAATAATATTGTCACCATTTGTTTCTTCACAGAGAGGATGGCCTTAAGGTTTTATGGGGTGCTAATCCATGAAATTTCATGGAAAGAGATGGTTTTGATTCTTCAACATCTATATCTGACACCTCTTCCTCTTCACTAACTATTTCATTTTCATCTTCTTCCTCATTGGGATATTCAATTTAGAACAATTTATTCTCAGTATATTCACATCCCTTGCTCCATTTTTTTATCACAACTATAACATAGATCCTTTTTTCAATTCTCTTCAAAAAAATTAGGATTCAATTGGGTAGGTTGGGGAAATGATTTTTTGAAAATCAAATCCTTATGAAGAGTAAGAGACCTTATTTTGAGCATATCTCTTTCCTCTATCTAATGAGTAACTATCATAGATTATGATATCAAACTTGGACTAATCATGTGAACATCAAGTTGGATGTTATCATTGATTCCACCTAAGAAAATATCATTTAGATGATTCTCTGAGACGTTATCCATGTGTAAGGATATATTTTGGATATGTTGAACATAATCCTTGACTGTTCCCATTTTTTATCTAGCTAAAATACTTTTCTGCAACATTTTTACTGTAGTGTAGGTGGGGATCATTTATGAACATTGACCAGGTAACAAGAAGACCCTTATTCTTCTACTACTCACACATGTGTATATACCAAATGAATTTCTCTAGTTTGAGATATAAGGATGTCAATACTACTTCTTATCCATCAGGAACTTGTTGTACCTCAAAACCAATCTCCATTTGGTTGATCCATGTGACTGGGTCCTCAATTTCAAATTTTCTCATTCCACCATTTGTATTGTTTTCCACCTCCTAAATTAGAACCAGACAAGTGATGTGATTGTCCTGAGTTAGAAAATTAGTTAATGGGAGGCTCTGACTGACCTGGTTGGGAGTTGGTAGGTTGTGGCTGTAGTTTCAGACTAGAAATATCACACATGAGTTATAATTTCATGTTTTTCAAGTCTTTATCTATGGCTTCTTTTGTAACCATATTTTATTGTACATTTCAAACCTCATACTCAAGTTGGATAATTGTTTTATCCATTAAGGAAAAACCTAGGTTTGATGATTCGGTAAGTCCTCTTTCTTAATCCATATCCTGAGTATTCTTGTCTGGAGTGGTGCTACCCTTTCCTTTTCCTCTTTTTTGGAGTCTTACCATGGTTTTTTTAGATTTAGGGTTTTTCCTTAGGGTAGGGAGTTAGGGTTTGTTTCTTCATAAGGATATTAGTAGAGTAGACAAAAAAATGGGGAACAAACCTTAGATAAGTATTTGGAAGATTTTTGAATATGTACGAAACTTAGAAAAATTCTAAAAATTGTAGCCTATGGAGTGAATTTATGAAAACCCATAAAATGGATATAATTAGTGAAAAACAAGTTAAAAAAAATTCAAATTTGGAGAAAACTTTACTTGAATGATTTCACTACCTCAGTTAAAAATTGTAGAAAATTTTTCCACTATTTGGAATATAGTTAAATCTTCAAGATTAGGTGTTTGACCTAGTTTTGACCCAAATTGAATGTATGATACCACTTGTAATAAAATAACTTGGATAGATCTGACTATAAATAGAAATAAACCACCAGATAACACTAAAATATAGTTGAATGATCATAATATGAAAGTATAATGACTTATCCACTTTGAGGAGGCAACCTCTAAACCATACAATAAGACTAAAGTGCTCAATATGATGATTTACTAGTTACTAACTTTTATATATACCCTAAGATGCTATGTAAATTACCAAGGTCGAACTACTAATCATCTAAAAGCATAAATAAATTTGATATGACATGATAAGAGATTATGTTAGTCATAAGTCATCCATACATATCCTGATATATGACCTATGATTAAGGTAATAACACTAATAGTGAGATAATGTAACATGTATTATGGATCGATTGACGCAAACAAGCTAATCGAGCCTTAATATACACAATGTAATAATTTACCATGTATTAAGGATCGATTATATAGGTTCACCAGAAATTATCTTAATGTAGAAGAGTGATAACTGAACATATAACTACCAATCCAGTTAAATTACCACATTAATTCATTGTACTCTAATATTAAGCAGTATCCAATGATCCTCACTTTAGTAGGTTCACACACACACACGCACACACACTATGTAGTCATTACATTATCATGTCCCAAAAGTGATTAACCATGAAAAGGAACCCTCATCTTGATTCCAAATAGCTCTACTTAATAATAGTCAAGGAAACCAAATCTAAATTATTGAAAAATATGAATGAGAGAATATAAAGTATTATAAGACAAATACATGATGATTGATTTGGTATAAGGAAAAATATTCTAGTTTGAGCTCCATTGGTTTCAATCGACACAAAATTACTCTTCTACATTCATCAAATCTCCAAGATTGTTCTCAATCTGTCACATATCTCTATACATAATGGTGTGAGATTCAAAAACCAAAAATACTCTTCTACATTCATCACATCTCCAAGATTGTTCCCAATGTGATATAGATCTCTATACAAAATGGAATGAGATTGAGAGTTACATTTGTATATGAATTCGTTGATATATCAAACATCGTTAACATTCTTTCCCTTCAATTTGAGAAGCCAAAATCATTCCAAAAACGAGTGTAACCTACCATTTGCATCCTATAACTTTAGGTATTCCAAGCCATGATTTTACTACCACCCTATCTTGAATTTTTTGTGTAGATAGAAGAAAGTGTAAATCAATTCTTGCATATAAATATTGATCTCATCATTCTCTATCAATTCTTGTTTATATAAAGTGATTGTGATAGCGAGGATTAAATGTATATCAGGGTTGAATTGGCTCAAATGGGGCCAATCAATCCATAATACACATAATGCAATAATTTAAGGTGTAATATATCTCAATTGGATTTCTTTGTGTCGATCGAGAAGTAATAAAATTATTGCAACAATTACATCTATATTACGGCTCAATTGGAACAAATAGAGCCACTCAAGCCCTACTAGTGAGACAATGTAAAGTGTATTATGGCTTGATTGACATAAACAAGCCAATGAGCCTTAATACATATAATGTGATAATTTAACATGTATTAGGACTCGATTGTTTAGGTTGAGTAGAAATTATCTTGATAGAGAAGAATGATAACTAAACATATGAATACTAATCCAATTCAATTACCAAGTTATTTCATTTTACTTTAATATTAAGCATTATTCAATTATCCCAACTTTAGTAGGTTCACATAAAGAAATATATACATATTTAGAATTCATAACATAATCATGTTCCAAAAGTGATTAACAATGAAAAGGAACCATCATCTAATTCTAAATAACTCTACTTAATGCCACTCAAGGAAACAAAATCTAAATTACTTAAAAAAAGATCAAGAGAATATAAAGTAGTATAAGACAAATACAAGACAACATATTTGGTATTACGGCAGGAAAAATATTCTAGTTTGAGCTATACATTGGTTACAATCAAGACAAAATTACTCTTCTACATTCATTACATTTCCCAATGTGTCACAAATATTTGTACATAATGGTGTGAGATTAAGAAACCAAAAAACTCTTGTACATTCATCACATCTTTAAGATTGTTGCCTACGTGTCACAAATCTCATTACAGAATGGTGTGAGATTGAGAGTCATATTTTTAGTTGAATTCATTGATAAATCAAACCTCATTAAAATTCTCGCCCATCAATTTGATAAACTAAAATCATTCCAAAATGGATTCAACCTACCCTTTCATCCAATAGATTTAGCTATTTCAAGCCATGATTTTACTACCATCCTATCTTGAATCTTTTGTGTAGGTAGCAGAATATGTAGCACTATATCTAATGGTAAATCTATAACCACTTGGAAAGTAAGTCCACATATCCATATTTACACATGAAGCATGACTCTTTCATCTCCGTCTTAATGTAACATAGCCTCCCCCACCCCCAAATTTATTATCTGTTCCACCCTTCTAAAATGCATCCTCCATAAATTCTATTAAAGCCTTTTATTTCATACTGAATTTTTTTTTACAAAATTTAGCCACAAACAATTAGTTTTTTCTTGATCATGACATATTCTTATTTATCTAGTAATTTTTCCTTTTACATATACATTTGAGTGCCATACAAAACTCACCTTCTAATATTTACATAGATATAACTATCACAAAGTAATAAAACTTCATTAAGAATACACATATACACATAAGAAGATTAAACACAATACAAAAATGGATTTACACATATAAAACATTGTTACTACGAATAATGATTAATCAATTCAGTAATAGAGAGAAAGTAAAAAGAGCTTATACCTGATTTTAGTATCAAGAAGAGCTAACATTTAACATTATACACTATGAGAGTTTTTGATATTGAAGATCCTTTTTGCTAATTTATTTCAGGTAGTTACAATTGTAAATGCATATATCCATAAAATGGATCCCTTCACAACACTATGACCATCTTTAATTTTACATTCATAATTATTTGTCTTTTTTTTGTGATGTTTTGTACTATCCTACGTTTCTTAGATAATTTGTCTCATTTGGTCCGTGGCTTTGGGATGTGCTTCCATACTCCCCCCTTTTTGTGAATTATCTTGTATCATTTTACTTGTTAATATAATATAAGATCCTATTCATAAAAAATAAAATAATAAACTTATTTTCCTTACTCCAACGTGTTTGAGCAGTCCACTTTATAATTAACTGATAGGATTTTATTGCAGGAGTGGATTCCCATAATATACCCGAAAAACCTATCTCTAGCCGTTAAATGGGTTTTATGGTACTGAAAAATTACTACGTACCCACAAACCACCACATTTCACCCATAAACCACTCAAAAAACCATTGCATTAAATGCACTAATATATGTATTTTTTGGTTTAAGAAAAAATTTGCATTGTTGAATCATCCTACATATTGCATTCATTGTTGGTATATAGAAGTGTCTCTAGTTTTTGCTCCCAATTAATTGTTATATCGAGAAAAAGTAGTAGTGGTTTTGGACCAGTTTCCTTGGTGTATTTGGCTAGCTTATTTTTGTTTTTCAGGACCCATAGGTTGCTTGGCCTCGTGGATGTCATTAAAATCTTTCAATTCAATTCAATTTCATGTTTAAACTTCGAAGAGAATTTCCTCTACCTACCAACTGTTAAAAAAAATCAAAGTTGAATGCCGATTCTAGACCCATTGTGGCATAAGTATTTTTGAATCATTTTATTAACACGTATGGAGTCCATAAGGCTTTATACTAGAGATTTTTTACTTTCCAACTTTAACTTAATGAAGTGAAATAACAAAAAATAAACTGACCTCTGAAGATGACGGGGTTTACCGATGCCCGCAATGATGATTGTTGGATAAAATCTCCTTCATCTTTCATTGATGAAGAAACCTACAGATCAAAGACACTAAACAAAATAGATTAGATAGATGGGTAAACAAGCTACTCGACAAAGGACGATTCTAGGAATCCAAAGGGACTTCCTTGGAGGATGTCAACTTGTTTTAAAACAATTAAGTGGATTGATAAAGATATGTAATAGAAAATGATAAATGGATAATAGATGAGAAGATCTAGAACTCAAGGTTGAAGGGCATGTCCTATGCAACTTCAAAGGTGACCCAAGCAAGGGTGGATGCAATTTGAATAGAATCGAAGTAGTCGTACCAAAAGTCTTCGAACTCTTGCTCGATCTCATGGAGAATTTCAAACTAATCTTTGATATCTTCTTCTTCAATGGAAAATCATATTGCACATAATGTTAACTCATGAAGGATGTTGTATTGTTCCCAAAAGAAGGGTTGATGAACTATAAGAAGGTCATAAATGCTTGTAATTGGATGAGAATGACCAAAAACTACCATCTATAAGAAATTCATGCTTGCAAATAACAAGATAAATCCTCAAGATCGATAAAAGTTGAGATAAAACTGATAAATTGATAAAAAGTGTAAATTGACAGGGATCACTGGCGATCAGGTGGAATCAATGGAAATTCTAGTAATCACTAGCGATTACTGTTAAAATGACGAATATGCTAAAAATGATAATCCGAGATTTAAACAATGATATTTGATTTTTTTTTATGTTTAGATGAAATGTAAGTAACGAAATGAGATTAAAAAATAACTTTAGTTGAGAAAACATGTTGAAAGATGTCTCTAAATTTCTAACAAAGCTAATTGAATTTGTTAAGAGGTCATTGGATTTCGTGAGAGATGATCAATGAAAAGGCTACCAAAATGATGTCTTTAGGATAACTTGGAGTTGATGTAGAACCTTGACGATCTCTAGAAATGACCTAGTTTTGCCGGAGATCAAAACATGAAGTGCAAACACGAGTAAAAGGTTTATGAAGATCCATGAGAAAGGAGCAAATACTCCTATTTGTAATCTCTAGTGATTGATTAGGATCACTGTCGATCCGTGTTTTTTGGGGAAAACATTTAGAAAGTGGTTGGAACCACTTATAAATGTGGATTTCAGGTAAAAGATGATGAGAAATAGTTAGGGGGAGGTTATGGACGAGTTCTGGAGGTTAAGATGTGAGGATAAAATAGGTTTGAGTGGTTTTAAGATGGTTATGGTAGATTTCAAGAGGTTAGGTGGTTTAAGATGTGTAAATGGTAATTTTATGAGATTGTAAAATTGTTTTTATGAGGGTATAGAGAGGGTGTCTTAGGATAATGATTTTGAGATAGGTTTTAGATTTAAATTAAGCGTGTTTAATATGAAGTCGGTAGGTTGATGAAAACCTGATGTCTACATTTTCCCCTTTTTGTCAAGTAGTTCGTGACGACCAAACTACTGGACAAAAATAGTGTGAGATATAGTTTGTTTTGTGTTTGGATGGGTGAACCCCCCTCAAATTGGGGGTGATTTCAGCGAAGCACAAGAATCACTAGTTTGATTGAGTTGATTGAGTAACTTTGACATGTGTGTTTTATTTTGATTTTTCCCCAAGATGAGGTATTGAAACCATAAAATGAGTACTACCATAGGATCAAGTGATAGGGGGATCCAAAGGGTTCGTGTCATATGAATGTGTGATCCGTAGAGATAGCTGAAAGGACTATTGAGCCAAATGATAATATAACCAAAGGGTTCATAGACTATAGACGTATTATCTCACTAGTGTCGTAAAATGATTCCTGTGAAGGATAGCTTAGCATTGGGGTCCTCAAAATGAGGCACATCATTGAAAGATGTGAGAATATAGTTGAAAATGTTTGTCATTTTTTAAAAATGATGGTTTTTTATCATAATTGATGGATCACTAGTGATTCAAGGTGGATTGCTGGCGATTAGGGTAAATCACCAAAGGTTACAAGAATCATCGGCGATTCCTACGTGAAAATTTGGGGGCTATAAATATCTAATTTTCTTAACAAAATGAACCATTTGTAATTGAAAAATTTGTGAGATTAGGGAATCTTAATTACGTGTTTTTAGAAGAGATAATTGACGAATGGAAGTGATAAGACCATCTGGACGACAAAGGAGGTCCACCCAAGCAGAGGTACGTACTCGCATTTTATCGTTTTGTGTTTTTTGTCAATTTTTTTTGTTTTAAAAACGTTTTACTAGGTACATTTTTTTTGGAATGGTTAGGATCACCAGTGATTACATGGATCGCTAGCAATTGGGTTGAATCTTTAATGATCCATACTAAATCATTAGCGATTGATGTTTTTTTTTAGTAAAAACTTGATGAATTTTTGATGGAGATCCATGTTAGTTGATGTTTTTATGTTTTGTGGATGCAGGTGAAGGCCAAGTTGAGTATAAGAGATCAGATTCTGGTGGTCGTCATGAACACTTATCAATATGATGGAATTCTCAAGGTTAATAAGGTTCAAAATTTAAACAAGTTCTTTAAGTCCTTCATAATTAACCTTTTCCCAAGATCTTGGGTGTTCAAAATCATACAAATATTTAGTATAACATCATATGGAAATTAATCAATACATGATTCTCCTTCCCAAATCCCATTTAATGCAAATTCAACTATTAAATTCATTCAAATCCAACAAGTAGTTCAACTGACTTACCTTGTCGCAGACTGTCCCCAAGTGCTCTTTCAAGCTATTGCCCCTAGAAACCTCATGGATGGAGGAAATTAGGACAACTCCAATAAAATATTTTCACCTCCTAAAACCCTTTATTACCCCTGGGATGTATGTCAAATTTAGTATACTCACACTCAATTTGAACTCTCTTCTTTATTATCCCCCTACTCTCCTTCAATTTGAGATTTTAATAGCCTCATGAGTCTGACTTCCTTTGCATATATTGTAATGTAAGGTCCTTAAAACAATATAGTCTTCTTATAAGATGACCTTTTGGGCCAAGAATTCCTTTTTACAAGTTTAGAATTATCTCCTTAAAGGTTTTCTTTCAAATCCACCTTCCAATTTGCAAGTTAAGTCTACTCTAGGTTTCCATAGCTCTAGACTTCCTCCATTACAATCTTTAGAGTTTGTGGCACATAATCCAATCCTAAAACACTGGGAATCCTTTAACTTTCCCTCTCCATATGGTTCCTAATGAAATATATGGTTGAACCTTTTCCTTTAGCTTTGTTCTGGATTATTTAGCCTCTTCAGAGTTCTCACTGTGATATAACAGTCTCCTCACCAATCATTGTTAAAGTTAGACTACCAAAGGTATCTTTTGACTCCCCAAGATTTCAATTACATTTGTTAGAGTATATCAATACATATCTAATACATTCTCACAATTTTTTCCACCTACATTGTCCTTTATTTTTATGACCAAACTTGTTCCAAGCTCTCTAATGCTCACCTACAGGTTTTCCTCATAACTGTTACTCATAATTTAACATACATCCTTTGCTTATTTGAATTTCCTTTTGATTCTTGCAATAGAGACCTTTATCATAAAAAAATAAAAATTTTAAGATGAAATTATTTGAATGGACCCTTCAAATCTTGAGCCCTAGATTTAGTTTGAGGAAACCCTCACTGTGCACCCGAAAATAAACATTTATCTATAACTTATTTGAAGCTTCGATTCAAGGCCTAATATTTGAACTAAAGGACTATTTCAATGTGAATCAACAGATAAACTTACCAGTAGCTCCTGGAAATGAATGATGATTATCCTTTTCTCAGATTACTATCTTGTCAAATACGATAAAATAGAATACAGATCTCCCATGACAACTCAAAGGTTTCTGAGTTCCTTCAAGGGCAATTATTGAGTTCTTTCCCTTTTCGTGCATCTAATAAAAATTACCAAAATGATGAACACTTAATATTTTTCTACTCCCACTCATTCCTTATTCATGGCACTCATTCACTTTCCTTCGCACTAATTGTACATTGCTTTGTCTTATCTCAGGCTTACTTGACCCACCAAGTTTAATCTTATGGAAACTTCTGTAGATGCATGCTAGGTTTTAAAAACCTTGCACATTCCTTCCATCACAATACCTCTTATTCAACTCATTCCTTTCCTTTCTTAACCCTATTTATTGTCTTTACAATGGTTAAACATAGTTTGCTTAAGAATTGACACAGTCTACACAAGAACTATCTATAACTCACCAAAATGGAATCAACATACATTTGCAAGAAAGAATATAATAAAATCTTAAGATATATATCTTCTATCAATCCAAGTCACTCTCTCAATCACCATATTCCTTCTAACTCATCCTTTTTCTATCAACTTTAACTGTGCACTAAGTACTCTGTCACAAAGTGTTCATGAGATTGCTTCAACTTATTCAAACAATAACAAATGCATACACACACTATAGGAATGTCATAAAAGAATCTATATTTCTCCTTATCAGTTTAAACCCGCCAACTTGATCAAGATTCACCATCAAAAAATTTATCATACAATCTCTATACATAGATTTAGACCAAATTATAACTTATTTTGCAAACTATTTTTCTCATTCTTCCAAATCTTGGATCTTTCAACTCCCCAAAAATTGATCATTCGAATGAAAGATTATAGATAGTTACATTGTAGTTTTTTATATCCACAGAAATTTGTTTTTTACTCGAATAGGATCATTTTAAGACTTCATGGTCATATGGTTTCTTTACTAAAAGTGACTTGGCTCCAAGTCCTTGACCCCTAACAAACATGTTATTTCACATAATCTACCTATTACAACTTGACACATAATGAGTGACCTTGAAAGTGCTTAAAAATCCTAAGCTACCTAAAATACTCTTAAATTTTGAATCTTGCCTTTTTGTAGGAAAATAAAAAATTTCAAAATTTGAAATTCCAAGGTCCAAACTAACACCTAAAGTGACCCACAAACACTTATTAAGCCTATAAACTTACCTTCAAGCCAAAATTGATGACATTATGTCATTTTTACAATGAAGGAGATGATGCTCCTGCATCAGGTCATAGCAGAGGTGAGGGAGGTTATGTATGATGATGATTGGGCACATTTAGAGGAGGTGGGTTTTGTGGGTATGCATCACTACAAATGCATCCATAAACATCGAGGGTTATTGTTGGCTTTGATTGAGAGATGGGATCTTACCACCTGCACTTTCTAGTTACCTACAAGTGATATAACTATCACCCTGGAGGACGTTCACATGATTACAAGGTTTCTTGTACAAGGAGATGGCATATATTATATAGATGATACTGAGAGGGAGTAGTGTATGAGGAGTTTGTATGGGGGTGACACACATGATGTAGGGTTTATAACATGTGGATTTTATTATTAGCCTTTATATGAGGCAGATAGGTAAGGTCATGCTCATATGACTATGACGATGATGGGGATTTCATGTTTTTCTCTACCCGACTTAGGTGGTGGGCGGTTTCCTTGGATGATGAATGGTGTTGTGAAAGAGATGCTAGAGCATAGGACATTATTTGCATGCGCCCCTACTTTGCTTGTACAGACTTATAGGGAGATGTGGGCTTTGTGTTCTTGTAAAATATTTAGGATTAGTTTTTGTTTTCTATTACAGTGTTTGTCCTTTAAGCATATTGTTATGGCCCGTCCTTGTGTTTTACTATGGGGTGGTGTTAATATGATTGTAGATAGGCCTGGTTTTGTGGGATGGATTTCAGATGCAGGGAAGTCTAGAGGAGTTCGGAGTGAGGAGCATTATCAAAAGCTAATTACATGGCTATAGGTAGGTGATATAATGTGGAGGCCCTATATTGATTTTCTAGTGTGGCCGAAATAGGAGATGGAATTGAACTCCACTCAATAGGAGTTCTGGGTTCAAGGATGATGATGAGGGTAGTGGGAGCTCATGGGATTCAGTTGTGTTAGGCAAAATTTTGGCTTGATATAGGATGTTTCAGATGCTCCAGTTTTTTATAGACAAGATAAGGAGGATTTGGATACCCCCCAAGGCCATGGTGGGGCATCATTATATTATGTCCAAGGAGGAGGGAGAAATGGGATTTGATGACCATGGTGATAGGATGATGATTGATGATTTCGGGGTGATCGCGACATATAAAACATGGTGGCCTGGTGCATTTTTTGTAGGGGGTAGAGATCAACAAGTTCCATGAGATAGGAGGGTATGGGCCCGCATAGAGGGAGGACAGGGAGGTGATGGTGGTGAGGATGATGATGAGGATGAGGATAATTCAGATAGAGTGGCCCTAGAGGCTATGATTACACATTTGGCGGCTGAAAAGGCCACTGTGGAGAAATAGAGAGATGGCTTGAGGGTTGAACGAGATAGCTTGGTGAATGAGAGGGATAGTTTGAGGACTGAGAGTGATAGTCTCAGTTTGTAGTTGGCACAGGATGCAGCTGACCACGATAGATATAGATAGAACTAAGATACCTTGAAAAGGGATCTCAGTATTATAGGGACATCAGTATCATGTGCTAAGTTGGTGACTCGGGCACATGCTAGTAGCTAGATGAGTATGTCGGGTAGGGTTAGCTTATCTCACTACCAGTCAATGTAAGAGGAGTTAGCCTATTTTGAGGAGTTATTGATATGAAACTTTCCCCTTACACTTTGGTATGTAGAGCATTGAGCTCAGTGAGGAGTAGTCCATAATGTTAGTGCAACAAGTGCGAGTCAGCCACTTCGGGGTCCAGACAGAGGGGGAATGGATAGAGAACCATATGGAGGAGGTGATGGTGATGGGGGTGCTCAGGGGATTATGGTACGTGGCATCGAGTTCATTTCTAGTGTCTAGTTCATTGTATAGATATGATATATATTGTATTTTGATATGTACAACTCTTTATGAAGACTTAATTTTGATGTATAGATTTTGATATACGAAGTTTAGGGGACTCCAGATGATGTACTGAGATACTCAGATATATGTATATGATGATGGTTCATGATTCATGGTTCACAGTTCACAATTCACGGTTCACAGTTCACGGTTCACAGTTCATGGTTCATGGTTCATGGTTCATGGTTCACGGTTCATGGTTCATGATTCATGATTCATTCAATTTGATTAAATGTTTAAATCTTTTTGATTTTTTGATGGTATGTTGATGTATTTTTTAAATGATGATGTTATTTATATGTGACGTGTTAAGAATATTGTGACCTTAGTGTGATCTAAATGTATCAACATGTGTCCCAAATTTGGATAAGGATAAAATATTAAATGATTTATTTTATATTGGATTTGATACATACCTGATGGGAATAAAATATGGTGAAGGCACTTGTACTCTTTGGCCTTTACAATAAACGGTAACACATGACTAACAATTAGTAGTCACATGTAAGATCTTGGATATAGATGGAAGTGAAATGTATACCATCTTAGAACATGAGAAGGTTTTATACATGCAGGTTGTGCGGGAGAGTGGATTCTCCTTGTAATGGTTTTATAGAGAGATGCCCTATCTATATATACTTTTGATGTAAAACTGGTCGATGCCGGAAGTTTTCTTTGATAGGAAAGTTCATCAATGTAGGAATATTTCTTAGGATGCATTTTTTACATTTTGATTTTTTTAAGGCTGGTTGATGTGAGAAGCCCTTTTACATGGGTAGCCATCCTTTGAGGAAGTGGTATACAAATTTTGATTCTTTTTTATTTTAGTATATTAGATGGCCCTCCTTTGAGGAATCAGTCTATGATTTTAATAGATAGTTGTCCTTCGAGGGATCAGTCTACTTATCTTTTTATTGATATTATTATTTTAATTTTTGATAGTTTTCCTTCAAGGGATCAGTCTATGCATTTTTTATATGACACATCCGTAAATATTTTTGACTTTCTTTTGAGCTGAGGGAAAACCCTAATAGACCATTTGAAGGAGAGGAAAAGGAACATTACAAAAACTACACATGTATGCCCCATGACATGTCTTTGGTTAATATACGAGATGAAAGAGTGTAATGATCACAGGGTTCCTACTAAGGAGGAAATTTTCCAGTTGAAGGATGCAATGAACAGAGCCATGGTGCTCATCTTTAAGTATTATAAGGATTGTGACAAAAGACCATATGCTTTCAAATTATTATTGTGGTAAGATAGCTGGTTTGGTGATGGCATAAACCCTTTGATATGGATACTATCATGACAGTCTTGATGTTAACAGTATAAAGGCCTCAAGTGCAAGGCATTCATTGAATCCTTTTTAGGTGTACCATTAAGGGATGTTAGATGATACACTCTCGACCCATACTTGTGAGTGATTATGTATGGACCGATCCAGTTAGGGGAAAAATTTCCTCATTTACTCCTTTCCAGAGTAGTCACATTTTTTATTTTCCTTGAGAATGATATCACCCACATTAAAGTCACGTTGTTTTACATGTTTTTTATATGCGCGGTTGATGCACTCTTGATAGACATGATGATGTTTGTGAGATTCTAATTTTTTTCATCTAATAGTTCTAATTGTGGTAGGCATTCTTAATGATAATCCTCATCATGGATGAAGTATTTGAGAGATACATGGAGTGATGGGATTTGAATTCAAGGGGTAAAACCACCTTGGAGCCATATAATAATGAGAAGGGTGTAACACCTGTAGGAGTATGGATGTTAGTTTGATAAGTCCAGAGAGAAAACAAGATTAGGATATGCCAATTCCTGCCTACTTTGTCAATGGTTTTCATGAGGATATTGTTGAGTGTTTTGTTAGAAGCTTCAGCATTTCCATTTTTCTTGAGGATAGTATGGTGATGAAAAGATTAATTTGATATTGAATGTGTCACAAATTTTATTAACATCCATGTATTTGAATGATTTTCAATGATTTTCCATTATCAGTGATGAGTTTGTGAGGGAAACCAAAGCAACATATGATATGTTGATAGATAAAATTGACGATTTTATTTACTTTAGTTGAATTTAAGGGAATGGTTTCAAACCATTTTGTAAATTATTCATTGGCTATGATAATAGAATTATGTTGTCGTGACGATTGAGGATTGATAATATTAATGAGGTCTAACCCCTTTTGAGAGAAATGGCATAAGTCCTGAGATGGTTGTAAAGCTCGATTAAGGATATGAGTGAGGTTTGAATGTTGTTAAAATTTGATGCATTTCTTAACATACACGCAACAATATTGGTTAATAGTAGGCCAATAATAGCCGATTTGGATGACACATTTAGCGACAAAGGTTCCATTGAAGTGTCCACCACATATATAGTCGTGGACTTCTTGGATGGTTTTAGTACACTCGTGAGATTTAAGGAATATTAATAAGAGGAAATTGAATCCCCATTTATAAAGGATGTCACCTATTATGACATAATGAGTAGTGCATTAGAGGAAATATCGTTTAGCATTTCTAGATAGATTAGGAGAAATTTTGGATTCTGAGAGATTCAAATGTATATGTGTACCAAAGGTCAGCTGGATTGTTTTCGATGACATTGATAGAGGGGAGTTCATTTTTGTGAGATGGTTGATCCAGTATGTGGACGACAATGATTAGTTTGGAATTATTAGTTGATAAAGGAATGAGATACCCTAAAGAAGCCACAATGTCTGTGAATTTTTTAGAAGATTGTAAAACTATTTGAATAGTGTAATGGTTGAAATCTTCAAGGAGGAATTTAACAATGGATTTATATTTTTATAGATTTTCATTTTTTACATTGATAAAATCCTTTGATTTGATTGGTGACAAGTTGTGAGTCTTCGTAAATGTATAAGATTTAAACACCTAGCATGATAGTAGTTTGAAGACCCATTATTAAAGCTTCATATTTTTCCATGTTGTTAGTACATTTGAATTTAAGTTTGAATGATAAAGGGATAGGAGTTCCATTTGATGAGTCAGCATTTAGATCCATCAAAGAAGAGGGTCATTTTAACAGGAGTGAATTCTTGATCTTTGATAGTGTTAATATACTCGTTGGGAAATTGTTCATGGGGTGGTTGAATATCCAGGAGATGAGCCTTGGTGAGATGATCGACGATGGCTTCTCCTTTGATATATTTCTGTGGTATAAATTATAGATCAAACTAGGTCATGAGCATGACCCACCAAATGATGCAGTCACTATGATATGGTTCAGATTGCATGGTTTTGAGTGGGTTAAAACTAGTGATAATGTAAGTCTTGTGATTAAGTATATAAAGGTGTAGTTTGGAAGTTATGAAGTACATAACACAACACAACTTTTCAGCTTCATTATAACGAGTTTCATATTCATGGAGAGTGTGACTTATGTAATAAATGACCTGTTGATAACACTGGTAATCTTGATGAGTGAGCATGGAACCTAAGGCATGATATGTAGTCAATATGCAAAGGTAAAACAACTCCCCTCATGAGGAGATATGAGCACAAGTGGTGATAAGAGGTATTGTTTAAGCTCGTCGAAGGATTGACGATTATAATCCCATATAAAGATAACATATTTATGAAGGAGACGATGAAAAGGTTGACAATGATATGAGAGTTGTGATATAAAGCTTTAGATGGACTAAATCTTACCTTGGAGGCTACGTAGTTGTTTGAGGTTTGATGA
Organism: Taxus chinensis; assembly: GCA_019776745.2. NCBI lineage: Eukaryota > Viridiplantae > Streptophyta > Pinopsida > Cupressales > Taxaceae > Taxus > Taxus chinensis. The sequence continues at coordinate 23,557,765 of CM034156.1, forward strand.
AGGATGCATTTTGATTATTGCTTTGATATTTTCTAAATCTACTTCAATGCCTTGGATAGCTACGATGAACCCTAGAAGTTTTCTAGTGAGAACATTGAACAAACACTTAACATGGTTAATACGAAGGAAATATTGAATAAGATGGGTGAAGATTGAGTCAAGGACAACGAGATGATCCCTACGTTGTTTATATTTCCCTAGAATATCATCAACATAGTCTTCTATGGTTTTGTGGACAAGATCATGAAAGACATATGTCATGGCGCATTGATAAGTGGCCCCTACATTTTTGAGTCCAAAGGGAATGACACGGTAACAAAAGGACCCCTAAGGGGTAATGAAGGATGTTTTGTGTTGATCATAAGTACTGATGTTTTGTGGATAAGATCATGAAAGATATATGTCATGGCACATTGATAAGTGACCCCTGCATTTTTTAGTCCAAAGGGAATGGTGCGGTAACAAAAGGACCCCTAAGGGGTAATGAAGGATGTTTTGCGTTGATCATAAATACTAATGAGGATTTGGTTGTAATCAGAGAAGCCATCCATAAGATAAAGCATCTCATGCCTGGTTATTAGATTGACGAGATAGTCGATGTTTGGAAGATGGAAATCATATTTTGGACATGCAAGATTGTGGTCTTTAAAGTCAGTATAGATGCATAAATTTTCTGAGGCCTTGGTTATGGTTAAAATGTTATATACCCATTGTGGATAGTCAACGGGTATGATAAAATTAGTGGAGAGCAAGAGTTGTAACTCTTCTTTGATAAGAATATCTATGTGAGGGTGCAGCCTATGTAGCTTTTGTTTAATTGGTTTAGCGTTAGGATAGGTGATGATATTGTGTATGACGATGTTGGGATCGATACCTGATATATCACTATATGACCAGGAAAAGGCTTGAATATACTTAGATACGAAGGTGATGAAGTCATTTAATTCCTGTGGATGTGAGGATTGACTGAATTTAACTACATGAGGTTCTTGTGAAGTCCCTATGTTAACGTCGATAGTGGATTCATTGAGTAGATTTGATTTTTTAAGTGGTAAGGCTTTCTGAATGAAATGAACCTCTACCTCCATGTGGGAGAGGATATATTGATCAGAAAAAATCTAGCACTTAGCAAAAAATATACAGAAGGTTCGTGCGAAAGAGTAGAGAACATTCAAATGCGTGAGAGGATTGGTAAGGAATCACGCACTGAGAAAAAAGATAGATTCAGGACTTAGCCATTTTCATGATGAGGAGCTATTTTTGGAGATAACATGTCAAAAACACAAATTGGTTAAAGACTTACGTGACACACATTGGCTATTTTTGGAGGATCATATATGAAGCGCTTTGCATGAGTACATGCTGAGAATAGATTTACTACTAACAGTTAACTAGAAGAAGTCTATTGTAAGCACACTTGCATGTGTGGCTATTATTGTAACGATGCGTGGCTAATAATAACATGCGACCTATTTTGGGATTGGATAAGCGGTGAAGGGAAAGTCCTCACCCTTATAAATATGTAGTGAACTATGTAGCATAGAGATGATAGGTATGTAAGGATTGGATTACTGTGAGATTACACTATCAGATCTATACGCGCATGAGCATATGATGCCATTATTGTAAGAAGCTTATGTGTATTACTGCCTTTAATATAATGGAGGTTATTGACTAAATCAAAGTGTTAATCATGGTTATAGTTTATTACTGCATGAATGATTTGGCTATAATTATGGTTTGATTCATGATACTTTAAGATCTAGCTTTGAATATGTACTATAGGATGATATATTAGTCACAAATCTGAATTATTTAAGTCTTCATCATGCTAACATCCTGTAATAGCAACCCTAAAGAGGGGCTTGGTACCTTTGCGTGCTTTGGGTGATCGCTCGGTCTAGGCTGAGTGATGTGCCAACACACCTGGGCTTTTACTAGTGAATTCTAGGCTGCATCATTGGTTTCATTTCTGAGACCTCTTTTTTTAGTTTTTTTTAGGATGATTCACGATGAAGACATACCGGTTGATCCTAGCAAGTGTTGAGGAGTGGATACATGAACTAGAAGAAGAATACACATGGAGGTTCAACACTGGATCTGAGTTTAACGCACGCACTTGGGTGGAACAAAATATGTATGAGAGTTTATATGAGAGCTTCTTCGCTATCTTTTTTGGTAGAATTGTATGATTGGCTAGTTTCTTATGAGTCTACATGGAATTGGAGGTATCACACACTTGTCTAGACGCAAGAAGAATTTCAAACCCTTTATGATGCTGATATGATTTGGACTCACACTGTGGATATGTGGTTCCATGGTGTTTTGAACAACTATATCTTGGAGTACTCAATTTCCAATTATTCGTGCCAAGATGTAGTTGAATTCCAATTTTTATGATATCCCTGGGGATCTTAAATGCAGGGAATTCCACTGGCGATCAAAATTTTGATGGTAACTTTGAATTTGGAGAGAAAACCGATGGCTAACTAAACCCCACCACGCATGTGGTAAGGATTAGGCTTGGTAAAAGATGGAAGACCTAGCGGTAGAGAGGAAAAGAGAAGAAAGGTAGCTTAAGTATAATGAAGCATGTGAAAGGACGGTAGAGAAGCAGTGGGAGGTTTAAGAGAAAATGGCATTGTGGAGAAAGATAGTTCAAGAAGGAGTTGAAGTTCACGTAGAGGACGTGGAACCCAAGCATCAGGAACTCCCCCATTTGGGAAAGCATGACAGGAAACCCTCCTTAGCCTCACGTAGAAGCGTGCCAGCAGAGAGGACCTGGGCCGCTGACGCACATCTGAATGTACCTGACAATCTTTCCCTTGCACTTGGTTTTCTAGTATCTAGTACAACAAACAGTCAGTAAGATAATTTAAGTAGTGGGAGAGTAGGAGTGAGTCATATAAGAAGCATAATGATGGCAGTGCAAATGGCTTCATTGCTATATGGGAGTACCTTTTTAGGTGTGTCATCTGCATAGAATTCAAGCGCGTAATTTTTTTGACTATCTTCTGGGAGTAGTAATACTTTGCAGACTATTGGGGTGTAGTTTAATACTACAGTTGGGACAGAAGGAAATACATATTTTGTTCTGACCCCAGCTACAGGTTCGGGATCAGAAGGTATAGGTGGCTCTAGCTCTGGTGGATCTCGTGGTTCTGGAGTAGAGGAAACACATGAGGTTCTGGATCAGGTGGGCAAGGTCTGCACCAACCCCAGAATATTTACATGGAGATGTCTCTTCATATTCTAGAGTATAGGGGCATAGAAGATGCTACTGAACACGTGGACATGTGTGAAATACTATGGCATGCAAAAGGAATCATGGCTTCTGAGCATAGGGCAAGTTAATTTACTACTACGTTACAAGGGTGCACACACAGTTGGTACATAAATTTTGATCCTAATTAGACTTGCATAGACTATGCAACTTTAAAAGCTGCTTTGCTTAAGGAGTTTCACATCCCTGAGTTTGAGCAGAAGAGTATAAGTGTGCTTAAGTATATTAAGCAAGGCACTAATGAAAGAGTTAGAGAGTATGATGCTCATTTCAAAACAATGTTATCAAAGCTTTCTTATGATATTCATGTTATTAAAGATGCACAACGGTTTGTTGGAGGTATGATTACACCTTTTAGGAGGGTGCTATCACATAAAACATACACTGATCCACACGAAGCACTTAAAGCAGCCTTACGCACTAAGACATTTGGAAGTATAGACACTGGGGTGAGCACGTTTTTAGAAGCACAGATTGCAGATATGGAAAAATAGTTAGACAAACTATAAGAAAATTTAGCACATGAGATGCGCATAAGAATTTGGTGCACAAATTGCGAAGTGGAAGGTCACACAAAGGATAGTTGTCCCCGCAGATCAGTGCACTCATTGCTGTTGGATTATGAGATATGCCATTTAAACCATGATGTTAGCCGCTGCCCATTACTACAACGCATGATAAGGAAGAACGTATCTTGTTATTATAAAAATTTTAGGTCCATGACTCATGACAGGGAAGATTGTTGTATGCATGAGAAGATTAGTTATGTTAATAAACAAGAAACTAACTAAGTAGCTCCATGATCTAACTAAACCTATCATAAACATCAAGATGAGTGCTAAACAAGATAATTTCTACAATAATGAATTAAACTAAAATACTATCATTTTATCTCTAACTACTCTATGATTACTTAAAACATAAATTGAACCTAGTTAAACCCATGAGAAATAAAATTAGATTTGTTGTTTGCTTCAATGGAGGTGAAGAGGTCTCTCTAAAATGGCTACAAGACCAAGTTAGATACCCTCCTACTAACCTACTATGAAGTTATGGATGCAAGATTGAGGAGCTTAAACAATGGAGGATAGCCAAGATCAAATGCCTATTAGCTTGGCTAATGCAAATGAGGTCTAATGCCAATATCTCCAAATATGAGAGATTTTTGTTATGAAAACAAGGTGTAAGGTTGAAAGGGAGGGGTGACCCTTCTATTTATAGTTTTCACTTGGGAGAGTTTGAAATTTTGGGTACATGTGGGACTAAAGCTCACAAAGCACTTTAGGATTAGATTAAGATAAACATGCTTTAGGCTTAGATAAGCTTCGTTTAGGCTAGTTAACTAGGGTTTAGACTAGTTAACTAGGGTTTGCAAGTGATTAGAGACTTGTTGAGAGTTGGGAGGGGTCTGGTTAACCAATTGTGACTGATAGATAGCTTACAAAGCCAATAGAAGTGGTCTAGAGAGAACTAGGGAGGTTCTTAATGGTCGAAAGGAGGAATTTTTAACTAATAAGAGAGATATTAGCCAAATAAGTTGATTATAGGAGGAATACGACTGAAAGAGTGTCGTGAATGGGCATCCGAGAATGGATAAATGAATGGGGAATTAACAAAGTGTCGTTATTTACCTGGATTGGATGAAATACTAAGTGTAAGCATGTTTTAGGTGTCTACATTTTCCCCTCTTTGAGGTGGCATAAGTAACCTCACATCAAAGAAAGTAGACAAGCATAAACAAGTAGAAAAATTTGAAGGGATAGAAGAAAAATGAATAGAATGAAGGATTCCCCATCGATTGTAGATGGGGTGATAGAAGAACTCGATTGACGATAAAAAAGATGACATAAAGAGAAAAGAATAAATAATAGTGTGAAGAAGAAAGTGGATATAGAAGAAAAGGAGTATGAGGAAGAGGGAATGAGCTAACATCCATCCAATGCCTTTTAAACAACTTTATTTGTCATCATATTGCTAAAGATCTTCATCATCAGTCCTTATTAAAAATAATGAACAAAAGTGTAGTATGACATGAAAAGCCATATATGAACAAATGTCCATTGCTAAAAACACCAACTCCATGCAACATATGAAATGCAATGCAATATGAGAAAGTAAAAGATTCCTAACTCCACGCAACATACAAAATGCAATGCAATACGAGAAAGTAAACAAGATAACCTAATAGAGAAAGAAGATGCAATTATTTTGTTATCAAGCTTCAATTCTAACCTGTGTAAATTAACGAAAAGGGTTGATGATGGTTCCCCAAGCAAGGATACATGTAAGGAGAAAATGGAGGACACTTCGGTCCTATGAAAAAGTAATGTGCACTATGAAATAGTTCTAGGAAACTCATCGTGCCCTAGAGTACATACAAAGTAAGCAACCTAGATTTTGTTAATGGAGGTAGATCAAGATGATCCGCGAGTTGCACGCATGAACAAGTGAGAACCAAAGAGTGACGTTTTGTAGGATGATTTTTTTTTTTAGAAGTTTTTTGAAACATATTTGAATGTTTTGATTTTTTTTGAAAGTTTTCTGAAACTATGTACAGGAAGACGAGGAAGTGTGGATGCCCCTAGTGATAGATGGGATGTACAAGGGTAGAAGGCCATGTGCATACAAGAAAGGTGAAGATGCAAAAATGCCCCAGCGATTAGGTGGGAGTATTCAAAGGAAAACTCTTCACAGGTAGAAGCAGGACCCAAGGCCATTATGGATAGGTTCAACATGATGGTGAATGTAAACCAATGAAGTGCTGGGAAGAAGCAAAGATGCCCCCCAGTGTAAGTTGACCTAAAAGCACATGATAGAAAGGAAGGAGAAGATTATTTTTGTGAAAGGGGAAAAAGGTGTCCGAAAACATGATAAAAAAGTAATCCTATACACATGGATGTTCTGAAAGAAGTAGAAGAACAATGTGAATGATATGAATGTAGCTTAGAAGCCTCGTGATGAAGAAGTGATTAGCCAAAGGCACAAATCATGAGATAAGATATGGACTAAAGCAAGAATCTGAACAAGGTTAAAAAAAAGACACTTGGTAACATACTAATCCTGTTTACTCATAGAGATCTAGTGTGTGCACATGGAATTTAAATACCTCTTGAAGGGAAGATTTAATAGACAAAAAGTGAAGACATCGTAGCCAATGCATAGGAATGATTTATTTTGATAGATGATAGGTGATTTGTGAATGAAGGGTGGAAGGATAACCGTACATTTCTCCGCTGCCAGCTAGGTGTCCATAGTCAGGCATGAGAAGATTAGTTATGTTAATAAACAAGAAACTAACTAAGTAGCTCCATGATCTAACTAAACCTATCATAAACATCAAGATGAGTGCTAAACAAGATAATTTCTACAATAATGAATAAAACTAAAACACTATTATTTTATCTCTAACTACTCTATGATTACTTAAAACATAAATTGAACCTCGTTAAAGTTATGAGAAATCGAATTAGATTTGTTTTTTGCTTCAATGGAGGTGAAGAGGTGTCTCTAAAATGGGTACAAGACCAAGTTAGATACCCTCCTACTAACCTACTATGAAGTTATGGATGCAAGATGGAGGAGCTTAAACAATGGAGGATAGCCAAGATCAAATGCCTATTAGCTTGGCTAATGCAAATGAGGTCAATGCCAATATCTCCAAATATGATAGATTTTTGTTATGAAAACAAGGTGTGAGGTTGAGAGGGAGGGGTGACCCTTCTATTTATAGTTTTTCACTTGGGAGATTTTGGAATTTTGGGTGCATGTGGGACTAAAGCTCAAAAAGCACTTTAGGATTAGATTAGGATAAACATGTTTTAGGCTTAGATAAGCTTGGTTTAGGCTTGTTAACTAGGGTTTAGGCTAGTTAAACTTGACTAGCTAGTGATTCGAGACTCATTGAGAGTTGGGAGGGGTTTGGATAACCAATTATGACTAATAGATAGCCTACAAAGCCAATATAAGTGGTCTATAGAGAACTAGGGAGGTTCTAAATGGTCAAAAGGAGGAATGTTTAACTAATAAGAGAGATATTAGCCAAATAAGTTGATTATAGAAGGAATACGCCCGAAAGAGTGTTGTGAATGGGCATTTGAGAATGTATCGAAGAATGGGATTAACAAAGTGTCATTAATTTCCTAGATTGGATGAAATGCTAAGTGTAAGCATGTTTTAGGTGTCTACATTTTCCCCTCTTTGAGGTGGCGTAAGTAACATCACTTCAAAGAAAGTAGACAAGCATAAACAAGTAGAATATTTTGAAGGGATAAAAGAAAAATGAATAGAATGAAGGATGCCCCCTCGATTGTCAATGGGGTGATAGAAGAACTTGATTAACGATCGAAAAGATGATAGAAAGAGAACAGAAGAAAGAATAGTGTGAAGAAGCAAGTGGATATAGAAGAAAAGGAGTATGAGGAAGAGGGAATGAGATAACATCCATCCAATGCCTTTTAAACAACTTTATTTGTCATCATATTGCTAAACATCTTCATCATCGGTCCTTATTAAAAATAATGAACAAAAGTGTAGTATGAAATGAAAAACCATATACGAAAAAATGTCCATTGCTAAAAACACCAACTCCATGCAACATAAAAAATGCAATGCAATATGAGAAAGTAAAAGATGCGTAACTCCATGCAACATAAAAAAATGCAATGCAATACGTGAAAGTAAACAAGCTAACTGTACGATGGAAAAGTGACAAGCGAGCGTGGGAATCTACAGGTAACTTTTCCTCGCACCCAACTTCCCGAGGTCATGCCGAGACAGGCGGTGGAGATGGAATATACGTGGGATGCAGAAAAATTAGTTGGGCAATCTAATATCTTCGACACGCACTAATGGAAATTGTGAATCTAAGGCAACGAAGGCCCTCCTAACCTAAACTGGTGTGATAGATCGATCTGCAAGGATGACTGCTCGAAGGCTCCAATCAATATCAAGCTCTGGCATGATTCGGTCTATGGGTTGTGGAATATGTGGAAAATGACCTGGGATAGTTTCGTGTATGTCTCCAGATAAGGTCATAGGGTGGATGGTAAATATAATTGATTTTATGGGCGATTCTCTGGCCTAGTCTAGAATTCCCTAGCTCTGTTAGATGTTACGTCTAATAACAATAACTTTTCGATGATGATAGGTGGAAGTGGAGTAGACCGGAATACTAGTGTACATAGGCCAGTATCTATGTCTGATTCACCTATGGATTTGTTGGGCTGTGGGATTTGTGGGTCACAACCGTAGATTTGTGGTTGTTGTGGTCCTGTTATCGTCATGCGTAGAATTAGTCCCTAATCCCTAATATCCAGTAATCGTATGCTTTCTCCACTTCTATATTCAGAATTAATAATTGTGCGATTTTCTCAGAGTATCTTATAGGTGTTTGTGCAACCTGAATTCTCAAGCTAGTATCTATGTCTGTGAGAGTATCTCCTGCATCTGGCTGTGGGACCAAAGGATCACAACCAAAGGTTTTCTCTCTTTCAAAACTTTCTACAGTCATGTGGATATGAATCTAGGGTAATCTATAGTTTGGTTGATTGGACCAAAATGTGTGTGCTTGGTCGTCTTCTATGTTTAACCCGTGCAGTTGGAAACTGATTTGTTGTAAATTTACCGTTGTCTGGAAGACTTGGATCCTAAGATTCTGATCTATATCAGTTATGGCTGTGACGAGATTGGGTTGGGGTAAGATTGGCTCGAATACATATTCCCTGGGCTCTCTAGGTCCCGTGATTGTCATGTAAAAGCATCAATATAAACTAAATGCAGCGAAGCAAAATAAACTATATGAAATATATCTAGAACATATCTAACGTCTATATTTTTTTGTTTTCCTGATGAACTTTTCGAATGAATTTTAAAAGAGTAACTATTTAATATATCTAGAATTGATAGCTAAAATAACAATTTAAAACAAACAAAATAACTGAGTATAGCTATTTGTCTGTGTAATTTGTAGATCTATTCTAAACAATGAAATAACTGATCTAATCTATTTGTAAGACTATCAATCCTACCTCAGAGGTGAAAAATGAATCATAGTTTCTCAGAAACTATCAATCCCCACAACTTCCTCGGCAATATTGGAAGTAAAATTAACTGAAATAAACCAATTAAATACTCTATTTGATATGATTCCAATTTAGAAATTTGAAAGCTAGAACCTAGATTCTGTAGAACAGTGGCAAATCCGATGGTGTGTGTGATCTTGTCCCCTCAGTGTGATCTCCTCGTTCCTTCGTGTTCACTTGGATCCAGAAAAGTGTGTAATGATAGCATCAACATAAGTAGATATTGGGAAAAAGGTAGCTTAGGATACAGACTGAATACAATATGAGTAGGAGAGATATAGCGCAAGAGTACAGTGCTTGGCTTATGCAATTCCTAGTGGGATTTATTGCGAGTCATGCAACATAAAACGTCTAGAATCTGAAACTATCCTATTTGAAGAATAAAACCTGCAACTTTAATGGCTTCCTATTGAAAACAAACTATTCTACTCCAATGGATTGGATGAAATATCAATAGCACTTGCATAAGATGGATATGTGGCTTCTTAACAACACTAACTAGGCATGCAATGAAAGAAACTAAGAATTCTAAAATGAGAGACTAATCTATTGCAATGAGAAATTCAGAGGCAAATTTTGAGGGGCCATTTGCTTGAGCACAAGCCAACTATTTATAGCATTTGCATTTACCCAAGGTAAAAACCAAATAGAACTCTTAAACTATAAACAATGGAAAAACACTATTCCAGGGAACCAGAATCATTAATGCAAGCTTATGGCGGTAAAAAAAGCTGGTGAATCGTTGATTTTTACGTGAGTCATGTTAAAAGAGCATTCTAGAAAATGCGTAAAGGACCGCCGCCCTAAGCAAGGCGGCGGTTATAGGATCGCCACCCTGAGCAGGGCATCAGTTATAGGACCGCCACCTTGTTCAGGGCGGCGGTCACGAGACCGCCGCCTAGGTAGGGTGGCAATTTCATCACCAAAGAGCAAAAGGCCAAGAAAAGAGGGGAAAAGGGAAAAACAAAGCACGTGGGGGATAAGTGGGGCATGCAAGATGTTAACGCACACTTGGAGATCTTTTTCAGACTCCGAACACCTTGCGAGGAGACCTGTATCATCATTGGGGGCACGTGTTCCGTTGTTTCGGTAGTGCAGTACCCTACACACTAACCTAATAGAGAAACAAGATGCAATGTTTTTGTTATCAAGCTTTAGTTTCGACCTGTGTGAATTAATGACAAGCGTTGACGATGGTTCCCCAAGAAAGGATACATGTGAGGAGAAAATGGAGGACACTTCGGTCATATGAAAAAGTAATGTGCACTACGAAACAATACCAAGTAACATGTCGTGCCCTAGTGTACAGACGAAGTATGTAACCTAGCTTTTGTTAATGGAGGTAGATCAAGATGATCCATGAGTCGTGCACACGAACAAGTGAGAACCAAAGAGTGACGTTTTGTAGGATGATTTTTTATATTTTTATATTTTTTTGAAACATATTTGAATGTTTGATTTTTTTTGAAAGTTTTTTGAAACTATGTATAGGAAGACGAGGAAGCGTGGATGCCCCTAGTGATAGATGGGATGTACAAGGGTAGAAGGCCATGTGTGTACGAGAAAGGTGAAGATGCAAAAATTCCCCAACGATTAGGTGGGAGTATTCAAAGGAAAACTCTTCACAGGTATAAGCGAGACCCAAGACCATTATGGATAGGTTCAACATGATGGTGAACGTAAATTAATGAAGTGTTGGGAAGAAGTAAGGATGCCCCCAGCATAAGTTGGTCTAAAAGCACATGATAGAAAGGAATGAGAAGATTATTTTTGTGAAAGAGGACAAAGGTGTCCGAAAACATGGTAAAAAATTAATCCTACACACATAGATATTATAAACGAAGTAGAAGAACGATGTGAATGATATGAATGTAGCTTAGAAGCCTTGCGATGAAGAAGTGATTAGCCAAAGGCAAAAATCATGAGACAAGATATGGACTAAAGCAAGAGTCTAAGCAAGTTCCAAAAAAAGACACTTGGTAATATACTAATCCTATTTACTCATAGAGATCCAGTGTGTGCACGTGGAATTTAATTACCTCTTGAAGGGAAGATTTAATAGACAACAAGTGAATACACCATATCCAATGTGTAGGAATGATTTACTTTGATAGATGATAGGTGATTTGTGAATGAAGGGTGGAAGGATAACCATACATTGCTCTGCTACCAGCTAGGTGTCCATAGCCAAGCATGAGAAGATTGGTTATGTTAATAAACAATAAACTAACTAAGTAGCTCCATGATCTAACTAAACCTATCATAAACATCAAGATGAGTCTAAACAAGATAATTTATACAATAATGAATTAAACTAAAACACTATTATTTTATCTCTAACTACTCTATGATTACTTAAAACATAAATTGAACCTCGTTAAAGTTATGAGAAATCGAATTAGATTTGTTTTTTTTTCAATGGAGGTGAAGAGGTGTCTCTAAAATGGGTACAAGACCAAGTTAGATACCCTCCTACTAACCTACTATGAAGTTATGGATGCAAGATGGAGGAGCTTAAACAATGGAGGATAGCCAAGATCAAATGCCTATTAGCTTGGCTAATGCAAATGAGGTCAATGCCAATATCTCCAAATATGATAGATTTTTGTTATGAAAACAAGGTGTGAGGTTGAGAGGGAGGGGTGACCCTTCTATTTATAGTTTTTCACTTGGGAGAGTTTTGAATTTTGGGTGCATGTGGGACTAAAGTTCAAAAACCACTTTATGATTAGATTAGGATAAACATACTCTAGGGTTAGATAAGCTTGGTTTAGGCTAGTTAACTAGGGTCTAGGCTAGTTAAATTGATTAGCAAGTGATTAGATACTCGTTGAGAGTTGGGAGGGGTATGGATAACCAATTGTGACTGATAGATAGCCCACAAAGCCAATAGAAGTGTTGTTAATTGCTTGGATTGGATTAAATGCTAAGTGTAAGCATGTTTTAGGTGTCTACATTTGCCCCTCTTTGAGGTGGCGTAAGTAACGTCACTTCAAAGAAAGTAGTCAAGCATAAAAAAGTAGAAAATTTTGAAGGGATAGAAGAAAAATGAAAAGAATGAAGGATGCCCCCTCGATTGTCGATGGGGTGATATAATAACTCAATTAACGATTGAAAAGATGATAGAAAGAGAACAAAAGAAAGAATAGTGTGAAGAAGAAAGGGGATATAGAAGAAAAGGAGTATGAGGAAGAGGGAATGAGTTATCATCCATCCAATGCCTTTTAAACAACTTTATTTTTCATCATATTGCTAAAGATCTTCATCATCGGTCCTTATTAAAAAGAATGAACAAAAGTGTAGTATGACATGAAAAGCCATATACGAACAAATGTCCATTGCTAAAAACACCAATTCCATGCAACATATGAAATGCAATGCAATATGAGAAAGTAAAAGACACCTAACTCCATGCAACGTACAAAATGTAATGCAATATGAGAAAGTAAACAAGCTAACCTAACAGAGAAAGAAGATGTAATGTTTTTGTTATCAAGCTTCAATTCCAACCTGTGTGAATTAATGACAAGGATTGACGATGGTCCCCCAAGCAAGGATACATGCGAGGAGAAATGGAAGACACTTCAGTCCTATGAAAAATCAATGTGCACTACAAAATAGTACCAAGCAACTTGTTGTGCCTCAGATTATAGACGAAGTAAGTAGCCTAGCTTTTGTTAATGGAGGTAGATCAAGATGATCCACGAGTCACGCACATGAACAAGTGAGAACCAAAGACCGATGTTTTGTAGGATGATTTTTTTAATTTTTAGAAGTATTTTGAGACATATTTGAATGTTTTGATTTTTTTTTTGAAAGTTTTCTGAAACTATGTACAGGAAGACAAGGAAGTGTGGATGCCCCTAGTGATAGATGGGATGTACAAGGGAAAAAGGCCATGTGTGTACGAGAAAGGTGAAGATGCAAAAATGCCCCAGTGATTAGGTGGTAGTATTCAAAGGCAAACTCTTCACAGGTAGAAGTGGGACCCTAGCCATTATGGATAGGTTCAACATGATGGTGAACGTAAACCAATGAATTGCTGGGAAGAAGCAAGGATGCCCCCAGCGTAAGTTGGTCTAAAAGCACATGATAGAAATGAAGGAGAAGATTAGTTTTGTGAAAGGGGACAAAGGTGTCCAAAAACATGGAAAAAACGTAATCCTATACACATGGATGTTCTGAACGAAGTAGAAGAATGATGTGAATGATATGAATGTAGCTTAGAAGCCTCGCGATGAAGAAGTGATTAGCCAAAGGCACAAATCATGAGACAAGATATGGACTAAAGCAAGAGTCTGAACAAGGTCCAAAAAAAGACACTTGGTAACATACTAATCCTGTTTACTCATAGAGATCTAGTGTGTGCATGTGGAATTTAATTACCTCTTGAAGGGAAGATTTAATAGACAATAAGTGAAGACACTGTATCCAATGTCTAGGAATGATTTATTTTGATAGATGACAGGTGATTTGTGAATGAAGGGTGGAAGGATAACCATACATTGATCCATTTCTAGTCAGGCGTCCATAGCCCCAATGGAGATGTATTTGATTCTAATCACAACATTTCTCTACTACTAGTCAGACATCCATAGCCCCAGTAGACTTTATTGAAAATACCCTGAGAGAGAGTTATGTATCAATTAGCATTTTCCTGTAGCTTTTAGCTTTTGATTTTTGATTGATTTTGTTTCTTTATTCTTTCTGAAAACTTATTTCAGCCTGATGGCTTGATGGAAGGAGGTGGAAGTGATTGTGATGACGACAATGGCTAGTGTCAACAAATATGTCCAAAAGTTCTCAGCAACAAGTTTATTAGATGTTGAATGTGATAGGATCTCTAAAAGGTCAGTCATTCTTTAATTTACCAATGTGATAAAAGACCAAGTTCAAACAGATACCATAGAGATAAATGTCACAAAATGTGTGTGAATAGGATAACCAAAATATCACCAAAGGGATTAAAATGGTAGGAAGACTTGTAGAGGAAGAGAAAGAAAGGGAAGAAAGAACATCCATGTATACGCAATACATGATTGCAATGTTTGATCTTTGTACCTTTAATTTTTCTTGTGTTTTCTCAAATTTTTTGTATTTTTGAATTTATTTTTGATTTTTAGCTTTTTGATAGCTTTTGGAAAGTTAGGACCAAAACCATCACTTCATGTGATAGGATCCAATAATGATGTTTGTGACTTCCTTGATAAGGGAGACTAGGTACATTTGTTTATCAAGAGTTATGTTATCCCCGATCTCGATGATCGTGGTGAGCTCGTACTCAACAAATGACTGTGATTTTTCCTAAAATATGGATTTTGTATACAGGATATTGAGTTCCCTATCCAGAGGTTTATGCACTTTGTGCCATACTTGATGGTTACGTTGATGTGTGTTCTTGAATCGTGCTTGATTTACAATTTTGAGATTGTTCGAGTTGTTGGGGGATTTCAAGCTCTTGGAAGTTTTGACCTGAGCTTGATAATGAACCTGTTTTGGTTTCTTATAAGTTGATGTGTGACTTTTCTGATCTCAAGAAGGAGAAGAAAGTGAACATGGACATTTAGAACTGATGTGAGAAATGACCATGGTATTGCCAAAACCATTGATAGAAGAAATATGTGATGGATGAAAAGGATATGGTCCGAGAATTAAAGAGGATGGGCTACCAGGAGGTGAGCCACTGATAGAAGATGACAAAGGGATGCCAGGATATGGCCCTAAGATGGAAGAAATTAGGCTACTCAGAGGTGAGCCATGGCTAGAAGATGAGGAAGGGCTACTAGGATGTGGCCCTAAGAGGGAAGAAATTGGGCTATGAGGACATGTCCCAAGAATAGAAGATGATATCAAGGGAATACTAGGGGGTGACCCAAGTATAGATGAGGAGGGACTACCAGGAGGGGTCCCATAGATAGAAGAAGATGAAGGGCTACTAGAGCGTGGCCCAAGAATAAAAGATAATAGGATACCAAGAGGTGATCCACAAGTATAAAATGGAGGGCTACCTGGGGGTGGCTCTAGGATAGAAGAAGATAATAGGCTACTCAATGGTGACCTAAGGTGAGATTTTGATTTAGGAATGATGATAGATAATGAATGATTTGGTAACTAGAAGATAGGCCATGGATCAATGTTAGACCCTTACATCTCATCATGCTCATAAGAAGGTGAAGATGGATAGAAGAAGAATCAAGTTCCATGACCTTAGGATTTTGCCTTTATGTTTTGATCGAAAAGGAATCAACTTCTTTTCCCCAATACGCGAGCGTATTGAGTTCTAGAAAGAATCGTTGTTTGCAATCCTCTAGAGGGACATTTTCATGTACTCTAATTGTTTCCTTCATTCTGAGAGAAATCAATTAGTAGAAGTTTTTGTTCTTTAGTCATAGAAGGTTGAATAGAAGAAACAAGTCTGATAAGAGGGGAATATTGATTGAGAAAAGAAGATTACTCAAGAGAGGAAGTAGTATTGGTGGTAGGCGACTCATGAATAGACAATTTGGATCTAAACCTAGATTTATTTTCTAGAAAACGATGCAATGTAGGAGAGAAAATAGGATCACATATCCATCCGTTATGTTACAACGTATGAGTCAAGTTAGAAGATTCACTAGAGGGAATCCAAGCCATGGAACTCTTTGATGGAGGAAGAGGTCGTTGAGATGACTAGATGAAGGAGGTGCTGCGAAGAAAGGGAGGACCGTGACTCAAGAATCAAATTAGATGTTTGATCGATGGAATTTGGAACCACACGAGTCTTCAAAGGAGTAAGAAATCATTGAGGTGAGTTGGAATAAAGGTCCTGTGAAGGAAGGAAGGACTGTGATTTGGGACTTGATCTAGGGGTATCCGAAGAATAGTTAGGATCCGAGTCTTCAGAAGAAGAGTGGGAGTCCGAATGGTTAGTTTGGATCTGAATAAGAAGAAGAAGAGTGGGGGGAACCTGGAGTAATAATTTGGATCAAAAGCATCCAAACCATACCACTAACTATGAGCTGAAGGTGGGGAACAGGGTACGTGAATGGGCTCTATAGCATGAATAACCAAACAAGGTTTAGTTGTAATGGGAATATTTTGATTTGAATTTCTAAACCTAGGTTCCATATTATAGGAAGTGTGAGAAACTACACGATAGTCAGTCATTTTTGGCATCTTTTAAGCACAAATATTTAGACCTAGATAGTGGGATAGAACTCCTTTAAAGGGAAGTAAGTGACATGTCGATTCAGGGAAGCATAATGACATTGGACAATTTTGAAGTAAAAACAAGTCAAAGTATACTAAGGATGCACTAAAATGTGTACAGCTTAACACCACAATGCGGATACTTAGATCAAATTTACTAAAAACATGACATAAGTATCTTGATTGTGTCGAGACAATGTGAAAAATATAACACACAAAAGGGATATCAAATGATGAATCATCCGAACTATGATGATGATCTTGAAATCAAGATCAAGTGGCCATCAAATATATGAGGACGCATCCACACACTTTAGATGTTTAACAACTTAGCCACAAACATGGATGATCATAAACGGAAAAAAGTGGTGAACACTATCTATGACAACACTCTTGAAAGATTCCTTCTCTTGCCCCAAATGAACAACAAGAATGCAAAGGTGTAGATCAAAATATGAAAAATAAACTAAGTTCCACTTGAGCAGAGCTTCACCTCATCCGAAGACATGAAAGAAGCTAAGCTAAGTGAGACGTCGTCTAATTTCTGTGATGAAAGGTATACTTAGGTCCAAACTTAAGTGGGCTCTTTGCCTTGTTCGAAAAACAAGGTTCTAGAACTCCAAGCAAGTTGTCACTTCGTGACGGCTCAAGACATGATAAAGGACTAGTAAAGTGGACCCCAAGACAAAATGGCTTTCGTTAATAAGATCTTTCAACTAAGTGTCAGAAAGTTATCTTAGAGCGAGCTCGATTTACCCAAAAAGTCACACTAACTAATTTTGGAGTATCTCGGCTTTACTTTACCCCCCTTCAAGCATAGTGGGCAAAATAAATGTGCATCCATTATGTACTCTTACTGGGGTTGCACCATACGGAAAAATTTGTAACACTAACATCACAAGGAAAAACTAGTCAAGTGGGTAAGCGGAGGCACTTCCTATTTCATCCACGAGGTTACACTAGTGGTGCACTACTTTAGGGTTCTTGGTACCACCCCCATTGTTATAGCTTAATGTTATTATGCCAAAGGGGTTACATTCCAATTAAGCAGATAGGGACGTACCCTTTTTTTGAAACCTGCAATACAGTCTTGATGAATAGTGGTGTGTTTTTTTAATATTTTTAACTTAAATGTGGTTTTAAGTGGCACTCCCATTCGGTAACCTATAAGTAAAAACGTGTATTTAGAATTTTTTGTGTTGTTTGTTTTGATGCCCTTCTTTGACATGTGATTTTGGTCCTACATACAACAAGTTTTAGTAGTTTTCCAGTTTGCAAAGATCATGTCATCAAAAGAGAAGTTTACACTGTTACTTTTGATTCTTAAGATCACCCAAAAGGCATGCGAAGGAAGAGCATACGCAATGTGAAAATTCAACTAAAAATCAGTTTATGGAAAGTTACATTAATCCTTTAAAATTTTGCAGAAGGAAGAGCTCATTTTAGCCAACTTTGACACAAAGTTGTAATAGTATTTTTGATCTCCAATATTACTTTTGGAGTGTTTTGAGAAGCAGAAAATACGAAGGTTTTTGAAACATTTGTTTATTCCCAAGAACTGAAAACACTTTAACTATGCAAGGTGAAATGATCAAAAGAGCACCATGTGTTTCATCTTGTTACCCCTACAAACCCAAAGTAACATGAACTCGAAAAAATGATGAAAAAGCAACTTGGAGAATCACTATTAAGTGTTAACACAAACGCCTTCAAAGTGTTAGAATGACACCAGTGCACCCTAGTCGATAAATAAGTTTTCTAGACTTTACAGACACGAGTGGCAGGAAGAATAGACTATTTACCTAATAATTTAAACACCTAAATTTGTAATGTTTGATAGGTAATTTTATGATTCCGACATGGACGCATTAGTTCTCAATCAGATACACTTTCCAACGCAACAATAAACATTAGTCATTTTGAGTTTGGAGAACAATAGTTATCGACCTCTGGAACATTGGTAATGAACACTGCCCGACGCATATGCACCAGAGTACTGACAGTACTCACCTGTTTCAACTGGTACATACCCAACTCAACGCATACGGACCCTAGTGTAAAAAAAAGTGACTGTCGAAAGGTACATGCCTACGAATGACGCATACGTGCCCCTTTCAATGGATACACACATTTTTCAACATAAACACATCTGTATCGATGGATACACACCCAGTTCGACGTGAGACATGCTGCAGTGGAAAAAAAACACAGTAACGGTGATGGATACTCATCCAGAATGACGGAGATATATGCCTATTTCAATGGATACGCAAAAGGCACATGTGGTGATTTGCACCACCAAAAACATGTGTGTGCGTCTGTCTCGATGGAAACGTGCTGGGGTTTCGACACGCATACGTGCCGACCTTTAGGACACCTGTACACGCACCTCTATGTATAACCTACAAAACTACATGAAAAACCAAAATTTTCAACAAGCAGATAAGTTAGTTTTTAGTCAAAGAGGCCTATTTCTAGTTCAAAACCATAAAATATATGTAAATAAGGTGTGATTTAGCTAGTTTTAGAAATAGAAATGAGAAAATAATAAGCTGTTTTCTCCAAAAAAACTTGCAAATGAAATTTGAAGAACTCAAAAGACCTCCATTTATGGAAGATGGACATAAATGTCCCCACCAGGCATGTCATACGTGTTCAATGAAAAGATTAGCAAAAGCCATACATTTGGGGTAAGAATCTAGCTAAAGAAGTTACAAAGGCTTTGAACTAAAGCTAATCAATGAAACATCAAGATAAGAAATGAACAAGGGCTCACACTTTGCATGCATTAAATTGAAGTAAACTAAAACACTACCATTTAAACAAATGAACTTAACTCTCTGAATACTTGATAGCTTGAAATTGAACCTAGTTGAACCCAAGAGGATAATCAGCAATCAGATGTGTCTTTTTCTTCAATGGAGGTGAAGAGGTATCTCTAACCATTAATGGCTTCAAGGACAATGATTAGATTCCCTTTTAATAACCGTACTTTCTAGTTATGGATGCAAGATGGCAAAAGATTCAAGCAATGGAGGATAGCTAAGATCAAATGCCTATTAGCTTGGCTAATGCAAATAAGCTCTAAACCCCAATATCTCCAAATGTGAGCTATAGATTTATATTAGGTAGAAGGAAGTTGTAAGGTTAGAGATGAGAGAGGGGGTCTAGCATTCTATTTATAGTTTTCCATTTGGGAAAGTTGGGAAATTTGGGTGCATGTGGTACTAAATGCTCAAAAATCACTTTTAGATTAGATTAGTTAAACATGAACTTTGAGCTTAGTCAAATCTTGAGATTTAGACTAGGTTTAGAATGGATATTGATGCATGGTTAAGACTAGATTAACCAGTGTTTAGAAAGTCATTGAGGGTTCTGAGGGGTCTTGACTCAATCCAATTGAAATGGATAGATAGCCTCTGGAAGCTAATAAAAGTGGTCTAGAGAGAAATAGGGAGGTTCTGAATGGTTGAAATGAGGAATGTGTAGCCAATAATAGAGCTATAATAGCCTATTTAAGCTAATGTATAGTAGGAATATGACCAAGATGAGTGTCATAAAGAGGGGAGTCTGAGTATGGTCTAACTGACGATGGGTTGTTAATTTGTGAGGAGGAGTGTAGTTAATTGCAATGGATTAGGAGTAATAATGCTAATTGATCAAACTACAGGTGTCTACAATGAGGTGCGGTTTTTTTTCCAAAATGTTCATGGTATGGGAAGGATGGGAAAAAAAAGTATGCCCTCATCTGGTGCTGACAAGTGTCCACCCTTGAAATTGGCTAAGCCCCAATAGCTTACCTTGGAGAAAAAATTGAGGACGAAGTTTATGGAGCTCTCGGATGAATTTTTGGGCACTTTCTTATATGATTTTGACTCAAAACATACTTTTACAAAGAAGGGAATGGGTTGTGTGATCTGATTCATCTTGAAAATCCCTAAAAATGTTTCCTTTTTTGCTCAAGACCATAAAGTGTGCCTGCCAAAAAAAGATTATGGAGAGAAGTTCTTTGGTATTGTGAAAAAAATGAAAGCACCATAATTTATAGAATCAAATCATATTTCCAATGGTATCTTGTTTTACCTCTAACTCTTTATGGAGCTCCTGGAACAATCTTTCGAAGCTTAAGCATTATTTTGTTCTGCAAGCTCCTTTACCTTCAAAAGCCCGCTTTCACTAAACCTTCAAATGTTCCTTAAATATTCATAAACCACTTGAAAAACATTATTGGCTCCTTAATACCATTTCTTGATGAATTTTGGCCTTCAAATATGCTTCAAGGCGTGCACACCTATCTTAGAAAGGCTAAAAAAAGTCATTTCTAAGTCTACTAAAAGACCCATGTTGAGAAGCATTTTATCAGAAGACGGTCCATGAACATGATATTCATGACTTTAGATATAGTGTGCAGAATTTTTGTTACATCAGAATATGATTCCATTATTTGGGGATTGGATAAAAGGAAATACTCCAAGCAGAAGAACTGATCTACTAGAGGTGCTCAAGGGGGATCCTATAAGGAAATCATTCCCCCTGACACTAGGGTAAAGTATGACAATGTTTTCAAGTTGAATGTTTTTCCCTTGCAAAAACACATGGATGGTTAGCTTGGTAAGTAACATTTTGATTCATATAAGTGTGAAAGCCAATGTTCATCACTCTTAGATGCATTGGAATCAAATGGGAATACCACCATTACAATCCATCTTCTAAGTGTGTTGTATCATGACTGCATAAGACTAAGGCAACTATGCCCATCGGTGTGTTGAAATATGTAAGCATCACGATTTAGGGAAAAAAATTTACTAAAGACTTTGAGGTATTAGCAGTTAGCAGAATACCAGACAAATTCTCAACGCTACTTGAGGCCCAACCATGGTGTTATGTAAATGATGTTGAATCCTTGTGCTTTAAAAAATGTTTATATCAAGTTTCAAAACATGTTAAATAACAGAGTGGTATTATCCATTTAACATATGGCACTAAGAATATGTGCCATACATTGAGCCAATAAATGAAGAATACCCTGAACTAGAATTCGTGCGCATTCAGCGCATCTGGTACCCAGAAAAACATTGATCCATGTAGAGGAGAGCATACTTTAATGGGGAGGATGCACGCAGTCCATTATCAATACAGTACTATTGTTTCTTTTGACAACTAGGCTCATAGTACTTGCAAGATGGTTAGTCATTAGTTTCAAGTAAAGAATACATAAGGGTGATAGGGATAGTAGACTTCAGTTAGGTGGTTAAGAGAATAGGCTAATAATTAGGTTTCAAATTATACTGGATGAAGGAGAGGCTATGGTGTTCTTTCTACGCATGATGGAGGCAATAGATGGATGGACTTGATAAAGATATAAGGACCATATGCTGGTTTATTCACTAAAGCAGCACAATAGCACGCATGGTGGGTGGGCCATACATAGAGATAATATTGATCGGATGGCGCGAGATAAGAGATTGCATTTTTGACCACTAGGTTTTACATTAGGAATGCACCTTCCTTCAACTTTTCACAATATTATAATGGGAATCAATCTGTCCTCATGCACCACGTGTTCAAAACTATGAAAGGAATCTAGATAGCAGGGGCTAGAACGTTTTACCACCTTCGCTTTTGGTGCACAAGTTTTATTCCACTTTACAAGGCTATGTGCATGTGCTTGGTATGTATATGCTAAACTTCATATAGAGACTATAAATTGGTAGGATTTAGACTGCAAGAATGTTCCCATATGTTTGACTTCTTCTCTACCAAGCCTCTTGGTGGAAGAAGCATTAAAAGTCATAAAGCACTTAACTATGGGAGATAGTGCCAAGGTTGAAGAACTCCTTCAGGATTACTAGATGAAGGAAACTTGAAGGAAGTCGTGTCTTGTTGAAGAGATAGATGCTGATGCCACACTACTTCAGCGTGCTTCCTTGAGAAAGAAAAAGGGAAAATGGTCTACTTAGTGGATGACGAAGAAGTATAAAATCTTGGATATAAACCATTCAACAGGCAGGCATGTGAAGGTGTTGGACAGTGTAGATAAGACACATGCATGCCTATCATGAACCTATGAAGACAAATAAAGTGAATATTGGATTAGATGTTGAGCCTTATGAGGCCATAATTGGAGACTATTGGTCATAATTTGAAGTGGACAAAAATCATAGAGTTACTACAGGATTATCAGGACTTATTCCCTCGAGGGTACCATGAACTTAAAGGTGTGCATGAATCATTAGGGGAGATGAGGATAAAGCTTAAAGAGGGTGTGCGCCTAGTTCAAAAGAGACCCTATAGGATGAACCGCAACTTATGTGAAAAGGTCAAAGAAGATATTGACAAAGATGTTGAAGTCTGAATTATCAAGCCCCTGGACGAGTCAGAATGGGTTAGTCCAATGGTGATCAATATCAAGAGGGATGGTCGGATTAGGATCTGTATGGACCACATGGATCTGAATGTTACATGTGTGACTGATCCCTTTCATATGACATTCACTGAGGAAATACTAGAAGGCGTTGCAGGGTGCAAAATCTATTCATTTACAGATGGGTTCTCTGGGTATCATCAGGTTAGGATTGCCCAGGAGGATTAGGAAAAGACTACTTTTACTACTGAATGGGGTAGCTTCACCTATACTGTGATGGCTTTTTGGTTTGAAAAATGTGTTTGCTGTATTTTCATGCATAGTTGTTCAAGCGTTCCAGGACTTTATTCACAACTTATTGCATGTATATTTAGATGATTGGACGGTGTATGGACTTGTTAAAGATCACTGTGACAATCTGTGCTTAATTTTTGAAATATGTAGATAGTTGAGTATCTCTTTAAACATCAAGAAGTGCATATTTCTACACCATTTGGAATACTGTTAGGACACATAATCTGCAAGGAAGGTTTGTTGGTCGATCCAGCTAAGGTTGCAGTCATTATAGGCCTAAAAGAATCCTACCAGTCAAAGTGAGGTGTGTAGATTCTTGGGTCACGAGATATTATAGGAATTTTATTAAAGGATATGCCAAGGTTTCCACACCTTTGGAGGAGTTACTGAAAGGAAAAGGTACATTCTACTGGGGAGAACTGCAACAACGCGCATTCGAGATATTGAAAGAGAAACTTACTACCGCACCTATTTTGTTTTTCCTTCATGGGACCAACCATTTCATGTACATATGGACACATCTGGAACGACTATTGGCACGGTGTTGGCTCAGCTGAGAGAAGGTATTATAGATCATCCTATCTATTTTGCTAGTAGAAAGCTAACTCCTGCAGAATAGAATTACACAACTACAGAGTGCGAAGCTTTGTCAATGATCTATGCGCTACATAAATTCAGACAAGTACCTTGCTAGCTACACCATTTGTCTTTTATACAGATCATATGGCATTGAATTATTTGGTAAATAAGCCCATTTTATAGGGGCGCATATGCAGATGGGTACTCTTATTCCAAGAATTTGATTTCACAGTTGTGGTAAAACCAGGGAAAAGTAATTCTAGACTAGACCATTTATCCAAAATACAGTCATGAGAAGAAGCACAAGCAATTGAAGATACCATGCCTGATGCATAGTTATATAGGTTACAACGAGTGCCATTAGAGTAATTAGAAGACATTGATGTGTTTCTACGAAATAGGCATGGCACTAGAAGGAATGAAATCCTTAGAGAAGAAACAACTTGCTATACACGGCACCCTATATGTTGATTAGCGGTGACCTGTACAAATTAGGTTGGGATGAAGTATTGTGTCGTTGTGTACTGGAACATGAACGCATGGCTATCATGGAGGAAGCTCATGGTGGTATTACAGGTGGCCACTATGTAGGTGACGCCACTGCACGTAAGATTCTACTCACTGGATTATGGTGGGAGACCTTGTATAAAGATTGTAAGGATTATTGCAAGGCTTGTGATCACTGTCAACATCTTGGGAAACCAGGTCAATGAGATGAAATGCCTCTATGACCTATTACTAGTGTAAAACCATTTGAGAAATGGGCTATAGATTTTGTGGGTCCTATTTCACCAGCCACGCGCAGGACTGGATTACATTATATCATAACTTACATAGATTATCTGACAAGGTGGGTAGATGTAGCGCATACAAAGGATTGTATAGCGGCTACAACAGCCATGTTTCTATGGGAAAATATTATTACATGGTATGGATGTCCTTTAAGTTTGACTAGTGATAGGGGCACACAATTTCTAAATGAGACAATCATAATTTTATTGGATGAATTCATGAGTGCACACCATAAGACTACACCATATCATCCTCAGCTAAATGGGACTACTGAGGCTTTCAACAAAATTTTGAGCCAGACATTGACAAAAATCTATGATGTTGGAAGAAAGGATTGGGATGATAAAGTATCTACAGTACTTTGGGCATATCGAACAACATATAAAAGGTTGAACAAAGCCACACCATTTCAATTAGTGTTTGGCGCAGAAGCAGTTCTTCCTATGGAATTTATGTTACCATCTTTGTGTATTGTGTGTGCTAGAGGTCTAGCTGATGAGAAAGCATTAGAAGAACGGATTGAAAAGTTAATCAAGCTGGATGAGCGATGAGAAATAGCACGTTGGAGTCAAAAACAAGAAAAGGCTAGGAAAAAAGCATGACATGACAGGCACATCAAGGATAAAAAGTTCACAATTGGACAGATGGTGCTCCTTTATGATTCTAAATTTTTGTGCCATCCAGGAAAACTCAAAGTACATTGGTTGGGGTTGTATGTTGTCACTCACATACTCGAAACATGCACTTGTCAATTAGAGGTGCTTGATGGAATACAGTTACCCGGATACTTCAATGGGAGTAGGCTGAAGCCCTACTATAAATAAGTCTTCTTGGTGTTTGTAATAAGGAAGTGTTGCCATTTAGATTAGGTTTCCAATTCTGCATTTCCTTAATGTGTTTCCTTCTTTGTCACTATGCTTTGTCAATTTAGTTGGTGTGTTTGTGTAATAAAGTGCATTTACACTGCCAGAAGCTAATTACTATTTGAAGAATTTTTATGCACAGAGGACTGCACATACCCTTAGTGTGGGGTGGTTATTGATATCCAGGTACATGACTGTTGGAAATAAGTACACATGAAAGGAACAAACTGCTACGGGTGTTATTCAAGTTGGAGAATTGAAAAAAAAAGATTGCTTCTAGACAAAATGACCATAGATGGAGATAAATGATGGAACATCATAACATGAGGTAAGAAGAGGCCATGAAGACTACCACTGGAAGGCACAGTGACGAGGTAATTAGGCACATGGAAGCACACTGAAGAGAAGTTTGTAGCCAAAAGGTAGGAGGGCATGCTAGAAGGTTATAGCTTAGGCACGAATATGTACCGCACAGAAAGAATGAAAATGGTTGATTAATGAGAGCCTTGTTGGTAGGTGAAGGAGAAATAATTGCACTAACTTTTTGAAAATCTATATAAGGATGGGATGCAAGTTCATTCTTACTATTGCAATCGTGATAATTTGAAAGAGCTAAGTGCAACCGAGCTGCAAGAAGAGTATTCAGGTGTAAAGAGTGTGAATCGAGATGTGACGAGTAGATTTGTGTGTAGAGCAAGCTTGCGTCCCTAGTTGCGAAGGGTTTGAGTGAAGCAAGGTGTTACAAAAGAGCTAGGGCACGTGATTTCAACTAGGGCATGCTGAATCAAGCTAGGGTTTGGGTTTGCACATTGTAGGAGATAAAAGGTGAGTATTTGAAGTGAGGAGATTGCAGGTTATAGATGGCACCAAAGAAAGCACCTACCACAAGGAGCTAAGGGGAAGAAGAAAGTGGAAGTAGAGGTTGAAATGACTCCTGAGAGTAATTTCTCATAAATGTAGTATCTGGAGGGTGTGATTGTAGGTCAGGAATGGGATTCCCACATTTGGAAGAGAAAAATTAGTGAGTACAACCATCATACAACTAAAAATAAGGAGTTGGATGTGTTATTAAACACAAAGACAAATAAGCGCACAACAGAAGACATGCCGGTGTATGACGACGTTGGGGAGAAGTTGTTGAAGTAGATTGGAGTTTACCAGTTGTATGAGCTCCCCTACTTTGGGAAATATGAACCATTGTATCGATGGTTGATGAGTAGGGTACATGAATATTTCTTCTACTTTGCAGGACGCAGGGTAAGGATCACAACCGCGTTGATCTCAACAGTAACATGGTTGAAAGGCACAAGGGTAGATTTAAACGGTGATTTAACTGATAAGGCCGCAATCCTGGAGACAAGGAAGGAGTTGGGGTATACCAAGGGTCTGCACGGCATGGAAATTGATAAACTAAAGAAGTACCCAATCATACAAGCAGTTGCACACTTAGTGACAAAGTTGAATGACCAAGAAATATGGTCACAAGTAAACACAATGTGGCTACACATTGCGAAGAATATGTCACAGGGAGTGACTTACAACATCTCCAATTACATCGCAAAAAATATCATTGAAGAAGTGCACACAAGAGAGAAGATCAGTTTCGGGGTTGTTCTATTGTCTCTGGTGTTTATGGAAATCGGGGTGCCCGATGGGCCAAAGGAGAAAATCTGGGAATACCCTATGGAGAACAAGTCACCTATGGAAAGATTTGGCAAGTACTTGTGTGAAGGATCAATGAGTGGACCAGTCAAGTAAAGGGCAGAGAATTGGTATGATAGACTCTATACACAACGGTTCGAAGAAGAATGGTGCATACCCAAGGAGTTACCTTTGGTAGTAGGGAAGGTAGTGATGTTCACGGTATATCAGCACTTTTACATCACACGGTTCACCATGAAAGATGGGGCTTGGAGCCCATGGTTCAAATTACTATATGCCTTCACAATTTGATATTTCCAGTCATCAGTTCACCAGTTTTCAGATGCGTACCTACTAACCTTCAATGCAGACAAGGTATATTGCAACTACCATACACTAAGAAAGACATATGTATATCTAGGATAGACTGCCTACATTGAGAGGCTTATCTAAGATGTATTAAACATGAAGCCGGTAAGATTGGTTATCGAAGATGTTGGAGAAATTCTTGTGTATCTTCAACTCAAGCCAAAACTGGAGAACAAAAAATATGTGGAGAATGAGTTCATGCTCCCAAGGCTGCCAAAAGGTAAGCATACAATGGAAAATGTTCCAGCCCCTAAGCCCACAGAGACAATAGAAGTAGAAGATGAAGAAGAGGAGCATGAAGATAGTGGTGGTTTGGAGCACAGAGGCAGGAGGCAGCCCTCAAACAAGGTAGAAATAAAAGTGCATGACTACGCCACCTTAGGGGCAGGAAGGAGAAGATGAGGATCTAGATGCAGTACAAGGAGAGTGTTACTTCAAAAGAGTATTCAGGAGAACAAGAACCCAAGGTGCTACTCCACAATCAGTGCATAGATCACCTTGACTCTCTCCACATAACGAGACAACTGAGAAGAGAAGAAGGAATTTCAAGTTGAATGAGGAGGTGGAAGAGTATGAGGAGAGCATTCCTGAATCTCCTACACCTCCAGAGGATGAGGAAGAACCAAAGGACAAAGAAATGAAGGATAGAGAAGAAGGAGAAAAGGAGACAGATGAGACAACGCACAAGACTACTCAAGGCATAGCAGAACAAGCTTTGAATCTTGAATCTCAAGTTCCTAAGGGGCCAAGATCGAAAAGAACAAGTGGAGAATATGTTGCACCGATCATGGGCTACGCTGAGGACACAGGTAAAATTGTCCACGCCCATTTTCAAAGCACAATGACACCAAAGGAGTTGTATGGATGGGAGCTGATGGATGAAGATATGACAACCATGTGTACAAGGAAGAAACTATCATGGTTTATGCACATGCACATGGACGAACCATACTTTGATGTATGTAAAGAGTCATGTGTATCATAGAGGTTGAAGAAGACACATAAGACTAGACACATAACAATAAAGCCTATTGTTATGTTAGATGAACAAGTGAGCAATGCTTTGGTGAAGGTCTCGACAGAGGTGGCACGATGAAATATGGATAAGGCTACAACAATTAGGGTGTTGAGGGAAGAGATAAAGGCCAAGGATGTAGAAATAGCGTGCACCTAAAGCAATAAAAAGACTTGGCACAGAAGAAGAACACTATTTTCATTAGCATGGCAGAGGAAATTGGGGACAATATCATGAAAGAAAAACCACACTTAGAGCCTAAGGTACCCAAAATTTTTCCTTAGACAATGCATTATGTACAAACCTTGGTGGACTTAGTGCTTGAAGATGAACCTCTGCGCATGCCAACGCCCAAGAATCCTGAGTAGGAAGTAGAGAGAGAAAAGGCTTTGGTGATGAGGAAGATTGCATCCTATGAGGCATTTCTCCAGAGCTTGCAGGAGGAACTAAAGAAATCAGATCATAAAATGAGTATTTGTACAGCCCCCGAAGCCATTATAAGAACTAAGACCATTGTAGAGGATAATGAAGTCCTAAAAGCCATGAAAAATGAGACCTTGGGCTGCACAGAATGATTAGCACTTGTCAAGCAGAAATGTGAGGCCCTTACAGTAGCTCAAGAACCACACAAGGAAAGGCTAGATGAGCTTGGGAAACTCATTGTGAAAAAAAATGGACTTATTAGAAGGAAGAATGACTGTCATGTCTAGCATTGTGTTGGTCTTGTAGAATGAGAAAGGAGAGATTGCAAAATATGAGCTAGAGTCAATTGCAGTGGATATCCCAGAAAAGGCAGAGGCCGCGCTCAATGATTGGCAGACTTTAGAGGTAGAAATAAAAGAAGAATATCCAGAATTGATTCTTCAGGTTGAAGCAGATGATGTTGCAGGGTAAAGTCATTCTTTTATTCATAAAATTCTTTCTATCTCTCTATTCACATTCTTTGATTCATTTTGGAGACAACCATTTGCTGAGGGTGACGACAATGTAATTAGTGTGGGGTAATGTTGGTTAGACAAAATCTGGCACTTAGCGAAAAACATACAGAAGGTTCACGCAGAAGAGATGAGCACATTCAAATGCACGGGAGGATTGGTAAGGAATCATTTGCTGAGGACAAAGACATATTCGGGACTTAGCCATTTTCACGATGAGGATCTATTTTTGGAAGATGGTGTGCGGAGCACACAAACCGGTTAAAGACTTGTGTGACACCCATTGGCTATTTTTGGAGGATCAGCTATGAAGCGCTTTGCATGAATACAAGTTGAGAATAGATTTACTACTAACAGTTAACTAGAAGAAGTCTATTGTTAGCACACTTGCATGTGTGGCTATTATTGTAACGGTGTGTGGCTAATAATAGCATGCGACCTATTTTGGGATTGGATAAGTGGTGAAGGGAAAGTCCCCACCCTTATAAATATGTAGTGAACTGCGTAGCATAGAGATGATAGATATGTAAGGACTGGATTACTATGAGATTACACTATCAGATTTGTATGTGCATGAGCATATGATGTCATTATTGTAAGAAGCTTCTGTGTATTACTACATTTAATATAATGGAGGTTATTGACTGAATCAAAGTGTTAATCATGGTTATATTTTATTACTGCATGAATGATTTTGCTATGATTATTGTTTGATTCATGATACTTTAAGATCTAGCTCTGAATATGTACTGTAGGATGATATATTAGTCATAGATCTGAATTCTTTAAGTCTTCATCATGCTAACATCCTGTAATAGAAACCCTAAAGAGAGGCCTGGTACCTTTGCATGCTTTGTGTGAGCACTCAGTCTAGGCTGAGTGATGTGCCAATGTGCATGAGCTTTTACTGGCGAATTCTAGGTCGCATCAATCATCTTGACATTGAAGAATGTTGATGGTGGGTGAATCCTCTTTTATCATTTTAGGCCAAATGATAGGAAGAGTTTTAGTATCGTGATTATTTTTATAAGTAAGTGGACCTAATGTAATAGTATTGACTAAAAAAAGTTAGGGAGCATGGAAGTGGTATCTTTGGTTTCTATAAGATCATTTTACGTGGATGAGGAAGGTGGTTCCACTTCTACAATGGCTTGGGATGTGACATGTGTGGATGATTCAGAAGATGGAATTTCATATCCTATTCCATATTTTTGTGAGGTTTGAGGGAATGTTGAATGATTAGATCATGGATACCCTATTCATAAACACCAAACACACACTAAGCAAGTCTTCTATGGTTTTTTGGATAAGATCATGATAGATTTATGTCATGGCACGTTAATAAGTGGCCGATGCATTTTTTAGTCCGAAGGGCATGACCTGGTAATAAAATGTCCCCCATGGAGTAATGCAATATTTTTTGTGTTGATCGTCAACAACTATGATGATTTGGTTGTAATGAGAGAAACCGTCCATAAGAGAAAGCATATCGTGGACAACTATTAGATCAACGAGTTGGTCAATGTTTGGAAGAGGGAAATCATCTTTTAGACATGGAATATTGAGATCAGGAAAGTCGGTACAGATGCGTAACTTTCTTGAACCCATGGTTATGGGTACAATGTTAGAGACCCATTGCAGATAGTCAATGGGTATGATAAAATTAGTGGAGAGCAAGAGTTATAACTCTTCTTTGATAAGAGCAACTATGCGAGGGTGCATCCTACGTAGATTGTGCTTAATTGGTTTAACATTAGGATGGGTGATGATATTTTGTATGAATATGTTGGGATAGATACCTGACATATCACTATAAGACCAGGAAAAGGCTTGAATATACTTAGATAGAAAGGTGGTGATGTCATTTAATTCTTGTGGATTTAAGGATTGACTGACTTTAACTTCGTGAGGTTCTTATGAAGTCACTATGTTAACGTAAATATTGGATTTGTTGAGGAGTGTTGATGTGTTAGGTGGTAAGGTTTTCAAAAGGAAATGATCCTCCCCCCATATGGGAGAGGATATATCTTGATCATCTTGACATTGAAGAATGTTGATAATGGGTGAGTCCTCTTTTATCATTTCAGGTTAATGAGAGGAAGAGTTTTAGTATTTTGATTATTTTAATAAGTCAGTGGACCTAATGTAATAGTATTGACTAAAAAAAAGTTAGGGGGAATGGAAATGGTATCTTTTGTGTCTATAGGATCATTTTGCGTGGATGAGGAAGGTGGTTTTACTTCTATAACGGCTTGGGATGTGGCATGTGTGGATGATTTAGAATCTAGTATTTCATATCCTAGTTCATATTTTTTGTGTCGTTTGAGGGAATGTTGAATTATTAGATTGTGGATACCATGTTCATAATGAATGAATCCCAAGCCTTTCAAGGAGAAGTGGTGGAGGTACATCTATGTGAAGACTTGGTTATATAAGAATTTGAAGTCTGATATGAATGGCATGACAAGTGTTGATAAGTGGGTTGCGAAGAGGGGCAATAAATCCCTCCATAAATGATATATGTTTAGATGTGGGGTACTATATGAGATGATATCTATCACATTAGGTTCATACATGGGATGTTTATCTAGTTTTCCATATGTATTAGGCATGGGAAGTGAATCAAGCATAAGGAGACATACTCCCCCAACAACAGGCATTGCATAACGTCATCAAAGGAAGAGTCATCTAGTAGTTTGGATGAAAAAATGGATGTGTTAATAGATCCCTCATCAGAGGATCTTGGGATTTATTTAGGAACAAGTATGTCATTCATATGATACGTCATCTTACAATCTCTGAAGGGGTTAGGATCTGCGGGAACTGTAAAGGTTTTACCCTCATGTTTGTATTTAAGACATCGACGGAGTGTTGAGGGGATACAACTCATAACACTTATCCAGGGTCAACCTAACAATATGTTATATTTGAACTCTCATTCTACAATATATAAGAGTTCATGGAGAGTTAAGAGATAGAATAACTATACCCAACTTGGGAGAAATTTTATTTATTAAAGGCTCAGAGTACAACTGGTGTTTGGGAAACAATTATATTTGGTAGTTGAAGTTGGTTGAAGGAAATGATGATATGATATTAATACTAGAACCATTATCAATCATGACTCTTTTTACGAGGACATCGTTGATTTAGGTGGTGATGAAGAGGGGAAGATCATGGTCTTCTGGATATAATGATGGTATTTTGGGAGTATCAAAAGAGATAGCGGTGGATGTTTTGAGAGTTCCTAGTAAGTTTACGAAGAATAGTAGATCATCTAAAGGAACTGATATGGACTGGAGAGATTCAATCATGGCTTGTTTATGTGAGGGTGAGGTTTTAACTAGATCATAAAGAGACATATTGACTGGGAGATTAGTGCAGTTGTTTGATGACACCTTGTACTGCGGTGGTGGATTGTGTAGGAGGAGTGGCAAGGATGGTTACTTTAGATTTAACGAGAAGTGTTTGATCAAGTGATTCAGGAGCAAGAGGAACAAAAACCTTGGACTTGTCTTATTTTTAAGGGTTATTTTCATGGGTACGTTTTCAAGTGCTAATACACACTACATAAATTTGATGAGGAGGGGTCTTGTTAGAAGACTCCTTTATAGATGTAGATGATGATGTAGATATAATGATTGCGGGTGTATTATGAGACATTTTTTATTTCTGTAAATCCAAAGGAAGGAGACCTTTATATGTAATTTTTTTGATGGCAGCATGAAGATCTTTAAAATATTCCACAAAGTTTCCTAATGTATGATGATAGTCACAGAAGGCTTCATAGTTATACCAGGAAGGATTCCAACCTCGGGAGTTGGATGTCTTAAAAGAAGGAAGTATTATGAGTGACTGTTGAAGAAGCTTTTCAAGGGTTGATGTGTATTATCCTTTTGAGGTGGATGTTCAAGGAAGTAATTTTTCATTTGGTTTGACGGATATGGGATACACTATTTTGGGTATATTTTCTTCGATCATGTGTTTAGGGATGGTTTTAGCTTGTATAACGGTGATAGGTAGCTTAGACGAGGGATATGACCCTAGGATGGAAGGAAGGGGTTTTGATTTTTTTGTTGTGGAATTAGGACAGTCACATGATATGATTTTGACCTTAGATGGAGGAATATGTGTGACAGACTTCTAAAGGCTACATGCATAATGTTGGGTTACATGATCATCATACGATCTTTTCACAATTTTTATGATATACTTATTTTGTATAGCTTGTGAAGAATTTATAGATAGATTTGACGAGGATGAAATGGATGTGGATGAAGGAGATTTGTTTTCAATAACAGGGCCTAAGGGTGCCATTTATTTGATGTTGGGTGTTTGTATATTATAATTGTTGGTTGACAGTTTAGATGTGAACTTGGTGATAGGGGTTTGAGATGTCAAAAGTGATTTTTCATTAACTATGTTTATGGTATAATGGGCCTGAATATGATTGGCTTTTGGTTGACTAGTCGATGGAGAATGGTTTGGAAATAGGTTTTTAAAGATTTCAAGGTTCTGATTTTGAGATGCATTAGGATTATCTAAATGTAAATCACCTTTGTTGATCAGACTTAGACGACATTTTGGAATGAGTGACACCTTTCGATGTCATCATCTTTGACCCTATGGTATTTACAATAATCAGTGTCTTTGTGCCAAGAGCAGTTTGAAATAGATGTATCAATAGGACGGATAGGTGGAAGAATGATCATGTTAGTAGCCAGACACTTATAAAAAATGTGTTGTATGATTCACCAATAGGATTGTAGCTATGTTGAGGATGAGAACGTTCTTTGGTCAAACGTTCCTATGTTTACGACTACTGCGTTGGTTGATTATTTGGATTTTTCTTGGCTAGAAGATGGTTTGGATGAAAATTTAGATTTTGGTTTCTTTGGTCTAAGTTTGACTCTACCTTCCTCGAGAGCTAGGAGCTCGAGTTTACGGGCCATTGTAAAGGATTTATAAATCATCTAAAAGGACTGGATTTGAATTGCAGATGAGATATGTTTGGCATAGGAATCATAAAATAAGTTTATTAGCTTAGTTTGTGGGAGGGAAAATGACAGTTGATTGATAATACCCCTCTAATGGGTGAAAAAATATGCAATAGACTCATGTCTTCAAATCATTTGATTGCTATAGTTTGGCAATGTGATTTTATGGGTGATATTGTTTGATAAGTGTTCAAGGAAGAGTTGAGTGAATGAGAAGAGATAATATTGTGTTATGCTGTTATACTAGTCTAAAGATGGACTAGCTAAGGACATGGAGAATGTTCTCAACATTAAGTCTTGATCATGAGCTATGAGGTTACAGACGTGACAAAAGCCCCTAATGTGTTGTTGAGGGTCTTCGTTGTTGTAGAATTTGAGGAACTAAGGAAGTTCCCAGTGAGGAGGATAAGATTTGTATGGTAATAATGGATGAATGGATTCGTTTCATATTTGTTTGTATGATAATGTATTTTTGGGACCCATAAAAGTGGCTTCAAGGCTGGATATTATGTTCATTAAAACCTGGAGTGGGTTAGTTTGTAGTTATTACTTTGTATTGAATGAGGATGAACCACATTGATTATATGATAATTGGTTAGGTTGTTGATATGGTTGATATTGTGATGGAATAATATGTTGGAAGGGAATATTTTTCTAATGAGGGGTTCCTAAGGGAATGTTATAAAGAGTTGTTGAATCTAAATGTTGTGAAAATTGTATATATTTATATTGAATAGGTGTGGACATATTAAAGAGGGGTTGTGATTATTGGGATATATGTTGAAAGGGAATTAGCGTGTGAATGAGAGGTTGTGATTGATGTGGAATGTGTTGAAAAGGAATGGAGGTATGAATGAGGAGCTGATATTGTTGTGCTATGGATTGAGAGGAAGTGGGGATAGTAGATGATTGTTGTGAGGATGGGAACAAGGTAGAAATAGAGCTAGTATTGATGAGTGGAGTCGATGTCACGATAGACATAGATACATTTTGGATGATGGAAGTGGGTTATTAGGATGCGGTAGGTTGATCTACACTTGATGGGATAGATACAAAACTCACTGGAGGCTTCTAGACAGTAGAAGAGACTAAAGGGGTTAACATAGATGATGATGGGTTAGTATTGTTCTGAGGTGGGGTGGAGCCGGATGAGTGTTATGTTGAAGAGGTGGGTTGTTGATTATTGGTATCCTATGAGGAAACTACATTGAGGTCACAAGTTATGATAGGGGATGAAGACACAATATTGGATATTTCTGATTGACTACTAGAAGAATAAGGATGTATCTGTTGAATGACCGGTTCATGATTTGAATCAAAAAAATGGGAGTAAGTATATGAGGGGTTAGGTACATAAGGTCGTGGTTCAGGTGCGGATGGATGGAGGTGAACACCCTGGGTAGCAAGGTATGTATTAAGAGAAATGGGGTTTGAATCAAAGATTTCAAAAAAGACAGGGTCCCCACTATCAAATAAATTAGGACTGAAAGGATCAGGTGTTTTTTATGTGGCTGATTGGATGCTAGGGGAATGTCGGATTTCATTATCTTCTAGTCAGGGTGACTAAGAGCTTGTCGTTTTTCTGACATGCATGAGGCATCCTCGATGTAGGTTTGAATATTTTTAATAGATCTTTGGAAGTTTTTAGTCATGTTTTCAGAAGTTTGGAGGTGATATTGTTATCTTGTAAGAACCATGAAAGAAAATAATCACCTAAAAGGGAAAATAAATCTAAACTATTGATTACAAACAACAAACAAAATCATGCATAAGCATTTTTAATTATCTTGATTAATTAAGAAAGAAAGTATGAAATGTGTAAAATGGTTGATAGGGTCCTAGGAAATGGCAGTCTATGGATGGTTTCATGTAATTTTTATGTCTAGAGTTCTCGATATACTCGAAGGTACATGAGGCCCAAATATGTGTTGGTGTTAGTACGGAGCCTGGTATTGGGGCCTACCCCCTCACTTCACAGTTTCGTAGCAATAAGGGAATCGGGTGTTTAGCCAATATGTTGACAACCAAATTGATTATACTCATCTAGAACATTGAGTCGGCTTCTCCTCTTGGTGATTAAATCCAAGTAGGTCCACCTGGGTAGGAATTTTTTGATGCAAATTTTTGTTTGAAGTGATTTGGTTGTGTGTGGGGGAAGTTAAGTGAATGCAATATATTAACTTTCTAATTAAGCTATGTGATAAAAAAGGATGAGTGGTTCATTTTAAGCCCAAAATAAATATTGATTTTGATGATTACAATAAACAAGGAACAAAATGCTTTGAAAGAAAGAGAAAGGAAAGGGAAGCACCTGTTAAACACTTCATTTTTTAATTTTTAATTTTTTTACCACAACAAAAAAACTTCCAATACAAAAATATGCAAGGGTTAGATGAAAAATGAAGACATAAAATCAATAATGGATGTTAGAGATTAACCAACTAAGAAATAAAAAACAATCTACAGAGATCATCAGTGATTAGCAACGATTGCTAGTGATTCAAATAGATCGTCAGTGATTGCAAAGAAGAGAACCTAATGATGAAATTTAATTAATTTGAAATGAAAGAAAGGGAAAAATCCCAGCGGGTGTGCCAAAATGTACGAGAGAGTTTTTTCTTTCCAAATTTAACTTAATGAAGTGAAATAACAAAAAACAAATTGACCTCGGAAGACGGAGGGGTTTACTGATACCCATGATGATGATTTTTTATGTTGTTGAATAAAAGATCCTTCTTCTTTCGTCGACGAAGAAACCTACAGTTCAAAGACACTAAAAAAATTAAATTTGATAGATGCGTAAATGAGCTACTGGATAAATGTCGATTCCAAGAATCCAAATGGAATTCCTTAGAGGATGTTAGCTCACTTTAAAACAATTAAGTAGATTGATAAAGATATGTAATAGACAATGGTAGATGGATAATAGATGAGAAGCTCTAGAACTCAAGGTTGAAGGGTAAGTCTTTTGTAACTTCAAAGGTAACCCAAGCAAGGGTGGATGTAATCTGAACAAGCTCAAAGTATTCGTACCAAAAGTCTTCAGTATCTTGCTCGATCTCATGGAGAAATTAAAATTGATCTTTGATATCTTCTTCATCAGTGGAAAATTATATTGTACACAATGTTAACTCGTGAAATTTGCTCTATTGTTACTAGAAGAAGGGCTATTGAATTATAGGAATGTTGTAAATGTTTGTAATTGGATGAGAATGGCCAGGAACTACCATCTAAAATAAAGCCATGCTTTTAAAGAACAAGTTAAAAAGTCAAGATTGATAAAAGTTGAGATAAAAATAATAAATTGATAAAAGGTTTAAATTGACAGGGATCGCCGACGATCAGGTAGAATCATTGGAATTTCTAGTATTCATTGGGGATTAATGTAAAAATAATGAATATGCTAAAAATGATAATCCAAGTTTTAAATGATGATATTTGATGATTTTTGATGTTTAGATGAAATGTAAGTAACAAAATTATATAAATTAATACATTTAGTTGAGAAAACAAGTGTAAAGATATCTCCAAGCATCTAACAAAGATTATTGAAGTCATTGAGCAGTCGTTGGATTTTGTGAGAGATCATCAATGAAAAGGCTACCAAATGAAGTGTTTAGGATAGATTTGAGTTGGATATAATACCATTGATGATATCTGGAAATGACCCTAGATTCACTGAGGTCGAAAAATGAAGTGCAAGCATGAGAAAAGGTTTCTAAGGATCCTTGAGAAAGGAGAAAAAATTCCTATTATATAATCGCTAGCGATCGGTTAGGATCACTGCCGATCTATTTTTTCATAGAAAACATTTAGAAAGTGGTTGGAAACCACTTTAAACGTGTATTTCGGGTAAAAGATGACGGGAAATGGGTTAGGGGGAGGTTCTGGACGCTTTATGGAGGTTATAGAGTGAGGATAAAATAGGTTTGAGTGGTTTTAAATGGTTATGGTAGATTCAAGTCATTAGATGGTTTAAGATGTGTAAATGGTAATTTTTGTAATAGGAGAAAAATGGGCGAAGCCTGATATATTTTAATTAATATCAAATCAACCATTTACATAGGTGCAGGCTACAATATATACACATTTATTGGACAGCCAGTTACAAACAAATAGAGAGGTTGGCAATTGTTGTGTCACTGTGGTTGTGGCTTGTGTAGGCTAGTGGCACTGGATGGTTCTTCAGCGGGGGTGGGTTGGTGTTGGATCAGATTATTCGGCGGCGAGAGGATGGAACCTTTGACTTGGCTTTGCTAAGGGTTAGGTTCATGGGTAAGTGCTTGAGTGGTTATATGCACTACATTGATTTGATGAGGAGTGATCTTGCTAGAATACTCCTTAGTAGATGTAGATGATGATGTAGATATAATGATTGCGGGTGTATTATGAGACATTTTATTCATGAAGCGCAAAGGAGGAGACCTTTAATATGTTAATTTTTTTGATGGCACCTGAAGATCCTTTAAAATAATTCCACACCGTTTCCTAATGTATGATGATGGTCGAGAGGCTCATAGGTAGAAACCAGGAAGCTTCCACCTCATAGCTGGATGCTGGAAGGGATGCAATGTGTATGAGTGACTGTTGAAGAATATTTTCAAGGGTGATTCGTAGTAGTATTTGAGGGGGATGTTGAAGGAATAAATGGGGGTGTGGGGGGGGGTGACAGAGATGGTAAGACCCTATTTTTGTTATATTTTTTCTTCAGTCATGGGGTTAAGAGATGGTTTCATTGCAAGAATTGTTGTATAGGTACTTGGATGAGGGATGTGGCCCCAGGATGGAAGTAGGGGTTTTTGATTTTTGTGTTGAGGAAGGGAGGGGGCACGAGATATGATTTTGAAAGTTTTAGATGGATTAATATGTGTGACAGACTTCTAAAGGCTACATGCATAATGTTGGGTTACATGATCATCATACGATCTTTTCACAATTTTTATGATATACTTATTTTGTATAGCTTGTGAAGAATGTGATGACGATTTGAGCGAGGATGAAATGGATGGGGAGACGGAAGATTTGTGTTTCCATAACAGGGCCGAAGGGTTCCATGTATTTGATGTTGGGTGTGTGTATATTGTGGACTTCGTTTGTACCGAAAGTCTTCGTCGGGGAGGTGGGAACTCGGGGATAGGGTGCGATGTCACACTGATTTTGTCAGTAAATGTTATAGTATGATGGGCCCGAATATGATTGGTTTTTGTGTGCCTTAGTTTGAGGAAGAATGGTTTCAGAATGGTTTTTAACGACATCAGTTCTGATTTTCATGCATTAGGATGTGCTAAATGTAAATCACTTGGGGGTCGATCATATTTTGGAGAATATTTCAGAATGAGTGACACCTTTTGATGTCATGACCTTTGACCCTATGGTATTTACAGTAATCATTATCTTTGTACCAAAAGGATTTTGAAACAGACGTATCAATAGGGAAGATAGGTGGGGAAAAGTTTAGCATATTATTAGCGAGGAGATTATAAATTGTTGTTTATGCTTCCTTTGGTAGAGTGTAGCTTATGTTGATGATAGAGCGTTAGTGGGTCGACATGTTGCCTTGGGGGTGGATTTGAAGACTATTGTTGTTTGATGAGATTTGGATTGTCTTGGGCTTAAGGGATGATTTGGATGAAAATTCAATTTTGGGTTCTTTGGGTCTGAGTTGGCACTATACTTCCTCCATATCATCTCAGAGCTCAAGTTTGTAGGCCAGTGTAAAGACTCGTAAATGTCTAAAAGGATGTGGATTTGAAGTGTTGATGAGATATGTTTTTGGCCCAGGCATGAGAAAATACTGTGAGGAGCTTAGGTTTGCCTGGGAGGAAAATGATAGTTGATTGATAATACCCCTCCAATGGGAGACAAATTATACAATGGATTCATATTCAAATTATTTTATTGCGTATAGGTCAATGATTGTGATTTTATGGGTGATATTGATTGAGAAGTGTTCGAGGAAGATTTGAACGAATACTACAATATGCTGTTATACTAGTCTAAAGCTGGACCAACTAAGGACATTGGGAATGTTCTCAACAGAAGGCCTAGCATGAGATAAAGTAACATCATGATGAGGCAACAATGTGTTGTTGAGGGTCTGTCCCCTC
Organism: Taxus chinensis; assembly: GCA_019776745.2. Taxonomy (NCBI): domain Eukaryota; kingdom Viridiplantae; phylum Streptophyta; class Pinopsida; order Cupressales; family Taxaceae; genus Taxus; species Taxus chinensis. The sequence goes on from CM034156.1 coordinate 23,598,272, forward strand.
TATTTTTAAGTTGAGTAACTTAGGAATTTTCTCAGCGAGGAGTCTAAACGTGTGTATGGTACAATGGATGGCCATGGGGAGGAAGTCGTAAAGGGAGACCTTGTTTTGAGTGGAAGGCAGGTTGGTTGCCTATTTTTTTCGTCTGCTCCTGTCTGCTTGGGCCCCCATCTCAGCGCTCAGGACAAAAACAAAAAAGCGCGGCTAGATATTTTATTTGTTAACTCTTGTAGAGGGTCGTTTGTGTTTTGTTTGTGTTGTGTCATTGGAGAGGATGACTATGTTGAACTCTTGCTCCTTGGTTAGGTTTGTTGGGGGCAGGAATTGCATCTTGTCGGTCTCCCTGTTTTGGGAGGGGAATAGTTTTTTGGATGATGTGTCCCACGGGGAATGTTATCACGAGGCTGGAAAGGTGAATATCTGATATTGACTCTACATGGATCTAGTAAAAGCGGGGTTGTGGCTTATGGGCTCATCTGTTGGCACGGGCCTTCGCGTTGTGCCTGCGCGGTTGTGATTGAATGGGGGAATGTGGTTGCAAAGGACTGGAGGTATGCAATGAGACTGATATTGTTGGTGCTAATGGATTGAGAGGAAGTGGGATAGTAGACTGATTTTGTGCGATTGGAACACCTTTCAAATATAGCTAGTATTGATGAGTGGAGTTGATGTTGAGATAGGCATAACTATGTTTTGGATGGTGGAAGTGTGTTTTTTGGATATGGTAGGTTGAGCTACACTTGATGGGATAGCTTCAAAACTCACTAGAGGTGTTTGCACAGTAGAAGAAACTAAAGGGGTTGATGTATATTATCCCTGGGTTGGGATTGTTTGTTGAAAGGAGGAGCCATATGAGAGGTTTACGGAAGAGAGTGGGGTGTTGATATGTTCTCTGGTGTCTGAAACTACCATTTAGGTAAAACTATATACTAGGGGCTGAAGATAACATGTTGGATATTTTTATTGACTCCTAGAGAAATAATGATGTATTTGTTGAATGACCGATTCATGATTTGGATTGATAATATGGGAGTAAACACATGAGGGGTAAGGTACATAAGTTCTTGGTTCAGGAGTAGACGGTTGAAGGTGAACACCCCAAACAACAAGGTATGCATTAAGAGCAACAAGGTTTGCATCTAAGATTTTAGAAAATATGGGATCCCACATCTAGAAATAGGGACAGGGGGGGGGGGGGGGGAAAGGTAGTAGGGTATCGTAGGATGAGCTATTGGCCCTTCTAGGGAATGTGGTGTTTCTTTATCTTCTAGTCGGGGTGATAAATATGCTCACCACTTTTCTAATAGACACGAGGCATCCTCAATGCAATTTCAAATATTTTCAATAGATCGATGAATCGTTTTAGTCAGGGTTTCAGAAGGGTGAAGGTGCATATTGTTGATCTGTGTAAGAACCCTGAAGAAAATAATCACCTAAATGGAAAATAAATCTAAACTATTGATTACAACACCAAACAAATCATGGCATTAGCATTTGGGAAGTCGTCTTGATAATTAAGACAGAACGGATGATGGGTGTAAAATGGGTGATGGGGTCCTAGGAAATGGCAATCTATGGAGGGTTCATGTAATTTCTGTCTAGAGTTTTCTCGATATACTCGAGGTACATGAGGCACAATTATTGTTTGGTGTTATTACGGAGCCTGGTATTGGGGCCTACCCCCTCACTTCAAAAGTTGAGTAGGGCAATAAGGGAAGCGGGTGTTTACCACATATGTTGACAACCAAATTGATTATACTCATCTAGAACATTGAGTCGCTGCTCCCGACTTGGTGATGAATCCAAGAGGTCCACCTTGGTAGGAATTTTGGGGAGGCACCTTTTTTGTTTGAAGGGAGGGTGGTTGGTGTGTGGGGGGAAGGTAAATAATGCCATATATTAACTTTCTAATTACAGCTATTTGATAAAAAAGGAGTAGTGGTCATTAAGCCCAAAAGAAAATATGATGGGAGGATTCATAACAAAGGAACAAAATGGCTTGAAAAAAGAGAAAGGAAAGGAAGCACCGGGTAAACACTTCAGTTTTGAGGTTTTAATTTTTTTATTACCACCAACAAAAACTTCCAATAACAAAATATGCAAGGGGTTAGCTGAAAAATGAAGACATAAAAGCAAGAATGGAGGTTAGAGATTAACCAACTAAGAAATAAAAAACAATCTTCAAGAGGAGCATCATGATTAGCACGATTGCGAGTGTTCAAATATACGTCTTGATTTTGCACAGAAGAGAACCTAATGGATGAAATTTATTAAGGGGAAAGGAAAAGAAAGGGAAAATCCCAGCGGGTGTGCCAAAATGTACGAGAGAGTTTTTCTTTCCAAATTGAACTTAATGAAGTGGAATACAAAACAAAATTTACCTCGGAAGACGGAGGGTTTTACTTATACCCATTATGATTATTTTTTATGTTGTGAATAAAAGATCCTTCTTCTTTCGTCCGACGAAGAAACCCTCGACATTCAAAGACAAAAAATTAATTTGATAGATGCGTAAAGGAGCGACGGGATAAGGGCCCGAGTCCAAGAATCCAAGAATTGGCATTCCTTAGAGTATGTTAGCTCACTTTTAAAACAATTAATTAATTGGAGAAGATATGTAATAGACATGTGTAGTGGATAATGATGAGAAGCGCTAGACTCAAGGTTTGAAGGTAAGTCCTTTTGAACTTCAAGGTAAACCCGAAGCGGGTGGATGTAATCTGAACAAGCTCAAAGTATTCGTACCAAAAGCTTCAGTATCTTGCTCGATCTCATGGAGAAATTAAAATTGATCTTTGATATCTTCTTCATCAGTGGAAAATTATATTGTACACAGTTAAACTCGTGAATTTGCTCTATTGTTACTAGAAGAAGGGCTATTGAAGTAGAGGAATGTGTGGAATGTTGTAATTGGATGAGAATGGCCAGGAACTACCATCTAAAATAAAGCCATGCTTTTAAAGAACAAGTTAAAAAGTCAAGATTGATAAAAGTTGAGATAAAAATAATAAATTGATAAAAGGTTTCAAATTGACAGGGATCGCCGACGATCAGGTAGAATCATTGAATTTCTAGTATTCATTGGGATTAATGTAAAAATAATGAATAGGCTAAAATGATAATCCAAGTTTTAAATGATGATATTTGATGATTGTGGATGTTTAGATGAAATGTAAGTAACAAAATTATATAAATTAATACATTTAGTTGAGAAAACAAGTGTAAAGATATCTCCAAGCATCTAACAAAGATTATTGAAGTCATTGAGCAGTCGTTGGATTTTGTGAGAGATCATCAATGAAAAGGCTACCAAATGAAGTGTTTAGGATAGATTTGAGTTGATATATAACCTTGATGATATCTGGAAATGACCTAGATTCACTGGAGGTCGAAAAATGAAGTGCAAGCATGAGAAAAAGGTTTCTAAAGATCCTTGAGAAAGGAGAAAAAATTCCTATTTATAATCGCTAGCGATCGGTTAGGATCACTGCCGATCTATTTTTTTCATAGAAAACATTTAGAAAGTGGTTGGAACCACTTTTAAACGTGTATTTCGGGTAAAAGATGACGGGAAATGGTTAGGGGGAGGTTATGGACGCTTTATGGAGGTTAAGATGTGAGGATAAAATAGGTTTGAGTGGTTTTAAAATGGTTATGGTAGATTTCAAGTCATTAGATGGTTTAAGATGTGTAAATGGTAATTTTTGTAATATGAGAAAAATGGGCGGAAGCCTGATATATTTTATTAATATCAAATCAACCATTTACATAGGTGCAGGCTGCAATATATATACATTTATTGGACAGCCAGTTACAAACAAAATAGAGAGGTTGCACATGTGCAACTGTGAACAAATATAGGCAATAGTATTGTTAAAACAATACAACAACTCCCAAATGATATAATAAAACAAAATAGATGGTTATAATATAACCGTATAACATTTAATGAATGAAAATAAATGAACTATTGCAAGATCAAATTAAGCAAGGTAATATATTGAACCCTAAATTTTACACCCCTGAATTTGGAAAAGGGTCTCACGGGATGAGGACAGAACTCTTTGAACCAAATCAACTTGTCACTGCACTGACTTCCTGAAGATATCTACTCAGTATTCAGTTGTTGGATAGAAACAAAGCTGTATATTGTGCTTCAGACAATGCTTGCATATAAATGTACATGTCCCCCCATACCTCCATGTGTTTTGTTTTTGCATGAAAACTGGATTGCGAACAATTTGAGAACACATTCATTGTTAAACATACATGGTGGTCGGGTTGGGTCTGTGTATTCGAAGGCCGGCAAGGAGCGACGGAGCATATTGCTTCACATACAGCTTCTTCCTACCGAATTATCCTCGCCTTCTGTGAAGAACGAGCCACAAAGTTGTTGGGGCGTGGGGAGTACCTGTGATATGGGTCCAGAGCCCATAAAGAACAAAAAACCTGCAGTGGATTTTCCTGTCATCAATATTGCCTGGCATGATCGAAGCCAAGTATCCTAGACCATAAGAAGTTTTTTGTTCTTCTTGTATTCTAAGGACCAAGGATCAAGATCCTTTTGGATTCTTAAGATGGCATTGTTACTTGTACCAATGACAAATGTTGGGGGTTCCTACATGAACCTAGATAGATAGCTCACTTCCACGCTCAATAGCTGGTCCAGTTGTAGGTAGGGAAATGAGACTCCCATCACTTTTATAGAGGGAGTGGCATTTACTCTGCATGGAGCTGAAGAGAAAACTCCAATCTGTGCGCTAAGGATAAGCACTTGGTTTGTAAGCCTCATCCTAAAGTTCTCGAGGGTTGTCTTGGTATATGCAGATGGGGGAGAAACAAGAGAGATTCTTTCTGCATAACGCTTTGTAAGCCAAGACATAGTTCATTAGCCCGATATCATCATGTCAACGATCTATTAAGATCGTGTTGTGCTGCGGTGCATTGATCATCCTCAATGAACTAGGAGTGATGACTAGATCAGCAAAAGATACAACGGAATTACAATCTCTCCCTCCCTTGAGTTTTGGAGGTAAATATCGGAATCATATAGATTCTAACAAATCTAGGTTGGACGAGATGTTCAGCAAGGTTGATGTACCATGCTCGGGGTGCCTGTTTGAGGCTATACAAAGATTCTTGAGTGACTGCATACCTTTCTTCTCGACCAGGTTCAACATATCCTCAGGTTGAGTCATTAGACTTCTTCTTGTAAATCTCCATTCAGGAAGGCACTTTTTATGTCCATCTGATGGAATTTCCAACCAAACTGTGCAGCTAGAGCAAAGATCATCCTGATCATTTTGATCTTAGTTGTGGGAGAAAATGTCTCCTTGTAGTCAATGCCTTCTTATTGTGCATACCCCTTTTCTACTAGGCTCGCTTTGTACTTGTCAATTGTCCCATCTAATTGTTAATTCATTTTGAATATCCATTTACATCCAATGGGTTTCTTCCTTGGTGGAAGACCGACAAGCTACCAAGTGTTATTTTTCATTACTGACTGATATTCAGATTCCATGGCATCTTTCCAATATTTTGACTGTAGGGCTTCTTGGACTGTAGAGGGCTCATCAGATTCAATAACTCTACTCATCAAATCAAAGTTAAATTCTTCTCTTGCTTTACTGTGAGTCTGTTGTCCAAGGGTGGATGTATTCGGTGGAGCATCCATTCTTGCATCTCATAACCTACTAGTATACAACTTGGGCATATGCTGAGCTATTCCCATGGGTTGTGGTTCTAACTGATCATCACCAACATCCCCATGATCACTTTCATCATCAGTGGGAACATCAACTTCAATTTTTACAACTGGTGAAGAATCTACATCATGTGAGTATAGATGAGGAGACTCTACTTCCTTCTTCTCAAAGAACTCAACATCTCTGCTGGTGTAGACTTTCCTGGTCTTAGGATCCATCAATATGTACCCAAGAATTTCTTCACTTTAGCCAATGAAAATGAGTTTTTGTGACTTCATATCCAATTTATTTCTATCCTTCTTGGGTATGTGCATACTTGCTTTGCACCTGAATACTCTGAGGTGTGCAATAGATGGTTTCCGCTTTGACCATGCTTCATGTGGAGTTACTTCTTCAAGAGAAATTATGGGCACTCTATTTAAAAAATACACAACTTTCTTTGTTGCTTCTGCCCAGAATGCCTTTGCAAGTCTAGAATCATCGATCATGCATCGCACCATTTCCATGATAGTATAGTTTCTTCTCTCAACAACACCATTATGTTGCGGTGTGTGTGGAGGAGGCATTTGGCGAAGAATCCCGTGAGCTTGTAGGTAGTCTTTAAACTCATTACTGGTGAATTCCCTCCCTTGATCTGAGTAGAGAGTTCTAATGTAACGACCAGTTTCATTCTCAAAAGCTACTCTAAATTTCTTGAAGGTTTCAAAAACTTCACTTTTCTTGCAAAGAAAAAAAATCCACATTTTTCTCGAATATTCATCAACACAAAGCATGAAGTATTGGAACCCATAATGAATTGGTTACATCAGACCGCAAAGATCAATATGAACCAGGTCAAGTTTCCATGAGCTAAAAAATTACTCTTCTGGAATGAAGCTCTGTTTTGTTTTCTTGCTAGGCAGTGAGGACATTTATCTGTATCCTTCTGAAGAGATGGTAACCCATGTACCATATTACCGGCTAAGTGTCTCGAGATACTTGAAACTAACATGACCAAGTATCTAATGCCATAACTGTGTAGAGGTAGAGTTCTTAGCCACAAGTGCCTAATCATCTCTGTGGATAAAATCAAGCTGGAACATGCGTCCCACATTGGAGGCTTTTGTAACTATTTTCAAGCCTCGTGATTTTTCTCGAATCAAACATGTTTTCTTGCCAAAATGATTATCAAAGTCAATTTTTTAAGTTGTGATCTAGGAGTTGATTGACTAACAATAGATTTTTAGTCAGCCTAGGGACATATAAGACATATGATAGTCTACAGTTACGTGAACCAAGCGGTAGAAAAATGTTCCCAATCCCCTGAACTGTATATGAAGAATCATCACCCAACGAAACATGGTTTTTCGAAGGCATTGTTGTTGCAGACTCACAGCACCCCTGGATGCAAATCAGGCTTCTAGGTTGATGTTCAGGCATCCAGTGTGATTGCACAACATGGAATCCTTTCTCCAAGCGTGGGACTTGTAAAGATGAGAAAAGATTCTCCAGAGAAGGCTGGTTCCTATTCCTCTGTTCAGATGCACACAAAAAATGCAGAGGGTTTGCTAAAACCTAATCTAACTTGCCAAGGAGACAGGGTAAGAAAATGCATAGAATAAAACCTAAACTAAAAAGGTGATGCACCGAGGAATGTTAGACATTCGTTTTGCAAATTTAACACAGACCACATAGACGCAATACAAACACCATGCACAGGTAACCAAACTGCAATAAGAGATCAAAATGACAACAATGAATACATGAGAGGGTTAAGAGTCAATCAAAACACATATATTATTGCTCAAGAGTCGATACAGTACATTGCAGTGGCCAAGAGGCAAAAATACTGGCATTACAACCCATATGGGAGGTTTGAAAGCTCCACAAATTCTTTGGCAAGCGAGGGAATAAGGGGGGATGCAAAACAAAAATGTCTGACCCCTTAAAGGAGCTCTTCTTTACAATATATATCAAGAAATGAGAGAGGGAAGAGAGAGGAAATCCAGAATCTACCCCAACCACTTCTTGGTAGCATTTAAAATCATCTCATTATGACAGAAGCGGCGGATCCTAGCAAAACGGCGGGCTGTCTAACAGGAGTGGCGAGCTGTCTGCTGCATTAAAGTTGGTTGTTGAAGCATTACTTCTGTCTATCACCACGCGTCAGAGAAGTTTTCTTAATTTTCTCCCTCCAAACTACACCAAAATGTGAGATTGATCCCAGAATCATGTAGAGAGCTTCAACAGCTTTCCGTTGATATAAAGAACGTGCAAATCCGAGCTCTGGATCGAAAGATATGATGATCTAAAGATTTAGGGCACAAAACAGGCGAAAACGGATTTTTAAATTTCTTTTCCCGCGCTTTGCCATCTGGACGACACGTGGCAGGCTCTGTTTCGCTAAGCAATTTTCTCTCTCCACCTTTTCATGGGATTTTCTTGTGGGCCCCTTAAAATTGGACACGTGGCACTATTTCATTGGTTCGGATCAGTGCTCGAAAACTCGCCCATTTGTCTTTTTGGACCCTTTCCTTGGCGACATGTGTCATGCTGTGATTTGTCCACGGGCCTGCCAGATTTTCACGTGCACCACGTCTTTTTTCCCCGGATGTCCCAGTGCTTCACGGGACAGAATCCTCTGATCCGCCCGAAATGGGCTTCCTCGTCCCTTTTCTGCCGGTGACATGTGGCGTGATCTGATTGGCTTTCAGCTCCTTCGGCTATCCACGTCCCGCGTGCCCCTTTGTCCCACTTGTCCTTGTGCTGAAGTTTCCTGTTTCGGCCAATCCGGTCGGTTCGTGTCCTCCGCATCCATTTGTCCCAAATGTCCTAGTGCTGTCTGGGACAAATTCTTCCGGTTCACCTGATTCAGCCGGTTCATGTCCTTCGCACACTCTTGTCCCGCTTGCTCCCAGTAAAGGACTTGGACAAATTTTCTTTCTTTCGGCCGATCCGGGCATTTCGTGTCCATTTGTCCCAGATGTCCCTTTTCTGTTTGGGCCGCCTGGAGGCTTTTCAGCCGATCCACGCCTTCCGCGTATAATTATTCCAACTGTCCCACTGGTGGCCTTGAGCAGGACTTAGCCAATTTTACGATTTTCCCCTGAATCAATCTACTTGCTTGGAACTAAAAACTCTGATGCATGTTATCAAATTAACTCTGGGGGGTGAAATTTGGTAACAGGCGTGTCCCTCATTGAAGTAAACTAGTCTCTGTGGTCAGTCATGTGTTGAGTGGCTCCTAAATCAACATACCAGATGTCACTAGATGACGTAGAAGGTTCACTTGATCAAGCAGTGTACAAGTAGTCTTCATTATCTAACTGTTCTTGTTGCTCATCAATATTTCCTTGCTAATAGGGTTTTCTTTTCCATCTACCCTTTTTCTTCCTTTGATTTTAGTTAGAATGTCCCTTGTGAGATTGTTGTTGTGGAGGTCCAGAGTTTCTTGATGAACCTTTCTTGTAAGTATTATACCAACAATCTTTTAAGTCATTTCCTCTTTTACAAATTGGACATTTCTTCTTCTGTTGATTGTACCCTTCATGTTGATGCTTATTTTGGGACTTTTGATAGGAATTATGTTTTCCTTTACCTTTTCTTTTCCATTTTTGATGAGAAGAAATTTCCTACTCCTCTTCATCATCCTTATTATGCATAGCTTACTCTTGATGTGGTAGGTTTACCAGTTTTTCAAAACTAACTTTCGTATCTGACAAGTATAGTGTTGTTACAAAAACATGGTAAGAAGAAGGGAGAGCTCTCAGAAAAATGAGAACGAGAGCTTCATCTATGACTGCTTCTCCCAGGGTAAGAAATGAAGCCCTCAAATCTACAACTCTTCTCAATAAAACTTTGATTTTCTCATTTTTCTTGAACTTCAGTGTGTGTAACTGACTCTACAAATTCAAAATGACATTCTTACTTTTGGCCTCATATACTGTGCTCAACTTATCCCATGCTTCTTTGTCTATTTTGGCATCTCGAATGTGGGGTTTCATATCGTCGGACACTCAAACAAGATGATGAGTTTGGCCTTCTGATCTACTTTATTGAACTATCATTTTTGTGTTATATCAGTAGTTGATCTGGTCAGAGGACCATTCACAACAGGCCTAATCTCTTCAAACTCAAGCTGTGTCTTGATTTTTATCTTCCAGGGAGCATAGTTGTTTCCTTTGAGTAGTTGTGAATCTGGAAGAATTTTTTTGGGGGCATTGGTGCCCATTTTGCAAAAATCATTGATAGGGTTAGGCTCTTATCACTCTAGGTAAAAGTATCCCAATCTATATACCGTCAGTCTGATATACCAAACCTTTCTATATACGCGCCCTTCCGATATACCCGATGTTACATGGAAGAATCTTGCCCTTGTTGTATACCCATAGGTATGTGAAAGCGGTGTTAGCGTAGGTGAAAGAATTCAATACGTGGTACCAAGATAATAGTGAAAGGGATCTGTGCGATTATTGGCACCGACTTAAAGAAATATCCTCATATGCACACGTAAATTTTCTATATACTCGGATAATTTCTCAATCCATATTTATGTCGTGCAATCGTTCACAGACGGATGTGAAGGCTCATAGTGTGTGCACTTTGTCCTTATTACTCCCCATCGATTTAAAGGGTCGATGCCCAGACAACGTTGTTGTAGCTATATTAGGCATTAATTGCAGTACTAGTCATGACGGCTTTACCCGTAAGCGCTTCCTAGAGGCATTGTAAATACCGAATGTTGCGAATGAGATCTAGGATCTTGTGAGTGTTTTTGAACCAAATTTTATTGTTTTTGAGTATAATGTTCTGCCAATTTCTAAGTAGTTACAAAGTTTACAGTTGACTATGATAACCTACAAATTAGTACACTATACTAAAGTATACAAATTACATTAAAAAATTTGGAAAAATTGAATGGCAGGAAAATGTTTTTTTTTTGTTTTTCGGGCCCTGGTGGCCTCCAGAGCCCAAAATGACCCTTTATGCCAAAAATTGCAAAAAAAGTTGAAAATTCAATTTTTGGGTACACCTCTTTTAGCAAAAGTTTCTCAGAATGAAAAAATAAGAGGTCTAGGAGATTTTTTTCCCCTAAAATAGGATTTTTCTCACTAAAATTTTAGTGGTGGCTTTAGTTATAACTAAACAGTTTAGAGGAGGTTTTAACTCTAGTTTTGCTGCCAAAGTTGGAGGTTTCTGCCAAATTTGTCTCCAAAGTCAATTTGGTTTAAAAATTGAGTTGGGGATGGGGGTCAAACTCTTCAACTTCTATCCCCAAGTCATTCACACTAACCGCCTTGGCACATAGTGCAATTGTGCAATAAAACAAAGCAAATTACATTTAATGAAGATGAAAATCGACTCACCTTTGGAGAACAGCGACCTGGCAGAAGATCCATGTGGCGCTGCATGTGTGGAGGAGACTTTTAGGGTTCTCCACTCAAAATGGATATGCGATGCCTTTATAGCTTTTTGTATGCCGTTATTTGATTTCCTCTGTTAATTTTTGACTGCCTCTTTTATTTGTTTTTGTTGTTTTGGTTGTTTTCTTGTGCAGGTTTGTGTTTAGATTTTCATGGTGTTGGCCACTTCAACACTCATTGTTCCCTCCTTTGTATTTGTTTTTGCCCTTCGTTGGTCATTGTTTGCTTATATAGACATGTTTCGCCATTTACCTCCACCATTTTATGCATGCAGGTCATAGGTTAGGGTGGAGGTCGTTGTAGGTAGCGAGAAGGTTCATTGTTTAATATTGAATGTCCCGGCATTTGAAATAGCTATGTAAGCTCAAATTTGAAACATAGAAAGGGGACTCGGCTACAGGGATTTATATTTTTCCACTGATTTGGAGCCCGATCCAATCAGTAAACAACTCAGCTGATTACTGATTCTGCAGGGTTTGAATGGTGCTTGGTTGTTGTGTTCATGGTTGTGGGGGATCAGTTGGCTGAATGGAGATTTAAACGCTTTAGCTTGAATGTAAATGAAACTCGATGTAGAGCCCTTCAAATAGCTCGGTTAGTATAGTACAGGTCACTCGATCAGTGATGAGTGGGCTCAACTCGCCAACATAAATAACAACTTGGTCTATATACCCTCTAACCAGCTCAGTGAAGAGATCTTCAACTCGGCAGGGGGCTCTGTGGAGAGCTCAGTTCACCAATTTTTAGTAGGATTTTCTCTAAATATAGCATAGGCTAAATAATTCTCTAATAGTAGAGACAAAACCATTGATGGGGAAAAATGATTTTTTTTTAATTCATGTATATGTATTAGCTCTGGAAATAATTTTTCCTGGTGCAGAGAGCACTAAGGCAAAAAAAAATTGATTTTAGTTTACCTTGTGATTTCACATGAGGTTGTGAGACTGCAGGAAGTTCTGGGAAGCTGCAGGAGGTAACATTGGCTCTCTGATGAAGCAATTTTCTTCTCCGAAACTTTTCCTTCCTCTATAACCTTTCTCTAAAATTTCTAGGAGCTTCAACCAGCTCTAGTACCAAATGTAATCTGAGCAACATGGGCGAAAGCCTGATAGATTTTATTAATATCAAATCAACCATTTATAGAGGTGCAGGCTGTAATGTGTGTGTGTGTACAAGAAATAGTATTGTTAAAACAATACAACAACTCCCGAATTATATAATAAAATAAAATAGATGGTTATAATATAACCATATAACATTTAATGAATAAATAACTAACTATGCAATATAAAATTAATTAAGGTAATATCTTTACCCTAACAATTTTATGAGAGTGTAATTTTTGTACGGGGGTGTAGAGAGGGTGTCTTAGGATAATGATTTTGAGATAGGTTTTAGATTTAAATTAAGTGTGTTTAATATGAAGTATGCAGGTTGACGAAAACCTGGTGCCTACAGGCTTAATATGGGATGGCTCTTTACAGTAATCGAGAGGAGGCAAATGTGTTTTGGATTGCTTGGTAGACACATGTAGATCCCAATATAACCTTTGTTCTATTGTTAAGAACAAAAAATCTATATGAAATTTAATTCCACTCCTCGCAACATCACTTAAAATGAGGGTAAAAAAACTTTTATTATATTCTTCATTACAAATAATCTAAATGATATCTTTATTTAAATATTTAATAATAATCAAGTTTTTGGATATATATATATATATATATATATATATATATATATATATATATATACCTTTAATTCACTTATCAACCCAAATCCGAGGGGTATCAATTTCAAGATGCCTCTCTATAAAAATTCATATATATTTTTCTATTGAAGGGTTCACATTTATTAACGATAGCATCGCCTTGCTCATCCACTTTTCACTCTACAGATAGAACAGAACGTAGGCGCCCTATCATTCACCCTATATCTAATCGACCCAAAGCATAGATCTTGGGGGCTTGGATAGATAAGATAAGAAGCCATCATCCATCTATCTATTATATACGTGATACAACCAGTCATCCGTCATACAAATGAAATAGGACTATAATTTCTACACGATACATTGATCGAGATAGTCATCAGTCATCGTAATAATGTAACACTTTTTGTCTTCACTAAGAAATGGAAAAATACCTATTGATGGTCAAAATGAACACCAAATTAGGTGATTTAAAATGGGATGTGACATGAGCCTCGCCTTTTTCTATGTTTCCATGTTATTTAATGCTTAGAATTTACTTTTTATGTATGGCACTCCTTTGGTTATTGTCATGCATTATGTTTTAGTAATGTGTGTGTGTGTGTGTGTGTGTGTGTGTGTGTGTGTGTGTGTGTGTGTGTGTGTGTGTGTGTGTGTGTGTGTGTGTGTGTGTGCGCGCGCGTGCGCGTGCGCACGCATATGTGTGCGTGTGTGTACGTGCGTGCACGCTTGTGTGTATTGAAACACTCAAAAAAATTATTGCTAACATTATTTATGAAATGTGATTTCTATACAAGGTTCATATACTTCCAACATGATACATTATTTCTGAAGTTACATCTCTAACATGGTTTCCATGACACATGAATCTATTATACTATTATTTCATGTCTAACATGGTTTCCATGTCATATGATTTCTAATATAAATATTTTTTATGAACTATACACATTCTAATATTCATTATGTTTATGTTCTTGATATATTTCCAAGTTCCTTATCATACACATGTATTAGAGCAACATAGGAAAACAAATTCCCTGCAATTTATCCTCATTGATACATTTGTATAACTTATGAATTTAGAATATTAAATGAGATATGTTTTATGATTTCCATATTCCATGTTGCAATGAATGCTTTTATTTGATGAAACATGGGTCAAAATAGTTTTTAAGAGCATTCCTCAAATGATATGTCTTTACACACTATTGTATTTGATTACATGATTTTTTTATGTTTCAATGATGCATTAAATTTAGTTTGATATGTGAGCTTCACATATTTTCCCTAAATCTTAGTAGTATGCATATACTTTAATACATTTTATAGTTGTGCTTTCTTTAGGTATGATGGAGTTAAGGGACTTTGAATTCATATCAAGTACAAAAGGGCATGTGACCCATCATACTAGGTGAATTTGTTTTGTATTTGGATGTGGGATCTCATCATCTAATTAAAAATGGGTTTCAAATTCACTCCAACTTATACTACCTTTGAAAGTATGACATACCCATGATAATTCCATTACATAATAGGGAAAAAGAGATATCTCATTAAAAACTAAGTTTACATTTATCATTTCTCTTACACTCACACATATTTGTGTGGGAAATGTAAATATGGTTTTGAAGGTTTAAAAAATCAACATACCAATAATCAGAGATTCATATAGGTATATGCACAAAGTTGTGGCTCACTTTTTGACATTCTGTGTGTTTTTGTTGGGGTGATAAGATTATTGTTGTAAGTTTTATGATCGTAAGTAGTTATTTCCATATGTAGCTACAACTATAATTAGTTACAACTATAACCCATTTGAATATTAAAAAAAAAATGGAGAATGGAGGGAAATGACTATATATATAAGAATAAGTGTTACGACCGTAACTACTTATGACCATAACTACTTACAGCTGTAGGTGTATAGGTGTTGGGGGGTCGAGAGGATTGTTGGGGTAACTATATATCAATATCTATAGGTTCCCCCTCTGATCCCCTCCCTTCCCCTTGAATATGATGAGTTGTTTGAATTCCCATTCTAAGTCCCATTTTTACCACTATTACCTTGTACTAAACTAATATTATCTTTAATGTAAATAACACTTTTGTTGACTTAAAGAGAAGTTTTGTGCATACATCTTGGTTATCTTTTATCCTTCACATTATTTCTTGGATTGATTGATATAAGTTGATTTTTTTAACAAATGTGAATGGAAGAACTTTCATAAGTCTAGCACAAAACTTGCATAAGCCTAACATAGGACTTGCATAAGCCTAGTGTAGGACTCACATAATGGGGCATAAGACTCACACAATAATGTGCATGACTCACACAATGGAGCGCGAGACTCACACAACTAACATAAGATTTGCATAACTTTTGGAACTTCCTATTCAACATCAATCCCATTTGGAACTTGGTCTGCTTAGGTGACAACCACCTCTTTAGACATAAATATCATTCAAAGTTAACATGTCTTAGGCTTTATATTAAAATTCTAACTGGCAGTAAAAATTACTTATTTTGTTGAATCATCCACTATGCAAGGAGTGTGATTACATGAGTTCATCTCGTCTCCAGATATCTTCATATTTAGCTGAGTGTTATTTACAAGTAATTTATTTACGTTCATAAGATGAGTACAACCCATAATCTCCATACACAATGGCACATCAACTTGATGACTTCCAGTTATATTTTTGTTATGATATAAATTTGTTTAGTTAACGCTTGCACAAGCAACTCTTGCATACAATTAGAATAATAAGTTCTCTTGAAATAAGAGCTGGAATTTTCCTAATATATAAGGCGATGTCATCATAGAATAAGATGTTATTGTTTTCTCAGAAAAGAGAGTATTGGAAAATCATTGATAAATTAAAAGGGCATGATTCTGGAATTAGTTGTGTTTTCAAGAGTAAGACGTTGTAACTGGATAAAAGGGAAGGAGCAAGGGCCACTCCTCCCCAATGTGAAGGGAAGTATTGTTTATTTCTTGTTCATTCAATTTAGTTTACTTATTTTCAAACATTATTGTGTTTAGATAATTTAAACTATTATTCTACTTTTGCATGTTTTAGTTCCTTAAAGTAACAAAGAGGATTATTTGTGTTGTATTTTTCTCTCATCAAGTTTTAATAAGTTAGGATATATTCTTAGTTATAACAGTTGTTATTCGACAAATAATTAAATTTCATGCTTCATATAATTTCAATTGTTATTTGTTGCAAATAGCCTTGGACACCGCCTTAGTATTAAAAAATATTGAATGATTAAAGTGTGAGTACCAATGACACTCATCATAATATATAGGGTAGTTTGGATCATTGGGAGCCACGGGTTTAGTTAGTTCGGCCTAAGTATCCAATGACATGTTAGTTAGCAGTGAAATTGAATGTCACACTTTTTTTTGCCACATTTCTATCACTTCGCCTCTTCGAAATTAGGGTATATAGAAACTTTAATAAAAATATTAAATGTGAGTTTTCTATCCTTATTTTCATTGCACCTACCCTTATATTTGTTTAAGTTTTTACATTAATTTTATATTTCTATTCAATTTTCAATGAAATTGATATTGTGTTTACTTATTACACCAATTTTAGTACATGCATTAAAAAATTAAATAAAATTATTAATATTTTGAAAACAATTCCTGGTGCTAGGAAAAAGACATCTTAATACAACCATTTTTTCCAAATAGAAATTTTTAAAACTTGAGATATTGTTCTTGCCACAACATTATTTTAAAATCCATATAAATTGTTCTTATAAATTAATTAAAAAATCAATATTTTTCCAAAATTTATTTCAAAAATTTTTTGAGCTAAACCTTTGAAAATACATTATGTATTCAAAAAATCTTGTTTTCGTATTTATCTTTAGTGACCATACACGATTGCACTAATTTTTCACTCCATGTGCTTGTTTGCACAAATAAATTATTATCTTGCATAAAAAGATGAAAATGTGTGTGTGTGTGTGTGTGTGTGTGTGTGTGTGTGTGTGTGTGTGTGTGTGTGTGTGTGTGTGTGTGTGTGTGTGTGTGTGTGTGTGTGTGTGTGTGTGTGTAATTAAAAAACTTACGACAACATTTAAAACTAAAAATCCCACATTTCATCTATTCAAACCATTACAAAATTTTGAATTGATATATCAATTATCTTCACTTGAAATTATGTCAAATCTCATTTTAAAGAAAAAGCATGCCACTTCTATATATAAAAGTGAGCCAAAAATTTGTGCATATACCCATATGAGTAGAAAAAAAATGTATATGTTGTCATGATTAATGTCCAACATTCAAAATTTAAAATCTTGGTCATGAAAACCAAGCCCCCACTTGCATATTTCCTTTCCCAGTCATTATAAACCCTTCCTTCAGCCATCTTGTCCATAGGGTCATCCTAATCCTAGCTAAGAGGAACGTGCTAACATGATATTAATTTTTTTTTCATGTACAAGGAATTATAACTAGGTGGATTGAGGAAGTTACTGAGGTCCAAGGTAGAGAAACTCTCATCAGAGGCATAAAACGACTATTTTTAGCCATTTTGCAGCTAAAGAATATCATCTAGAAGGTGATATCAAGCAAAAAATCCATATGGAGGTTGTAAAGAGGAGTATTGAATTCATCCAATGTAGTTTGAAGGAATTTTGTAGATCCATATGATGTCGGGAATTAACCAAGTAAAATAAGGTCATTGCAAGTACAGGGTATCCATGCCTCGATGGAGAAAGTAGACTTGTCCTGAAGGTTCTGAGAATTCTAGGAGGAGTTGGAAGATGAAAAACTAGGAAACGTAAATCTCTTGGAATTATTCACATAGTGGATAGATCAATTTTGGCAGAAGACTTCAATTTTTTTTTTATAACTGGAGTCACTACATCTACCCCTTTAAGCCAAAAGAGTGATTGGGCCTAAAATTTAAATTGCAAGCAAAATTAGCTCTTGGAAATGGTTAGAACGGTCTTCAAAAAAAATGGAGTCAAAATAATATAAGTTTTGTTCCATAAACTCCATGTCATCATCCCGGGATAGAAAAATCACTTCTGGTGTTCTAATTTTGAGTTGGGATGATGACATCATGTAGGAGCATCAACTTATTCTTATAAAATTTATATATAAGTAGTCTTGTGAATCAATAACCCTTGTCTGTGAATTCATAGAATCCATGAAAATATTATAAATGCATGTAACATTCCTAATAAGGCCCTAAATATCTTTTATAGTCTTTAGAGTAGTGTTCAAACAACTAGGATATCTTAGTTTGCAGTATAGGTCAATATCAAGTGTTCCCTCCTAAACCTTCCTTTTTAAAAATTCAAAATTTGTAATTCTTGTGGACCAAATAGAAGACTGTCATAACAAATTTATTTATACCTTAGTAATATTAAATTCACCTCATTATCCTATCTAAACAACAATTTCATGTTTAAGGGAGATAATAAGTTTACTGAAGAAAAGGTCAAAGGAGAGAGTATTGACCCATTCTAAGGCCATACTAAGATAAAAAAAAAATTGTTTCTAAGTGATAGAGCTCGAATATCAGGATTTTGAGAATATGGTAAGATATTAAATAGAGGTTTTAGGATTCATTGGGGAGAGATTTCAAGACATTTTTCAAGATGAATTAGTGAAAAAAAAAACTTATGTATGTATTGGGTCTTGAAAGGAAACTATGTATAATGAAGTTGTATGATTGTATGTGGAGAAGAGATGAATGAAATTTGTGTGTAAGTATCCTCTTTTCTAAACTCCTTGGATGTATATTGATGGTTTTGAAGAGTTAATAAATTTATTCTATAGTGACAGTTCATGATATTTATGTTTTACTCAGAATTCTATCTTTGTTCTTGATAATTTCATATATAAACCTAGGTAAAGCTTATTTTACAAACCTCTATAATCATATGCAGAACTAGATCATTGAAAAATAAAGTTTTTTAATATTCCATCAGATCTTAATCAATAAATTTTTTGGTTTGATAAAGAAAACAAAATAAAATAGACAAATTTCTTCTCTTTCGGGTTCATAGGAAACCTAATCTAGGGATTGGAGTAAAATTGTTGTATCTCTATTATTATTAACTCTCAAGACCCCAAATTTGGAATATATCATATATAGATAGTAATTTATATGTTTCAAAAGGTTTCATAGTGTTTATTGGTCGCAAAAGAGATATTTTTATGCCGTAAATGAAGGGATAATTAGAAATCCGCAATAGGCCTAATTGGTAAAACAAATACAAAGTGAATTGTGAAAAATCAGTAAATACTTGAGTGCTAAAATTTGGTGGGATCATAAAAAACAATAAATGGTGTCTATAAAACATTTCATAGTCTTGAGAAACCTATTTTAAAGGAAATTAGGCATGAATTGGTCTTAAATTAGACCTAATAGAAGATTAGGACAAATTATTAGAAGTTAAAAGGGATATCTTGTTTATAAGGGTTCCAAATGGTTTTCTATTTAATGAAGCATAATGATATAAATGCATTAAGTTACTTTTATTTGTAGTTTGTTCCTAAATCACATTATTTCATGTTCTAGTAAGGAATTTGAAGTCTCAATGTTTTGTAGCGTGTTGACCTTCCACATTACTCTTACCTCCATAATGAGAACAAAGATCATTGATTGCATTAACTGATTGAATTATACAATTAGATATAAATTAGACCTAATAGAATATTAGGACAAATTATTAGAAGTTAAAATGGATATCTTGTTTATAAGGGTTCCAAATGGTTTTCTATTTAATTGAATTATACAATTGGTCTTAAATTATACCTAATAGAAGATTAGGACAAATTATTAGAAGTTAAAAGGGATATCTTGTTTATAAGGGTTCCAAATAGTTTTCTATTTAATGAAGCATAATGATATAAATGCATTAAGTTACTTTTATTTGTAATTTGTTCCTAAATCACATTATTTCATGTTCTAGTAAGGAATTTTAAGTCTCAATGTTTTGTAGCGTGTTGACCTTCCACATTACTCTTACCTCCATAATGAGAACAAAGATCATTGATTGCATTAAGTGATTGAATTATACAATTAGATATAAATACTTGTGTTTTAAGTGGAAATTTATGGATATATCAGGCCTAAATTCTAAGGGAATGTCTATTGGTCAATTGAGTTTCTTAGGAAAGAGGTCTAAAAAATAGGAACAATTAAGGGGAGTTGGTTTCAAGGAATGAATAAATCATGATCAACATGATAGTTACAGTTATATATTCATATTTAGGTTCTCCCTAATTTATGAATGATCACTAATAAAGGTTGTGCAAGTCAAATAATATGTGAAGGAAGTAATTTGGGTGAACTTGATAACTAATAGTGAATGGTAACAATTAGAAATTTAAACAACAATATAAAAGGTGGAGTAAAAATTACACATAGATATATTTTGGATCCCTTACTCTTTGGTATTGTTTTCCATTGTTTAGTGGGAAATTACTTTATAGGGTAGTGTCTGTTGTAGAAGATGATAATTGATGTCATTGGTCTCATAAGACTAAGTCCATGGAAGAAGTTCTCAATTCAGGGATTTGTTATTTCTAGATGTTTTAATAAGAAAGACAATGTTTGATTAATTGCAAATATATTGTTAAAGGGATCCTCAATATGGTACTTTGTAGCAGTCTCAATCTCATAGAAGGTTCTTTTACCTTGGCAAGGTTAAACTCTTGAATTTTAAATTGTAGATCTTGACAATATAAGTTTGAATTTAATTTTTAAGATGAGAAGGCCATCACATCAACAACTGAAATAAGCTTGAGAACACTTTTGAAGGTTTTTTTTTCCTTTTCCCTTGACCCAAGGTGCAAGGGGACAAGAGGGACAACAAACTGTGCTCCCCTAATGCATTGAAATGTTTCGTCACTTAATTGATAACTTATATTGTTAGGGAAGTTGCAAATGTTTGCTTTACTCAAATCTAGCCCCTCTCCTCATTTAAGGCAGACCCTTGGCCCACTTTTAGATATTTTTTGTCCCTTTTCCCCTATCCCTTGGTCTAAGGGGACATGAAGGACAAGAAATTGCACTCCCCCATTATTGGAAACTTCTTTGTCACTTAAAGTGACAACCTTGGTGTTAGGGAAGTGGAAAACATGCAAACTTGTCCTCAAGCCAAATTTATCCCCCCTCTTCATGTTGCATGCACCCAGGAGGAAATTTTGAGTTGATGGTTTCCCCTTGAATTTTCCCAACAGCCAAGGGGACAAGAGGGATAGTAAAACGTTCTCCCCCTCTCCCAATCCACCCTTGGTCACATGTGGGACCTTATTGCAACTCTTGAGAGCCTGTTTTTGAACCATCTCATCTCATCCTCATGCCACCACATTCCACCACATTCTATCACATGTCAAAATATGGTGCAAAGCCCACTTTTGTGTCCCTCTTGTCCCTTTTCACCTCTTTGCCCCTATTTTTAGGGTGCAAACTTACTTCAATCTCCATCTAACCTCAGTTGATCTTGTTGGGTTAAAATTAAGTTAGAGTGTGCAAGTACAATGAAATAGCTTTGTAAATAAAACACTTACATTAATCTTTCATATTTTAAAGCTATGATTTTTCCCCCAAAATCCATTTTTCATAAGCATGCTACTAATTTTTTTTCGAACTTCAAGCTTGCAAGTAGTTTTTTACTCATAACTCCATAACTATGCACCCAATCTCTGTGAAACTTCAATAGTACATTCATCTTGAAAACACCTTCACAGTGACTATAAAATTTCTACCATTAATGCTCTATACGATTTTTAAAAACTAGAAGAAATTTTCAGCCCATACACCTGCATTTTTAGATATACGGAGTTCTTGCGATTAAAAATCTCTTAAAATTGGAGTGAAAAACTCCGAGACATAACCTAAACTTTTGAGGCCAGTTTCATTCCCTTATGACACCCATAGGTCTTATTTATAAAAATAGTAAGTTGTGACAGGTCTTCTATGTCTGAAAATAGTAAGTTTGAGTAATGATAAATCTTCATTATTCCCGTCACTCTTTTCAAGTCAGAAACATATAAAGTGACCATTTTGGAAAATTACTAAAAATAACCATATGAAGTAGGTGCTACTAAACATACAAAGTGTCAGAATTGAGGTCAAACTTTCCACATTAATTCATTTCGCATATGTCTCATTTCTTCCCGCACCATGAAGATCAAGTACTCAAGTCTAGAGCCAATTTCCACTCTGAACACCGAGTATCCCAATGTGGGGGATAATGATGTAACCCACATGGACTTGGAATATTTAAAGGCAATAATGTTGAATGAACCACAAGAAATAGTGGAGGAAAATATATTCTCTAGTAGGCTATTTAGAGCAGGTGGTCACCCTCTATCCGTTCAAAGAACTGAGTTAGTCCTAGCCTACACACAAAACTATGATTCTAATTCTAGAACAATTAGGGATGATGATAACTTAATATTCAAAATCCTCACACCAAAGGGAATTTCTCAGTGCCTAAAAATACCCAATAGTAATAACATGGTTATCATCACCAAGGAGTTTTCTTCACAAGAATAGGTGAGGATAAACTCATACTTGCAGGGCCTAACAGTTGGATCATGGTTGAAATAGGGAAGAAAAATATCATGGATCCATAAGTATTTATCTTAGAGTGAGTTTGATGAAGTATAATATGATGTTATTTTCCTTCTAAACAGAGTGATGGGAGAAGATACAACAAAGGAATTCCAATATTGGATAGCTCAAATCATTCTGGTGGTTACATAAGGAGATAAAATGGTGGACTAGGGGAAAATCATAAGTAACAACCTTCATAAAAAACATTTGTAGTTTCCCACCTCTAATAATTTCACAATGAATTTTTAGCCAGTGTATACCCTCACTTTCACAAGACCCTTCTGAGGCCTATCCACTTCTCCTAATGTTCCAAAGAAATCACTGAACTACGAGAAATATCCAAAACCCACTCATTGGGAGAGTAACTCTCATTATTCTAGGGTGAATGATGCATTCACCATGTGAATCATAACGTTACTCGAAGAAGATCCTGAGATAAGAATGTCATCCCATGTAGCTGCATTGATTGATAAGTATGGAAGTCACTTCATCCAATTTCCCACCTTCACCTACATAAGGCCCATAGGATTTTATATTTTTCCTTACATGATATTGAGTTACCCAAGTGATAATATCATCATGTTTGAATTGTGTAGATAGTTGTCCCATGTCCATACCAAGTGCAAGCTAAGAATAAAGGTGTGTACTTTCCTATCTCTTTGGGAATCTACTTGTGCAAGAATATAATGGATGCAATAAACATCGAAACATCCTTCATTGATCTCATTTTGTATTCCTACATATCCTTGTCTATTTTTGATATTAGGAAGAATCCAGATACTTTCATCTTTCTGGGATTGCATCATATTCGACAAGTTGAGGATTAATGGATCAACTACATAGATGACTTTGAGATAAAGAAACAGGATTATATGTGAATGATAATGGATTGGATGATAGACTCCAAGTTTGAATAGTTTGTGGATGGAATATAATATGATGGATCATACCTTTTTGATCCTGAATATCTAGTGGTGTAATATTACCCTCTTTCTCCTACTTCATGTAACATCTGAGAGTCAAGTGACATCAAAGATGGAACCATGAAAATAATTCAAAGTTCAAAGGATTGGTTTAAATGATATAGGGCTTCTTTTATTGAGTTTGATAGTCTTCTTTCTCTGTCTAGGAAAGTGTCTCACACTTCTTCTCTCAAGGCATCTGATAAATCCACTGGATCTACTTATTCAGAGGAATCTTCAAAGAGGAAACTTGTGGAAACATAATAAACTGAAGTTTCTCCCCCTAGTATGCTTCATAAGAGGGAAAATATCATTGAAAATCCCATTGATCCCATTGAATTAGGAGAAATTTATCCATCACAGTCTCCTATCCATCCAAAAAATCTATGTGTGTCCTCCTCGATAGATGAATCACCTCATCTTGGGAAAGTTGTGATTCCCTATCGATCACCTAAAAATTCTCCTATGTTTGACTTTGTGTCCATTTTGGCAGAAACCTTCTCATTGGTACAATATTTTCTTGTACGTGAATAAAGAATGGTGTAGTAATCCATAACACCTAATTTTGAGTCCATCTCAAAATACATCAAGACAAAGTGAACCAAGAAAGCACATATAACTTCCCATTTCTTTGTTGGGGCTTCTAGAACTCAATGTGTGGAAGTTGTAAGACTAGAACATATAAAACCCATGGGAGAAATGACATAAGATGATTATGAGTTGACTAGGTTTTCCTTTGGATGAGGTACACATGAGGGAGATGTGCACCTATTAAAAAAAATTACATCCCTCTTTCTTTCTAAAAATGAAGAGAACAAACATACTATGGAGCAACTAGAAGAGCATGTGAGCACCGTCACTTCCTATGTACATTCCTTTCTAGAACCCAATACATTTCCACTTCCTCTGATATAATTCATCTCTAATATCAATATTTTTTTCCCTCAAGTGATCAAGATAGTTCATAGGTACATCATGCAAGGAAGATCTAATGACAAATGGGTGGAGAAGATTCTAGAAAATGGAAAGGTACTGCTACCTAAGGTTCTCTCTTTTTTTAAATTTTCCCTTGCCACTGTCTCTAATGTGAAAATGACCAAGGAGGAGATTGAGAAAGAAAATTTCCACTAGGACAATGTGTTTCCATTGGTGTTCGAGATGGGTTGTCTTTATTCTCACTTCTTAGTGATCAATAATATATTCACTTCTTTATTAAATAATTTTTCTCCCATATGAAATCACACAATGAGTACTAGATACAATATGATAAATGATAAATGATGATATCTTGGGAAATTTTAGCAACAATGTGTAGAAATTCAAATCACCTCTACTCAGAGAGCAGTCATCCTTTGAAGAGCTCCTTAAGTCTCTACAAGGTTTTTAAGAAAGAGGAAATTGGTCCTTTCTATTTCAATGAATATACTTTGGAATCCCTTATGTAAATTAGATGCCCAATCTATAATACTACAAGAGATCATCAAGTCTAGTTCAATCAATGCAAGAACCTTGGTGGTGTTCCCAAGACTTAGATCAATGCTTTGGGTTATTTTGCATTCCATAGCTAGATAAGGTGGCACTTGCAGCAGCGTGTTTCAGTAAGTGAAGGGTGAGGAGTTCATTCTAACAGCATTTCCTTATATTTCTCTAGGATATGAGTCTTCATCATCAAAAGAATCTTCATCCTTGGATTGATCATTCTTTTATTATATCTCTTCTTCCCTCTCTCTATATTCTAATTCTTCATTGGGAATGCACTTTTTGAAGTTTTCATCTTATTCACTTAAATCAATTTTTAATTTTAAATTGTAAAAGTTCTCTTTCATTTATAATAAAGGGGATTATTTGTATTCCTATAGGAATATTAAATGTCACAAGTGATAGGTATGTGAAAATTCATGTGGGGGAGAGATGAAGAGACATATTGTAAAGCTATTTATTGGGGTGGCTTCTCCATTCCAAAGGGGTTGGTTGATAACTATTGTTCTCTCACTATAAGAAAGAAGCTATTTCTTCTAATTTTTTGTCTATATTCCTCTACTTCATACTTTGAACTTTTCAAGCATTGTAATCTTGAATAATGAAGAAGGAGATTTGTATCTTTGAATAATAAATCAATTGAAGTTTTTGTCTTTGATTGTTAATCTTGTTATTGCTTACATAGTTATTTTCTTCCTTTTGGATATGTACATACTCTGGTTAATTCTAGTGAAATTTGTAAGTGCATATTCTTTACATTAACCCTCCCTCTCTATATTCTTATCTCCCCTTCACCTCTCTTTAAGAAAATTCCTCCCTTGTATCATATACAAGCAATTTTCCATAGGTTCAGTGGAGTTTTCCTATGTGATCCCCAACCTAACGGCCACCACTAATTTTACATTTCACACATTCAATAAATGGGAGCCTCCACATTCCCAAGAGGAGGGACCTAGTCCCAGAGCATTGGTGAAAAATCACTACTTTTCTTTGCGAAAAATATTTTGCCAACAATTTTTAACGCCCAACGCGAGGTAGTTTTTATTTTTTGCACCCTATAAAGATCCAATTTTTTTAAAAAATCAGATAAATGTAAAAAATAATAAACGTTCAAATAAAAGCTCATAAGTTCATTTCTTAAAAATTCATTTGCTTATTTCTACATAAACCTTCCTTGTTCCAAGCTACAAATTCCATATTTCTATTTGAAAAATCTAATACTAGTTGGTGAAAAAGAAGGTATATCAGAGTTAATCGAGCAAGTGGCCTAATTTACCTTGCATTCGAAAAACAACAACAAGCTGATTTCAGACTTCCGATTGTCCAAATATCAAGACAAGTTGGGAGAGAATTCTTCCCTGAATTTAACCCTAATTTTCCTCTTGAAAATACTCCTGAAGAACCAGTTACAACTTTTTTAGATATCCTTCCTCTAGAAGAAGAATAAGGAGATGAAGGAGAAGACAAAGAAGAAGAATTATAAATTGATGCACTTGTGTCATGGGGATATAATACATGCCCATTGGCCCTAACTCCTCCAATGTATGAATTTCTAAAAGGGTCTAGGAAGAACTTCCCCAAATTACAAGGGGATGGGAAACGACATCAAAATAAACATATTATTTCATTCTTCACGTCTTGTGGTGTATTTGGAGTTGAATTCAAAGATGTGTCATTCCATCTATTTTTAGAATCATTGCAGGAAGTTGTTTCTGATTGATTATACCACTTTTTTAGGATATTTACCACAAATTGGGCACAAATGAAATCTAAGTTTGAGGCTAGATTTAAGCCTACTAAATATGCCCATGCTCTACTAACTGAAGAAGGAACCACATGAACCTATGAAGGACTTTGTTGCTAAGTTTAATAGGCTACTCTATGAAATTCCAGAGGTTGAAAGGCCTATAAAGGATAACTAGGTAAGATTCTTCACCAATGCCCAATTACTAGAGGTTAGATTTATTTTTAGAAGAATTCAATGTTATCACAAAATTACATCACCCCCTAAATGGTAGGAATGTGGTTTGGGCATTAAGTGTAATTTGTGTAACATTGGGTTACCTCTTAAGCTGTGGGACTTGCGGGCTTGAGATAACCCTCCAGAGAAGGTTGTTTCCTACTCCTAGACTACCTACCACTAACTACTCCTAATGTAGGATAACAAGCTATCTAATCCTAATCTAACCATTACCAAGGGACCAGGGAGATAGAGTGCATGAAGAGTAAAACTACACTAAAAGAGGTGATACACTAGAAAAGGATATGGTTAATCATAGTCTAACTTCCTGAAATGGAGAGAGGTGAGCAATGGAGAGGGTGGACAAAATGCACCACAAACCAAAGATGAGATTCACTTCAGAACACCATTTCATACCCATTAAACACAGCTTCTAAAACTTACAATATACATCAAGAAATATGCATAGTATACCATGTAATGGAGAGAGGGCAAGTAAAAACAATAACACATGCAAAGAATGGACAAAATGACATCACAAAACACAGTTATATTGCTCCAATAAGTATGCATTTTACAACATTAGTGGGCAAGAGGCAAGAAAATGACATTACAAAACTTTGAGAGGAGGTTTAAGATCCACATTCAACCCTAGAGAAGAAAGAGAGAGGGATAGGAGAAAATGACTAACTCCCTTCCAAATGAGACCCAAGATTATAATTTATAGATTTTAGAAGAGAAAGAGAGAATGAAATCCTAAATCTTCCCTTTAGCCACTTGTAAGTGGTAATAAATGCATGCAATTGATGGTATTTTACTTGCAAAAGACTCCCCATGCTATCCTATGACCTACAACAAGAGAAATAATGATTGCCCATGTCTATTTAATTGCATTCCCAACCACCAAACTGAACAAGAGATCGTTTTCTGACAAAATATCACCTCCAAATATTCATTTATTCATGAATTTCTTGAATCTTGTGCGAAGGTCTTAGAATCATGATTCCAATGAGTTCTAATTTTGAAAAAATTTCATCGAGCAATGCTCATGCTATGAGCTTCCTGAGTTCATGTAGGTATTTTGGATTTACCAGGGCTTTCTTGACCGTCACGGAGACTAGTTACGATTAATTTTTTGGTTGAAAAAGATAATTTAATGATTTTCTCTCTTTTCTAATATTTTTTGCATCCTTTTGAAATGATTTTTTCATTTAAAAGTTGGGCCCTACCACTCTATTTTATTTCTTGCATTGCTAGCGGGGGTGGGTTCAATGTTTAATGGGAACATGCCAGCTCGGCTAGCTCGGCCGAGCTGGCTCTCTCCTTATACTGCTGCTCACTCCTTTTATGTGCACCGAGCTTGCCACCTTATACTACCATATTCCTACACATGTGGATCCTTCAAAAAATTTCATCGATCTCCCCACCTTTCTTTATTGTTTCCGACCTGTATGTCGGGTCATCTATTTACATTGGACCGCGTATATTGCCAACTCATCCATTCTCTATTGGGCTCAACATCAATGCATCGTAGATCAATGTGGCTTGCAGTGAATTCAAAATCCCTAAACCCATATGTCCCATGTTATTGTTGGGCCAAAAACCTTTGACTTTCCCGACTTGGGCTCTACCATTGTTGCACATCCACACTAGCTCACTCACATCGTCATTGACTGGGCCATGAGGGCCATTGAATCCCGCATTGACTGCATTACTTTGCGTTGGTGAAATCGGTCTCGTCGATCCTACACGTCATGGGCCAACTGGGCCTAACTTCTCTGCCATCCCCACAATTCTTTGTGTAGGTACCTCAGCTCTTCCCCGCACAAATGGCCTAGGCCACTCAGGTCATTTTTTCCCGCTATCCCTGCACAACGTTTACTGTGAAAACTTCAGATTTTTTGGGCCCACGATGCACCATTTCAACTTAGGCCACATAGGCCCCCATCATCTAACCTAGCTGCAACTTGCTTTCTCTGGCCTTTGTAAAAAATTTCGAGACAACGACCACTTCGAGCTTGCTCAAAACTCCTGTAACTTTCGCTAATTCCTTGCACTGAGCTCAATCTTACTTTATTAAACCCTAAGCAATCCATTTCCAATACACAAAACTACACTTCAAGCGTAGGAGATAGCTCGGCCTGTTTGTACATCGGAATAGCTCGATTGACTCGAAAATCACTTCTCCTGCCTTCAAGGATTTCGGTCTTCTACCACATGGTTTGGTATTCATCCTAAAAGAAAAACATGGCTCAGTTTATATGAGAATGGGATCAGCCACCATTTAACTTAGCCTAGGGCAGGTATTTTGTCAACTCCATCATTGGCTCAATAACACATCATGACAATACATCCTATATTCAACAATTTTACATCAACAAAATGTTTGGTATTGTAAGAACGCGTTCCTTAATTATCAACATGCTTTGATGGGATTTTGACATAGCTCATGGCAGAGCTCAATTGCAACCAGAATGAACTCGATCGGGAGATGAGAACTCAACTTCGTGGGCGATGTTGAAGTAACTCACCCTCATTAGGCTTGGTTCATCAACAGGATGGGACTTGATATGGAAAATAGCTCACTCATTCCTTGTGAAACAGATCAATTTTCTTTGAATGAAGTCGGTGAAACCCAACAACTCACTCTCTTTTTTGGCCCATCCTCCCTTAAACACAATCCAGATCTAGAAAAATTACTTTCCAAATGTAGAGTGGACATCAACCAGTTTACTTAGGAGATAGCTCGCCCGAGGTCTTTACACTACCATATCTGGTCCCCTCTATGTCTGGCTCACTTTCATCACATATAGCTTGATGCCCCATCAAATTAACTTGATGAGCCAAGAAATAGCCTGGTCTGGTATGATTAGCTTAGTTACATGGCATCACACACCATTGAAGTCATTAAACCAATTTTAAACTCTTTTAGTCCCCATTTGAATTTCTTGCATTGCAACATGTCAGAGAGTTGTGCTGAGGGACAAGGTGGATTTTAGGAAAATCATCAAATTTTCCATTCTTCACTTGTAAGGTGGGTCTTGTTGTGCAAGCCAAATCTATTGTTCAATTTCGTCAGGGTAGTGAAATTGGATAACAGTCAACCTACTACTTTATATGAGGCCCAAGAACTTGTGGTGGATGTGGAATATGACCTTGTTATGTATGGAAAAATTAAGAAAGGATCAAAGACAACGCTCAAAGCTCAAGTTCTAGAAATAAAAATTCTTTGGCGCAAATACTTGTTAATGTTGTACTTTCTCTTAAGAAGCAACTTTCTCATACTACCCCATACAAGGATATTCTAAGGAAGAATTTCCCAAACAAGCAAAGAATTATTTCCACACCTCAAAGAATTAATCTTGAAGTTCCACCCATGAACACCATTTGTGGGACCCAATCAGATGATGAAAATGAAGAAGAGACTACTTCAAAAGATGAAGGAGAAGAAGCTGAATTGCTGATTGAAGAAATAAGATTTGTAGAATTTGGTTTCTTTGAATATACATATTCTACTGAGGATGAATATGAGGATACCATAGCCAACATGAGCATCCATTCTTATGTTTTTTTTACATGTTCAAAAACTCTTGAGAAAGATAAATCATGTAATAACAAAGAAAAGGGGAAAGAGGACCCCCAACTGGTGACTCTATAACTAGAAATAATAGTAACTAAGAGAGGTTCTCCACTTCTAACATCTTTGAAGTCATCTAAGAAGAATCCAAAATCTGCATCTTCCCTCAAGACATCCTCTATTCAAAGTAAGTCAAGAAGTTCCCTTCATTGTAAAAATAGTTCTTCTTCCAATTCATCTTATAATAGTGAAAAATTTGCATCTACTTCCTTTAATGCAAGCCAACATACTCCTAGTATTTCCAATGTTCCTGAGATCTCTTCCTCCAACTTTGGTATTAACGACCATGTAAAGAAAGCCAAAGTTAAGATTTCTAAATCAGAATACCTATAAATCCATCATGAACAATTTGATAATTTATTCAAATTTATAAAAGGTAGTTCAAAATCTAATGTAATTGAAGGAAATATCCTCGGTCATATTGTGAGCAAGGAGGGTACAAAAATTGATCCTGAAAGAGCTGAATCCATCCAAATATTGTCTCTACACACAATTAAACCCAATGTGCATTATTTTTTCAAAAAGGTAAATTTCTTAAGAAGGTTTTTTTCCTAACTTCATCGAGCTCACTAAGGAAATTATCAATATGATGAAGCCCAAGGGTTATTTCTAATGGAGCAAGGAAGGTAAGGAATCTTTTGAATCAATCAAAGGTGTTATTGCAAAGGCACCTACTTTGTTGCATCCAAAATTAAAAAAGCAATTCATTATTTACTTTTATGCCTCCAAACACACCATATCAACTTTCCTTGTTCAAACGAATGAAGAAAAATTTCAATCACCCATTGCATTTATGAGTGCACCATTGAAAGCACATGAAATCAAAAATACAAAACATGAGAATCATGCTTATGCGATGGTTAGGACATTGAAAATTTTCAGTTTTTATCTCTTGAACTCACACACTATTGTCATTGTCCCTAGCCCAACTCTCAAGTCCATTTAAATGAAAAAATATCCTAGTTCAAAGAGAGGGATTTGGCATAAACAACATAGTTTGGGAAATTATAATTTTGGGAAAAATTAGATCTTCTAAACTGGGTATGAAGATGAGGAGTACCAGTGAACTCCCTGACTCCAGAAGTCCTGGGTATATTCAAGTTTCTCTACTTGATATGATTTTTTTAGTTAGGGAGGCCTTGCAAATTTTTCTCTATGGGTGTTGTACTACCAGTACCTTGGAGATATGTACATTGCAGGTACTTCTTGATTTTTGAGGAGATAATCCTCGTGGGTCTTGACTACCCAACCCATAGATGTACTATCTTCCTAAGGGCAAGACTTTGAGGTGATGATCATTTGAGAGAACATTATTTGTACAATGAATAGGATTAAATCAACACAATTCTGAGGTGCATTCCAGAAGTGACTCTTGTTCATCATATTAATATCAGAGCATTGCTATGCATGATAAAGCTAATTGAGAGAGGGGAGATTTGAGGAGAGCATTGAGTAACATGTGAAAATTTTGATTTTCAAGAGAAACTGTTTTGGCTATGGAGGAAGAGCATCCAGGACTGCCACAGTATGAAATTTAGATTTTCAAGAAAAAATGAGTAGTTTTAGGTTATAAGTTTAGATTTGATTCAAGTAGTGTGTTCTCACTCCCAAAAAAAAATATTTTCATGAAGTGGGTGGACTGCCATAGTATTGCATATTGCATGTCAACTTTAAAATGTGGTGTGCCAATTAAACAAAATAAAATATAATAGTCAGAAATATAACTTAGAAAACAAAAATCAATTTATAGTATTTCCATAAAACAACTTAATACATCCTCATTTCATTTGATTGATTTTTGATTATTACCATGTATAATTCTACAAATTATCTCTTTATATTTATCTGCTCACAAGGAAGTGGCTAGGATGCATACATAGTCTCTTTAACATTGTTACTATTGATTGAAAATAAGCTCTCTGTTTCTCAAAGATCTTCGCATAACATATCATATGTTGCATTGTGGGCATGACTTCAGAGATGTTGCTCCATTTTCACACTCATATACATCTACTTCTTTCTAAATGCTTTATGGACTTGATTCTTCTTATGTTCAATCGCACTCTACACGTTATTGTTATGCACAATTGTTGCCCACTTGGGAAAACAAAAAATAACGGTTTTCAATCATTAATTACTTGGGACTCTAGAAATAGGGTATTCATGGAGCAATCTGTGCGCTCAAATGGGTTTCATCGAAAAAGAATGTAATACGTCAGAGTAGAGAGAGGGATAATTAACATTATCATCAAACTTATAGTGGTATCTTAATCTAAAAGGCACTTTATCCAACACCCCCCCTTCATCTTCTTCAGTGGACACGACTACTAGAAGTAAATATGGATTCATTCATGATGAAGCTTCGATTTTATGAATCCATTTTCGGAGCTATGAGTTAGTCCAGAAATCAAGTTGTGGATAGAACCATAGTTTTTCTGGTTATATGATTGGTCTGGAGGTAGCTTTGAAATCCAGATACGGATACATGGGTCACCAGTTGTAAGGTAGCTTGGTCAAGGTGTTTGATGCATAATGGGCACATTGCAAAGTGCAGACTCTCCCTATTTATTTTGCAGAATTCTATTGGAAACTTAAGGTGTTGGCTAAGTGCGTGTGTGGGTCGAGTTAAGTATACATTTGTAGGGAGCTTTCCATGATAACTTGACCCCTTGGCACAGCTAAAGGATACATTCCATGTATCCTTGTATTGTCCAGGAAAACAGCATGGGTGATAAGGGGGACCATTCATAACAAAGTAAGCGCTCCCCTATCTCGACCAACTTGCTCGCAACTCACCCCTGGACCATTTTTAGGTACATTGGAGACTTAAAAAATAATGTGGGCAGGTGGGTTTGACTCATTCAGGATGGAGGAGTTAGTACTTAAACCCATGGTGCACTTTTAGATCGACTCTTTATATCACATTTGAGTTGTCATGGCAAGTGCACAACTGGGACAACGGTGACACTAATGAGGTGATTTTTCCCCCATCCAACGTGAGTTCAGACCACTCATCTCTTGGCCATATCGAATATCTCATTGAATTTACCCCCGCCATTTCATTCAAAATTGAAATCTGAAGGCTTCCACTTGGTCACCACCTGGATGTTAACATTGCACTTGGGTTGTCCTTGAGTGTGCTCAAGCTCCTTTGGAAAACTCTTAACATCCCAGAGTCAAACATGGTAATTAAACCTTCCACCAAATCTGAGCTTGATAGTGTGTCGGGTCAAAAGGTGAGTTAAAGTTTGCAAGAAAATGACTAACTTGTATCTCACCTCTCATATTTAGTAATTTTTAAATATTAAAAGTGTTGTGGTATTCCCTCACAAACCTCCATTTTCACCATGACATGGATCGGGTGCTGAAATTTTCCCAGAAAAATCAAGAGTCTTGACAGTTACAATCCTGACATTCTCATGAGGGATACTCAGGGGGTTTGTTATACCCAAGAAAACAAGGCTTATGGTTAATGTCTAGGCAATAGGTAGATATCCCACTGTATCGAAAGATCCATTAGTATTCAAGCATGAGATATTTATGTGTAATAGGCTACTCATCCATGACATGAGAAAACATGGAATAGAATTCATAGTGTTCTTCCATCGGGATTAGGATAGATTGTAGGTGTCATTGGTGCTTTATATCGAGTTCATCGAGCATACCTATTAGTAAGGCCTTGATTTGGCTCGAGCTGCATCTCATTATATTGATTGGAAAGTTGAAGGGAATCCATCTAAGTTGGACATAAGTGAATCCATTCGAACCTTTCTTATTAAAAAATAAATAGTTTTATCCATTCCTTCATTGCGAGCACCAAAATGCATTTAGGTTCTCCTTTCCTTAACATAAAAGAGTGGTCTCATGGAGTCCTTGAATGTTATTTACAATGATATAATGCTTATAGAAACATGGGATACAAACGAGGAACTTGCCAAGGCAAGTCAAAAGGTGGGTATGAAGCGTTGAAGATTGAGTTAACTTGAACACAACTCATGTAGATTGGGCTCGATGGAAGCAAGGTCATGGAGATTGGAATGGTGATCGAGCTGCATGAAGAAGATTTTGGGGAATTTGTTTGGTAATGCCCATTTTGGGCTTTCGTGGATTATCAGTTAGGGCTCGTCCCGATGAGTTGGTGAAAAGTTTGAAGAATAGCCCAAGAACCTGAAACTCTGAAATTAAGAGTTTTGGATTTTCAGGATTTTGGGGTGTTAAGGCAGTTGGAGCTCGGTGTGTATGAGAAGTGGTTAATGAAGCATGGTTGATGTGTGATGTCGTTAGTTTAAAATCTTGACCAAGCCACTCGTCCCTTGATGATTTGATAGGTGATGAGGTGATTCATTGGGTAGGTGAGTAGCGACTCACTCAACTAGCTAAGCAATTGGAAAGATAAAAGGGAAGGATGACACGTCAAATGAGTTCTATTGATGGATTTTCAGGTGTTATACTAGAAGGAGAGTTAGTGACGTGTCATGGGCTGAAGCCAAATCTTCAGCTGATTTAGTTAATGAAGATGGTGAGATTGACTAAGCCATGCAAGACACAACCCACCGAGTTATACGTGGAAGGGGTCGACATGCATAAGGAGACAGTTGGATTTATGTAGAGCCTATTAAGGTGGGCTTGTCACATCAAGGTTAGGGTAAGATGTAATGAGCTCAGTCGATGGGCCTGACATGACGAGTTACGTAAGGAGAGGTGATGCTAGGTAATGAACACATGGAACTCTACCATGTGAGGTAGGCAATAAACATGGACCCAATGATCCATTTTAGGAACCACCTAAGTTGGGAAATAAATAACTCACTGAATCAATTTTGGAGTTCACCAAGCTATCAAAGCACTGAATTCACTAAGTTGGTGTGGGGAAGTTTTGTTTAAAATGCAACCTATACTAAAATTAGCATAACTTCCTCCCTGATTGTCTATTTTCCACAAAGTTGTAGTCATTGGAATCGGGAGAATGAGAGCTACATAATGAAATTGTCAGAAAATGGATTTTCAGAGAATATTTCCTCTTTCCATGAATATTGTTTAGGAAGATGAAGTTGTAATTAATGAGGCAAGCATGGTTGACCTATTCTGCTATAATCTTGCCTAGTTTTTAGGATTTTTCCTTCTTTCTCTCACAAGCTCAAGAAATGTTATAAAATGTAAAGGGAATGCATTATTTTGGAGTGAGACATTTTCCAAGCTTCCCCTCTCTTCACAAGTTGAGCTATTGTGAATTTATAGGATTTCAAGCCTTTCTTCTCAAAATTGTAATGGCAGCTTTTACCTTTCCCTACTGTAATGATGCACTGTGCAAGTGCTTGGAATAATGAAATTATGTTTTGTGGATAATTATTTGTCCTTGCATCAATTTTTTTTTTCCTTTTTCCTTTATCATGTTTGCACGTGCACTGTGCAACCTTGGTTACTTTTTGAAGTTTTTGAGATTATTGTGCTTATCAAGGAATGAAGTACTGTATGTAAATTGAGTATGTGATGTATCTTTGTCCTCCTCATGATCATCTCTCTTCATTGGCAAGCCAATATTTTTTCTAGAAAACCCTTTTCTTGTTGCATCACCACTTATGGTTTAGGTTTTATTTCTTGCAAATCCCTCTCCCTAATCCCCTTGAAATTTTAGTATAGGTCTAAGTAGCTTTCTTATTACATTAGGAGTAGTGTAGTGCTTAGTTTAGGAATATGAAGTTGTTTGATTAATATAAATATGCTCTCAAAAAGATGATATGGTACTTAGGAAATTAAATGAAGATAAAAAAATAGTAGTGGCTATACTAAGAAAACACCAATCAAAGGTAAAGAAGTTGTTTGATTAAAAGGTTGGATGTCCTCAACCATATACCATAGTTTCCCTTTTTGTTGTGTTTTTCCTTTCTTGTTTTATGCATTCCAAATTTTTTTCATGCATTTGTTTCATTTTTCCCTTGTGTGTGTCGGTTTCTTGTAATAGTTGGTGAAGGAATTATTGTATTGCCCAATTGTGAAGGCATTGGCCTGCTTATCGATGAGAATCATGAAGTCCGCAATTATCCCTTATGGTATATGTCCTCAAGTTAGAGCCAGTTGTTGTCATGCTAAATTCAACACCAAAAGGAGCTTCAAGTTGCTAAAGTAATATTCAATCATGTTGAAGAGGTTAAGTTAGGTTGTTGGAATGTATTAGAGCCTATAAGATTCCTTGCAAGATGATAAGTTAGTCAAAATTTTGAATTTGGGCTTGTTACTATTTTCCCTCCCAATGATAGTTTGAATTTTAAAATCTATATGTAGCTAATATGGCTTGTTAGGTGAATAGGGAAGGTTGATATTGATAGGATAGGTATGTATGAGGTGTTCAAGAATGATGAGGGTTCTAAGCTATTAATTAGATGAATATTCTTAAGGGTAAAAATACATCCTTTGTGTAAAGCTAGTATGTGAAAACAAGTGGAAAGTTAGTTAGGTTTTGGGAATGAATATGAGAAAGGGTTGAGAGCTTGAGAAGAGAGACTAGAGGAGGAGAAATTAATGTCATTCTCTAGGAGGGAAACGAGGAAATGTATGAGGAAGATCTGTTTTGTTGAAAAGAAGACTTGTATGCATAAAAGAAGTTAAGAAGAAAGAAATAAAATATGAAGTTTCAAACAAAGTATTGGAATGGTTAGGCTATATAGTTTATTATGTGTTTCATGATGGTGTTTTTCTTGTTTATTTCCTTGTGATATTATCAATAAATCAGTATTACCTTGAAAAGTGTGCACCGACCTAGGGAATGTAACAATAATTTGTTTTTTAGAGTTAAAGTCTTGCATTTTCATAAAAATTGGTGGCTTTGGTTTATAATTATTGCTAAGGAACCTATGAAATGATTGTACAGACTTCTTGATTGAATATGATTGCTTGAAAACATGTGAAAAGGCTTGAAACTCAATATATGCTTCTATCGGGCTAAGTAAGAACCCTAGGTAGGGTTTGAAGGAATTTTTGTGATTGGAGGTCTTGGAGAATGATTTAAAGGTCAAAAATTGCAATATAACATATTAAGAGAATGTGAGTGGGATATACTAGAGGTAAGATTCTTTATTTGCTTCCTTTTCAAGTTATCACTATCAGTTGGTGGTTTAGGAGGATAGTTTCTCATATAGAACCCAAAAAATGGATTGATAAAATGAGGATTACAAGAGATTTTGAAAGATTTAGGAATTGAAAATTTGAAGAGATGTTACAAGGGTTATTATAGATTCCATAAAAACTTGGAGTCATAATATATAGACTTAGAAAATTTATAGTAATTAGATTGCTCACTACCAGGACTATAGCATGTTAATGGCCAAATTTCTAAAATGAGGATAAATGGAGTTAGGTTTCATTCTAGGGGTTCAAAATTGGCATAAGAAATGGGAAGGAGGTAAGAAAATAGATTCAAGTGGTTTCTAGTGATGAATAGGAGTGGAATTATGAAAACCATGAAACGACCATGGAAAGGGCTTGAGAAGGCATATTATAAGAATAGTAAAAGGAGAATAAAAATGAATTGACTTTGAGTTGAGCCTTGAAATTTTGTATGTAGATAGAAGAGCCAAATTGGTACCTAAAAGTACCTTTATTTGGTCTAGAAACCTCTTACATCAAATTTTATGCATAGAAAACCACAAAATCAGGGCTATAAGAACAAACGCTAATTGGAAAAGATAAGGTGAGAGAAATAAGGTATAACTTTGGAGTTGGATCCTAAAATTTAGTAATAAGCATGGGGAGGATAATGGGTATCTAAAAGTGGTTTTAGTTTTTCGGGGTTATGTCTAGATTGCTCCCAGCCATGTTTGGTGAGAGTCATTCCCCTTAAGAAGCCTACAAGCCAGTTTTTGGTGAAAATGACTAAATTCAAAGTTCTTGATTGTTTATATCATATTGGTTGATGATATTGCATATATTAGACCTTGTGAAGAGGTACCTTTTCATTAGAAGCTAAAATCTACTTTTTGCTTGTTTTGAGCCTATTTAGGCTAAGTTGTCATGATCCTCTTGCAGAGCTCTAAGGTAATGTTTAGTGATTTTGTCTATACTAACTCATTGAGTTTTTTGTTTTCACGTTTTCTCTGCATCATTTAACTTCCCAACATTGAAAAAAATCTCTTTGGGAATATGAGATGATGGAATTTTACACCATTATGCAATACACAACAATAAAAAGGAATGTAAGGTTAGAAAACTAGGATATATTCTGGTAAATTGAATTCCAACATTAATTATACAAAATCAAAATAACGTATTGGTTCTTTCAATTGTTTTATAAGACTAAAACATGAGAGAGAGAGAGAGATAATTAGCTATATATAGTTGTACAAGAACAATTAGGAAGAAAAACTAAAGAATATGGAAGTGTAGAGCTTGGAGAAACTTCCTTGATGACATTGTGACTTGTAACAAATACTTCCTCCTGAGCATTCAAGTGTTGATATGTGATTTCTTTTGAAAAAGGATGTGCTCCTTTGATTGTGAGTCATGCTTGATATGGACTGTATCTTCTTTGAAATTGCAGATCTTTGACTGAGTCGGAGCATAATTGGACTCTTTTAATTCTTTCATTTTAAACCTGAGTTTAATCTGATCTCAGAATGAATATGGAGTTATCCATCTATAAGACCTAGCCTTGGATCAGTGGCATTGATCCAAGTAATGCTTTAAGTTTATTCGGGATGAATTAAAATTATAGACCTTTCGCAGGTTGCAAGGTCTGGATGCATTGACTAAGCTAGTTCTGGAGTATAACTCAGGCTGATCATGTTAAATGAATTGGTTCCCAATATCGTAATATGGAAGGTCTTGATCGTGGACCAGGTAATAAATTCAGTTACATTTAATTCCACTAGCCTATTGGCAGTGCAGGAGTAACCCTGTTCGTGAATGTATGTTGTAGATTCTTTTTCTGAGCATTTGAAATGTAGACCTAAGCTGGAATTATTAAGGTTAGTAACCTAAAACTAAACCTTAACCTAGGGGTTAGATTAGTGTTAATCTAACCTAGACCTAGGCTATAAGCTAATGTTCTAAGTTAGTATCTATGTGCTATGAGGTTAGACTAGGTGTTATCTTAAATCCTAACCTAAGTTACTAACCTAACTAATGAACAAGGAAGAAAGGGGACCTATGGAAGGGTGCAAACCATGGGCGATAGTTTCTACGGCATTAAATGGAGGGATAAGTATGAAGGATAGGTAATTTGGTTAGTTTTTAAATGGCTAAGCTAGAGCCGACGTGGCAGGTCGCCAAAGTTGAAATGGTCTTGAACTGATTTTATTTCCATCGCCACTATGGCGGTCGGTGGCAGTGGAGTTTGAGCGGGAAATTAGGAGTAAATGCAATTTATGAACTCGGTCTTCGAGCTTGGGTTTCACGGGAAGGCATGCAAAATGGAAAGTTAGTTAGTTTGTTTGGTTTTTCATGTGCTCCAGTTTTCCTTCTGCCTGATCACTGGTTCTTCGCACCAGTCTTCTTGGTGTTGCATGGCAAGTATGAGCGTAACTAGCTCTTTTCTCTGGCAAGGAAAATTTATAAGTCATGGAAATAGCAAAATTTTGTTGGTGAATCTAACTTGGAAAAAGAGGAGAAGGCTCGAGCTCTTTCAGTGGTCTGCTTCGGAATTTTAAGCAAATAATCCAGGCATGTTAGGCCCTAACCTTTAAAAATCTTGCTGTCTTTCAAGTGATTTCATTAGAACAACTCTGTTCAGATGATTTATGGGTTTAGATGGTTCTTATGGTAGTCTTTGTGTGATTTTGTTACTGTATCTTCTTGCTGGTTCGATTTTTCAGTTTAACCCTTGATGGGTGTGTATTGTGTTTCGAACTGTTGCTCTATTTCGTTGTGTTTTGCATTCCGGCTTAAGTTTGTGAAATGTATGCAAGAAAGAATATGCTAGACCTGCTCTGTGAGAGCCCATGAATTGTTCCCTTGTTGGGATACAGGCTAAGTTGATACTTGTTGGTTGATACTTGTTGTTGATGCTTGTTGTTGATACTTGTCAGAAAGGATACTGATGGACTTTTGTTTGAATGTTCAGTTTATTGGACTTCTTTGTAAGTTTGTCGTGGTTAGATATAGGTGGTGGTTACTGAATCTTGTTGGGTTTCGCTATGATACTTAGGTTATGTTGAACGGATAACTGGCTGTGTTTCAGTATTTCATTGACCCTGTAGAAGAGCTTGTGTTGCAATTATGGGATTTCAACCCGTTGATGGTATGCATGGATATATTTATTTTATTTACAAGATGACTCTGTGGAGTCCTTGGATTGATTCGTATATTGGACCTACTGTATAAGTATATGTATGTGTATACTGGTAGCATGATTCCAGTGAGTCCTGGAGGGGTAACTTGTAATACGACTTCTGTTATCTTGTAATGTATACCTTCGTTTAAGTAATGAAATTTTGGTACAGACTCAGTTGGTGTACTTTTTACGTTTCCTTCTGTGTAAGCTTGAGCGAATAAGTTTTAGAGGCTCAGTTGGATTCCTTGTTTGAAATCAGTATTTAGCTTTTGTATAAGCCTGATTTTGTAAATTTACCATTGTTGGCACAGTTGGAATCATTAACTGATTTTATTTTGTATTTCGGCTTCTGTAGGAGCTGTATCGGGTATACTGTTGTTTGGATTCAGTTGAAATCCTTGATAGGTAACCAATGTATCTGCCTCTATATAAGCTTGTTTTTGTACACTTGTTTTTGGCTCTGTTGGGTTCCTTGAGTTAGATAGATATCATGTATCTTGGCTTCTGTAAAAGTGGGTCGTGATTACCATACTTTTCAAACTTTGAATGAGTTCAGATGTGAATACAGTATGTTATGTTTCTTTCTATAATTCCAGTTAAATGAGGCTGTGCATGTGCGTGGATTTTGTTGAATATCTCTGCATAGTCTTAGGGAAACATCATTACTTTAATGTCAAGGAGTCTCTTGTTGACTGCGATAAAAGAGAAGTTCTTGATTTCGACCTTGAATCTAAAGCCTTACAGTGTTTAGTAGGGATTAGAGTGAGCTGTAATGAGAGGGATTGTTGTCATGTTTAGCATGATTACGTCTTCTGTTGCATGGATATCTAGTCTGGAGCTTGATTGAACTTAGGAGCTGTCGACTGCACCTCGACAGGCGATGTGCAGTGAATATCTTCTTGTTTGTTGCTTCGTGTGGAAGGTCGTGTGGAGTCTGTTTGGTAGATAGTCATCACTGTTTGGCATGAGAGCTACTGTACTGCTATTAAACTCCAGTGTTTGTTATATTTAAACTTTAACAAAATTGTGGTGCTTCTTGTGGCCTCGTCTGATTTTTCGCATGTGTTTAAGGTGAATGCTTTGCTCTTGGAAAGACGGTACAGTCATGAGCTAGTTCTGAGGGAAATTTGTATGATTGGTTTATTTCTCTTCTGTTATAAAGTATAAGTTGATATAATTGTTTATCTAACTTTTGGAATTGTTCTAACATAATATGGAATCATGAATTGTTATGATATTCATTTATTATGTTGAATATAATGTCTGTCTGATGTTGCTATTCCTTGGGATTCAGATGGATAATTAAAAATTTAGATGCTTTTGTTCTTCTTGATCACTAATATTTTGATGAAATATTTGAGAAGGTATTAGACTATTTAGTGACGATAATATGAGTTACACGTTTATAGTCATTTTGTATTACAAGAGCATAGTCTGAAATATGTTTACTTGTTTGGTGAAATGATCTCATTTAAACAGGTTGTTTAATGAAAACAGTTGGTGGATTGCAATTGTTTTAAGAGTTAGTGCTTATCATGCTCAGTTCATCGAACTGACTCATGTTGACAATTTTTGCAGATGGTTGCCGTAAGTGGTAAAAGCATG
The DNA here is from genome assembly GCA_019776745.2 of Taxus chinensis. Taxonomy (NCBI): domain Eukaryota; kingdom Viridiplantae; phylum Streptophyta; class Pinopsida; order Cupressales; family Taxaceae; genus Taxus; species Taxus chinensis. The sequence continues at coordinate 23,640,600 of CM034156.1, forward strand.
CAGATCTGATAGGATGTTCAGATTGTTTAATTTGGTTTTATGATGAATTTCAGCTTGATTCTCTAAATGTACTATATGAGGAAAGATGTTCTTTTTCCGTTGAGTATTGTATCAAGTAATGCTGAATGCATAAAATGTATTTGATTAATTCTGAAGGGAATAAAGTGAGATATTTGTTACTTATGTGTTTGTATTCTTATCTAGATAGTTTGACCTTCTTTCGGATTCAGATCTTGGAGCTTGGTTATTATTGTTAAATTGGAAACTTTATGATTGTCAATGTAAGCTTACAAGAATATGTGATTGAATCTTATGATTGTTTAGCAGTTCTAGTATGTTCTATCTAAAGCTAAATTGAAGATTTAGATCACTGTCTTTCTAAAAGATAGGGCAAAAATAAACCTAAGCAAGACGCTAAACAAGCTGGATTAAATTATAATTCCTAGTCTTGATAATGCCAGGACAACATTAATTGGATTCTTAATCATTATATCTTGATACTAATAAGTATCGATATAAATTCAGTTATGAGAACTGATATAAACCAAAAAAATGGGGTTCAGATGTTAGCAATCTCATGTGAAGGTTATGAGAGTATTGTCCAATTCTGTTATTTAGAATTATGTATATTCTATGAACTCCTTGATGAGACCTCTAGTCTTAATAACTTCTAAGATGTAATTGGGTTTTATTGAAGAAGGGTCATTCTAAGATGAGGAACCCAGGGATTGGGAAAGGCTATCTTAGGGGAACGTCTTTTAATGGTAATTTAAACTCAATATGTAACACTTTTATTAATAAGTAGATCTTTTTGAGGCAGATTTAAAGGTTGACGGTACAAGTCAACTGCAGGGTTGTACCTCCGAGAAGATTAGGATCTTCTCGAAGTTACAACAATGCAGGTGACTTATGACGACACCCTTTGCATTGATCGTTAAGATTTACGCCTTGAACTCGAACAAGTTACTCTGGGACCGATTAGGAATGTGGTACGTTATAAGGCTGCCTAGGAGATTCGAGGTATCTTGACACACTGGTTTAACTAGGGTTGACCCAGTATGTCATTGTATCCCTAGTCCTCGGGAGCATCCATATAACATTTTCACCTTACTGTTTCCGAGTGAATAACTTGGGATAGGAGGGACTGACAGAAGTCAGTATAAGACATTCTACATAACATAAGAATGGGGTGAAGGACGTATTCCAGATTGACGAGTATGCCGTTAAGGAATACGAGACATAAGCAGTATGTTTCAAATCTTTGGCCAAAGTATCGCAAGCTGCTGATTGCGTTGTCCTAAGTCACCTGGTCTAAGGGATGAGATGCCGATGAATAATGGTAACAATTATTCAGTTAGGTTCCTTGGACAGAGCATTCTGAATCCCAGAATAGGGAAGAGAACCGCAAGAGTGTAGTTTTAAATAAAAACGCCAACTCTTACACTCATGAATAGATCGGTAGATTACCGAGTCATGGAATGAATAGATCGGAGGTACTCCGAGTCATTACAGCTGCATATGGTTATCTGTTATAAGAATGGTTATTTGATTTGTGAGTTCTAAATTATGTATTTAGAACCAGGATGCATTTATCAAAAAAAAAAAAAAAAATTGACTTGTTCTATTGTATAAAATGAGGATGTTACATCCATTTTGAGTTGAAACAAGGGGGGCTAATCAAGTTAGTATATCAACATGACTGAGGAGTGATCAGACCTATCAAGGATCTCTAATCATATACTATAAGTATAGGGTAGAGAGGAAGGTATTCATGTGGATGACTTCTAGACATCATTAAACTTACTTAGAGACATTGAGATAGTGTTTCAATTGAATATCTATCTATGTGGAAACAATGGTGAAAATTTGTGAGCATTGAAAATCTACTCACCCATTTTGAATGAATTCTTAGTTACTATTGGTTGTCCTTTATTGTTAGTCACAAAATATGCACTATTAGACATTATTTATCTTATACTATGATTTAGAATTTCTTGAGTGAAGGTAATTAATAACCACCTTTTGGCCATACTCCGATTTATTTCATCATTTCCCGCTTGACATAATGTATACTTATCGCCATGTCATCAAAATTTTCTCACCATTTTATCCCATGGGTGCCCAAGACTGTATTCTGCACCATGGTCATGGGTGCCCCGTTCCTATTTCTCTAATCCTCTTTCACTCCTTTTTGGGACCATATTTAAATTCACCGGTCATATCTTTATATTTTTCCTAGTCAGATCGGGATTAATTAAAATTAATTATAGAGAACCATATAAATATAAATATTAATGAGGGCCCTAGTTTTTTCACATACTATCATTATCCATCTAGGGTTCATCCATTGCATCACTTGCACTCCACATAGTTATATGCACTTAATATTATGAGATCTACATCAATACACTGATATCCTATTCCATGCACACATGATATTACATGTTTCTATAGTTTACTATTGCTTGCTATTTCACAAAGTGCAACTGGCATGAGAGCACATAGGCATGACATGTACACACCAAAACTACAAACTTTGGGTCCTAGTGCAGCGCTTGTGTATAAGACCACTATTTGGCGGAATTCCTTGAGGTTGGTCTGACCCATTCATTTGTATTTTTCTATTTTTAAGGTTTGATACTCCTTTTGTCTCTTGCAGATCACATTAACCAGACGATTCAACAATTCATTTCTCAAATAGTCTGACTAGACTATTAAAAACCACTTGTCAGATCTCCCAGTCCCCTCTGTTAGAACCCTTGAGTCTTCAAGTATCTTTATTAATCCACCTAAGCCACCCCAAGGTGCCCCAGTACCCTCCTGGGAACTCCAGTCTTCTCAGATCTTTCAAATCCACATTTTTTGGGACATCTTTGTAGTCGTTCCTACTTCTGGAATTTCTTGTCAGACCAACGATAATCTGCGATAGTCATCTACAATCAGCTAAGTTGTTTCCTCACTTTATTCTTACATATTAGGGTTTTATTTCCATTAGTTTTAATTATTTAGTCATTTTATACTACTTTAGAGTACTTATTTATAGCGTTTATGTCCTCCTAGATTAAATTAACTATATTATCATACACCCTAGTTTATCCTAATTTTAGTTAATCAACTATCAAGTGCATCTTGCACAAGAGCTTCCTAGGGCACAATTCTACACACACACACAGAGAACTACATGGAGTCTAAGATGTAGTGCAACGTTTGGTCATAAGTTCACTTTATTGGGTGACCGTTGGGGTCAATCTGACTCCCCATTTACATATTTTTATTTTTAGGATTTGATGTGTTTTGGGGCTTTGCAAGAGATAATTTGTCTTACAAGTTACATGCGAATTTTACGGACATAGTGTGATAAATAGGTGACAAAAAACGAAGGTTAGAGACATTGATGCGACAAAAAAAAAAATAGTTTCTAGGGTTCTATGTAGACACACGTGCCCAGAAGTAGTCTCTAGCACCTAGGCACCCCTGACCTAGTCCATGCACCCCAGTCCGAACATATCTGACAGCTAAAGAATTTATTAGGCATGATTATGACATTTTCTTCCTCCTGTTCATCAGTTTTCTAGTCCAGTATATTTGGGGATTAATTGTGAAATCAGCTACGTCTTCTATTCCCTCTCTTACACCTAGGGTTGCATTGTTATCTAACTTATTAGTAGTGTCAGATCTATACTTCAATGTTTTATTTATCACACGGACTCTGAAATATCTAGGGTTTAGCATTAAATTCTATTTTTGTTAAATCATTTGGTGAACCCATCTCTCGAACCCAACATTTCTTCTAGGTATTTTTTCATCTTTTTATCATGGTTCAATCTTATGGACCAATTAATGAAGGCCGCATTCAAGATCTCAATGACCATCTTGTTAAAAATCCCCAAGATCTATATTTGCTCTTATTCATTGCTCATGAGGAGGCCACCAATATTGTTGAGCTTAATGTTCCTACATCCATCCTCACTTTTATGCCTATTGTTACTCAACCCCTTACGTCTATTCTTCCACCTACTTCTACTATTCATGTATTTTTTCCTATCCCCACCAAACACTTCACTCCACCTCTTTTTTCTCACACATAGAAAGTATCTTCTACTGGCACTCAAGACATAGCCTATCTCTATCAGGATCTCCAAGTTCAAATTTGTCAACTACAGCAGGCTACTTCTCGTGCATCTCCATCTCTTGATTCCAATTTTCTACTTCATACTCCTTTTACACCCACCATTTCCACTTATGCACTTCCTCCAAACTTCTTCACTCCCAATATTCCCACCTTTAATGGCCACGATGATCCTCAAGATCCAATCATTTCATATAACATGTCTAGATTATGTGGATGATCATACTTTACTAGCAAAGCTCTTTCCTAGAGTCCTCCAAGATTATACAATGTGTTGGTTTTACAATATACCTGTCTATTTGGTAATATCATTTACACATTTGGTTGATGCCTTTCTCACTCATTTTCTAATCAATATCGGTTCTAATATATCCTATGCTTAACTCGCATAAATTAAACAAGGATCTAACGAGTATCTAGCGGACTATGTTTTACGATACAAGAACAACTTAGCTAAAATGTCTAATGTACTCCTAGAATATAAAATTCAAGATCTATTTTTCCAAATTCTCTTACCTAATTTGTAGGAGAGTGTCATCTTTGATACCTCTCCATCATTTGATCAGTTATGTGATACTCTTAAGATACGTGAAAAGCAAACTATTTATCTATAGGAAACCTTAAATATCATGATCAAACTTCATCTTCTACTTGGTTTTAAAGGAAAACAACTTTCAATCCATTTACTAAGCCTACTGAAGTAAAATTTGTTGTTAACGATGTATCTACTCTTGAAAAGCTTCAATGGTAACCTCCAAAGCGTGCATTCACAAAATTTCCTTTTGCTTTGTATATTCTATTACCATAACTTATTGAGAGGAATATTATTATGCTTCCTCCCCCACTTAATCTAGATCCATTTATACCTAAAGGAAGAAATTACAATGAAAATTTTAGATGCGAATACCATCAATGTATTGGGAATTCTACATATCGATGTTTCAAATTTTGACATCTTATTCAAGATATCATTGAAAATAATGCAATAGAGCTTCCGGAGCCTTCGACATCTACGTCGCTCAATGAAAATGAAAATCTCAAAATTTTCAATGATCCATTGCCTAAGCATGACAAACAAATAGTTGATTCTTCAGCTAATCATACATATCGTGCAGTGCCTCCTCCTTCATCAGGGGCCCTTGATTTTCTAGTTGCACATACTGAGGCATCTCTACCATTCATCACATTCTCTAATCATGATTTTCATGTTATGTTTTCTTCTGATACATTACATATCCATGCTTCTATAGGATCTTATGCTATCAACAAGACTATGGTCATCTCATCATCCCCTCTTTGTGTGTGTTCTATTGCGCTCTTAGTTGCTATCATTATCAATTATCCACTCTCACAAATTTCATATCTAATTCCCAAATTATATGGTTATCTTAAGCTCCTAATCACAGTTGGGACTCTCACCATGATTGTTCCATTCATTGTGGCACCTTCAATCGAAGGTTGTGACCTTCTCTTAGGTCTTCCTTGGCTCCGCGCTACTCAAAATATATTTTCCTTGACCTATTTGTGTCTTAACTTCATTCACGATAAGAAAGTTATCTCTATCCAAGGTGTTCCATCATCCACTCCATTATTGTAGCATCCTCTTGAGGTTTCCATTTCACTAGATAGAGCATCTAGGTCCCCTAGACCTCTCAAATATAAGGCACACTCTACTTCTAGATCTCCTATTCCCACACGACATTCTTGGTCTCATCAATCCACTAGTCCATACCATCAATCTAGGTCCACCACTTGGATGAATCCTTCACATAGGCATACATAACCTCCTTGGTCTCCTTCACATAGGTGCACATCACCTCCACAATCTCCTTTACATAGGTGTTCATCACCTCCTCGGTCTCATTCACTAATACATCATTTTTCTCATACATCACTGATCTCAGAGCATGATTAGATGCCTTTATCTCCACAAGCCTCGGGTGGAGGACCTCTTCCCTTCATTTTTGTCATATAACATACTCATCGTCATTCAATTAGTGGGTATCATGTTTATTTCCCCCCCTATTAGCATTATCATGTGTCTCACATTTATACTATCACGCTCCATGCTTTGTATCTAGTCATTCTCATTCATTCTACACACATTGATACATCGTTTATATCGTCACTACTATATAGCGCAATCTTGTGCTACGGTTCACACTTGACTATTGAGGGCATACTACATTCATGAACCTCACATCATACACATTTCACACTCAATACATTCATGACACATCCTTATAGTATCATCACACTACCCTATGATGTAATCTAGTTCTATGGTTCATAATCGATTACTAAGGGTCTAAATCTAAAATCAACCTCACTACATTTACATTCTTTACCTTCTATGCTTCATTGACCTACCTATCTAGTACACAATTCAAACCATTTCCCGATGATGCACTCTTATTCTATGGTTCATTCTTGATTGTTGAGGGGTATTTTATAAATGAACCTCATTTCATACTCATTTTCATCCACTCAAGGGACACATTGCTCCTATCACATTCACATTACATACCATTCCATCTCACTCATTCACTACATACTACATATCTTGGTTGCACTTATTCTTGCTTGATGCTACTTACATGTACACTTCACTTACTATATTGGATAGATAGCTTGTATGTCATTATATTTTCTATATACACATGCATGTTCACTTATTCTATAGTTGTGAATGTATTCTCTCTATAGATCCTTACATGCAACATGGATGCTTGGCATTGTACCTTTTACCAGTCCCACTGAGGCTTCTGGGGGCATCTAATTTCGTACACACTACAGGTGTTATTGTTTCATTTTATACTATTTCCTATTCTTACTAGCACACTGCTCTATCGATATATACACATCTTGAAAAAAATTTAATCTTTATAACATGCTAACGGGTGCTTCATATGCAGTATTTTCCTTACAACAACTACTTACCACCATGGTTGTCTGTTAAACTTTTCTAGCTCTTTTTTTATATTGTATGCCATTATTTTTGGGATTTTCCCTATATCTTTCTTGTTCATTACCTATATTCTTTTAGACGCCTTGGCCATGATTTTCTTGTCAAATTGTGAGTGACATACCATGTTTGTAACCCACTTTTCATGGTCTACATTATATTATTTCTTGCTAGATTACATTTTGTCTTTTATATGCATACTTTTATTGTTTGCACTAACACATATTACTAGCCCCTTTGTTTGCATGTGCCTTGGTTTTTACCAAGCACATTCCCCTTGTAAGGTATAAGTTTTAAATCAGCATTTGGTCCTCTCCTTTGGGCCACATCCTCTTAGTGATGTCACATGTACCCCAAACAAGGGGGGCATACATTGGGTGAACCAGTCACCCCATACAGTAGCTTAGAGCTTAAATGCAGGCCTACAGTTACAATACATGAATGACCCATATTTTTTCTTGGGTCCTCAGTTTATCACAAATTCCAGCACCTAGATATAGATATGAGCACCTGTGCGCTACTGACCTTTCCTAAGAACCTATGACCAGGGGGCAATTACAATTACTTTATGAGATTGGCACATTTTTCAGAAGTTTACAAAGTAGTTTGCACAGTAAAGGAACATTCCTCCAGTAATCAGAATGCATTTTATCACCTTTTTTTATTTGGATCTAACTAGAACAACATGGATCACACCATCTATAGTGGTTTATAAGTTTCAGGAAGCAGTAAAGGATAGATAATAACACTAGAACTTTCTCCCTAATACTCTTTTATCATGGCATGAGATTGCCTAAAAAATTCACACTTGGCATGAGATCGCCCAAAAAACCCATTCTTGGCATGATATTTCCCAAAAAACTTGTTCTTCTACAACATTTTAAGGATCTTTTCTATCCTTTTCACTCGTCACAGATTAGGTGGACACTTTCCTTTTTGTATATTTTTACACACTTTTTACATATTTGGATCGAATTTTTCATATACACATATTTGACCATTATTTTTCTCTTCTTTTCTAGGTACGTCCTTAATACACAACAAGAAGCAACCCCACATCATTAGGAAAAAGAAACAATGACAACAGGTAAAAACAACACAACATATACGCTTCACCCCTACAGTCATTTCCACTTTCTTAGCTTTCATGCTTCATTTTTATCACTCCACACTTTTTCTTGTCTCTTCGGCCTACTTTTTCCATCGATCTACTTGGTTATCAGGTATGCATCTCTTATCTACTTTATGTTATCAAGTATTCACTCAATAACATAAAGTGGGGGAAAATGTAGACACTAAATCACACACTTAGGTACTTTTCTAGGTCCTAGTCACATACCACTATTCATATGATTCCTAAGTGAGAAAACTAGTAATTTACATCTATATTTTGCCTCTTTTTTGTCTTTTTGGTTTCCTCTTTGGTCTTGCATACCCCACAACCTAGTCCGATCTCCATTGCTTTATCTTTATGGACTTCAAATACCAGCACCCTGTTAGGATGTCAGCGCCTAGGCGCCCTCGTCCCCTTTGGGTGCCCTTGACCTCTTTGTATCTTTCTCGCCTCTTTTGGGCCTCTTTCATATTTTTTGCCATCTTGTTTTCTTATGTGTCAGCCTTTTAGTTTTCAATTACAAAATTCAAATAAGGGAATCATAAAAATACAAAGCTATGTGATCATAATAAGGGAAAAGCTCTAAGCATCTACTATCATCACCTAAGGTTGCATCCAAAGGAATTTTAAGAGCATCAAGGCATCCATTTGGCTATCATTCAAGGGAAAAGGGACTACATTTTCTAAATACACTTCATAGGAGGGGAAGCTCATTATTTCATCCACACATCTACTTACATTGCTACATCTATCTATTGCTCACTATCAAGTGCATCTTGCACAAGATATTTCTAGGGCATGATTCTACACACAGGAACACAAAACTACATGGAGTGATATGTAATGTAGCACTTGGTCATAAGTTCACTCTGTCAGGTGACTGTCAGTGATGTAGCCTAGAATTTACCCAATAACACCCTAGACGTGTTGGCACATCATTCAGCCTAGACTGAGCGCTCACCCGAAGCACGCAAAGGTACCAAATCCCTCTTTAGGGTTACAGTAGAAAGATGTTAGTGTGATGAAGTAAGAAACATATAGATCCATAACTAATCCATCATTCTACAATGCATGCCATATTCAGATTTATGAAAGAACAAGCATAAGCAATAATCATGATTTGAATCAAGAACATGCACTATTCAGTTACACTCAGGAATGACACTTAGGTTTGGCTAATATCTTTCATCTATTAATAAACACAGAAGTTCCTTATAATAATGACAATCTATACCAATGTGCGCATGGATCTGATACAGTAATCCAATCATATGTGCATATATCTATATCTCCATACATCCATCTCTCTACTACACTCTTTGTATATATTATACTATTTGATTCACATCATATATATAGGGTCGGGACTTTAACTTCACCACCTATCTATTCTAGAAATAGGCCACATGCTATTAATAGCCGCGTGCCATTTACAGGCATAGCCACACATGCAAGTGTGGTATATATAGACCTCTTGCACTTAACTGAAGTGACAATCCTATTCTTAGCTTGTCTCCATGTAAAACGCTTTGATCCAATCCTATAAAGATAGATATTGCATGGTGCGCACATCTCTGCATCATTGGTGTGTTCCACGTGCCATCTTCTAAAAATAGGTCTTCATGCTCAAAATTGGTTAAGTCTTAAATACCGAACTTTCCCTCCATGCCCTTGATCCTGGAATTATCTCCCGCGTGGAATTCTTATGTGATCTATAACAAGTATTCTCTTATCAACATTACCCATAGTAATCACATTGTCATCCCAACAATGGGTATCTCCAAAAATTGAAGTAAATAATACAATAATAAAAAGAATAAGAATGAAATAATGTAGATAAATAAATAAGTTTTATGAGGCAGCCTCATCTGTATCCGTTTGAAGTATCAACTCTGGATACTCCTCCTTTATTTTGGCCTCCAAGGCTTGCCATTTAGTGAGTGCTTATTTTACTTTTTCTGGAATGTCCACAACAATGAATTCCAACTCATCCCTCACAATCTCCCCTTTTTCATTTTGCAAAACCAACACAATGCTGGACATTGAGATCATTCTTCCTTCTAGAAGATCCATCTTCTGTGCAATTAGCATCCCAAGCTCTTTTAGCCAAGTCTTGTGCGGCTCTTGTGCTGCAGTCAGGGCCTCACACTTCTGCTTAACCATTGACAATATTTCTACATGGCTCAATGTCTCATCCTTCATTGCTTTCTAGACCTCATTGTTTTCTTCCAAGGTCTTTATGTTGATAAGTTCCTCTGGAGCTGTGCATATGTTCAAAGTCTAGTCTATTTTCTTTAATACTTCTTATAACACTTGCAGCATCCCCTCATAGGATACAATCTTTTGCATCACTGAGGCTTTCTCTCATTTTGCCTCTTGCTCTGAATTCCTTGGCATTGTCATGCACAGAGATTCATCTTCAAGTACCAGGTCCACCAAATTTCCTACATAATGTATCACTAAGGGAAATGTCTGTGGTACCTTGGTCTCCAAGTGTGGCCTAGCTCTTATGACATTATCCCCAATATCCTCTGTGAAGCTGATAAATACTTCATTCTTCTTCTGTGCCAAGTTCCCTCTCTTGTGTTATGCATGTTATCTTTGCATCCTTTATCTTTAGCTCCTCACACAGTGCTCTGATTATTACAGTTGTATCCATGTTTCTTCTAGTACCTTTAGTAGAAACCTTCAGCAATACATTTCTGACCTGCTCATCTGACATGACAGTAGGATTTATTATCATATGTCTAGCTTGGGTGCCTTCTTCAGCTATCTCAAAACACATGACTCTTCACATACATCAAATTTAGGCTCATCCATATGGGTGTGCATTGACCACAATAGTTTCTTTCGAGTGCGCACAGTTGCCATATCCTCATCCATCAGCTCCTAGACAAATAAATCCTTCTGTGCTATTGTGCTCTGGAAGCAGGAGCAAAAATTTTTACCCTGTCCTCTGCATACCCCATAACTAGTGGAATGTGCTCTCCACTCATCCTCTTCGATATAGGACCCTTAGGAATTTTAGCTTCGAGGTTAGGAGCATGTCCCGTTATATCTTGAGCAGTCACATGCATGGATCCGGAGGTTTCCTTTTCTTTTTCTTCTTCATCCTTCATCTCTTCATCTTTTTGCTCTTCCTCATTTTGTGGCTCATCTTCTAGATCGAGTGGGTTCAGAGATGCATGCTCGATCTCCCCTGATTCCCCCACTTCTTTATCTAACTTCAACTTTCTTCTCTTCTTAGGTTCAGCGGTCTTCTTGTGTGGAGAGAGATGAGGTGATTTCCTTACCGTTTTTGGGGTTCCACTTTAATTCCTTGTGTGTTTGAATAATTTCTTAAACCTATGCTCCCCCTGCTCAACCTCTGTATCTTCTTCTGCGTCTTGTCATCGAGGTGGAGTGGCCAAGCACTATGACTCTTCTCTGTCATAAGGTTGCTTTCTTCTGTGCTCCAAGCCTCCACTATCTTCACGCTCCTCTTCCTCATCCACTACTTCAAAAAATTTTGTGGGCCTTTGCGTCGATACGTTTTCCATTGTGTACTTACCCTTCACTGGCCCCAGTAGTGCGAATTCATTCTCCACATACTTATTGTTCTCCATCTTTGGCTTCAGCTGAAGATACACTAATGTTGTCACTTCATATGATACATCCAAACTTATTGGATTAATATTCTATACCTCCTAAATGATCCTCTCGGTATAGGCACTTCTTCTAGGATACACATACTTCTTCCTCAACATGTGGTAGTCGCAGTCTACCTTAAATGCATTGAATACCAGTTGATGCATGTCTTTGAATCTGTGAACAAATGCTTGGAAATACCTTGCAGTGAATGCGTAAGGAAATTTACACCAAGGGCTCAAGACTCCATATCTCATTGGGAAGCACACGATGCAGAAATGCTGATATACAACAAACTAAACTTGTTTCACTACTACTAATGGTAGGTCCTTCAGGATGTGCCAATCTTCTCCAAATTCTGCACAAATCCTGTCATACCATTTCTCCGCCCTTTACTTTATGTCATCTGTCATGGCCCCTTTACATAGGCACTTGCTGAACCTTTTAGCTGGTGACTTATTCTCCATGGGGTATTCCCATACCTTCTCCTTCGGCCCATCTGGTACTCTAATTTCCATAAATACTAGTGATAGTAGAACATCCCCAAAGTTGATCTTCCCTCCTATGCGCACTTCCTTGACTTTTTTTTTGTAATGTAGCTTATAATATTGTAGAATTCTCCTTCTGACATATCACGCGCAATGTATAACCACATAGTATTTACCTACGACCACCGCTCCTAGTCGTTCAACTTTGTAACAAGGTGTGCTACTGCTTGCACAACCAGAAAGTTCTTCGACTTATCTATATCCATACCGTACAGACCCTTCAAGTACCCCAACTCCTTTCTAGTCTTTAAGATCACAGCTTTATTTGTGAGGTCATTCTTTATATCCTCTCCTGTGGCCTTCAAACTTATAACTGATGAGATAAGCACATATGAGATTCTAATTCTACATCCTGCAAAGTAGAAGAAGTCCTCATGCACTCTGCTCATGAGCCACTGATACAAGGGTTCATACTTCCCAAAATATGGAAGCTCATATAATTGGTAGACCCCAATTCTCTTTAGAAGCTTCTTGCCTACATCATCATAAACTGGCATGTCATCTGTCATACATTTGTTCATCCTAGTAGTGAGAAAGGAATCAAGCTCTTTCTTGTTCTCAGAAGTCCTGTGATTTTATTCACTTACTTTTCTCTTTCTGATGGGTGAATCCCATTCTTGGCCGATGATGAATCCTTCTAGATATTTCATTTCTAAAAAATCACTTTCGGGTGTCATCTCTTCCTCCTCAATGAGCACCTTCTTCTTTCCTTTTTGTCCTGTTATAGCTGCCTTCTTGGGTGCCATTTTTACCTTACAATTGTCTCCTTTTTAACTTTGCAATTTGTGAACCAAACCCTAGCTCGATTCAATCATGCCCTAGGTGAAAATTTCTTGCCCTAAATCCTCTTTTTCACCTTTCTTTGCTCAAAACCTTCACCACCAAGGACGCAAGCTTCTTTTCACACAAATCTTTTTGTCACGCTTGGTTTCACACCCTTCACACCTTAACCTAATCACTCGGCTCTTCGCACTTAGCTCTTTCCTCAAATTCTCTTAGTCGCAATGGTAAAAATGAATTTGCATGCCATCCTTATATATTTTTTTCAAATTTTGATGCATTTATTACTCCTTCACCTATCAAATATCCCCTCATTCCATGACTGAATTCATTCATTCCACACAGTAGATATTCACGCCCTAGCTATAACCTTCTAGCATGCCTTCCTACCCTCTGGTCACAAAATTATCTTCAACGAGCGTCCTTACACCCAAGTACCTCATCACTATACCTTATCTTGGTATTTATCATGGCCTCTACTTACCTCACTTTCCTTTCATTCATCTCCATCCTTTACCTCACGTTATAGATTATTCCTTTCCTCAAATTCTCTTAGTCGCAATGGTAAAAATGAATTTGCATCCCTGTCCATTCATTCAGCTCCATTCCTTGGTCAAACTTTTGAGAAGTAATCATTCTATTGCTCCTTCAGTAGACCTGTAGTAGATTATTCCTTTTACCATTCAATTGACCATAGTCTGGTCTAGAGTCATTCCATGCGGTACATCTTTTCCCTGGCTTCACCACAGCTATGAAGTCAAACTCTTGAAATAGGATTACCCATCTACATATCCTGCCCCTGTAAGATGGTCTTAGAATTACTCATGTCACTTCACTTGTCCATATGATGCTGTATAGTACCTCAAATCACTGTTACTAACTTCTATATAAGTGATGATATATCACGTACTGTCGAAAGTTATCACAGCAATGCATACTTACCTCACGTTGACATACTGTCCATTCATTCAGCTCCATCCTGTAGTTGTATACTTTTGTTCAGTAGGAGTAATCTTCCTTTTAGCACTTAACAGTAGACCTGATGATCTATGATTACCTTCCCCATGTTGAGCTTTCATGAATCTGGCAGTGATTCCCATAGTCTGGTCTAGAGTTACTTTTCCATGGCTTCACCACAACTATGAAGTCAAACTCTTGAAATAGGATTACCCATCTACATATGTGCCCCTGTAAGATGGGCTTGTTTACCACGTACTTCAATGCCATATGATCTGTATAAAACACAAATGGTGTTGCTAACAAGTACTGTCGAAATTTTTGCAATGCATAGATCATTGACAAGGCTTCGCGCTCTGTAGTTGTATAATTTTGTTCAGTAGGAGTCAGCTTCCTACTAGCAAAACAAATTGGATGATCTATGATACCTTCCCCAGGTTGAGCTAACACAGTGCCAATGGCCATGCCAGAGGTGTCCACATGCACATGAAATGGTTTATCCCATGACGGAAAGTGCATAATGGGTGCGGTAGTAAGTTTCTCCTTTAATATTTCAAACGCGCGCTGCTGCAGTTATCTCCAATAGAATGTACCTTTCCCCTTTAGTAACTCTTCCAAGGGTGTAGCAACTTTGGCATACCCTTTGATGAATTTTCTATAATATCCTATATGACCCAAAAATATGCACACCTTACTTTGACTGGTAGGTGCTTCTAGGCCTAGAATGACTACAACCTTAGCAGGATCAACGAGAAAACCTTCCTTGCAGATTATGTCCTAACAATATCCTAAATGGTGTAGCAAATATGCACTTCTTGATGTTCAAAGAGATACTCAATTATCTGCACCGTTCAAACATTAAGTGTAGATTGTCACAATGATCTTTCACAAGACCATATACTGTCCAATCATCTAGATAAACCTGTAAGAAGTTGTGAATAAAATCCTTGAATGCCTAAACAACTATCTGCAAGAATGCAACAGACACTTTTTTCAATCCAAAAGGCATCACAATATAAGTGAAAATGCCCCATTCAATAGTGAAAGTTATCTTTTCTTAATCCTCCTGAGCAATCCTAACCTGATGATACCTAGAAAACCCATTTGTGAAAGAGTATATTTCGAGCCCTGTAACTCCTAGTATTTCCTCAGTAAATGGCGTAGGGAATGGATATGTTACACATGTAGCAGTCATATCCCTATAGTCCACACATATTCTAATTCATCCATCCTTCTTGATACTGATCACCATTGGACTAACCCATTCTAACTCATCAAGGGGCTTGATAATTCCATATTTCAACATTTTATCAATTTCTTCTTTTACCTTTTCATGCAAATTAGGATTCATTATGTATGGCCTCTTTCTAACTAGGTGTGCACCATCCTTAAGCTTTATCTTCATTTCCCCAAGTGATTAATGCACGCCTTTAAGTTCATGATACCCTTAGGGTAATAAGTCTTGATAATCCCTGAGCAACTTAATAATCTTTGCCACCTTCGAGTCTGACATGTAGTCTATAATGATGGCCTCCTTAGGCTCAGCCTCCAAACCTATATTCACCTTATTTGTCTTCATGGGTTCATGATAAGCACTCGTATCCTTATCTACACTGTCCAATACCTCACGCACCCCTTGTGAATGTTCAATATCTAGGTTCTCAACTTCCTCATCATCCATAATGTAAACCATCTTTCTCTTCTCTTTCTCAAGGCAAGCGCATTCAAGTAGTATGGAGTCAATTTATTATTCCTTTTCAAAACATGCTCCGGACTCTGTCTCACCAAATAAATCCTAAATATGCTCTTCTACTTTTTCACTATCTCCCATAGTTAAGCACTTGACAAATTTTAATGCCTCTTCTATTGGAGGTTGCGAAGAAAAGTAGTAAAAGGTCTGGATCATTCCTGCAGTCAATTTTTTCCAGTTTCCATTCTCTCAATGTAGTTCTGTGTATACATAATAGGCGTGTACACATCCTTGTAGAGTAGAGTACAATTTATGCACCCAGAGTGAAGGTGGTAATGCTTCTTGTCCCACTGTCCAGACTCTCTCACACTGTTGAATATGATGCTGAACAGGTTGATCACCATGATAAGTGTAGATCTGTGTAGGTGCATTGTTCCTTACAAACCTAGTAGATAAGGTGAGTCCAATCTCTTCCCATTCTATAAGATTATCTTTGTGGACTACCCACCAGCACATTGCTGTCTCGTGCAAGGTATATACTAACATATCTCTTCTGTTAATTTGATCTATCTGTTGTGCTTCCATGGATTTCAAAAATATCAGAAGATCTTTTGCCCTTGTATACCAAGGTACTACGCTACCTATCTATTGAACAGAGTGAAGTCTATTCTTGCATGCAACCACACTTTTTACCTCGTGCCCTACTAGTTCATATGTACCATGAGCCCAATTTTCACAAGAAATACTCGTAGTATCATTAATAGAATGAGAATCCTCCCACTATAGGATGCCTTCCTTTCATGTCTCATTGACCTCTGGGTCCTGAATAACGCATACATAAATTATTTTTAAGTCCTCCTCACTTAGAGGCTCAACATATTGTGTGGAATTCCCATCTATCAAAGGTATCACAACCCTTTACTCCTTGTTCTCAAAGCCGATATACCCCTTATTGAATCTTAAGTCAGCATTATTTGCATAACACCAAGGGCATCCAAGCAAGGCTGGAAAATTGTCTGCTCCTACTAGTGCTAAAACCTCAAAATCCCTAGTGAACTTGGCTCCTTGTATGGTTATAGATGCATCCTTCAAAACTTCTATGGGAGTGGCCTTAGTCCTATTTGCCATAAACAACACATTAGATGATGGCTATAATGGAGGCCTCCCCATTTGTACCCATGCATCTAATGTAAGCACATTTACTTCTGTACCTATATCAATCAAAATATTGCTCAACAACCATCTATCTACAACAACATTCAGAGTAATTTCCTTGTTATAGTTAATGCTATTAGGGGGAATATTTTCATACAGGATCTTTCGTTTGGTCTCAATACTTACGCGCGGAGTGTTCCCTTTTAACCAACTTCCTAATAGTGGAATGATGTTCTCCTGGCACAACATTTTGCATACTTCTCTCAGATCATCGATATCAGTTTGGACTGTCTCTGATGCTTTCTTATACTCCTTGAGGTACTATATCTCACCTTGAAGATTCCTTAGCACTTCCATGGTATCTTGGTAAACTTCCTTCTAATGAGTAGGATCTGAGTACCTTGCATGCAAAACCTCCTCCTTGGTGATCATAGGCTTCCGATGTAATGCCTCTCTTGCGTGCGCCACTTCAACACGTGTAGTAATCTTCACAGTTAAGGCCTTAGGTTCTGGTGCTATCTTGGGGATCCACTAATGTTCTACCATGCGCTGGATTCTAACCATCCCGGTGCCTTTGTTTTCTTACTTATGTTGCTTACTTAGATGCTCATATAAGTCTGGGTACTCTTCATAGCTATGGTTCTTTCCACAGAAAGAACATGCAATATTTTGAGGACATTTGTGCCTATAGTGGTTAGGAGATCCACACGTATAACATGTTGCACGAGGGAAATCACCTCTTCCTCTACCATAGCCTCGTTCTCCATATCCACCATAATATCCATGTCCCCTTCCATGACTTCCTTAAAAATGGCCCTCAGTCCTATCATATCATGGTTGATTATGATCTCGATCTTGTTGCTCATTTTTACCCTTAGAATTATCTGTTACACTTGTCTGTCGTATCCCAATGTCTATAGCATCCTGGATCTGACCAATCAACCGACAATCCTCGATATCATGGGTCATGGAACAGAAAATTTTACAGTAATAAGATAAATTCTTCCTTATCGTGCGCTGTAACAAAGGACAGTGGCTAATATCATGATTCAAATGACATATCTCACAATCCAATAGTAATAAGCATACAGATCTACGAGGGCAACTATCCTTGGTGTGACCTTCCACTTCAAAATATGTACACCAAATTCCTCAGTGTGTTTTATGGGCTGAATTTACTGATAGCTTCTCTAACTACTTTGTAATAGCTGCAATTTGTGCCTCGAAGACTGGACTAACGCCAGTGTCAATGCTCCTAACTGCCTCAGCATGTAAAGATGCTTCCAGTGCTTCACACAGATCAATGTATGTCTTATGTGACAGTGCCCTTCTAAATGGTGTAATCAATCCTCCAACAAACCATTTTGCATGTTGGCTGGCATGAATATCTGTTATCCAAATTTCCCCCCCCAGAGTTAATTTGATAACATGCATCAGAGTTTTTAGTTCCAAGCAAGTAGATTGATTTAGGAGAAAATCGTAAAATTGGCTAAGTCCTGCTCAAGGCCACCTTTAGGACAGTTGGAACAATTATACGCAGAAGGTGCGGATCGGCCAAAAAGCCTCCAGGTGGCCCAAATAGAAAAGGGACATCTGGGACAAATAGACGCGAAATGCCCGAATCGGCTGAAAGAAAGAAAATTTGTCCAAGTCCTTTACTGGGACATTTGGGACAAATGGACGCGAACCGGCCGAATCGGGCGAACCGGAAGAATTTGTCCCAAACAGCACAAGGACATTTGGGACAAAGGGACGCGCGGGACGCGGATAGCCGAAGGAGCCGAAAGCCAATCAGATCACGCCACGTGTCACCAACAGAAAAGGGACGAGGAAGCCCATTTCGGGCGGATCAGAGGATTCTGTCCCGCGAAGCACTGGGACATCTGGGGTAAAAAGACGCGGTGGACGTAAAAGAGCCAGCAGACCCGCGGACCAACCAGATCATGACACGTGTCACAAGGAGAAAGGTCCAAAGGTCAAAGGGGCGATTTTTGAAGGAAAAGCCCGAACCAATGAAACAGTGCCACGTGTCCAAGTGTAAGGGCCCACAAGGAAATTTCAAAGGAAAGCCCGTGGAAAGGTGGAGAGAGAGAATTACTCAGCGAATTAGGGCCTGCCACGTGTCATCCAGATGGCAGAGCGTGGGAAAAGATTTTAAAACCTGTTCTTGCCTGTTTTGTGCCCTAAATCTTCAGACCTTTGTATCTTTCGATCCAGAGCTCGGATTTGCACGTTCTTTATATCAACGGAAAGCTGTTGAAATTCTCTACATGATTCTGGGATCAACCTCACATTTTGGTGTAGTTTGGAGGGAGAAAATTAAGAAAAAAGTCTCTGACACGTGGTAATAGATGGAAGTAATGCTTCAACAACCAACTTTAATGCAGCAAACAGCTCGCCGCTCCTGTTAGACAGCCCGCCATTTTGCTAGGATCCGCCGCTTCTGTCATAATGAGATGATTTTAAATGCTACCAAGAAGTGGTTGGGGTAGATTCTGGATTTCCTCTCTCTTCCCTCTCTCATTTCTTGATATATATTGTAAAGAAGAGCTCCTTTAAGGGGTCAGACATTTTTTTGTTTTGCATCCTCCCTTATTCCCTCGCTTGCCAGAGAATTTTTGGAGCTTTCAAACCTCCCATATGGGTTGTAATGCCAGTCTTTTTGCCTCTTGGCCACTGCAATGTACTGTATCGACTCTTGAGCAATAATATATGTGTTGTGATTGACTCTCGACCCTCTCATGTATTCATTGCTGTCATTTTGATCTCTTATTGTAGTTTGGTTACCTGTGCATGGTGTTTGTATTGCATCTATGTGGTCTGTGTTAAATTTGCAAAACGAGTGTCTAACATTCCTCGATGCATCACCTTTGTAGTTTAGGTTTTATTCTATGCATTTCCTTACCCTGTCTCCTTGGCAAGTTAGATTAGGTTTTAGCAAACCCTCTGCATTTTTTGTGTGCATCTGAACAGAGGAATAAGAACCATCCTTCTCTGGAGAATCTTTTCTCATCTTTACAAGTCCCACGCTTGGAGAAAATATTCCATGTTGTGCAATCACACTGGATGCCTGAACATCAACCTAGAAGCCTGATTTGCATCCAGGGGTGCTATGAGTCTGCAACAACAATATCATAAGACAACTTAGATAGAAGTGTCTTAAAAAGGGCATCATACTCACGTACATTCTTAGTAGTGCCTTGTTTAATATCCTAAAGCGCACTTATACTCTTCTGCTCAAACTCAGGGATATAGAAATCTTTCAAGAAAGCATCCTTCAATGCTGCATAATCGACACAAGTTTGATTAGGGTCAAACTTTTTATACCAGCTGTGTACACATCCCTATAATGTAGTAGCAAATTAACTTGCCTTTCACTCAAAATTTGTGATCCCTTTCACATGCGATAAGATTTCACACATATGCGCATGTTTGAAAGCATCCTCTATACCCCTTTATTCCAGGAGATGAAGAGACATCTCTATATAGATATTCTGTGGTTGCTACGGGCCTTAACCATCTGATCCAGAACCTCCTATGTTTCCTCTGCCTCTAGAACCACCAAATCCATTGGAACTAGAACCACCTAAACCTCCTAATCCTCCACATGTAGCTAGAATAGGACCTGTAGATGTACTCCCCTATGCTTTGACAATAGTACTATACTGAACCCCTACAGTTTGTGAGGTAGTTCCACTTCCAGAAAGGAATCCAACATTTGACGCACTTACATTCTATGCAGATGATGCACCTGAAAATGTTCCTCCAAATAACATTAAAGTCATCTGTCCTACCATTGATGTACTTACTCTGTGACTTACTCTTGCTCTCCTACTTCCCAAGTTAGGTTGTTGGTTACTTATCGTACTAGATACTGGAAAACCAAGCGCAAGGGCTAGGTCACTAGGTGGATTAAGATGCGCACCCACGGGCTAGGTAGTCTTTGCTAGTGCACTTCTGTGTGAGGCCAAAGGGGGATCTCTGTCACTCTTTCCAAGATGGGGGAGTTCCTGGTGCTCTAGCTTAAAATCCTTCACGAGCCATCTCTCTCCTTAATGCCATACTTTTTACAACGGAACGCTACTTCTCTATCTCCCTCTCACGCGCCTTATTATACTAAAGCCACCTCTTCTCTCTCTACCTCTCTGCCGCTAGGTCTACCATCTTTTACCAAACCTGTCCCTAACCTCATGCGTGGTGAAGTTTAGTTAGCCATCGGTTTACTCTCTGGGTTCAAAGTTACCATCAAGATCTTGATCGCTAGTGGAATACCTTGCAAATATGCTCCTCTAGGATACTGTAAAAACTGGAATTCAGCTACCTCTAGGCAAGAATACGTCGAAATTAAATATTCCAGAATATAAATATTTAGAACACCACAAAACCATGTATCCACAGCGCGAGTCAAGATCACATCAGCATCATAAAGGGCCTGAAATTCTTCCTGTGTCCAGACAAGTATGCGATACCTCCAATTTCTCTTAGATGCATAAGCAATCAGCCACTCGTATAATTCTACTGGAAAAATGGTGAAAAAGCTCTCATATAATCTATCATACATATTTTGTTCTACCCAAGTGCATGTGTTAAACTCAGATCCACTGTTGAACCATCGTGCATATTCTCCTCCATATTTTTTATCCACTCCTCAATACTTGCTAGAGTTAACCAGTACGTCTTCATCACGAACCATCATGAAAACAATTGAAAAGAGGTCTCAGAAACAGAACCAATGATGTAGCCTAGAATTTACCAAATAACACCCTAGACACACTGGCACATCACTCAGCCTAGACTGAGCACTCACTTGAAGCATGCAAAGGTACCAGGTCCCTCTCTAGGGTTGTAGTAGCAGGATGTTAGCATGATGAAGCAAGAAACATATAGATCCAAAAATAATCCATCATTCTATAATGCATGCCATATTCAGATTTATGAAAGAACAAACATAAGCAATAATCATGATTTGAATCAAGAACATGCACTACTCAGTTACACACAGGAATGACACTTAGGTTCAGCCAATATCTTCCATCTATTAATAAACACAGAAGCTCCTTAAAATAATGAAAATCTATACCAATTTGCGCATGGATATGATACACTAAACTAATCATATGTGCATATCTCTATATCTTCATACATCTATCTCTCTACTACACTCTCTGTATATATTCTACTATGTGATTCACATCATATATATAGTGTGGGGACTTTCCCTTCACCATTTATCTATTTCAAAAATAGGTTGCATGCTATTAATAGCCACGTGCCATTTAAATGCATAGCCACACATGAAAGTGTGTTATTTATAGACCTCTTCGAGTTAACTGAAGTGACAATCCTATTCTTAGCTCGTCTCCATGAAAAATGATTCGATTTGATCCTCCAAAGATAGAAAATGTGTGGCGTGCATGTCTCTGCATTATTGGTGTGTTCCACAAGCCATCTTCTAAAAATAGGTCTTCATGCTCAAAATTGGCTAATTCTTGAATACCAAACTTGCCCTCCATGCCCTTGATCCTGGACTTCTCCCCTACGTGGACTTCTTTTGTGATCTCTAACAAGTATTCTCTGATCAACATTCGGTGTCAGTATGACTCCCCATTTACATCTTTTTCTTTTTAAGATTTGATGTGTTTTGGGATTTTGTAGGATATCATTTGTCTTGCAGGTTACAGGTGAATTATGTGGACATACAGGTGACAAAAAGTGAAGGTTAGCGAAATTGGTGTGACACAAGAAAAATAATTTTTTGGGGTTCTACGTAGACACAAATGTCCAAAATAATTCTTTGGCATATAGTTTCCCCTGACCCAGTCCAGGTGCCCCAGTCCAGACATATTTGGCAGGTACAAAATTTATCAGACACGGTTGTGACAATTTTTCCCTCCTGTTCATCAGTCTTCCAACCAGCATACTTTGAAATCAATTGTGAAATCAGCTAACTCTTCTATTCCATCTCTTGTACCTAGGGTTGCATTGTTATCTAGCTTATTGCTTGTGTCAGATTTGTAATTCAGTGTTTTATTTATCACATGTGACTCTGAAATATCTATGGTTTAGCATTAAATTCTATTTTTGTTAAATAAGTGATCTGAAACATGGAAAGAGTACACTTGTTTATTTTTTGAAGGGAAGAGCTTCCCATTCCTTTCTTAATGTTAGAGATTTGGAGATTTTTACTATTGTTGAATTTGTTTTTAAGGATCGGGGGTGGTCAATCTCAAATTGTTCCAAAGGATAAACTATAGTATTAGGCGCATGCATTACCAACACCAAATAGAAGGTAGAGAAATAAGAAGAGAGAGGTTCTAACACACCTCATGAAGGAAAGTGATCTTATTTATCAAATTTATTAGTAACTCTGATATCTTACCCTTTAATAATGAGGAGAGGAAATATTTCCTACAAAGAACTTAGATTCTTTGAAAATTTTTATAACCCCATGTACCACACCATTGCATAAATATCTAGGCCCAATCTCTAAGTATATATACACAAGGTATAAAGAGAATGAGTGTCCCACACTCTTCCCATGTGTTGTATTGATGACTAAGAATATGTAATATGTTGAAATACAAATGGAGAAGGATACCCATTCCCCTCAAAACAATTGTACGTTACAACTTGACTGAGTACTAGAGTGAACGAGTGAAATATTTCAGGCCTTGAGTAAATTGATCTGAATTGTGTTATCTAAGTCTGATATTTTGCCAAAAACTTATATTCACGATGAAAAATTTGAATATGTAGAAACAATCTGTGTTTTTTCCCTAAGGAAAAAATGTATAGTATGGTCAATACCATCCATACAGTCTTGACCCTTTTGTACGGTTTTACCCTATGTGTTTTATGCCAAAATTTGATATCTGGAGTTGTTTTCAAGTACTTTTACCCATGAAAAACATGTTTTTAAACATGTGATTTTGTTTGTAAGTGAAGAATATACACCAATGAAATCCCCACCTTTTGAGGCTCTTGTGAAATACCATTTGAGCATGCAAATCAAAAGAAAATTTGTGTTTCCATGTAATGTATGAATGAGAATCTATAGGAAAATGCAGAATGTTGAAGAGGTGGTCACCTTGCAGAAATTGTACTTGCAAAAGGGGGTCGTGCATGGTGGAAACCATAGTGTACAAAGAAACAAACAACCATAGAAACAAGGAATATAGTATTAGTGATATCAACAAGAACAATAGTAATAACAATCAATACAATTGTAATAGAACTATAATAGAGACAAAAAAAGATAAAGCAAGAAAGCACAAACAAGAGCATGTAAAGTATAGTCACATCAAGGCATAGAGCCACAAACATGGGATACCCATAGTGTCACGAGACAATCAAGGCACTTAGATTGCATAAAAGAGGAACAATTTCACATAAGAAAAGCATAGATCCATAAACATGGGACATCCACGGTGTTACAAGACAAAAAAGGTATGTAGGCTGCATATGATGAATTAGACAAGAAGTAACATAAAAAACTAGCAAATTTATAGAAAATAATAATGTTAAATAGTTGTAAAATCAATACAAGAAATAAAAGAGCACATGAAGCATGATATGCCAATGTTACACAAGACACATATGTTAGTCTTGTTAATTCGAAAAGTAGTGTATACATGATATATGTAACAAACATAATAAGGAAGTAGAAATGAACTATAATGAAATAATAACATTTGTATAGTGTGTAGGGATGCCTGGAAGAGAAAAATGTAAGGAATTAAAGTAGCTCTTATCACCATGTAACAATTTTTGTATCTTGCATCAAACTTAATGTACCTCATAAACACGTGTGTATAGAGTAGAAAATTATATGTTATTAATCACACCATAGTGAAAAATGAAATATGTAATGTAAAGTTTCAAAAATGAAATCTATGTGTATAGGTCTTGGTTTTAAATTTTTCCCAAATATATAAATATTTTTGTATTACTGAATATAACTATGTATTAGGAGAGGGTAACACAAAAGCTATGCCAGAAAAGTCTCGATCAGGGGGGAAGATGATGATAAAGGAGGCGTAGACCTTAAATATGTTAAAGCATTATAAAGGAGTCATAACATGATAGAATGTAGGAGAAAGATAGACTCAATGGATATATTATAGATAACAAGAATTGAATTGATATTTGTCATTAGAAATATTGTGTCTTGAAGATATTTTGATTTTTATTGATGCAAGGAACCCATTGTGAATGACGAGATGTGATTTAACATGTGATGATGATGGCTATTATTAGTAGTATTAACAAACATATTGGAAGTATCATCCTTAACAAAGTACGCATAGGCATATATAGTGTAAGGAAACTTGTTCTATGAAAAGAAGGAAGGGAGATCCACATATTCCCTTGGGCATTCAAGAAGAGATGTAGTACAATGATGTGTCATGATAGATAAGAAAACCAAATAGAGGAAACGTGACCACTATATATTCGAAATATGCACTCTTACAAATGAAATGGGAAATGACAATTTTGTGAGAAAGATATAATTTGTCTTTTGAAATAATATCTTACTAGACTCAATATTGAGTTGTTGCAAATTCTCATCAAACATAGCAGGGTGTTCATAGTCACTATAATATTAATCAGGATGAACATCATCTTTGTCATTATAATTTACTAGTAGTGGAAAAAAGTGCTATCCATGAAATTATTTTGTGTGTTTCTCCCATTAGGGATGATATTTTTGGTGGCAAAAGATTTTTTAGAAGAAAGCATTGGATTTAGCTAGTATGTGCCTATGTCCGCAGGGATATACATATCATCATCAGTATTTATATTTATATAATTCCATCCGTATATAGTATGTGTTTCCTTACTAGTAACATGCACATGACTAAGATAATTTATTTTTGGCTTGCAACTAATATCACCATTTGAGTTATGATTTATCCCGTCTTGTTTTGGAGAAGTAGAGATATTTGTAAAATCCATTATTTTTTTTCCACCTGATTTAGATGGTGTATTCTCTATGTGCTATGAGGTGGTGTGATCTTTTTCATGCTCAATTAGTTATTTTTCCATTTCAATTTTCATAATATGAGGATACACATCTTTCACTACTTTGTATCCAAGACCTTGTCATTCCATAATGGTAGGAAATGTAATGGGTTCACGAAAATCTTGTACATGAGAGGCAAGTCCTTGTCCAATGAATCCTTTTTTTACTAATACTTATATCCAATTCCATATTAGTTGAAGGAAGTAGGTTTATTCTTAGGTATGAATATTAGAGTGGGAGTAGTAGAATTCGGAATGGATATTTGACTAGCAGAAATAGAATGTGGCATGGGTATCGGAGTAGGAACAACATACTTGGGTATGGATATTCGAGTATGAGCAATAGATTATGGTATGGATATTTGAGTAGGAATAATATACTTTGGTATAGATATTTGAGTAGGAAAAATATATTATGGTATGGATATTCGAGTAGGAACAATAAACTATGGTATGTATATAACAACAAACTTAGGTATAAACAATCGAATAGGAGTAATAAATTGTGGTTGTGTGTAAGGAGTATACATGTTGGAATTAAATCTTGTAACACAATACTTAAAGGGGTGATGATCAGTAGGGAAAGTATATACAACCCCTTGATAAGGTCTATTTGATACAAGAATATAAAGTGGATGGAACTACATTCACGATGTGAATCAAAGGACGCCCTAGAAGGATATTGTAACTAAGTTCATGAGGCATAACATGGAAAATTATCAAGGTTTGATTTCCCATATAATAGGTAATTTGATTTATCGAAGCACCTGGTGGGGAATATTATCAAAAGCATGTATATTTATATCAAATGGAGTAAGATCATAGGCTAATATTCCCAACTTATTAAGAAATGATATGCTGCAAATATTTAGGCCAGATCCATTGTCAATGAGTACACACTTAATAAATTTATTACGTATCATCACTTGAATATATAAGGGTAGGCCATTGTCTATGAAATATTTAGGTGTAGATTAGTGGAAGTAAAATAAATGGGTTCCTCTAAATAAATAGCCATTTGTATATGCACTCGTAGATAATAAATGGAGGTGTTAGAAAGAATACAAACATGTTGAAAGGCATCGTAGATGATATACTTACATTTAGGATGAAATTGTATGAAGTTGAGGAAACATGCGGGGGAACCAATAGAATAATTCATGAGAGAAAAAAGGAGTAAAAATACTAGGATTAGAACAAGATTCATACAACAAGGAAGGCAGACAGTCTAGAGATCATATATGATAAGACCCAAAAGTGATATTAAGCAAAAAGAAAACATCGTCAAATTAATAAAACAACCATATATGAAAATATAAATTGAATTATACAAAACAAAAAGAGTTATTTAGTATCTAAACATTTGGAACAATAACCCCCTGGGGATACGCAAAAAAGTGTATATTTTTCTAATTATGTCCAAATTACTAAAAATAGAAAAGTTAACTTTCTAGTTTTTTTTTCTAAAAGTTATGGAAAATGAAAAGAGGTTCTATTAAAAAACATTAAAAATTAAGAAAAACATTTGAAGAATTTGCAAATAGTTTTTGGTTCACTAAATGTTTACACTTTTTAAAATATTATTAGATTTGTTATACAATACACAACAATACAAAAGAATGTAAGGTTAGGAAACTAGGAACTATTTTGATAAATTAACTTCTAACATTAATTATGCAAAATCATAAAAATATATTGGCATGTATAATCTCAAAACATGAGAGAGAGAGAGGGAGGGAGAATTATATATACATATTTGCATAGGAAGAATCTAGGAAGATAGATTGGAGACTATGGAAGTGCAAACCCTAGAGAAACTTCACTGCTAATACTATGACTTACAAATATTTTGGTGTAGAATCATATGGTTTGGTCATGATGTATAATCCATCCATGACCCTTCTGTACAGTCATGGAAGCCTTTAAAATTAGGTTCTGTGAATTTTTGGGTCTTTTGGTGGCCTAGAAATGTACTTCACTTTCAAACCCTAGCTGTCACACAATCTCAATATCATTTGTAATTAGTTAAAATCACATCAAAACCCTAATCATGGGAAGAATACCCTACAAGAAGGTTAGTGTTTGGGTTGAAGTTTACCCTATGCACCACCTACATCAGCACTACTCTGAAGAGGCCTCAAACAAGTTGTAATTATCCACCTTGCATGTACCAAACATATGAATGAAACTAGATGGAAATTTGAACCTCTTCGATATGCTTGATTGGATTGTGCTCTTGCTAAGACTTGGAAGTGGGAATTTGTACTTGGATTTTAGGGAATATAGACTCCTTGACCTGGTTGAATGCTTCATAATTATAGAAGTGTATTCCCTAATGAATGTGGATTAACATTAGGAATATTTAGGGAGAAATGAGTGCATTTTTTATAGTATGTGTAAAGAGATATCATTAGAGTGCTTGGTTATGAAATGATATGAGTTTAACTTGCTTATATAGTGTTTTCAAGGTAATTTATTATGATAAGGCCAACCTAGAAGATGAAAATACCCAAAAATTATATTGCATCGAAAGTAGAGTTGTAAAATGTGTCAGTGTAAGACTGTATAAGTTGGCTAGCAATGGATTATAAAACTTGACCAAACTGCACCATTTTGGAAAGAGAGAATCTAAGTAACATTTTAAATTCACATCTTGGAAAGAAGATTTTTAGCATTGATCATATCTATTAATATATTGATTTTGTCGACACATAGGTGTATGAAAATGCACAAGTTAGGAAATAGGTGGTAACATACACTGAGTGGGGATATGATGTGGGTGTTTTTCTTAGCCAAGAAGTGCAATTGCAATAAGCAATTTCAAAAGGGTAAATTAAAAATTTGAGTGTCTAAATTTGATATATGTCAAATATTTGTAGAGTCTTGAACCAAGGACTTTAAATACTTTAAATAATTATCTTTTTCGGCGTGTTCTATATGGAAATACAAGATGTGGAAACATGGTGAACATCCATTCTGTAGAGCATAGAACATGTTTTCAATAGTTCTTTCCCTCAAGAGTCTCTAGAGTATGGGATGGTGACTAGTGTCGAAGATCTACAAAGTCTTTGTTAGGAAGGTTTCTCTATAAGAAAAAGACTTCACTTAAAACCCTAAAAAGTGTGAAGGTACAAAACACTGCCACTTGTCGAATAAACATATGGAATTTTCTTGAAATCTTTAACTTAGTGTTTTGTCTCTTTTTTGAAAACCTTGTGAAGCCCAAATACATAGAAGTTTCAAGTGTTACATTATAAATTGAAATCATTACAACTAAAAAATTGAAGGAGAAGAATGTCAAATGAATGAAAATTGATAAAGAGAAAACATTCCATCAATTTAAAACCTTCAAACATGTATTGTTATTTATCATATACCTTTGTATAGCATAAACCATTCAAAAAAATATGAATGCATCTTTAAAATATGAGAAAACATGTAGACTATAATATAGTTGATAAAAATGAGGATTCATATTTTGGAAATACCAACATAAGCAATGTATGAATTATAATTCAACCTAAACACTAAAATTTTTGTACGGTTTTACCTAAGGTTAGGTTTTATTGACGTACCTGCTATGAAATAATAACACCTGTAGTGTACACAAGGGGATGCCCCCAGGATTCGTAATGGGACTGGTAATAGGTACTGCACCAAACATCCCTTCTATGTGTAATAGATCTGTAGAGTCTACGATCACAACTAGAAAGCAAGTGAATGTGCATGTGTGTATGGTAATTTATAAATATAATGACATACAAGATATATATGTAGCATGTGTAATAAGATGAACATGTACAAGTAAATCTAAGAAAGAGTAAACACAACCAAGATATGCAGTATGTTATGGATGGATGTAATGGAATGTAGAGTGAATGATAGGAACAACATTCCCTTGAGTGAATTGAGTTTTATAAAGTGAGGTTCATTTGTTTATGCCCCCTCAACAATCAATAATAAACTCTAAACAAGAGTAGTGATGATATGTGACATAGAGATGATATGCGACATAGAGATGAGGTGTGTAAAATTGTTTGATTATTTAGCCTAAAGCATATATCACTAGATGATGTAATAGCAAGTGATGATGTATCCTATGGCGTATATAACTAAATAATGCAATTGGAAGTGATGATATAGCCTATAACATATATCACTAACCTAGGAATGTCACATAAGAACAAGATTGAATGGTTGAATGTGTGTTTGTGTGTGTGTGTGTGATGAGGTCTATTTGTGATGTATACCCTCAACAGTGTAGTATAGATTGTGAGACTAGAGTTTGTCATCGGGTAGTGAGCATGGAGCATATAAGTAGATAAAGAGGATGTCTGATATGTGTAGTAGACATGGTGATGAGGATTCATCACGTGAAGCATAATGTGTAGTGTCTACTATACAATTTGTGAGCTCCATGTGTATAGGATGCCCTCAATAGTTAAGTGTGAACCGAAGCACAAGAGTGCATCATTGGGTAGTGTCGATGCTAGCGTGTGTGTAATAGAAGATTTATGTTGATGCTAGAAGGGGGAGAGTAAATAAGTGTAATTCCCCCCGAGTATGTGGTGATGAGTAAGGTATCCGATAAAAGTAAAGGATGAAGGTCCTCCACCTAATGATTTTGGTGAAGAATGCATGTGACCATGATCTAGTAGTGGTGGTATAGTAAATAGATATTGTGTAGGTGATTAAAGTCTATATGTATGTGATGAATGAGTATATGATGGGTGTGTTTACGTAAAAAAACATGTAGATGATGGAGATCTATGTGAAGTGAAACATGGCGGTGATGGATACCTATGTGGAATAAAACAAGGTGGTGATTTTCATCGAGATGTAGTAACTGTCCTAGGAATGGGCGTATATCGGTGTCTTGGACTAACAGAGTGATGAGGCCACATGAGGTGTGTGTGAGTAGGTGAGCTAGGAGTATATTTTACTTTGTGTTATGTATCGTGGCATATTAGATGAAGCAGATGATGCATTAGCCGTTACAAGAGGAGAGTGTGGCCATGGAGTAGAAGGAGGCACATCATCAAAAGAAATGACTTAATTTTTATGAATTAACTTTAGATGTAAATGATTCACAGAAATTATAGAATTAGACCTGTAAGTCCAATTGAGGTCTAGAAACATGTCACATCCATCAATTTATTGTTCGACAAGGAAGGTTACAAGCATAGTGAGAGGACCTACTGTAACGCAAAGTTTGGAAAAGCCATATGAATTGTTCATAGGATATGAAATTTGTGAGAGTGGATAGCCAACAGTGATGAGAAGTGGAATAGAGCATGAGCTGATGGGCCAAGACAGATCAAACTTAGTATTATTGATAGGGATAGATCTAGTAAAGGCATTAATATGTAAGTGATTATAAGTGAAAGTTGCATGATAGTCATGGTCAAAGAAAGAAATGATTGGAGGATACATTTCAGTGTAAGAAACTAAGAAACCAAGAGGCCCCGATGCAGGAGGAGGCACTGCTTGATATTTCTTATTTTCCGAAGAGTCAGTTGGTTTTGTGTTGTGTTTTGGAAGTGGATTGTTAAATATCTTGAGCTTATGATGGTCAATGATAGGTGTAGAAGTCATAGGCTCTGGAAGCTCAATTTTATTATTGTCGATGAGATCTTGAATAAGAGTGTGAAGTGTAAAACAATGATTTGTAGAATGCCCTATGCATTGATGATAGTTGCAATGGAATTATTAATTATAATTACAAAATTTTGGATGAGATGGGTCTAATTGGAGTGCAGGAGGAAGCATGATGAGATTAATCTCAATAAGTTGTGGCAATAAGATGTGTGGAGGGACATTTACCTTAGCATATGTACGTTGTAGCGGTTGCAAATGAAGCCCTTTGGTGGGTGATATGACATTGACAATGATTTTTGTATCAACTGGTTTAGTTGTAAATGGTTTGAATGGTGACTTAGCTTGAAAACGTGTAGAATATGACACTTGCTCCTAATATTTAAGCTTGCCTATAGATAAGAGTTTAGTTTCACGAATCTTAAGAGTATGTCAGAGTTGATCAAATGAGAGAGATGTATCAAAGAAAACACTCTCCTAGAGAGGTGGTAATAGACTCCGAATGAATAAGTCGTGAAGCTCAGAGTCCACAAGCACATTGGACATATTAGCTAAGTTATTTTGTATCATAAAATTTAATCTACAAAGTGTTCATTAGATCCTTTCTTAAGTTACACGAGTTGAGCATAGGATATTTTAGAGCCGATGTTGATAGAGAAGTGAGTGAGGAAAACATCAACTAAATGCGTGAAAGATGTTACCGAGTGGACAGGTAGGTCATAAAACCAACACATCACATAATCATGGAGACTACAGGGAAATATTTTAGTCAAGAGGATATGATCATCCACAAAATCTAGACAAGCCACATGGAAAGCTCGGAGATGCTCTTATGGGTCACCATGCCCATTAAATATGGGAAGCTTTGGGGTGAAAAAATTATGAGGAATTGAATAGGCAGAGATGGTGGGTGCGAATGGAGTATGTAATAATAATTTGGAATCTAAAGATGGAGACGCACGAGAAGTAGACTGTTGTAACTGACGAATTTGTGCTTGGATATCGTGATAGAGGGAGGCTAAATGTTGAGTGCCAATGGAAGAAACTTTCCACGTATGAGAAACAAGAGGTGGAGTGAAGTGGTTAGTTGGGGTAGGAATAGAAATGGGGAAGGTAGAAATGGGTGACAAAGGAGAAGCAAGTGGTTGAGGAGAAATAGAAGTGAAAATGGCAGCAGAAGCATTAAAATATGCCATATTAGTGGCATCCTCACAAGCAACATGTAAGAGCAAATATAGATCTTGGGGATGCTTAGTGATATGATCATTAAGGGATTGAAGATGGTCTTCAATAAATTCCTCATAATATTAGGCCATACTGATGAGAGTAGGAAAGTGCTAAATGGAAGGGGGATTCAAAGATTAGTTTCGCTAAAATGATTATACTAATATGTAATATGATAGCTTAATCTAAATGTTATGGCAGTAGTAAATAAATAAATAATGCAATATAGAAATTAACCCAAGAAAAGTAAGTAACGAAGTAATGAAACCCTAAGTGCAAAGAGGGTTAGAAGAGTCTTAGATGATTTAAAGAGGTTACAAAACTATGTTTCATTGAAGACCGGCTAAACAGGAATGGAATATCGTCGCATAAGAGCCCAAGAAAATGTAGATCTTAGTGATTTAGCTGGACTGGGGTGCTTGGGGCACTCGTTTCTAAATTCTAGGCACCCTGGTCTGCAAAATGGTCAGAACCTAGTTCTGACAAGGTCGCTAGGGCTTCAAATCCTAAAAAACAAATATGCAAATGAAGGGTTTGAATTGTCCTCAGCTTCCAAAATCATGGACTTATAACTAAGCATTGCACTACATCTCAAACCTAATGTAGTTATGTATGTGTGTGTGTGTGTGTGTGTGTGGAATTGTGCCCTAGGTTTTTTTTGTGCGTGTCGCACTTGAAGTAGTGAGCAAGTATCTAGATGTAGAATGTAAATAATGTGTACATGGAATATAATAAAATACACTCCTATGAAGTGTGATGCAGATGAACTAGAATTTTTCCCTTGTAATGGAACTATATGGATGCAAATGAAGTTATATATGTCTTTGATGGATGAAACCTTAGGTGGTGATAAGTAGTGCTTAGTGCTTGGTCCCTTATTATGATTACATAAATTTATATTTGTATTATTCCTTTGCTTGAATTCCATAATTAACCTCGAAAAGGATGACTATGAAAAAGATAAGATGCTTAAATGGATAGAAAGGACCCAAAATGTGTGAATAAGTACAAAGAGAACTGGGGCACCCAAAGGGGACGAGGGTGCCTGGCGTTGGCATCCTGGCTGGGCGTTCTAGTCTAGAAAGAGTAAAACTGAAGTGTAAAAGGACAGACTGGGCCAATAAAGGTGCAAGACCAAAAATAGCAATAGAAAGTAACAAAAGATGGCCAAAGACATGGGTTAATCAATATTTTTCTTACTGAGGAACCATATGAATAGTAGTATGTGATCAAGACTAGATAATTACCCAAAGTATGTGATTTTGTGTCTACAAGATGATATGCATAACTAAAATGTAACTTTGTGTTCATCTTCTTCCGCAATATCCTATAGAAATATCCTATAAACTTCACATCCATGTCATATATAATCCTTCATGGCAATCCATGTAACCTTACAATCTATTTGAAAAACAAGTTAACAATGTTAGTTTCATAACTGTTAGACACTCAGTTTAGTAATTCATGTCTTGTAACAACACAAATTGTACAACACTTTTGCATCTACACTTTCTCAAATTTACCAATCATCCCATCCCTAGATACGTCTTATTCATTCTTTCTAGCACACACAACTCATTTTTTTACACAACATTCATATTAGTCCATCAAATCAGGATATACCCTTGCACATTGCAATTTGAACTTCCAGATCACCCACATAAGCACCTAGGACTATAGCGGATAATGAGGGCCATAACGCCTATACATTATGGGCCAACATGGCCACTTTGGTCCCTCCTCCTCTAATGACACATTTTATAATTTAAATTCCTTTGGGTCATTCCTAATTATCCTTATCTAAGATTTTCAAATCTATAATGCATATATAAGCTAGTTAATCATCCATTATCAAGGAGGATATCATGCACACTTGACACCCAAAGATCCTGATAATCATACACTAAGATAAATCAAAATAAAATTCATCCCAAGACTCCCTTGAACCTCATGTAATTTTCATACTTTTTCTATGGTAGTCATCTACTTAGGTCTATAAATGCAAGGAACATATCATAATTACAAGTTAAGCTAGGGAAAAGGTGCAAGTACAATCTCATTTTTGCAATATCATGATAGTCTACTCGATTGCATATAATGTAGAAATCACATGCTAGGTGAGAACAATGCTGGGTTTGAGCCCTCTTCAGAATACTGGAATCATTGATGGTGCATAGGGGTGCCGACAACCCACATAATGTTTTTTTTCAAGATTTCTTGGCTCTCTAGATTTTTTAAAGGATCAATTAGTTACATAACAAGTATCACACATTTCTAGGAACCCAAATTGTAGATAAGATCAGATAAGAAGACAATGCACATAGCTAGAAAGTATCAAGAGCAGAGGATCTAATAGGATATGAGTGTATGAAAAAGGTCATAGCATGTGTATGCTTTTCTCTATGCTATTCGTTTTGGTCTGTGAAAGTTCGGAACACAATTTCAATACCGAGACTCCGTCGGGTCATTTCCAACCTAATTCAGTCATCAAACAAACCCAAATCATCACAAAGAGAAGAATATTATCTAAATCATCTTCTCTCTCTCATTGGAAGTGATTTATCTATTGTTATCTATCATTGCTT
The DNA here is from genome assembly GCA_019776745.2 of Taxus chinensis. Classification (NCBI taxonomy): domain Eukaryota; kingdom Viridiplantae; phylum Streptophyta; class Pinopsida; order Cupressales; family Taxaceae; genus Taxus; species Taxus chinensis. The sequence goes on from CM034156.1 coordinate 23,675,990, forward strand.
ATCATTATTTAATGATTATTCCTAACATTACTATAATTAGCCTTGAGGTCAAAGTATATAAGTGTGTCCCACTTGGTGGCCAAAAATATTTTAAAATATGACTAGTAATTAAATATAAAATTATACTATTAAAACTTTAAAAAATTAGATAAATTCTAGATGCCCTAAACCTTGGTATTTATAAGCTCTAAAAATACATGTTTGGTCATGTTTTGGTTGTCGTAAATATTTGTCGAAGGTATAAAAAATGCAAAAAAGTGGGACACAATTATATGCTTTGACCATACAATCGATTACTACCCTCCTAAGATATTAAGCAATTTAGGTTAAATCAGTGTTCAATTTATTTCACAATATCCTTCAGAAATGTCCTACAAACTTCACATCCCAGTCATATATAATCCTTTTTGGCAATCCTTGTAGCCTTAAAATATACTTGAAAAACAAGTTAACAATTTTAGTTGCATAAATGGTTTTCCTCCATTGCCACAAAGTATGTCGTCTTCAAAAAAATCAACCAAAAATAACAAGTCATTTCTCTTCCACATCTCAGGAAAACAATTAAAAAATTCATATTGATATCAATTAAGGAGCATTTGATTTTACTCATAATATTGCATCAATGATCACACAAAAAGTAAATAATGGATATGATTCTCACTACGAGAACCTCACAAGTTGGCCCTGCCTCGGTTGGATTAGAATTTAAATATCCTCCTTGAACATAAGACAAGTTACTTTAGATCACATTTTTGTTTAATGAAAAAACATGTGGTAATGAAATAATTTTTATAACTTGGGTATAATGTTTCTCTTATTACAATCAAATTCATAAATACATTTCTTCTAAGAACATAACTAAACTACCTACAACCTACATCTTCAATTTTAAATAAAGAAGGTAGTGATTTATTATATATTCTAATATTTAGTGGGTACAACAAATAAATGTATAGTGGTGCATAGAATATAAAATATTACAATAATAAATTACTATATTTAGAACCAAATCAATAGATGTATCATACAAGTCAAGGTTTAATTGAATAAAACAAGATGAACACAAGAATATGATATCATCTTCCAGCTGGTAGTATCCTTCATCTCCTATCTATATGTAGCAATAAATATGTTTGAGGCATGTGTGGATCACAACTTTTAACAAAAATTATGATTGTTTTGATTTTTCAACCACTTCCTAGATCCTTCTAATATTAGTGGTAAGCAACTCCTCTTACACTTTTGGCATAGGCTGCACTTAATCTATAACAATGTTAAAAGATTGTTCACTAAAAGCTACATATGATACTAAGGGTAAGCTACAATAGTGGTTATTACCTACCCATAATCAATTTCCATGATTTAGCATAATAAGTAGCTACAGGCTTGTAGTTTGGTGAGAGGTATAAATATGATTAATATTGCATTCATTATTAGTTATTAGTAATACCTCATTATTAACACCATTGATCGTAAATCATATTATACTATCTAGAAATCATAAGCACAAATCCATAATCACACTCACACACACACACACACACACACACACACACACACACACACACACACACACACACACACACACACACACACACACCATAGGGTTCATGAAGTACAAGAAAACTGACGGGTGGTAGGGATATATAAGAGTTAGATGAAGGAACTTTCTGGGATGCATAAAGTACATTTGTTGTCAAAATTATTTGGAAAGCCTATGAGGCCATTAATATTTAAATTATGTCGAAAGGTGATAAATTTTGAAAGGGGATATCTATTTATACTCATCATGTCATCAACTTTCATAGTGTTCCATTTGCTATGGTGCCTCGAGCTAAAGTACTTGAGATTTATAGAAAGGGCAATCACACCATTTCTGGCCTCTTTAACAAATGTACCATGACTTAACTATATTGTCTTGAACTTGCGGTGACGTATGTTTTTAGCAATGGACATTTCAAGTTCATTAGCTAAAATCAAATAGTCATCCCCGTTATCTTAAATATCATCCCCAATGGTGGAGGGATTGTAATTAGAATGCAACTAGGCGTATATTTTGTTACAAAACCCAATTAGGCTACCAATGGTTTTCTCCCAAGTTGGTTCCATAAGAGATGCTTGACAAATGTTTGTATCTCAATGCTTCCTCTTTTGCTTAGTTGGGGAGATTTATTGTTATTAGGATAGCCAATGTTGAGCCTGAGAAATCTTTATTTTCTTGGTCCACTCTCTACCAATGGATTCATGTGGCTGATATATTGTTTCGTATGGGTACTCTCATCCCCAATATGCATGTGGACATATTGAGTCTCTCAAACACATTTTTATGTTTTTTGTTTGAGCTCAATAGGGTTGGAGTGTTGGAAGCACAACCACTGGGGGTGAATCAGTGGGAAATAAAACTTTCATTCACTTAAGCATTAACATCTAGGAACCATTCAATGCATTTACCAAATATGCATCAACATATACATTAAGAAATGATTAACCAAACACATGAGCATGCACCATGAGAACACAAGAGAAAAATTACACCATATTTAAGTGGAAAACCCTTATAGGAAAAAAAAAAAAACCACTGAAACAAATATTTATTACAACAATGAATCAAATTTAGTTGAGCACCAATGCAAAAAAGAGCACCAATCCCTAAGTTTAGTGAGGCACCAACCCCACAAGGACCACCAACCCTACATGGAGGCACTAACCCCCTATATGACTCAACCCTAAATAATCCACCTAAATTTTTTCACCTCTGGAATGTTGCACCAACAATTGATGATGACACTTATTTAGCTCTCCTTCCTTCAATCTTCTCCAAATATACCTTCTTTGCCAACTCGCTTAAGAACTTCCTTTCTAAGCTGATTAGGTCATATGAAATTGAATATTATATATTTCCACCTACTATCCCTTCATAAAATATTATCTTCCCTCTCTTAATGGTCACAAATACCTTCTACACCTCCACAAACTTCCCTCTTACTTGCACTTTTCCATACTCTCTCAACCACAACAAATAGGCCTAAGAATGTGCTTATATACATGACTCATTCATCACATACACCTAGGTTGACCATCATTGAAAAAATCACTTAAAAAAACTTGAAAACATCTTATGAAATATCACTTAGGTTGGAAATATCATGTACAAACTCAAATCCTTCATTAGGACAAAAGTAGACCTAATGCACCCAAAATGCCCTCTCATCAAAACTGAATCTTCTTGAGCTAACTTGACCTTCTCCAAAATCTAAAATCACTTTAAAATGTTTTATAATTATAATACCAACATTAAACAAGCTTTTACACCTCTGCACCATCATAAGATGTCATGAAACCACTCATTAGAAAAACTCTCGTCACTAGGTTTGTGACCTACAAAACCAATCCTCAAACATGAAGCTAAAATATGCATCATATCACATAAAACATGTAATTATGACACATGTATGGAAATATCATGATCTTAGGATCATAAACAAATGTATTAGACATCACAAATTAGGGTATAGGGGCCCAAGAACACCTTTGTAACCAACACCATCAAAACTGTCAAAACCTGCCCAAAAACCAATCATGCAAGAATGAATTCTACAAACATCTAAATGGATAAACCATGACCTAAAACCATCATAGACATGAATAATAACTTCCATACTCCATAAAAAGTTAATTTAATCCTCTGGTCCAATGCAAAAATTGAGAGATATATCAACTTATTTAGAAACTTGCAATTTATTGTGGGGTCCACTCACTGTCATGATACCTCAATGCCACCTGGAGAAATATGGAGGATTCCTCTACAACCTCCAATCATATTAATAGCCAAACCAATCCATTCTAGGTCACTTATAGAAATATCTTCTCCATTGTTGCTTAATTAGGGTTTAAGGAGGGTTTTAGACCACCTTAGCTTCTCAATGATTGTTCACAAAAATTTAACCCTTAATCTCTGAACTAATGCATGAAATGTCATATTAGGACCCTTCTTAAACTACCCTAAGGATTTCATCCCCCCATGCATACTTCACACGTGCCAAAAAGCATCAAATAGACCATTTCGAGCTTGGTTTCTCAATTCTAAGAACTCGGTAAAGGAAAAATTGCTATATATTGCTTAATCATGCAAGCCACGACCTAAAACTTGGACCAAACCTCAAAAAAAACCTTTTACACATTTTCCCATGCTCAAATTTTCATCTCCAAGATGAAATGTGAACTTCTCACCTCATTAGGCCACCTAGGGCTTAAGAATAGGTCTAGTGCATACTGAGAAAAAAATGTTCAAACCCTGAAAACACACTCTGAGACACTTGTGACTATCTCCACACTTCATCCTCATCCTCTTTATTCTCTCATCATGCATAACCAGCTGCTACATACCTAAGAACCACCATGACATACCTCATCCTATTAACTAGGCCACCTGATTAGGCTTCATGAACATGCTTACACCATCAATGTTGAAATCCTCATGAATTTTACACTCTTTCCCACCTACAAGAGCCTTAAAAAAGCTTCAAGACACACTACAACATCCAACTATCACTGAAATACTTTTACAATTCATCATACTCACTCAAAACATGATAGCCACACCATCAACAAAAGACCAATCAACTTAACATGTCATCAACACAACATATGACATCAATGATAGTACCAATCAACCTTCACAGGACATTAGACTCCTTTTGACATCAATGAAACCTTTTGACATTAATGAAAAACACCAATTACCAACAATCTCCCCCTTTTTCATTGATGGTAAAACTATTGGTGTAAAACACATGAAGCTCATTTTCTCAAGCCATCAGCTCATTCTCCTCCTTTTGATATTAATGATAAAGTATCATACATGCAATAACTTATTCATATTCTCATGTTATCACATTAGACTCACCTTTTAGTTGAAAAAATCAACCAAACATAACAAGGTCCATTTGACATCTTTAACTCTGATTTGACTCTTAGCAATATTAGAGAAACATAGCTCCCTTAACAAATGCATGCCTCGATTCAAACTTTAATTAAGCACCACACAACTAAACCCAATAGAGCAATACACAACAACCAACAGTTAGAAAGAATAAACAAATTGCTTACCTTATACACCAACATCACTGTCACAACTTCCATCCTTGTCTTCTTGATTTAATGTGCCATTTTGGCACTACAACCTTCTCATGAAGCTAATGAGCACATATGCATGGATTCCCCTAACTTCTAGATACCACTATCGTACCTAATAGATACCAAATTCTTGAAAAATGCTCAATGAAAGTGCTCAAATGCTACCAAATCAAGAAATAACATGATTTCCTATTTTCATGGCCATCCTAGCTTCTTAGCACGACATACCTACTCATGGAGCTAAAAAATAAACTACTCATCTCCCCCTTTCTTCTTATTGCATTGCTTCCATAACCTTAATCAAAATTTTCATCCTTGTCAACAATCACCATGCCTACTTGGAACTATACCTTTTCCTAAGGAACTTGATATGCTTCCCCTATCTTTATGCAATCCTTATAATGAATCCTTGTGCAATGTAACACTAATGCATACTCATATTGACAATAACATCCTTGTCATAATCATTCAATCAAACAGAGCACAACACATACCTCAATCATCTTGACCAAGTCTTCAACATGAGCAATCATACCTATAACACACCTCATCGTTGTTTCTATTGGATGGTGAATTCCTCTATGAAGCATAGAAGAAACACCTCACTTCTCATAGGGTTCTTAGAACAACATAAACTCAGGGGATTACCATATCTCCATCCCCTTCTTATCCAACTTGCAATTATTATTTAAAATCCTCTTGCTCTTCTTTGGCACATTTGACTTGATGTTTGCATCATTCTCCTTATCTACATGAGATGAAAACATGTAATTATGGCGTCCTTTAACCTTTAACCTATCATTTTTCATGGAAAAAAATCCACTTGAGATTGTAGACGAATTAGAACTCAACTTGGTTGTTTTTAGTTCCTTCTTCATTGGATCTTCATTATCATACTTCTTGATTGTCTTAGGCTCCTTCTTCATGATGTTTTTGAATGCCATAGATTCCTTCTTGACCTTACCAACAGGATCAGACTCTTTTCTTGACTTTGGATTAGATTCCTCCTTCTTATTCTATTTGTCAACATAGAAGACAACAAGAGTTCTTGACTATCCTTCACTTCTAACCCTTATACAACCTTGCAAAAATATTCATCTAGATCCTCAGACTTAACATGATCAGTCCTTACTGACTTAGGTCTCCATACTTTTTCTTTGCATTCAAGTTCCCTATGGCTAAAGCCGTTATATTTAGAACAATAACTATGAAACAAACTTCTTACATGCTCCGTATTATTTCCTTGACTTGATGATTCATGATGACAGAACCTAGAAATATGACCCTTCTTATGACAATTATAATTGGTAACATCATACATACCTTTTGATTGATGACTCCATCCAAAGTTCCATGTATACCCATTCTTGTAGGACCTCCTACAATCCTTTTCTCTATGACCATATGGATTGCATACATAACAATAACCATGAAAATAACTTATATACCTCATAGCATTAGGCTACCTTAGTGCAGTAGACTTCTTGATATTGACCTTCTTTCTTACACTAGCATCATCCTTGATCTTCTTTTGGTCTTCAAAACTTATCTTGCCACCTTCATTTCTCTTCTTATGATCATAAATGACACCAAGACTTGTCATATCACCATCAAAATTGTAACTATCCAAGAGATCATCTAGATCCTTGAAACTCTTCTCAAAATTCTGAAATAATCTTACTCCGCTTGCTGCTTAAGTCACTTCTACCTTTAGAGACTCTATTTCTCTTTCATACCTGATGCACTCTTCCTCCTTAGAATTTAGGCTTTTTGTTACAATATTCACTTGATTTTCTAGTACTTTGATGATTTCTACATCCTTCTTAGCTCCTTTGAACATGATTCATGTCATATTTCTCCATGAGGAATGATGATTGCAGTCCACAACTCTATGACCAAACCCATTGCATAAAAAACAATATCCATTGAATGAAATTACATACCTTTTACTACTTGAAATTTCATTTCCTTCTGAGATCTAATTGTCTTTATCCATATTTGTATCTTCTTTGTCCATATAAATCTTTGAGAGACCTATCTTCTCCTTTAAAACTTTGGCTACAAAACTCCATAGCTTTCCCATTTTGCGCTTCTTAGGATCACCTCAAGTTGTTAAGCTTACTTCAAATATCCTACTTTGATACCAATTGTTGGAAGCACAACAAATGAGGGGGGTGAATCAATGGGAAATAAAAATTTCATTCACTTAAGCATTAACATCCATCAACCATTTAATGCATTCACCAAACATTCATCAACATATAAATTAAGTAATGATTAACCAAACACATGAGCATGCACCATGAGAACACAAGTACACAAAATTTAAGTGGGAAACCCTTATAGGGAAGAAAACCCACTGAAAAAAATCTTTATTACAGAAATGAATCAAATTTAGTTGAGTACCAAGCCAACAAGGAGCACCAACCCCTAAGTTTAGTGAGACACTAACCCCACAAGGAGCGCCAACCCTACAAGGAGTACTAACCCTTAAAATTTAGTAGAGCACCAACCCTGCATGGAGGCACCAATTGATAAGGCCAGAATATGTCTCATTAAATAAATGATCTTATTTTACTCTCCTTTTTATCAAGTTTGACTGCATTTTGTGACTTTTGTTTGATCTAATATAAGTTAGGATGTAATTTTCCATCTTTTGTTGATTGTAGTTCTAACGTTTAAAAACTTTGTAATTCCTAACAAAGTGCTTTGGAAATTCAATTTTGTAATAAAACAAGTCACAATCAGTTGGAAGAACAAAGTATGAAGTGGTCAACATGTTTTTGGAAGCATTGGTTTCAATACGACTTAGTTCCAGAACTTCCATACTTAGTTCTGGAACTCCATTACGTAGTTACGAGCTCTATCACTTAGTTCTGATACTTTTGGACTTAGTTCCAGAACTCCAGTACTTAGTTCCAGAATTTTCAGACTTAGTTCCAAAACTCCTGCATGTAGCTCTAGAACCCTCACAGTTAGATCTGGAACGATTTCCTTTAGTTTCAAAACTTCTCTAAAGTTCCGGAACCAATGAGAATTTGTTTATTCCAACAATCTCCAGTGATTTAGAAATCAATGATCCTTTCAATCAGGATCATATTAGAAGATTTCTGATTCTTCATACTCGCAGATCTGTGGATAACTATCATTCAGTAGTACGTCCAACCATGTTCCAATTCAGCATCTATTTTGGGCATGATTCGGTTCCATCTGAATCAGTAGGACAACTATGGTTGTAAATGCACCTTTGGAAGGAGTATATATATGTAGACCTGCAGATAGATATAATATGATAATATAGAGATAGATCGATATACATAGATATAAACACAAAGAGATAGAAAGAGACAATACGTTTTTGTAATGCAGAAAATTTTATCAATAAAATAGCTATTTCCTTTTTGAGAGTATATTAAGTTGTCAAATCTTGTTTCAAGGTGGAGCAAGGGCCCACTCCTCTATGAACCAGGATCTCTGTTTTATTGGCATTTATATTTCCATGGAAAATAGTATAGATCTATTAATTTTTTAAATGCTTTTGATTACTCAAGTTGAAATCTGTCGTATACTTGTTACTACAGGTGTTCTAGATTATATTCTTATTCATCTTTCAACATTCTCAACTGTGTGTTTATTTCCAAAGCAAGTGTGTTTATTTCCAGCAATTTATTTTTGCAAAGAGTGTTTACTTCCAGCAAGTTTTCATAGTTTGATTTCAATAAGGTTTTGGCCAAGAAGTCCTCAAGACATTGAGAAAATCCCCCAGAAAATATAAAAAAGAAAACAAATACCTACAGTCAATTACTAGATCACTAAGATTTCTTGTTGCATATAGCTTCAGACACCACCCCTGGTTTGAATATGACATCAACAAAGAGTTGATTAAATGAAGGGAATAATGACACCCATCATTTTTGGCACCATTTCAGAGGACCGAAATAGTTAGAATTGTCTAATTAGGTGTCAACAAGAGAAACAATCATACATCTAGTAATTGTAGGATCTTCCCTACGTCATCATAAAATTTATGAGTAGACCAAGAGACTCCAAGGGTTCGATTCCTCCCAAAAATATCTGAACAAGAATCATCATCTTCTTGATCAAATAAGGAAGTTGATCAAGAATTAGAAGCACCATTGTCCCCTGTTAGATAAGAAGTAGAATTTCCACCTTTGGAATTCTTAGATCAATCACCAGAAGGAAGTAGAACCTTTAGAAAAAATATCATATCCCAAGACCCGTTTAGAGAAAGTTTTGATTCACAATTGAGTAGTCAACCTCCTACTCCTAACTTTTCACCTTCCCCAAAACAAATCACATACCATATTGATTGGGAGAAAAGTCTAGAAGGTACTATAGAAATGGCATGAGAAGCTGAAAGAGAACCTGATAGGACCTTCACTTATCCAATTCAATTGGATGATGATGATACACCTATGAAAAATATTTCACCTGCACATTTACCCATGTTTAGAGGGATGTCATCTGAAGACCCTGACCAATTTCTGTTTGAATTTAAAGTACTGTGTCAAACTTATGATTACAAAACAGATAATCAGAAACTCAAGTTGTTTCCATCTACCCTAAAGGATGCAGCAATGAGGTGGTTTATGGGATTAACATCTAATTCTATTACCACTTGGGCACAAATGGAAGTTGCCTTCCTAGAAAAGTATCAAGATTATTGTAGAGGGAGGAATAGGAAGGAAGAATTTTTCAAAATCAAGCAGGAGGAGGATGAGAATATGGAAGATTATTTAGACAGATTCCTCTTTGTGAGCAAAAGATGTGGATTTGTACTACAAGAAGAGTTAAGCAAAACCATTTTTCTTAAAGGTCTGGATGATGAATCAAGGGAGGCACTTGATCTGATGGGAGGTGGAAACATTGATCAAATAAGAATGAATGATATTAAAGACATTTGTAGAAGCTATTCACGAACAAGGGGTGGACCTAGAAAAGGAAAAATAGTTAAAAATTTAAACCCAGATATGAACAAACTGATGGATGAATTGGAAAATTTTAAAACAGACATTTTAGTTCAATTAACCTCCACCATGGATGGATTGCAAGCTAAAGCAAATGCTAAAACTGAACCATTAGCTATGTATTGTCCTAGATGCAGGAAGAAGCATGCAATAAGAGATTGTCCCCTGGACAAGACAGAAATGTGTCTTATCTGTGAATCTAGGGACCATGAGAGTAATGCATGTTCTCTTCTTCCATTTATTAAAAATCAAATTAAATCATTCCATCCACATCAGAAGAAGTAAATTTTTACCAGAGACAACCTAGCCAAGGGCAGTTCATGCCCAGGTCAGTTCCTAACCCCTGGATGATGCCATGGGCAGCTCATACAGTGCCACAAAATTGGGGACAACCACCTTGGGCAATTCAACCAACATGGAATCCTCAAGATTGGGCAGGTCAATCTTGGTATGCCCAAGGACACCAACAACCATGGTCTGGTCAAGGAAACCTGAATGCTTGGTCACAACCTAGGTGGAGCCCTAATAATTATCCTCAAGGGAGGACATATCCCAATCAGAATCAACAAGCCATAATGGGTTCCCCAGCACAAAATTCACAAAATGAAAATGTGGTCCAAACCCAAATACCAGCACAGCCAGTAGCAAACCCAAGAAACAAACAAACAACTCATGTCTACAGAACAAAACCAAAAAAATCAGTTGATCTGAATGTCATGGATTGTAAGGATATTCAAACTAGATCTGTAAAAATAATTAGCAGTCCACCTGTTATAATCACTGAGATGAAAAAAGAAACTTAAACCCCTAGTACGTTGTTCCCAAGAAGGATGTAAAATAAAAAGATAAGGAGTCCAGATAGCAACTCTACTGAGACTCCATTTCTAGAGAGATTTAAAGAAGCCATAGAGACTAAGGAATTTGAGTTGGTACAGGAACTAAGGAAATTGAATATTGAAATACCATTGTTACAAGCAATTAAGGACATTCTAGAATTGAACAAATTAATCAAAATTCTATGTTTAAAAATACCTGGAAGGAAGAAGCAGTACCCCAGGACTATTAAGGTAGATGGGAAACTTGTTGATTTATTAGCAGGAAAACTTTTTCTTCCCAAATACGGAGATCCTGGAAGTCCTGTTATTTCTATCTCTATAGGGAATAAAGATATACATAATGTTTTGGTTGATTTGGGAGCAGCTATAAATGTGATGACAGTGGACACTTTGAAAACATTACCATTAACAGGTATACAACCTACTAACACCATATTACAGATGGTAGATCAGTCTGTAGCAAAACCAGAAGGAGTTATTGAAGATGTGGCAGTTATGGTGGAGTCATGGGAATATCCAGTTGATTTCCTTATATTGCAGCCAAAAGGTAAAACACTTGGTTATCCCATTATTTTGGGCAGACCATGGTTAGCTATAGTTGCTACCTTAATTGATTGCAGATCAAGTGATATGACTATCTCAAATGGTAAGAATTCTAAGAAAATTTCCTTATATCCTTCTGCATAACCTTTTATTGATAATCAAGAACAATTGTGGGTTGATGCTCCTGATACTAATAAGCAAAACCTATCTTCTTTGGCCATGATCATGTTGCAGGATCACGTACGTGAGGTAGAAGATATGATTAATCAACCATTGAATGAACACCAATTGTCCTTGGAGCAATTGGGAATAGTTTTAGAACCTACAAACTTAGTTCTGGAACCTACAGACTCTGTCCCGGAATCATCAGATTTAGTTCTGGAACCATCACATTTAGTTCTGGAACCACACCAACAGCAATTCCCTATGACTGTACATAATTTCACTCTAGAGGAATGAGATTTCTCTTGGGGAGAGGAAGAATTAGTAGCTTCAGTTTCAAATATATCAGGAAATGGTGAAGAATTTCTGGAAAGCAGCAGTGACGAGGAGTTTGACCTACAACAAGATAAGTATCATAACTCTTCCTACTATCCTTTTTCCAATATTCTGTCTCAAGGAACTTTTGGAGATGTTGCTACATATCATATGTTGTTGCCACATGCATGTCCACTAAATACCTTAATGGAACCCTTTCAACAAATTAGTTCATCACACATTGGAACCAAACATGTTGAGATTCAGCCAGGTAAGATTTTGAACATAAACAACTGGTTGAAGAATGATGAAGAAGCTAAATTGTTTGATGTTCTGAAAAATCATACTAGAGATTTTTCTTGGGACTAAAAAGATATGAAAGGAATCCATCCAAGTATTTACACTCATCACATCTATACTGCAAACATTAGACTATTTAAGAAACCTCAGAGAAGGATTAATCCAGCCTTAAGGGATATAGTCAAGCCAGAAATTGAAAAACTATTACAAGTAGGTTTTATCTACCCTATCTCAGATAGTCAGTGGGTGTCTCCTCTTGTAATTGTTCCTAAAAAGAATGGAAAATGGAGAATTTGTGTTGACTATAGGGAACTAAACAAAGCCACACTGAGAGATTATTTTCCCTTACCATTCATAGATCAAGTCCTAGACAACCTTGCAGGTAAGCAGTACTTTTCCTTCCTAGATGGATTTAGTGGATATAATCAAATCAGAGTTGCTGCTGAGGATCAGACAAAACTACCTTTACATGTCCATGGGGTACCTTTTCCTACAGGGTATTACCATTTGGATTATGTAATGCTCCAACAACCTTCCAAAGAGCTGTATTAGCAATTTTTGCAGACCTAACAAATGACTGTGTAGAGGTATACATGGATGATTTCACTATACATGGAGACACATTTGATGATGCTTTGAGGAATTTAGATAGAGTATTAACAAGATGTGAGCAACACCATCTGTCTCTTAGTCATGAGAAGTGTTTGATGATGGTTGATGAGGGGATTGTATTAGGACACCACATTTCAAAAAGAGGAATTCAGGTTGACCAAAACAAAATTAGAATTATTTCAGACTTACCTATTCCTCAAACCCCCACAGATATCAAGTCATTTTTAGGGCATGCTAGATACTATAGGTGCTTTATCAAGGATTTTAGTAAAAAATTTGCCCCCATGTTTAATTTGCTTACCAAGGACTGTGAATTTATTTGGGATGAAAGATGTCAGCATGCTTTTGAGGAAATCAAAGAAAAATTAATCACTGCCCCAATATTGAGAGGACCTAATTGGGAAAAACCTTTTCACATTCAAACAGATGCCTCAAATAACTCCATTGGTGCAGTTTTGGGACAGAAAGATGAAGAAGGGAAGATGTATGTTATTTATTACCTCAGTAAAAATATTACTCCCACTGAAATAAATTACACTACCACTAAAAAATATTTTCTTGTTATGATCTATGCAATTAATAAATTCAGACATTATATCACAGGGTACAAAATATTTGTACATACAGATCACTCAGCAATTAGGTACTTAATGAACAAACCAGTGGTTGGAGGTAGGATAATTAGATGGTTATTACTTTTACAAGAATTTGATATTACCATAGTAGATAATCCAAGGAAATCTAATGTGGTAGCTGATTTCTTGTCAAGACTGACCACTACAGGGGAGCAAGATCTAGTTAAGGACAACTTTCTAGATGAACAATTGTTTGCTATTTTAGCTGATACACCATGGTTTGCTGATATGGAAAATTATCTTGCAACAGGGAAGTTTCCTCCTTCTTTCACTAAGAAACAAATGAAAAATTTGATCAAAACCAGTGCACAATTTAAATGGTTAAATGGAATGTTGTTTAAATGTGGTCCTGATTTGGTTTTACACAGGTGTGTGAGAGAAGATGAAATCTTTGACATACTGAGGGCATGTCATGATGAACTAAGTGGAGGACACTTTTTAGTGAAAAGAACAGCTCACAAGATACTTGGCACTGGCTATTATTGGCCATCTCTGTACAAGGATGTGAAGAGATATATCAAGCGGTGTGATCCCTGTCAAAGGATGGGACAACCAACTTTTACCAATGAAATGCCTCTGCAACCTCAAGTGGTGATTGAACCATTTGAAAGATGGGGGTTGGATTTTTTTGGTCCCTTTAGTCCTCCTTCACAAGGAAAGGAGTACATTCTTGTGTGTACTGATTATGTGACAAAGTGGGCAGAAGTGCAGGATTTAACAAATGCCACTGAAGAAGCAGTTGTTGATTTCCTTTGGCACAGAATTATGGTAAAGTTTGGTGCACCAAGAAGTATAGTTTCAGATCAGGGGCCACAATTCATGTCTAATATGATCCAAGCCTTCACAATGCATTATCATATCAATCATAGGAATTCATCTCCCTATCACCCACAATCAAATGGACAAGCTGAAGTAACAAACAGAGAATTGGAAAACATCCTTACCAAAACAGTTGAATCAGGTAGAAGAGATTGGGTAAAGAGACTACCTGAAGCTGTCTGGGCCTATAATACAACTTGGAAGACTACAACAGGATTTTCACCATATGAGTTAGTCTATGGGAAAAATCCCTTGTTACCTATTGAATTTGAACTACAAACATTGAGGACAACAGCTAAAATAGGTATTGAGTTGGATGCAGCACAAAAGGAGAGAATTCTTCAACTCAATGAGTTGGATGAGTTAAGGATGGAAGCACTTCAGTAGACAGAGATAATCCAAGATCAAAGAAAGTAATGGCATGACACACATATCAAGAAGAGGCAATTCAAGGTAGGAGATTGGGCATTACTGTTTGATTCTAAGTACCAACAATTCAAGGGAAAGTTGAGAACCAGATGGTTGGGACCCTATCAGATTGAGAAGATATTTGACAATGGTTCTATTCAGTTACTTCCCATTGATGGCAGCAGAAGGACACTTTTGGTCAATGGACATAGGCTAAAACTTTATAGGAAGCCTCCTACTAAGGATGAATTCTTGAGGTAGATTGAAGCAGACAAAGAATTTGATCATATGGAAGAACCCAGTTCTTCCAAAATGATCAAATAATCAGATGGATAAATCCATAATAAAGGGAAGAGAATGAAAACCAGTAAATGGCATTCTCTTCCCCAAAAAAATAAAAAAAAAAAGAAAAAATAAAAAAGGGAAGGAATGAAAACCAGTAAATGGCGTTCTCTTCCCCAAAAAAAATTCTCTCAGAGATCAATTGAAAACCAACAATGGTGGTTGATCTCCTTAAATGGCTAATCCAAAATAAAAGGAACTTCTTTGAAATTCCAGTTGTCTTTTCTAACCATTTTCCTTTTGTTTCACTTTTAGGAATGATGAGTCATCATGACAGAGGGATCACATCATCAAGGATGGTAATTATGTCTTTAACTTATTAAAGGTTAGATTAAAAGTTTGCATGTGTGATTGGATTTGATTTAAAAGTGGTATGATGAGTCATCTATTGTACATTATGATTAAAAGAGAGTAATCATGAGGATGATGTCGGTGGAACAAAAGTGGCGGCATGTTTATAATGATCTATCATTTGTGTGGAATAAACAAAGTGAAGAAGTAGTTGCAGAAAAACTTCAAGGAAGAAGAAGAAGAATTAAATTTTCATTCTGCAGCTAAACACAGCAGTTCCGCAGCTAAGCATAGTAGTTCCGCAGCTAAACCCATCCGTTCCGCAACTAAGCAAAGATTTCTGTAGCCAATCCAGGTAGAGTAATAATTTGAAGGAGAACAAATATGAATCACCCTCTTTACCATGGGGATTAAAAAGAAGTCGGAACCTGAGGATGATACCCAACTTCTTGCAGATGAAGAAGTGGCAGCTATCTTTGAATAGACAGGGTGGTTGGAATTCCTGAAAAAGTTCTCGAAGTATAACGATGAATTGGTAAGAGAATTCATTATAAATTTAGAACAATCCAAAACAAAGGTTAGAAATATTGTAATTCCTTTTTCTGTGAATACAATAAGCAATGTATCTGGTGTGCCAATTGTGCATGTCCCAAATCCTGTCAAAGGGACCTTAAAAGAACTAGTTGAAACCCTACTACAAGAGGGGGAAACATAACCCCAATATATTTACAACACTAAGAAAATCATAAAAGGGGTCAGAAGGGCCACCTTTCCCAAACCCTTTGATAGAGTGGCATTTTGGATAGTCAAGTATTTAACTTGTGATGGTCAATTTGGGTCGGTAGGAAGAGAAGTCCTGAAGATGCTCATATATCTTAGATATGGAGCTATAAAACCAGAATATATAGTAAACCTTCTAGGGTTTATTTTTGAATCCATTCATACAATGTCCCATAGGTATTCCTTGGGGTGTTGGAACAATCATACATCATGGGTTAGTTCATTTGGTGTGCCAACACCATTTTCTTGCAAAGAAAAATGGAGAAGAAATATGGGAGAAATTTCTTAACAAGTTTAAGAAAAACCCTGATATTATCAGGAGGGTAATATCAACTCCTTTTTCTCCTACAACTAATTTGGAAATTGATGCCCCTACAGAGGAAAAGAAGGAAATAGGTGGGGAGACTATACCAAAAAGGAGAAGATCTGGAAGAAGGATTAAAACTGCAGAACCTATTGTACCTTTAAAAGAAACTCCTTCCTCTGCAGCAGCTACAAGAGAGCTAATATCTGTCTCTGACAGTGACAGTTCACCTAGGCAAGAGCAAGAAGTGAAAATTAGAAGAAGCTCTAGGAGGAAACCTACTTCTGGACATACTGAAGCTCCTCAAAGAAGAAGAATTCATAAGAGGTCTAGAGAAATTCCAGAGGAGATGAAAGAACAGGACAAGTTGGAAAAAGAAGTTGCTGATATTTTGGGCAGCATGGCCATGACTCCTCCTAGACCAAGCCAAACTGAGATGGAAAAATAAGATGAGAGATTTGAGGAACAGGTTTTTCAAGAGTTGGGTGAATCAGCAACACTATCACATGAAGAAGAAGAGTTGGCATCTTGGAGATGGAAAGGGAAATTTCCTTTGGTAGAAGAGGAATGCTTAACCCCCAAAGAACTTTCAGAGAAAGAAGAGAAACAACAGGTTAGACAGGATCTGTTTTTGTCCAGAGAAGAACTCATTATCAAAGAAAAGGATGAGGAGTTGAACTTCCTCAAACTCAAATTGGAATAGAGAGAAATGCTCATTGGGGAACTAACAACTCAGCTCACAGACAGGACTGAGGAATTGACAAGAGTTAAATGGCAGATGATGGAGAAAGAGGAAGAATGTAAAATTTCCAGAAGACAGAGTACTATATCAACAGTCTCTACATAGACTGAATTAACTTATTGGCCACTCAAGCAGTTATGGGATGATACTTGCAGGGAACTCAGTGAAATCAAAACATCCAATGAGGATTTGAGAAGTAAGATGGAAGACGAAAAGAAAGCAAGAAAGGAATGGGAAGAAAATTTTTACAAAGAAGAGGGAGACAAATTTAAATGTCTTGTAAAAATACAAATGGTTTGCATAATGAGTGAAAAATTGCTTGCATGCAGGAGACCTTCTCCTGCATATAGCGTGTTTCTAGAAGAACAATTCATTCGCTGGTAGCTGTCAAGAATTGCATGTGGCCTTCCACATGAAATAAAAGATGAATCTGAGTTCATGATAGCCTATTCTTTAGCCAGTGCAGAGTAGAAAAATCTTCTCTGTGAATTCTATCTCTGCAATCTTATGCTAGAAAAGAACACATACTTCATGATCAATTTGTATATGGGAGAAAGCCAGCTTAATGCATTTGTTTATGTTCTTCAAAATCAGATTGCATGGAAGGAAAGGGATTCTAAGTATCTATTAAAAGCTAGTTCATCCGGTCTCTGCATGAGGGCTCATTATGGTAAACCATCTGCTTTCGTTAAACATTTTAGAACCCATGCCTTTGATAGACGGTTCAAGACACATTATCTTGCCAGTTTACAGAAAATCATTAATGCCTTCACCTCTTATGAGGGGGAAAATTTTGAGGAGATTTATGATGGATGTTTGAAAAGATGGGAGCTTCTTACAGTTTCCTTGAGGAGAAGGGAAGTAATATCTCCCACAAATTTGATCTGGAGTCTAGAAAGAGAAAAAGCTTTATGCACACTAATCCCTAAGATCAATGAAAAGCACATAGGGGCATATGGATGGGAATGAGAACAAGGCCTCCCCTTCTTCTCACTCCCATGTCTCCATGGAAAAATAGAGAACCTCAAGATCCCACTCAATTTGAGGAATGGAAGAGGAAAGTAGAAACATGATCAGGATATAGTATTTCTGAACTAAAACACTGGGATATTCAGTTTCAGCCATTTGACCTGAGCAGTCAATTGGAATGAAGAATACACAACCCAAGATTTGAAGATTAAAGTTTGTAATAGGACTTACAAACAAGTACGGGGGAGATGATAAGGCCAGAATATGTCTCGTTAATGTACAATAAATGATCTTATTTTACTCTCTTTTTTATCAAGTTTGACTGCATTTTGTGACTTTTGTTTGATCTAATATAAGTTAGGATGTAATTGTCCATCTTTTGTGGATTGTAGTTCTAACGTTTAAAAAATTTGTAATTCCTAACAAAGTGCTTTGGAAATTCAGTTTTGTAATAAAACAGGTCACAATCAGTTGGAAGAACAAAGTATGAAGTGGTCAACATGTTTTTGGAAGCATTGGTTTCAATACAGCTTGGTTCTGGAACTTCCAGACTTAGTTCTGGAACTCCATTACATAGTTGTACGAGCTCTATCACTTAGTTTCGGAACTCCAGTACTTAGTTTTGGAATTTTCAGACTTAGTTCTGGAACTCCTACATATAGCTTTGAAACCCTCACGATTAGATTTGGAACGATTTCCTTTAGTTCCGGAACTTCTCTAAAGTTTTGGAACCGATAAGAATTTGTTTATTCCAAGAATGTCTGATGATTTAGCAATCAATGATCCTTTCAATCAGGAGCAGATTAGAAGATTTACAATTCTTCATACTTGCAGATCTAGGGATAACTATGATACAGCAATACATCCAGCCATGTTCCAATTCAACATCTATTTTGTGCATGATTCGGTTCCATCTAAATCAATAGGATAGATATGGCTATAAATACACCTTTATGCAGACCTACAAATAGATATAATATGATAATATAGAGATAGATTGATATGCATAGATACAAACACAGAGAGATAGAAAGAGACACTATGTTTTTGTAATGCAGAACATTTTATCAATAAAATAGCCATTTCTGTTTTGAGAGTATATTAAGTTGTCAAATCCTATTTCAAGGTGGAGCAAGGGCCCACTCCTCCAAGAACCAAGATCTTCATTTTATTGGTATTTATATTTCCAGAGAAAATAGTATAGATCTGTTAATTCTGTAAATGCTTTTGATTACTCAAGTTGAAATATGTCGTATACTTGTTCCTACAGGTGTTCTAGATTAGATTCTTATTTCCTTACAATCATCTTTTAGCATTCTCAATTGTGTGTTTATTTCCAAAGCGTGTTTGTTTTTGTAACGTGTGTTTACTTATAGCAATCTATTTCATTTTGCAAATGTGTGTTTATTTCCAACAATTTATTTCTGCAGAGAGTGTTTACTTCCAGCAAGTTTTCATAGTTTGATTTCAATAAGGTTTTGGCCAAGAAGTCCTCAAGACATTGAGAAAATCCCCCAGAAAATATAAAAAAGAAAACAAATACCTACAGTCAATTACTAGATCACTAAGATTTCTTGTTGCATATAGCTTCAAACACCACCCCTAGTTTGAATATGACATCAACAAAGAGTTGATTAAATGAAGGGAATAACGACCATCATCACCAACCCCCTAGATGAATCAAAACCAACTTAGAAACGGAAATTTTTTTGTCACCTCTGGAATGTTGCACCAACAACAGATGATGATACTTGAGCTCGCCTTTCTTTAATATTCTCCAAATTTTCCTTCTTTGCTAACTTTCTCAAGAACTTCCTCTCCAAGTTGATTAGGTCACGTGACCTTGAAAACCATAGCTCACCACCTAATATCCCTTCATAACATATTCTCTTCTCTCTCTTGATGGTCACAAATACCTTCTACCCTCCATAAACTTCCCTCTTACTCCCACTTCTCCATACTCTATCAACCACAACAAATAGGCCTAAGAACATGCTCATAGACATGGCTCATTCATCAAATACACCTAGGTCATGCATCATAGGAAAAAATCACTTAAAAACTTGAAAAATTCATAAGAACATCATGTAAAATACCACTTAGGTCAGAAGTAGCATGTATAAACTCAAATCCTTCATTAGGACACAAGTAGGCATAATGCACCCAAATTACCCTCTCACCAAAACTGAATCTTTTTTAGCTAACTTGACATTCTCCAAACATTTGAAACCACTTAAACATGTTTTCTAAGTCTACTACCAACCTCCAACAATCTTGTACACCTCTGCACCATCATAGCATGTCATGAAACCACTCATTAGAACAACTCTCCTCACTAGGTCCGTGACCTACAAAAGCAATCCTCAAACATGAAGCTAAAATACTCATCACATCACATCAACCATGCAAGTGTGACACATAGATGGAAATATCATGACCTCAAGTTAATCACCAAATTCATGAGACACCACAACTCACGGAATAGGGGCCCAAGAACACCTTTGCAACCAGGACCATCAAAATTGTCAAAAATTGCCCCAAAACCAGTCATGTAAGAATGACTTGCATAAACCTCCAAAGGGATAAACCATTGTCTAAAACCATCATTGGAATGATTAATGAATTCCATACTCCCTCAAACATTAATTTAATCATCTGGTCCAATAGAAAACCTGAGAGATATATCAACTTCTTCACAAACTTGCAATTTACCGTGGGGTCCACTCATTGTCATGATACCCCAATGCCACCTGGAGATATTTGGAGGAGTCGTCTACAACTGCCAATCATCATACTAACCAAGAAATCCATTATGGGTCACTTAGAGCATTATCTTCTCCATCGTTGGTTAGTTAGGGTTTAAGGAGGGTTTTAGACCACTTTAGCTTCTTAATGATTGTTCAGAAATATTTGTCCCTTAATCTCTGAACTAATGTCTAGAATGTCATCTTAGGACCCTTCCTCAACTACCTTGAAAAGCTCAGCCCCCCATGCAGACTTCACACGTGCCAACGAACATCAAACAAATCATTTTGAGCTTGGTTTCTCAATCCTAAGACTCGATAGAGGCAAAAATTATATATCTTGCTTAATCATGCAAATCAGGACCTAAAACTTGGACCACACCTCAAGAACAACCTGCTACACCTTTTTCCATGCTCACATTTACATCTCCAAGCCAAAATCTGAAATTCTCACCTCATTAGGCCACATAGGGCTTAAGAATAGGTCTAGTGCAGACCTAGAAAACATGTCCAAACCCTGAAAACACACTCTAAGACACTTGTGAGTGTCTCCACACTTCATCCTCATGCTCTCCATGCTCTCATCATGGATAACCATCTACTACATACCTAAGAACCAGCATGACATACCTCATCCTGTTGATTAGGCTTCATGAACATGCTTGCACCATCAATGTTGACGTCCTCATGAATTTTCCACTCTTACCCACCTACAAGAGCCTTCAACAAGCTTCAAGACACACTACAACATCCACTTGTCATTGAAATACTTCTGCAAGTCACCATACTCACTCAAGACCCCATGTCACACCATCAATAAATAATGAATCAACTCAACATGTCATCAACACAACATATGACATCAATGACACTACCAATCAACCTTCACATGAAATCATACTCCTTTTGTCATCAATGATACCTATCAACATCAATGAAAACACCAATTGCCAATATGGAAATGGATTTAATCCTTCTTCAAGCCTTTTAGACAAAATCCTTTCACTTAAAATGTAGTCTCAATTGGGAATTTTGCTTTATTCCCTACAACATTTAAGCAAATTTGGAGTATTATTTGCATTGAAATTCTCTTTCAGTTATGAAAGACAAATATTATGTTGTGTGGTGATTTTTCAAGATTCATTTGTGTAGTTTCGAGTCAATCTACATTGACCCATGTTTCATGAATAGTGGTTCAGAAGAACCCATCTCTCACAAACATAAATAGTCCACTTACTCATAAGGATTTGGAAAAAGAAATATGTTGTCTTTAGGCATGAAGATTTGGAAAAATATTATATTAATACTAACAAAATTTTCGTGATATTTAATATTAGTTCTAGATACAAGTTGAAAAAGTGGCATTGGAGGTTTAATGCCTTCATGTTGTAATCAACCATTGGGGCAACACCCCTTACCTTATAAGAGTCCCTCCTGACTTCCCCCAGCACGACTCTATCGAGTGAGGATGAGGTTAAAAGGAATGTGACAAAGCTCAGGGTGGGTCTCGTAGTTGTTCTATTTTTATGTCTTTACCCCTCCTCACCACCACCTTCCCTCATCACCAAAAATTGTTTAAAGGTAGACATGGAGGTTGCTCCTCTCTACAAGATGAGGATATGACTCGACATATTGGGCAACTCGACAAGATAAATTCCCTCACTTAAACTTATTTTCCGTGAAAAATCTAAAGATGGCAAGGAAGGAGGAAATAGAAATCTGGATGGGGTGATAAGCCTAGCAATTTACCACTTCCTCTTTTATATATAGATTTGATTGGACTAAATACTTAATTTCAATTATATATATAGAGAAAGTGGTGGACACTTTTATTTAAAAATAAAATAAACTTGGTGGGATGTTTGGTAGTCTTTGGCCTTAACATTCTTTCTTAAGCCTAAACGCTAATATAACTTGTATATATTTATTTCATTTGGAAGTGGAATCTCATCCCACCCATTTTTTATGGGATATGTAATATATTTAATTTTATAACGACATCTTCCTATATAATAAATCATACCCATAGTACTCTTTCATTCATGGTAACCTGTGTTCTTTTCTTTATACAAAAAGAATATTTTATCAGATAATGGACAAGCAACGTCAGCCTCAAACCTGCCGACAAACCGAAGAAGAACCTTTCATGTTCCCTATTAAAAACATCGTATATTCCCATTTTGCAGGCTGAACAGTAATTAATCTATGCAATGTAAGTCCGCTATTGCCACACGTTGCACTGATCCAAAAGAACTGCTACAAATATTTTGTATTGATTTAGAAACAGTTTCATGAATACAAATATCTTGTTTACCAAGATTTAGCCATGGAGAATTTTGAAGAAATTCATGAGAAAAATATTGATTGTGCAGAAGGACCCAGTAATGAAAGAAAATGGTTTGAGAAAAGGATTGAAGAGCTTAAGAGTGAAGTAGAAGAAATGAAGTGGAAAAGAGTGGAGGACATGAAAGCCAATGAAAGGGTACTTGCAATATTTGCTACAAAGGAGGAGGCATGGAAAAAAGAAAAGAAGCAACTGATGCAGGAGCTGGATGCATTGAGAGAAATTGAAAATTGTAACAGTACTAGAGAAATTGAAAATTGTAACAGTACTAGAGAAATTGAAAATTCTAACAATGGTAATTGCAGTCTAGAAAATAGCGGCGTGGAAAAACAAACAGATTATAGGAATCATTCTATTGATGAACTGATGTATAAACTTGGGAAAGAAATAGAACAGAGAAAAATGACATATAACAAATTTGTGCGTGTGGTGTCAGAGATTAAGGGGCAGAAGAACAAGGTGGAAAACATGCTGAGAGCTGCAGTTTCCGAAATGGATGCCTGCAAGAGAGATGCTGCAATGAAAGCTAAGGAGAAGAGGCATGTGGATGCTGCTTTGAGAAAGGTTACAGAGGAGATTTTGAGGCTTCAGATGGAAGTGGATGATAAGGATAGTATCATAGATCAGATGAGTCAAAAGAAAGAAGCTGCTATGGGGGTCAGGGATTTTTTGGAGGCTGAGCTTAGAGCCAAGGAACTGGAGCTGTCCAATGCTAAAATTATGCTCAAGGAGTATGCTGATGGGGAATGGAATAGGGAGAGAGAAGTGGATAAATGGAAGAAGCTTTATTTGGGTATTAAGCTTGAATTAGATAATCTCCACATGGGTTCCAGACAATCAAGTGGACTGCTAGAAAATGGGCATGGTTCAGGAGGTGGGTATTTCATTTGATGTCTCGACTGTTATTTTTTTATAAGCAGAATATAAACATTATGAGCAATGTATCATGTTTTTTTGACAACTTATTGAACCAATGGAAGAGGCATAGATTCAAAACAAGATGCATCTTGCATGGATTGGGTAGTCAGTCTAGTCCACAGTAACCTATAAATTCAAATATACCATGATCTTTATGATGATGGGTCATGCAACAACGAAGGTGGCCATCCTACTAATATATAGTTGATTGTTTGACGGAGAGTATATGTGTTTGTTCAATCTTCCCCGCTTTTTTTTGGCTTCATAATCCCAAACTTAAAAAAAAAAAATCATATTTACTTGCCTTTAAATACATACCTCCTGATTGCCCCTAAGTCCCAGTTGTTTCTTCAACACATCTTGGAATTGTTTTTATGCTCCTAAAATCCTCATTCACATAAATATTATCATTAAAAAAGTTTTTTTCCTTAATTTCCTAAAGCAAGTTTGAAAATTTGATGCTCGCCATTTTATTGACAGTATTTCTTTTCTATGTGGATGTTTTAGTGTGTGCGTGAGAGATAATACTTAAGTACAGTGCTGCTGGACGTTATAAAAATTACAGATATCCTTCATTACTAACCCTCATCTTGCATAAGTTTTAGTACTTTTCAAATATCCTTTGCCAATAGACTTTAGCAGACCATGTATTTTATGCCTTTATTTAGTTTAAGCTTAAGCAGAATAGATTCTGTTCCTTCATCAATGGATAAAGTTATCCATGGTATGCTTAGTGTTTCTACTTCAATACTTTATAAATTTGATTTTGATTCTGAACTGGTTGGGGTTGAGGGCTCAAATTCACATCACACATGTTTGCATTCTTCTAGACTCTCACTCCAGATTGCAATTTCTAGTAGCGGAGACTCGCAGGCGGCTATGACGTAGGGGAGACTCTGAATTGCAGGAGGAATTACCCTTCTTATTAGAGATACCTACTAGATACCTCACTCTCCATTGCAATTTGAAGTGGGGGATATGCACCCGTGGCTATAATCTGGGGAACATGGCAGGAGAGATTACCCCATCCCTGCGAACAGTAAAGGCCGAATTCTCTCACCTCTGCATACTCTGCAAAAGGGTTTCCCCTACTGGATTGGGTGTTGGCTTGAACTTAACTAAAATCAGGAATCAGGATCTTGTAGGCTAGTGGAGGCAAAAAAAACTTCATTTCTTGTTAGCTAAAATCAGTAAATTACTATTCTGTTCTCCTTACGCCCTGGGTTCAGCCATGGGACCATGGGAAGCTGGACATGTTTACCTCTAATCTGCCACTGCTGGATCTTCTGGAAGTACTGAAATTCAATTTTTTCTATAGGAGGAAAAAAATGTTACACATAAGTAGATCATGTTCTAAACAATCTGCAAAAGAATAAGTTATGCATGAACTTAAATGCAAAATCAATTACCATTACTCTTTGTTCCTTTGTGTAGATAAGTATCATTTTCTCAACATGATATGTATATTTGTTTGATTTATGGCCATCACTATCCAGGGAAGAAACTGCAATCAATAGTTTAGGCCTTTGCTCAGAGAATCCATGATAGATGGGTGTTAAAATGCAATCCAGTTTAACATCACTGTTCATAAGGCGCAACACTTGTTGAAGGATTAGGACATCAGATAGCAAGCTAAGCAGCCCTAACTGTAGGAAAATTCCAAGGTTAAGCACTGTTGAACCCAAATAATACTGTGATGGATGGCCCAACCACACTCATGAAAGATGGGTTATATATATATATATATATATATATATCATTGTTCCTATTCATTCCTACATGTATGGAGAAAAAGTGCAACCTAGATGTATATTTACGAAGCTGAATTTTTATATGGTTGACATATTTATTGGAGCGTAGTGTTAATATATAAATCTGAAGTTATATATCAGATATCTAGTACAACTAACCAAACATGTGTATATAGTTGAAGGGCCCTTGGTCTATTTGTGTTGTTGTATGGCTTTCAATGAGCCCACTAGGGATCAAGTCTTGTTGAGTGCAAGACCTGGAGACACTTGACATGGAGAGTCAAGCGGTTGAGGCCAGGATCATGCCCTGGGTGATTTTGACTGTGTGGATGCCTCTTACCCGTAGCTGCTTAGTTGAAGGTGGTCATTCATTCAGTTTGTTCGCTTTTGACGGCGTGGATGCCCTTTACTCATAGCTGCTTATTTTACATTGTTGAATCTATATATTCCCTTTGTAATGTCATCAAACTATGTATTCCACTACCCAATTATAAGACACCCTAAAGGTGCTCAATCAAAAAAAAAATGTGTACATGATTCTTCATAAATACATTTTAGTGGCCTTGTTTGAACGTGGGTTAGCACCAACTATAAGCTTCATCCAGGACAAAACTTTATGGACAACTATAAGAGCTCTTAGTAAGAGAGGATTCTCTTCACATACTTCTAAACTATAGAATAAATTAAATCTTTGACATTATTATCAACGTATGACTGTAAGGTTATAGAAGAAATTATTACTCATGAGAAATAGTAGTTGAAATAATTTTCCATGTCTTACTCATGTATCTTACGACTAGATCCCTCTTCAGGGAATAGAATAAATTCTTACAACTATTCTCCCCATTTGTTGCAGGAGAAGGTCGAGGAAACAGATCTGGAAGCGGAAGCAGAAGCAGAAGGGTGGAGGCAGCAGATTTAGAGAAAAAACACTTGATAAAAATCAGGTGCTTAGAAAATGAAATTGAGGCCAAGAATGAACAAGTTGAAGGGCTTAGAAGGCAAGTTACTATCATGGAGAACGAAATGCATAGGAAGGATAAAGAGATAGAACTTGTAAGCCAAAGGCTGAGTAAGGCAGGAGAGGATAAAATTGAAGTTGAAAGAGATGCCATCTTTATGAAACAAATGTTTTCTTCTTATCCCCTTTTATTGCAGAAGTCCAAATCATGCAATAGCAATGACCGTATGGTGAAGGATACAAGACAAAAGGGTAGCAAAAATCGGGAGGGTAAGCTTGAGAGATAAAATAAAAACAAAAAGGTCCCACTAAGCTGAATTTGGTTTACTACTGTTTTTATAATGTTTCTTTAAAAAGCTACATGTGAATGGAATGGTGACAAAGCATGTTTCCTTTTTGTTAATGATGCGTGACCTACTTCAATTCTTTTCTGTTTATTCCTCCGCCAAACAATTTGGGACCATAACCATAGTCTTAATGACCATAGAAACAACTTTGGAAATGACCATAGAGTTGTTTCTATGGTCATATCATAAAGTTTTTTTTCGGTAGTGCAACTCTCGAGGGTGTTTTTATAATAAATATTTGCATGTCAAGGATGAATCATCAAGTGAGTCGGTAGCCCAAGTAATATGTAAAATTTGAAGGTTGGTTTAAAGAGTTGTACCCTCTAAAGGGTAGGGGCTGCCCCTCTTCAATGAAGAAGGTTGAAGCCCCACTCCCCAAAAGATGTAGCTGAACTATCAAGCTCCTTTGGTTTTGAATATATAACTCTTTGATAAAATGTGTTTTCACTAATATTAATTAACATCATGTATTTTTTAATGCAAAAATTCTTTCATATTCAATCTTAGAGAAGAAATAAGGTAAATGATAGAAGCAATCCTAGAAGTGTAAAGCATTGTGGAAGCAAAGTCCATCACAAGATCAAACATCTCATCAAAAATTGTCTTCGACATTATAATAGAAAGTGTAGTCACTTTCTTTACCAACACCCTAGGTGCGTTGGCACCTCATCCAGCGGAAAGCTGAATGCTCACCCGAAGCACACAAAGGTACCAGGTCCCTCTTTTGATGACGACTTTGTCAAGGAGTTAGCATGCATGAAGATATATTACATAACCACAACAGATAAACGAGGTCAAAGCATAAAGGAACAATCACAACCATATGCAAGAACGAACTAAACAAGAACCAGTAATAGATTTACCATGCAAGATCCATTAACAGTAACATCAATAACAAGAATCCATCCACAATGATACATTGTATTAATCGCCATGAAACATAGAATTTGAATGCATCAATAGTAACTCCATAAGATCATGCGCATAAGAAAAACAATAACATAACCTTACGATCATTCACGGTCTATCCGTATAGTGCGAATCATACATATATATATATATAGGGGGTGGGGACTTGCCCTTCACCGCCCATGCACTCTCAAATAGCCTGCATGCCACAAATAGTTATGTGTGCATTACTAGTCAACTACATAAGCATGCAAGCTTCGTTAATAATAAAATATTTTCTATTTTAAACTCTAGTTCGAATCCTATTATTAACCTAAGCTCTGCATGATGCTTCATCTTCCTTCGCATGAGTTCTTTTCTAAATAGACATTGATTGAACTACAAGTCTTCATGTTTTTATCTTATATTCAAATCATTGTTCGACCACTACTCCAACCGTCCATGTTTCAATTCTACCTATGGCCCAAATATGCGGCTAAGTTTGGAATATGCTTAACTCGGGCGCGAGCCTTCACGCATTGTTTGCTCTACTTCCGCGCGTGCCTTCACGCCTAACTTCCGCACATCCAAAACTCTCTCGCGCCGCTATACTTAGTATCTTATAGGGGTCCAACATTACCCCACACTAGCTGGATTATCGTCCTTGACAATTCTTCGATTACCGAATCTCAAAACTTAATGAAGGAGACAAATTTTCAAAATTCAAAATGAGCATCATACCGAAATGGGATAAGGCGTCTGGAAGATTTCTGGGAACTCTGCATCTACTTCCCCTACTAACTTCTTCCATTCTTCCAAATCCTTCAAGGCCTTCCCTGACGCAACCTCCACAATCCCTGACACTTGGTCAAGTGTTACCTCCTCAACTCTCCCTTTCAATTCCTTGATCACTACCACCAGCTCTGCACAAGCACTATTAATGATGTCCATATGTTCCAAGATAGAATTTTGGAACTTGCCAACCCTTTGCTCAAGTTGCTCACATTTTGCCTTAATGTTGTCTTTTTGCGATGTGGTCTCTATGATCAACTGAGTGCGCTCAAGTTTGTTGGTGGGGACTCTCTCCTATATGGTCTTCAAAGTTGCTTCCTCATCCACCAACCAAATTTCTACGAAGGGCTCACACTTTTGGCATCTATTAAAGTCGACATTTTCCTTTGCGCTTACTTCCTTGAGCTAGGTGAGCAAGTCCTCTAGCTCAGTGATCCTGGCTTCCACTACAATCTTATTATTTTCCTTTTCTTTAGCGAGCTCCTCCATAGTTGGCCCCGTGCCACTCTGAATGTTTACCATTAACATTCCCACCAGATCCTCCAGGTACTCCATCTTGTCTCCATAGTCCGTTCTAGCTTGGCTAACTAGAGAGGGACATTGACCCAAGATCTTTTTCACCAACGTGTCAGCTCTATCATACACCTCTTTAGTTATCTTATGCTCGCCTTGTAACCCCTTATGCAGTCCATCTATCTCATGCTCCTCCTTTTTATCTGACACAAGGGTGCATACAACGATGCTAGAATCCAAGTTTCTCCTCACCACTTCTGAGGTCGTTTAATTCAAGTTGTTGCATGCCTACTCATCTTTCAATTGGTTTGGATCCACTACCTTGTATGTTTCTCTTGTCTTGCTCTTCAAATGGATGGTGCTTATGGCATGCTCATTCACTTCAAATTTCGGCTCCTCGGAGTGGTTGTGTAGGTTCCAAATGATCATTTTCTTCATTCTAGATACCCCCTGTCATGATCCAGTAACTCCCATGCATGTAGTTTCTCTATGGCTACTGTGCTTTGGAATCTTGCACACAACACTTTCGTGGGGTCATCCACGAAGTCCATGTGAGGGAACCTAGGGGTCCACCGTTTCCTTTGTGCCTTCCTTTTTGTTAATTGTTTCTTTGGGGTTTGAGTTTTGGTACCTGTCCCCAATCCCTTATCCTCCCTAATGATGAAGGTGTCACCAGTATCTTTCTCTCCTTTCTCCTCTACTTGCACCGGTTTACTTTCCTTTACCAGGCTCTTATTTCCTTCTTCTGTTACTGGAGCCTTTTTCTTTTCGTGAGCCTGCTCTACCACCTTCTCTCGATCTCGCTTCTCCTGATCCTCAAGCTCTTTCTCTAATTCCTCCCTTAGTGTGGCAAAGTCCGTCTCTTCTTCTCCAGACTATGTTTCTATCTCAAAGCTAGATACCACCTTTATCCTTGCATGCTTGGTCTTTTGTTGTTTTGAGGTGCCCTACTAAGAGGTCCCCGCACCCCCACTTCTGCTCCTATGAGAATAATACATTCTCTTATGAGAGGTATCAAGTTTCCCCTCTTCTTCATCACCATCCTCTTCCTCCTGCGCCTTTCCCCCACGCACCTTTTAGATAGGCAGCACCGGTGCTCCCCTAGGCTGTGGAAGAGTGGAGTCTGTAACCTCCACTTTGACTCCGCCTTGAGTCTTCGGACGTAACTATACGAACACCCTGCTAATAAGTCCCTTGATTGCAACATTTACCTGTGGATGCAAAGCCAACAGGTCTAGCTCCAAAATCTCCAAGTATGCGGGCCTGGAATCGTATCTATAGGTGGCATGTAATGTATACAAATATGAATCCACCTTGTCTACATCATAAGTCATATTTTGCACGTCCTTTAGCCTATTGATGGAGCACTCCAAGTACCTTGCCAAGAATGCAAATGGAAGTTTACACCACGGACTCATCTCTTCATTAGCCATATGAAACCGAGAAAGGCTGAAATGTTGCATTACTGCAAACTTTACCTGATCTCTGACTACTGTGGGAAACTCACGCGGAATGTGCCACTCATTCTCAAAGGCCCATCGAAGTCTATCATACCACTTATTAATTTTGGCTTTGTATTTACTTGTGATGGTGCCATCACAAATAAACCCTGCAAACTGTACCGTGGGTGATGGATTCGCTGGTGGGTAAACCCACATATTGCCTTCAGGCCTATCTGGTACCCTGATTTCCCAAAACACGATCAAAATCAAAATGGACCCCCACGTAATCTTCACCCCTTCTTCATTCTGCAGCTTTTCCTCCTCAATGATGCTATTAGCGACAAACTGGGCTAGATTGTAATGTGCTCTCTTTGAAATTTTATAAGCCACGTACAAGAACCTCTTATTAATGTCATTTACACATATGGGTTCTTGAGATTTCATAGGTCTCTGGATACTTAGATGGAGTTAAAATTGAATGTGGGATGCTTTTAACAAGTTTTCTCAATCATGAGTTCTATAAGATTCAAGTCGGGTTTGCCAGAGATGTATGACAAAAAAAGCTATGTCTCAATCAATCGTTCAATCTTACTCATCCATTCAACTAGGGTATTTGAGGAAATTAATAGAAGACACACTTCATCTAGTCGATACAAATGGATAGATTTAAAAGGGGCTGTTGTGAGCACTATGGTCACATATCCAAAGGGTAGTGATCCATATACTAGGTCAATCTAGGGTTTCCAAGGCCCACAATTGAGATAGAAGAAGGTACCCTACTGAGATATTGGTGGTTGGGTGTATGAAGGTATAAATCAACAATACGGGCACACAATATGATGAAAATGGGAGAGATGATAGTGGATAAGTGTGTTATGCTAACTAACATTCAAACATGTAAAATACTAAGCTAACATAGTACAATAAGAAAAAAAATGAAATAGGCTATGCAAGATGATAAAGAAGGGTTAGAGAACTCACTTGTACCTTTAGGGTGGTCGTTGATGCATCTATCTCCTCTGAGAATCAGCACGTAGAGACATAATCACTATTAGGTGGAGTAGGGGAAGACCATTCCTATCCTAGAGTCATTATATGATGACCCAATAGTGCAATCAATCATCTAATAAGAAGAGTGTCCAATCCAATCTAAGAAAAATGCAAGATGAAGCAAAATAAGAGCAAGCAGATGTGAAGATGGTGCAAAAGAGCATAGCAACATAAGGCCAAAGGATGGAACACCTTTGGTCCAGAGTCAACAAGTAATGTAAGGCCAAAGGAGGGCCTAACTGAAATGAGTGTGCCGTAAAAAATGGGAACTAACATTAGGCTTACTAAAAAAGACGTGTAAACTTCATATTAGAAGTAAACATAAGATTATATCGTACAAGTCATTCTTACTCATCCAAAGGAATCCTCCCTTACAATAAGTCCCATCCACAAAAAAAATGGTCCAAACAATAGAAAAGATCCTAAGGACTTCGATGCAGAAATGTTTGCACCTCTGAAGATGACTCCAGAAATCATCAATGTTAAAGATGAAGGTGACAAAGAAAAATATGATGAGGAAGAGGAAAATAGGGATGGAGAGGAGGAAAAACATGATGAAGAAGAGGAAATAAAAGAATATACGATTGGCGATTATGAAAAATAAGATCCACAACAATGCATAGACAAAGGCAAGGGCAAGTAATTGCAGGAAGAAGAAATTACGTATAATGAAAATTAACCTCTACTTTAATCAAGGGTATAGAAGAGTAAACCAAAGAGCAATTGTTCTATTGAAATGACCTAAAGGATATAGTCATGAAAATAATGGGAAAAAGGCACAATCCTTTACCCTGGATGCTTGTGTAGAAGATCACTAGTTTGAAATACCTTACTCCAACCTGCATAAATTTTTGGATGAAGTCAAGAAGGGATTGGAGTGACCCTTTCAAACACCTTCTAGATGTCAAAAACTCAGGTTGAAGATGCACTCTTAAATATTTCTAGAGATTTTTTCTAACAAAACCCTGCCAATAGTGCAAACATCAACTTACAAAGAACGAAGGTGCGGGATTTGACCAAAGAGCTCTAGGAGACAAAGAATAAGGTGGAGAATCTCTCTAATCATAATGATTTAATCAAGAAACATATGTGTGATTACTTAAAGGAAATTAATTTATGAAAAAGGATTGTCACCAATGAACCTCGGTTGGCCAAGGCACTACCACATGATCAAGGTGGAGGTGTGGATAAGTTAGAAATTTTTTGGTCAATGTGCTCCTTAAGCTGAGGGAAGTAGAAGGGTATATCCATGCACATATAATCAAGGAAGATCTTGAAAAAGTAAAGAGCTCTCTGTGTATAAAATTGAGTACTTGTGCGTACTGATCTGCCAAGCTTGAAGAAATGGTCATGTATGCAGATAAGGTCGTCATGGGATTCTTCAAACAATCCAAGATTATCAACATCTAGATGCTCCCTGAGGTCCAAAAATAGAACACTTTGGAAATACAAATGGATAAAAATGAAATCAACAATGTTAGGTGTGAAAGCTCCTACAAGACATTGAAAACCTAGAAGAGGATATTAGCTTGAAAAAGGACAATATCAAGCAGTAGTTGGGAGAGATAAGGAAGTTAATTTCTAAGGAAGAGGGTGCATTTGATGCAGTAAATACTGAGGTAGGGAAAACCTTGCAAATATTTTGAGTTTAGGTGCAAGATCCTAATAAGAGTGCCAAATCCTTGAAGGACATTACCGTGCATGTTGAAAATATGAGACCCTTATTCAAAAAGCCTTGGATCAATGGAAGGCAAGTGAATATCTAATAAGGATGGAGGTTTTGTAGTTATTTGAAGAAGTGGATCAAGGGTTACTTGGGGGGCAACGGGTTTAGTGTGGGGTGATGTTGAGCCCCTAAAATGTTATACAATCATTTGGCTAATTCTCACATTGGGATATCATTTTTATTCTTTATTCTTTAGTCCTTTCTATTATATAAAGCACACACATTTGGGGGAAGAAGAATGAAAATTTGTGCACAAGTTACAAAAGTGAAAATCCACACAACAATATAGAACATGGTGAAAAATTTAGACACACATATATAATGGAAAAAGAAACATGCAAATAATTGAACTTAAAGAGAAGTTTCATGGGTGAGAAACGATGTTGAACTAGAATATCAGACCTATAGTTCTTGATGTGTGCATGTTAAGTAAGAGCAGCGGGTTGTGAACGCACGAATAGATCAAGGAACATATATAACAAAGAACAAACATCTAGACCAATGGATCTTCCATACGAAAAAGAAAGATCTTCATGAAAAGAAATAAGATAAGATATAATTATTTGTGTGGGAAATTATGTCATGTTGTTGTCATGGATGTCAAGTGGCATTGATGGAAAATGGTGTCCAAGTGGCATAAGATCTTTCATGAGGTTTCATTCATCAAATATGATGAAGGTTGATTGGTAGTGAAGTGATTTGGTGTCATAAGGTGTTGTAGTGGCATAGTTTCCTTAGCATGTACATTTTCTTGGTGCATGGTCAAGCAAGTAAGTGTTGTGCATGATCTTTAGAGGTTGCATGAATGTTGTTAGGGTGTCTTACATGTTCAAATGGATATGTCGTATGCGTTAATTAGTCTGTAAGATGAAGATCAGTTCTGTCTATATGAAGTATGTGTTAGTACAATCTATTCTAGGCCTAGTCCTAGACCTAGTGTGTGCATAACACGAAGTATGGAGCATAATTGGCCAAGGTAATCCATTGCAAGCATGATTGGTGCATTATGAGAGTGCATAGTAGATGTGGAAGAGGTATAATGCCAAGTTTCGGGTTAGGAGGTTGAAGAAATTACATGAAAACCTATTTTGAGCTCTATTGAGTTCTCAAAACTGTTATTCTCAGCTCGATGGTTAGTTTCAGATGCTCACCCAAATGTGTGTGCTTTACATGGGGGTTTGATCCTTTTTTTAATTTCATGGAATGGAGCTAAGAGGATTTTGGAAGAAGAATAAGTTCATTTGGTTGTCAAACTTTTATGAATGAATGTTAAGAAGCTAAGTGGTTCAAAACCCTCCATAAACCATAGTTCTAGAGTGATAGGAAATAAATGATGTTTATGGTCTTAAAATGGCTTTAGAAAAAAATGTGATGACCCAGGATTGTAGAGGATTCTTTAGAGCTCATGTTGGTGGAATTTTTCAGGTTCTAGAAGTGATGATATGTTACAACAAAAACCGTGTTTTATAGAGATTTACAAGTACAAAGTTGAGTTCAATGATTCATGAAGTGAAACCAATTGTTCCAGATACCTTGGGATGTCTTCTAAGTTTCCATGAAAATATTTGAACAAGTTCTATAGATAAATTTGGTGAAACAAGTCTTCCAAGTTGACCTACCACTTAAGGCTTAAAGATGTTAAACCAATTATAAATGTCCTAAGAATATTATGATGTCTTACATGTTGTAGCAGTGATGAATGGGCATGGATATCTTGTAGGTGTCTCATATGATGTGTTTGAGGTATTTGTGTGATCAGGTGAGGTAGTTTCATGTTTAAGCCCTAATGGCCTAATCAACCCTATTAGGTCTATCAAGAAGGTGTGTGAAACAAGCATGAAAAAGTGAATTTTTTCATGTGACATAGGGTTATATGTGCTTGATCATGTTATTGGAGTCTTTGGTGATGTGTTCCATGCTATGGTTGAGTGTGAAATTGAATATTGAGGTGATGGAGCTTGATCTCTCAAAACTGGTTCATGAGACCAAAATTGCAGGTTTGAGCAATTTAAGCGCAGGAATATTTTTGTGGTCCTATGCCTTTATTTGGAGGATGCAATGAGTCTTGTGACTTTCTTGACATCAATATATTTCCATTGATGTTCCATATGTGCCTTTGTGAATTTTTTTGATATGTGAAGTTTCTCACTTTTTGAGAATGATTTTTAGGTGTTTGAGACCTAGTTGAGTGTGCTTGCTTCTTGGTGTGTTTAATGATGAAGATGGATGGTTCAAAGGTTCTTATGCATGGATATGGTTGTGAGAGGATTTTTTTACATGTTCAAATCTTTTGGATTCATTTTGAAGCTACTTGGTACCTTGAAATTCAAATTTGTGCCCGTTTGACAAAGAAGACTTGTTTTAGGCCTAATTGAGAAGCTTTGGGAAAATGTGTGTGTGTAATTCCTATGCCAACTGAAAGGGTCATGTTATATCATTTGAATATGTTTGTAATAATTTTTTTAAGTTTTTCATGACCCTCCTTAATGGTCTTAGCCAACTTGTGGTTTTTTATGGCATGAGTCATGTATAAAGGTGTGTTATGTTTGCTCGTTTGAGCTAGTGTTGATGATGGATGTTTGAGCAAGCTAAAGGAGAGTGTGAGAGAGGTTTGAAAGATCTAGAAAAAAACATAAGGAGTGTGATAATATGATCATGAAATATAATAAGGGATTCAAGTTCATTCTACCGAATCATCATATGAAGGTGCACATTTGTGGGAAGAAGGAGATAGAGCTATTTAAGAAGGTTTTGAGTAGAGTGAGTTGACAAAGTGATCACAATCAGTTGTTGAAGAAACAAGTACA
Source organism: Taxus chinensis (assembly GCA_019776745.2). Taxonomy (NCBI): domain Eukaryota; kingdom Viridiplantae; phylum Streptophyta; class Pinopsida; order Cupressales; family Taxaceae; genus Taxus; species Taxus chinensis. The sequence goes on from CM034156.1 coordinate 23,712,455, forward strand.
TCATGTGAGATTCATTTTCAGTTGGGTGAGTTGGTTCTTGGTCATCTTATGGTGTTGTAGCATCCTTGTAGGGTTGGTGTCTTACTAAATAGGGATTGGTTCTCCTTGTGGGGTTGGTGCTCCTTGTGTAGTGGGTGCTTCACTAAGTTCCTTTGTGTTTTGTAATATATGCAAAGTTTCTGTGAGTTTTCTTCCTCTTGCAGGTTTCCCACTTTATATCAGGTGTTCTCTCTAGTTCTTGTGTATGGTTGTTCATGCTTAATATGCTCACATTGGTTAATGTATGTTGAATGGATGATTTGAATGATGTATGTAACTTAAAATAGCTAAAGTAAATGTTTTAAAGGACTGATTCACCCCCCTCTTAGTCATTGTGCTTCCAAAAATTGGTATCAGAGTAGGTCCTTTTGAAGCAAGTTTAACCACTTAAAGGAGATCCTTTAAAGCACAAAAATGGAAATTATACAGAGTATCTCTTTTACTAGAAAAACACCTATGTTTTATGTGACTAACTATGCCTTTTAAAGTATTAGGATGAGGGATTACATAAGTTATTTTGGTTGTAATGTTTGGAAATTAGTAATAGATGAGTATATTTCCCCCCAAACTCCTCCAACAGATACAACAAGTAAAAAAGCTTACAATGATAATTATAAATCCACAAACAACATTTTGTTTGGTTTGGGAGAATCAAAACTTTTCAAGGTGATGCATTATACTTCTTCTAAGACCATGTGGGAAAATATTAAATTTATCTATGAAGGTGACTCTAAAGTAAAGATGGCAAAGCTTCAAGCATACATGAATCAATTTGAAATCCTGAAGATGAAGGACGAAGAAACTATTGTTGCATACCTACTCAGAGTTGATCAAGTTTTCAACATCATCAGAGGTTTAGGTAAAGTGGTGAAAGAGGTTTTGGTGGTGTAAAAGGTGTTGATATATCTTACTCCCAAGTTTGATGCTAAAGTTTAATCCATTTAAGAATCAAATAATTTGAGTACCATGTTGATGGATGAGCTTCATGGCATTTTCTCAATATAGGAGATGAGGATCATTGATACTAAACCTATCAAGAAGGAGGTTGCTTTCAAATCTAAAAATAAGATAAAAGGTAAGAAGGTTTTAGATGATGATATTCCTTATTTTGATGATGATGAGTTGATTGTCATATTTTCTAGAAAGTTGAAAACTGGTTTAGGAAATTAAAAGGCTAAGTTGCCTTTCAAATGCTTCAATTGTGGTGTGATTGGGCACTTTACAAATAAGTTTCCTCATATGCATAATTATGAAGATGATGATGAAAATGATGGAGATCATGATAATAAATATCACGATTCTGATAAGAATAAGAAGAGGTTCAAGAAGTTTGAAAATAGGAAGAAAACCAAGAAGAGCTTCTACTCCAAGGAAGATTGTTTCTCATCAAAGGTAAGTAGTGATGATGGTGTTTCTGATTCTGAATCTGAGTCTAAACATGATGATGTATGTGATGAAGTCTTATTCATGGCTAAAGGTGATAAGAGCTCTAGAAGTGAAGAATCCATATTTGGAGGATCTTTCATGGATTCTGAAGAAGAAGAGGGTGATCTTGAGACTGAGATAATGTGTATACAAGACGAGTTGAAGTATGTTGAAAATAAGAACAATAATTTGAGAGCAAAAATCAAGGAATATGAAGAGAATATTCATGATCTTGAGGAAAATCATTGGTCAAAACCATCAAGTATGATAATATGCTCAAGCAACTAGAAAATCAAGTGAAGACTATATCAACAAGTCTAAAAGCTAAGGAGAATGAGTGCATCAGTTTTGAAAAGGAAATGTTGTATCTAAGAGCATATGTATTTGAATCAGCTAGCAAGGAAAATTCATTCCATAGGTTTGAGAATAGATTTAAGGATTTAGATGGTATTTTGGACAGTCACAAGTCTGCAGGAGATAGGAATAGTATATGGTTCAAGGATAACCTTAAAGGAAAAGAGGTTATGAATGAATATGTTATTTAAATCAAGGAAAGTGTTGGTTCAAGAGAAGATTAGATGAAGTACAACATGAATTCAAGGTTAGTTAGGAAGCCTAATGCACCAAGATATGAAAGAACTTTAAGCGGTTATTGTTACAATTATAATGGTTTTGGGAATAGAGAAAAAGAGTATAGAAGGTCCTTCAACCATGCATATTCATGGAATCATGTAAGGAATTTCAATTCATATCATACAAGAGGGAATTATGAGGTTGTGTGTTATAAATTCAATCATGTTGGACACATTTCTAGATATTTTTATCATGAGCTACCTAGGAAAATTTGGAGAGATGGAGCCCCTAGAGGTAAAGATTCTATTGTTTTATTAAATTGTAATAATGTTGGACATATTGCAAGATATTGTAGATGGATGAAGAATATCTATGAAAGGTAGGCATAAGTGAAGTCTGGCCATGTTGAGAAAGAAAAGGATGAACCTAAAGTAGATTTCTCTAACCATGACAGGCCTACCACTCAAAGAAGCATGTTTGTTGTTGAAGAGCCTCGAAAACTTCTTCTATCATCATAATAAGATTACTAGGTTGATGATAGAAATATGAAGTCACATGTTCCAAGGAGGTCATGACATCTCCTCAATCTATTTTTCTAGATCCCCATGTCGTGAGATATCTCTACTAAGCTTCTTAGATACATTCATAATCTACATGAAGCATGGTGATAGGGGGAGATTGAATGAATGTAATGAAGAAGTGGATTTGTGTGACAAAGGTTTTTGTTGTACAATCAAGGGTATTTTGTTTAGTGTATGGTTTTTTTCCATGAGGTATGTCTTAAGGGTATTTTTCTTTGTTTGTTACATCAAGAGTGTGTAAGGTGATTCAAATTCTATAGCACGTGAATTCAAGTTGAAGAGTGCATTTTAAGATCTCTTTTAGGTTTGTTTGATTGAAGAAGGTTTTATTTGGTATATTTATGTGATGAGCTTATTAAAATGGTGTCTCAAAGACTAATTTAGTCAAGGGGAGTTCTGAATTAGTTTTAAAAAATATATGTTAAATGTATGAGTTTTGTGTTGCACATAGTATAACAAGTATTTGCAAGTACATTCAAGGTATCTTGTTGCAAACAATGTTTAGAGGATGATAAAATCAAATGGTTTAGACAAGAGGGTCTATAAAGTTAATTATCAGGTTTAGGAGGCAGGGCATCAAGTGACAAATTTGAGAAGCTATTACAAGGACGGGTGAAGAAGAGTCTCTTTCATCTTATGAGTGATGACTTGATCAAACCATCAAAATGAATGAAGGGATGTTGCATGATGTTCAAGGAGTGAGTTTTATATTTGATTCAAGGTATGTCCATGTCTATGTTTTGCTCTAGAGGTTACATCTCTATCTTGAATGTCATGATGAAGGCCTATTTATGAGGTGTATCAGAAGTGATCTATGCATCATGTAGTCTCAGTAAGTTGAAGAATGGTTAGTGAAGACAGATTTGGATGATCCATGTATGTTTAAGGGTGTTGGCATCATGAAAATTGTGAAGAATAACAGGTGATATGAAATTGACTATCAGCTCTGAAGAAGTGTTTCCTTGGTATTATGTTTCATCAAGGACAAAATTCATATGAAGTACAATAGAATTTTTGGACAGACAATGTTCCATGTGTATGAATAGGAAGAGTCTAGTATCATGTGTGAATACTAGGTTGCAATGCATTTGATGGATAAGGTTTCAAGGTAGTGTGTGTTTTCCATTGTGTGTTTCAATTGTTCTTGAAATCTAGGTGTGACCTTTTGGGCCCAAGATAAGCAAATCTATAAGGTAATGAATTGATTATGATCTATTCCATTAGGTTTTAAAGTTTCTCAATAGATAAGCATGAGTCTAAGGGGGAGAAATTTCAAGCATGACTTTTTTTAATGAAAGATTTAAGGTCAGTTATGGATGGAAATTAGTGATAAAGGAGGTATGAAGACAAGGGTATGTTGTTTCTAGGAGATGTAGTGTCAAGATGATCATCATATAATAGATATCGTTTCAGAAAGTATGTGATAAGCAAGTCCAAGGTGAAGATCACAAAGAATGATTCTTAGAGGTTTAGGGTCAAAAGTGAAAATGTTTTCTCAGCTGGTATGAAGATCAAAATTGGTATGTATTTTTTAGGGGAGTGTGAGATTGTTTGAAGATAGGTTCAAGGATTATCTAGCAGTTAATGGAGTCAAGAAAGTGATTACATACCAAGGGGAGTCTTGTAAGTAATATTTTATGCATTGTTTTCATTATTTTCATGTCAATTTGTTATAAGATCATTTTTCATAAATGTCAAAGTGGGGGAGTGTAATCAGAAACAAGAAGTTTGAGGTCTAAAGGTGCTTACATGAATGGTTTCCATTAATATTTCTAAAGGTGGTTTCCATCAATGACAAAGGGGGATATTTTTGGGCATTATGTCATGTTTTTTTCATTGATGTCAAGTGACATTAATGGAAAAGGGTTTCCAAGTGGCATAGGATCTTTCATGAGGTATCATTCATCAAATATGATGAAGTTTGATTGGTAGTGAAGTTATTTGGTGTCATAAGGTGTTGTAGTGGCATGGTGTCCTTAGCATGTGCATGGTCTTGGTGCATGGTCAAACAAGTAAGTTTTGTGCATGAGCTTCAGAGGTTACATGAAGGTTGTTAGGGTGTTTTGAATATTCATAGAGAGATGTGTCAGTAGTGTGTTAATGAGTCTATAAGACGTGATATCATAAGTTTCAGTATGACATGGGTGAAATAAGCCATTTTATGCCTAGTCCTAGACCTAGTGTGACAAGACATAATATATGAAGCAAAACTAGTCCAAGTAAAGTTAGTGTGACATGTGAAGTTTATTATGACATTGCATACCAAGTGTATAAGGTGTACAAGGTCATAGTTAAGATGTATAATGCATGATCAAGGTCCTATTAAAGAAAAATAATGAAGATAACACAAGAAGGCATGGGAAAATTAAGGTGCATGATGCATTTCAGAGGTTGTAAATATGGAAGAGCTTTAGAGATCATGAAGAGGTCAGTATAAGGTGTGATCAAAATTTTCAGGTCAAGTAGGTTGAAGGAAATTGTATGAAAAGTTGTTTTGAGCTCTACTAAGCTCTCAAAACTATCTATTCCTAACTCAATGAGTGTCAAGTTTGGATGCTCACCCACACGTGTGTACATTTCATGGGGACTATGAATACTTTTTTGGATGTTAGGGTATGGAGATAAGAAGGTTTTTCAAGAAGAATTAGGTAGAATGGACATTACTTTTATGAACGATTGTTAAGAAGCTAAATGGGTCAAAACCCTCTCTAAATCCTAGTTCTAGAGTGATAGGAAAGAAATTATGTGTATGGTTTTGAAATGGCTTGAGAAATATAATGTAACGACCCGGAATTGTAGAGGAATCTTCAGAGATCTTGTTGGTGGCATTTTCAGGTTCCAGAAGTGATGATATGCTATAACAAAAACCTTGTTTTGTAAATATTTGTAGGTACATAGTTGATTTAAAGGTTTCATGAAGTGAAACCAATTGTTCCAGAAACCTTGTGATGTATTCTAAGTTTCCATGAAAATATTTTGACAAGTTCTATAGAGAAATTTGGTGAAATGGGTCTTCCAAGTTGACCTACCACTTAAGGCTTAAAGATGTTAAACCAATTATGAAGGTCCTAAGAAGATTATGATGTTTTACATGTTGTAACAGGGATGAATGGGCATGGATAGCTTGTAGGTGTCTCATATGATGTGTTTGAGGTCTTTTTTTGATCAGGTGAGGTGGTTTCATGTTCAATCCCTAATGGCCTAATCAACCCTATTAGGTCTGTCAATAAGGTGTGTGAAATAGGTATGCAAACATGAAATTCTTCATGTGACATAGGGTTATATGTGCTTGATCATGTTGTTAGAGTCCCTAATGATGTGTTCCATCTTATGGTTGTGTTTGGAATTGAATATTGAGGTGATGAAGCTTGGTGTCTCAAGAATGGTCTTTGAGACCAAAATTGTAGGTTTGAGTAGTTTCAGTGAAAGAATATTTTTTGGGTCCTATGCCTTTATTTTGAGGATGCAATGAGTCCTGTGACTTTCCTGACATAAATATATTTCCATTTATGTGTCATATGTTCTTTTGTGAATTTTTTTGTTATGTGAAGTTTCTCTCTTTTTTAGAATGAGTTTTAGGTGCTTGAGACCTAGTTGAGGGTGTTTGCTTCTTGGTGTGTTTCATGATGAAGATGGATGGTTCAAAGGTTCTTATGCATATATATGGTGGTGAGAGGATGTGTTTGAAATTATCAAATATTATGGAGTCATGGTGAAGCTACTTTGTACCTTGAAATTCAAATTTGTGACCATTTGAAAAAGAATGCTTGTTTTAGGCCTAATTGAGAAGCTTTGGGGAAATGTGTGTGTGTAAGGCCTATGCCAACATAAAGGGTCATGTTATATCATTTAAATCTATTTGTAAGAATTTTTTTAAGTTTTTCATAACCGACCTTAATGATCATATGTCCTTTTCCGACCTATGTGGTTTTTTTATGGGATGAGTCATGTATAAAGGTGTGTTATGTTTTCTCATTTGAGCTAGTGTTGATTATAGATGTTTGAGTGACCTAAAGGAGAGTTTGAGAGAGTTGTGAAGGATCTAGAAAAGAGATAAGGAATGTTATACTATTATCATGAAAGATAAGAATGGATTCAAGTTCATTAGACTTAATCATCATATGAAGGTGCAAGTTTGAGTGAAGGAGAGAGAGTCATTTAAGAAGGTTTTGAGTAGAGTGAGCTAACAAAGTTATCACAATCAGTTGTTGAAGAAACAAGAACATCATGTGATATCATTTTTAGGTGGCTGATTTGGTGCTTAGTCATTTTATGGGGTTGTATCCTTTTTGTATGGTTGGTGCCTTACTAAATAGGGGTTGGTTCTCCTTATGGGGTTGGTGCCTCACTAAATTTGTAGGGGTTTGTGCTCCTTTTGAAGTGGGTGATTCACTATTTTTTTTTGTTTTGTGTAATATATTCAAAGGTTTGGTGGGTTTTCTTCCCCTTGAGGGTTTCCCACTTTATATCCAGTGTTCTTGTGTCCTCTCTAGTTCTTGTGTATGGTTGTCCATGCTTAATATGATCACATTGGTTAATGTATGTTGAATGGATGCTTTGAATGAGGAATGAAACTTAAGAAAAATAACGTAAATGTTATAAAGGACTAATTCATCCCCCCTCTCATTCATTTTTCTTACAAATTTTTTTGGCATAAAATCTTCCTCTATGTAATAGTTAGTTATTAAATATATAACCCAAAAGCTACTTATAAATGATGTTCGACTAGTAAAGGGCAAGTCCCCACTAGTATATATACCCCTTGGGGAATAATTGTAAGACATGAAGACCATGGAATTCATCACCAAATAAAGAGAGATAACTATTATGAGAGAGATGATTTGATTATGAATATGGACTGAAGAATTATGGAGCTATTATTTGTGTGAGTGTGCATTTATTATGTTTCTATTGTTATGCTTTTATTGTATTATCTGTGCAAACATTTCATAATGATATGTCAAACATGATGGTGATGGGGACTCTCTCATGCCTCCAATGAGCACACTAATGTTTGTTTCCTTAGTGTTATATGCCAACATGAGGTGATAATATTACTTTGTGCACGCCATAGTAATAAAGGTTTGCATGCATCTTAGTATGAGATAGTGGTAAAACTAGACGTGTAATGATGTCATAGAAAATGTCTCAAGGTATGTAAATGGATCACATAATTCCATTCGATATGAGTTTGGAATGGTTATATTGATTTCAATAGAGGAAGGGATGTAATATTGGTTAGGGGTATTAATGAAGGGATTCCAAACTACACATTTGTCATATTCACACATCAAGTTGCACTAAAAGGAAACATTCTTAATTGAGTCAAGAATACATGACTTGGTTTAAAAAATTTATTATAGATCCATCTTCTTATGGATTACCCACTCCCAAATAACTTAGTTATTATAATGAATCTCTATGACTCTCCATTACCCTCTCTATCCAAGCATCAGACCTAGATTGATATCTCTCTTGATCTTTCTATCTCCTTATTCTTACGTTTATCTCTTACTCCCTGTCGGCCATCTCTTGGCTCGATCTTCTTTCTTTTTGTTTACATTTTTCAAAGTCCCATAAATATTTTAACCACCATAACTAATTTTTCATCCTTCATTACATTAGAATCTAAATATGTATACACATATATAACCATATAAACAATCAAAGTAGAAGGTGAATGGTCATATGTTTTTCTAAAGAGTATTCCATGTACATAATGCACAGATAAATAAGTACATTTATGGATCTAGTTCTAGTATCTCTCCCTCAATTCTCCACATTATAAATGACTTCTACATATAAAAATAAACATCTAAATTTTCATTTAGGGTGTTGTCCACCAGGTCACCTCTTGGGACTTGAATAAGTGTTATCAAATTGGTTTCTCTTGCATGTCCCATTTATATGGTCATATTTTATAACCCTCAACATCAAACCATGATAACCATCATAATACCCCCCAAAAAATTTTAACAATGTATTGATAGCTAAGGATAGTCCTACAAGACACAACTAGTGTAATGATCAAGAATGAAATCAACAAATCATTCATATATCAATGAAAACAATCTACTCATATAGCTTGTAGAAGTACTCATATGGGAAGTTTCATATAATTCATCATGAAGTAAATATATTGGTGGTTTAGTCACCCTATGCTTCAAGTAAATCTGTATGTTCAATTTTTTGAAGGAAACATGAATGTAGAAGCGGAATATAATTTCTTAGATCAATTATATTCATATTTTTCTATGAATAATTTTTTTGATGAGGAGAAAATCAAGATTTCACTTTTGAAAATATCTTTACCGTCAAGAAGTGGTGGAAAATCTATACTCTTTGGGAGGAAATATATAAAAAAGAAAATTCTAAGCCAACTTGGGATACATTCGTGGAAGCCTTCAAGGATGAATTATATCTATAATATGTTTATGAATATCGATATATTCAACAACAACAACTTTGGAGATGATAAAATTAGTTAGTACAAGCCTACACTAATGCCTTTCATGATGTTTATGAGAAGCTAGGATTGAATTTGATTCAAAAGAGTTTAGATTTATCAAGTACAAAAACATCCTACAAGCATCCATTGAATCCAAATTGGAGATGGATAAGGTCAAGCTTATGGGAGAAGTCTATCGTTATTGACAATCATTTAGGAGGATTCCAAGAGGAACAATAAATTGGTCACATTATCTATGCTAAGGAAGACACCTACATCTGATAAGAAACAATCCTTTAAGATAGGAAAATGGAGTGAAAAAGACAAAAGTAACAACTACTCCAATAGATAGTGTCATTCTCAAAATACTTTACTTATGATATAAAAATCAAATGATAAAAAAAATAATCCCTCAAACAAAATCATCAACATAGATCCCAATGTTTTGGTAAACACTACATAAGTAACTCCCATAGAACAAGATTATGAATCATAACATCTATTTTATTCATGATGTGGGAGAAAGGGTATATCCAATGGAATTTTTTATCAGTGCTGGTAACATGAAGAACGTCATCTCTGAAGCAAATTTCAAGTGACAAAATCTTCCAATCATGTTACATCCCATCCTTAAGGATTCAGATGGATTAGTTCATACAATAAAAAAGGCATATGGTTCACTCTCCAACACTAATTATCGTACTCTATTGATTCTTTTAAATATGTGTTACTTTGTGATGTAGTGCTAAGTGATATATGCAATATACTTTTTAGTCATCCAATAAGTGATGTGGGTCCAAATGTAAGAGGTTGAAATGCCTCCAACACACACACACACACACACACACACACACACACACACACACACACACACACACACACACACACACACACGCGCGCGATTCTAAAAATATCCAAGAAAACTTCAAAATAGTTTTCTTCTCATTCCTTAATCCACACTAATCCTTTACAACATTACAATCTTCCTTTTATTGTCACTATCTCTAAAAAACCCTAAAATTCCACGAAATTCTATAACACTAAAAAATTACCTACTTAAGATTGATGGGAGGAAAATACCTATAACACCCTAAAAATTCCTACATGATGATGGGAGGAAAATTGAGGAGGCTCTCTCACTCTTTGATGAAGTTATTTATGAGGAGGAGAATAGAGAGCTCATGGTGATTCTAAATGAGGAAGAAATAAGAGCCATCATCTTCCATATGGAAGGGGATAAATCCCCTAACCCGGATGGTTTCCCTGCATTTTTTTCCAAATGTTTTGGTACATCATTAAAAAATATGTGGTGCAAGTGGTTCAGGACTTCTTTTCTTATGGCATGCTCCTAAAATAGGTCAACCACACCTTTTTATCTTTGATTCCCAAGGTGAATGGAGCTAAAGATCTTAAGGATTTTAGACCGACCAACCTTTGTAATACCATCTATAAATTTTTCTCTAAGATCTTGGCCTTCAGAATTAAGGTGGTTCTACATAAATTCATATCACCTAATCAGGGGGCCTTTGTACTAGGATGACATATAGTTGATAGTATCATAGCAATCCATGAAATGGTGCATTCTATGGAAAACTCTAATAGGGAAGCTATGTTGGTGAAACTGGATATGCATAAGGCCTATGATAGTGTCTCATGAAATGTTTTAGGCCTAATATTGGAAAAAGTAGGATTCAATCCTAAGGTTAACTAGCTGATTAAGGAATCCTGTAATAATTATTTAGGGCCTGCAAAAAATCAATCTCCAGAACTATATATGTACTATGTGGGCATGTAAACCTCATAAGTCTACAAATAGGATATATACCCAGAAACAAGGAAAAAGCCACTCCAAATAACACCCAAATACTTGAAAATATTGATCTCAAATGAAAATAAATTTGTAGAATAATAAACAAATGGTCTCAATACCAGCTCAGCTCTGATACCATATCGAAGAAGTGCTTAAGATCTATTGGTTCGAAGATTGCACAGGAGAATGATGTGAGACGTGAATTGTTCTAAGACAAAACAATGCAATCATACAAGAATGAAAAAATAATAAAAATGTAAGAGAGATAATTGCAATAACATAAAAATAGCTCCAACATAATACAATCAAATAGAATCATGTAAGAGATGTACATATAGGAGGTGAATGTGTAACCTCCTCCTAGAATCATGGAAATATCCACCTAGAATAGTGGTAACCAACAACTAGAATGTTGTAGTAAAGTGGTGACTCACACCTATAATAGTGTAGTCAAGTGGTAACCAACATCTAGAATAGTGTAGTCAAGTGTACACCTAAGAAATCATATCCCATAAGTGTAGGGAAACTCCAAGTGAGGTGGAATATCTTGAGTAGGATAATACAAATAAAGTAAGGAAAATAAATCCCACACTAATACCCCCCCCCCCCATAAGCACAACTTAGGTGGACGGTGAAAAATGAAAGTGGGTCCCGGAAACAAGGCCTGATAAGGTACCCACATACAATGAAATCTATAATAAGATAGAGTAAAAGGAGAAAACCCAGTGGGAAAAATATCCCCCAAAAGAGAGATAAAGAAGAGAAGGTAGGACTAGAAATCCCCACTCGAAGCTATAGTTTCCTATATCCATCTTGTATCCTGCAAATCAACCTCTTGGAGTGACTGTGGCTCAGAAATAGATGCAATGAAGAGTGGATCACCATGGAAAATTTAAGGTAGTTGCCAAGTGTCTGATGGATCTCCAACCAAGTTGTTGTTCCTATCCAAGGAACTATGCTCCTCATACATGGTAGAAGTCCCAACTACTCCATTATGGAATGATGTATCTGATGTAGAAGAGAAGAAATAATATGGAGGTTCCTGTAACTGAGTAGAATAATGTGAGATGTCTGATGAGACTTGAATCAAGATGCCTTCTCCCTAAAGAGTCTGAGGTGGAATACAAGTGGGTGGATCAATAAATAAACCCTATAATAATGGAAGGTGACAAGGAGATGGTGGAGGTGGGTACCCATCACTACTATAGTCATTTGTGCTAGAAGAGAGGTTCTCATCAAAAATGTGCTCAAGATCAAAAGTGTCATCAAGTACATGTGGATCTGGTGAAGAATATGAAGGAGGAACAAAGTGAGAGAAGGAATATAGTCAAACTTGATGATCAACTACACCTACTGCAATGATAGTGTCACTATGTAGATCTCTGACATAGACTAAATCTAGAGTGAAATCAACCCGCATGCTCTGACTAAGATGAGTAATCTGGTAGACTGATAAGAGATTAGTTGATAGTGAATGAATAATAAGAACATTATTGAATGTTCCTCCATCCACTTCAACAGACCCTCTCCCAAAAACCTATGAAGATATGTTGTCACCCAATTCTATAGTAGACATGTCACATGGCTCTAATGAAGTGAACTCTATGTGTGAATAATCCATGTGATGTGAAGCACCAAAATCAATAACCCATATAGGCGGTGGTGATACAACTACAACAAGAGCTATCCCTTTTTTCTCCTTTCCAAATTCTTTCTCTTTCCCTTTCCCATTGGTATTTATATTGGAAGATTCATTGGTTGATGAAGACTATTTGGAAGACTCAAGTTCCCCTACCTTGTTCTTCTCAAGAAGACCTGTGAGGTCGTCAATTTACTTTGTCAAACATTTTATTTCATCGTGTCTTCCTTTACAATACCCACATTTAATTATTTATTTCTTGAACTTATCACTAGAAGAGGAAGTTGCAAAGTTTGGTGTAGAGGTGGAAGAATGTTGATCTTTCTTTCTTTCTTAATCCTTGTTACTTTTTTTATATTATTTTTCTAATGAGACTTTCTATTTTCCATTCTTAGCAATGAGAGCTTGTTGATCAATTAGACTCTGGCACTTAGTGGAGAAAATACAGAGAGTTTATGTTGGAGAATAGAGCACATTCAAAGGTGCGAAAGCATCAGCAAGGATCACACGCAGAATAGAGACAGATTTGAGAATTAGCCATTTTCATGATGAGAATATATTTTTAGAGGTAGTGTGCAGAGCACTCAAACCAAATGGAGACTTGCATGTCACACATTGGCTATTTTTGGATGATCAGCTATGAAGTGCTTTGCATGGATGTAGGCTAAAGAGAGAATGGCGAACTTATAGTTGACAAAGAGAGATCTATTATTAGCATTCTTGCATGTAATCTTATTTTTGTAACGACGCATGGCTAATAATAGCATGTGACCTATTTTGGTAATAGATAAGTGGTGAAGGGAAAGTCTCCACCCTTATAAATAAGTAGTGAACTGTGTAGTAGATATAACATATATATATATATATATATATAGTGAGAGAGAGAGAGCATAGATATGTGTGTGAGAACTAGGGTATAGTGAGATTATGCTACTAGATCTATTACGTGCATGAGCATATACTATTGTTATTGTAATGAAGCTTCTAGGTAATTACTAAAATTAATATAATGGAGATTATGGACTGAAAGAAGGTGTTCTCATGGTTATGATTCATTGTTGCATGCTTGATTCCATTATGGTTATCTATTAAGTCTGTAATGTTCTAGATCCAGGTCTGAATATGCATTGTATGAAAGATATATTAGCTATATATCTGAATGAATAAAGTCTTCATCATGCTAACATCCTGTAACAACAACCCTAAAGAGGGGCTTGGTACCTTCGTGCACTTCGGGTGAGTGCTCAGTCTAGCTTGAGTGATGTGCCAACGTGCCTGGGCTTATATTGCTGAATTCTAGGCTACATCATTGGTTCTATTGCCAAGACCTCTTTTTCAGTTGTTTCCAGGACAGTTCATGATGAAGACATACCGGTTTACCTTAACAAGTGTTAAGGAGTGGATACACGATCTAGAAGAAGAATACGCACGTTGTTTCAGCACTGGATCTGAGTTTAACACACACATGTGGGTGGAACAGAACCTGTATGACAATTCGTATGAGAGGTTCTTCACTATCTTTCTAGTAGAATTATACGAGTGGCTAATTTTGTATGCATCTAAGAGGAATAAGAGGTATCACACACTTGTCTAGACACAAGAAGAATTTCAGGTCTTGTATGATTTTGATCTAATTTGGACTCGAGTTGTGGACACGTGGTTCCGTGGCATTTTAAACAGTTATATCTTGGAGTACTCAATTTCCACTTATTCATGTCCAGAGGTAGCTGAATTCCAATTTTTACGATATCTAAGGGGAACTTACCTGCAAGGCATTCCACTAGTGATCAAGATCCTGATGGTCACTTTGAATTTGGAGAATAAACTAATGGCTAACTAAAGTCCACCATGCACGAGGAAGGAGCAGGTTTGGTGAAAGATGGTAGACCTAGCGACATAAAGGCAAAGAGAGGAAAGATAGCTTAAGTATAATGAGGCATGTGAGAGGGAGATAGAGAAGCAGTGGGAGGTTGTAGAGTAAATGGTGTTGTGGAGAAATATAGTTTGGGAAGGAGTTTAAGTTCACACAGAAGACATAGAATCCAAGCCTCAGGAACTCCCCCATTAGGGAAAACATAATAGGGAACCCTCCTCAGCCTCACGTAGAAGTGCGCCAATAGAGACAAACTAGGCTGCGGGTGTGCCTCTAAATCCACCTGGCAACCTTACCCTTGTGCTTGTTTTTCCAGCATCTAGTACAATAAATAATCAACAAGTTAATTCAAGCAGTAGGAGAGTAGGTGAAAGTCTTATAAAATCCACAATGATGGCAGTGCAAACAACTTTTTTGTTATATGGGAGTACCTTTTTAGGTGTATCATCTACACAGAACTCAGGTGCGCCAATTTTTGGACTAACTTTTGGGAGTGGTAACACTTCGCAGACTGTCAGGGTACAATTCAGTTTTACTATTGGGACACAGGGAAGTACATCTTCTGGTCCAACAACAACTACATGTTCGAGATCAGGAGGCATAGGTAGTTCTAGTTTTGGTGGATCTGGTGGTTCTAGAGGTAGGGGAAACACAGGAGGTTCTGGATCAGGTGGGAAAGGTCCGCATCAACCCCAGAATATTTACATGGAGATGTATCTTCCTCTTCCATACTATAGGGGCATAGAAGATGTTATTAAACATGTGCATATGTGTGAAATACTGTGGCGTGCAAAAGGAATCATGGCTTCTGAGTGTAGGGCTAGCCAATTTTCTACTACATTACAAGGGCGTGCACACAGTTGGTATAGAAAGTTTGACCCTGATCAGACTTGCGTATATTATACAGCTTTAAAAAATGCATTCCTTAAAGAGTTTCACATCCCCGATTTTGAGCAAAAGAGTATAAGTGCACTCAAGGATATTAAGCAAGGCACCACTAAGAGTGTTAGAGAGTATGATGCCCATTTTAAAATGATGTTATCTAAGCTTTCTTATGATATACACGCAAGCCAGCATGCACAATGGTTCATTGGGGGCCTAATTACCCCTTTTAGAAGGGCATTATCACATAAGACATACACTGATCCACATGAAGAACTTGAAGCTGCCTTACACGCTGAGGCATTTAGAAGTATAGATACAGGGGTAAGCCCATTTTTAGAAGCACAAATCGTAACTATGGAAAAATAGTTGGAGAAACTATCAGTAAATTCAACACATGAGATGTGCACAAGGATTTGGTGCACAGATTGTGAAGTAGAAGGTCACACAAAGGATAGTTGTCCTCGCAGATCAATACACTTGTTGTTGTTGGATTGTGAGATATGCCATTTAAACCATGATGCTAGCCACTGCCCATTATTACAATACGATAAGGAAGAATGTTTCAAGCTACTGTAAAATCCATAGGTCTGCAACTCATGACATGGAAGACTGCCGACTGATTGGTCATATCCATGATGTTATATATATTGGTGTATGGTAGACAGAAGTTTTAGATGACTCTAAGGGAAAGAACAAGCATCAGGACCGGGATCACACTCAGGCATGCTATGATCAGAATGAAGGGCATTTTGAAGGCGGTCATGGCAGCGCTCGAGGATACCACAGTGGATTTGGGGGACGAGGCTGTGGTAGTGGAAGAAGTGAGTTCCCTCATGGAACATGTTATACATGTAGATCTCCTAACCACTGCAGGTGTGAATGTCCTCAAAATATTACATGTTCTTTTTGTGGAAAGAACCATAGCTATGAGGAGTCCCTGGACTTGTATGAGCATCTTAGTAAGCAACATAAAAATGAAAACAAGGGTGTAGGAATGGTTAGGATACAACGCATTGTGAAAAATCAATGGATGCCTAAGTTGGAAGTAGGGTCTGAGGCATTTCAAGTGAAGATCACGACCTGCACTGAGGCGACACGCACTCGAGAAGCATCGCAGTAGAAGCCTACCATTACTAAAGAGGAGGTTCTATATGCACGGTACCCATATCCTACCCATCAGAAGGAGGTTTATCAAGAAACCATGGAAGTTCTTAGGAATCTTCAAGGTGAGATACAATACTTAAAAGAGTAATCACGGAAGATGGAGCAAAACAAAGTATCATAGATGGTCCAAAATGATATAGATGACTTAAGGGAAGTGTGTAAAATGTTGCGCTAGGAAAATATCAATCCACTGTTAGGGGATTGGTTAAAGGGAAACACACCATGCGCAAGTATTGATACTAGATAGAAAATCCTACATGTGAATCTTTTCCCTCATAGCCTAGATTATGAAAAGGAAATCACTCTGAATGCTATTGTGGATGGGTAGCTATTGAGTAATATACCAATTGATACATGCACGGAAGTCAATGTTCTTACCTTAGATGCATGGGTACAAATGGGGAGACCCCCATTACAGCCATCCTCTAATGTATTGTTCATGGCTAATCAAACTAAATCCACTCCCATTAGAGTTTTGAAAGATGCATCCATTACTATACAAGGAGCCAAGTTCACTGAGGACTTTGAGGTTTTAGCACTGACAGAGTCAAATAGCTTCCCAGCTCTATTGGGGCTACCTTGGTGCTATGCAAATAATGTTGATCTTCAAATCAACAAGGGCTATATCAATTTAGAAAACAAGGAGGAGAGAGTTATTATCCCTTTAACAGATGGAAAATATGTGTCCTATGTTGAGCCCTTAAGTGAAGAAGATCTTAATAGGATTTATGTACGCATCATCCAAGATCTAGAGATACTTGAGCCAATCAAAGAAGGAATAATTCAGTGGGAGGATGCATAGTCTATTAGCGATACTACAAGTGTTGCTTGTGATAATTGGGCTCATAGCACATATGAGTTAGCAGGGCATGAAGTAAAGAGCATATTTCCTATAGGCAGTAAACCGCATTATGTCATGAGGATAGGATAGACCATGTGGCTCCAAGATCCCTCTTGGTAGCATAAAATGTAGAAACAAAGATAGAGTAGTCAGGACCTAGTTTGGCAAGCACAAAAAGAACAAGTTGTTCATCCTTCTTTTTTGTTCCACATTCTTTTAATTTCAATCATAAGGACTTGAGATTGGTAAATAAATCTTCCAAGGTGTCAAATTTGCTAGGAATTAAGCTAATAAGTTCTATTTCTAGCTCATGACCCCTCATAGTGTCAAATTTTCCAAATAAGTTTTCTAAGGTTTTCCACACCTCGATAGGAGATTTGGCTGACTCTATGTGAAAAATCAGTTTAGGAGACACTGAAAGACACAAAATGTCAAATGCTTCATCACACTTATTATACCATTTAAATTTATTTGTAACTATAGTAGGCTCAGGTTCTAACCCCATTGTGATATGGTGTAACCCTTTAGTCCTAATTACAATGAGCATTTTTAATTTCCATTCATGGTAATTAAAAGGTGTAAGTGGGTTAATTGTACTTAGATCCATGACTACAGAAAGAGAATTTGTGGTATTTATTGCGGAACCAAAGAAATGTGTGGAAAGAAAGAAGTTCAAAACAAGAGAGGAATCACACTGTACACCCCCCAAAATATTTATCAAGAGGCCCCCCCATAATGTGGCACTTTATAACTTAGTTTGTTTTACAAAATAAATAGGACTAATGCTTTGGGAAATAAAAAATATTTAACTTTTGCAAAAAAATGACACTCGATATCGAGCTACCAATTAAAAGTTTTACAATAATTATTTCCCGTAAATAATCCCTATTTAAATGAATTTGCCTTAAACTTGAAATGCACTTTTTCACTAAAAAATAAAATTTTAGAAAAAGGAGGAGGGTATTATAAACCCAAGCTTAAGAATCTTCAATTTGCAAGCGTTGGGTGTGATTGAAGGCCAAAATATGTTGGGGTTGCAAGGTGGCTGACAAAAGCCACCCTGCACATCCAAAGGCTGTTCCAGCGAAGCCGCTAGGCTGAGACAAAAAAAAAATGACTGTACACAAGTTGCAACCACATTTCTACACTCTAGATCTTAAATTTCCATAGATCAAAGTGTAGCAACAACACTAGCATGAGGCTAAAAAAATTTAATCAAGATGGATCTTTAATGCGTGTATGGGTTTTTAGAATTTTTTTATAGGTCTAAAAAAGCCTCTAGGTCAGAAAAAACATCATTTGCAAGTCAGAACAAGCATGCAAAGCACTACCAAAGGTGAAAATTCCCTTTACAAGTCTTAAATCACATTGATCTAGATAAATCTTCTAGGAATCCAGCAATAATTATTTAGGGCCTGCAAAAAAGTAATCTCCAGAGCTGTATATATACTATGTGGGCTTGTAAACCTCAGAAGTTTGCAAATAGGCTATATACCCAAAACAAGGCAAAAATAGCTCCAAATAACACCCAAACACTTGCAAAATAATAACTAGACAATATAAAAACCAGCTCATCTTTGATACCATATCGGAGAAGCGCTTATGATCTACTGGTTCAAAGATTACACAAGTGAGAAATGAAAGATGTAAATTGTTCTAAGATAAAACAATGCAAGCATACAAGACTGCAAAAATATGAAAATGCAAGAGATATAATTGTAATAACACAAAAATAGCTCCAACTCAATACAATCAAATAGAATAATGCAAGAGATGTACATATATGAGGTGAATGTGTAACCTTCTCCTATAATCATGGAAATATCTACCTAGAATATTAGTAACCAATATCTAGAATGGTGTAGTCAAGTGGTGACTCACACCTAGGATAGTTTAGTCAACTGCACTCGACCCCCTGAGGTCTTGTCAGAGCAACCAATGTTGAATGTGTGTGGTTGACTATAAGAGGATCAGTGACTAAGATCTGGTAGTGTGATCTCCTGGTAGCTGATTTGGCAAAGGGGAGATTTAGAGGCTATGAACGGGTAGTGTAAATTCCCTTGGTTTGTTTTCCTAACTTGGATCTAAGTATTGATTTAGTTTGAATTGTCTAAATTAACCAAGTTGAAACTAATAATCTATGCTACTGCTGAAAGGAAACTAATCTAAACAAATCACAAAACTAAAATATTACAATCACAAACAACAATTTTCTTTTATTCTAAATAATCAAATCTACTTCTACACTAAAACTAAACAAGCAAACTAACCCAGCGTGGTTATTCACCTGTGCTGAGTGTATTGAAACTAAACTAACTTAAAAAAAGAACTTTTCCAAATGATCTATGATGTGTAGACAACTTCCTACACATATTCTCTCCTTTAGATCCATAGGGATGGGAAAAAGAGGATCCATCACCGGGAGCTGCTATTATTGATTTAAACCCTCTTGGAAGTTAACTAATTACTTGCAAATGAAAGGAAATTGATTTATACTCTATTTGATATGATGTAATAATGATAATTTGTAGGAATGAAGGAAACCAAACAACAAATCCAACCTGGAATTCACAGAAAAGGGGTAAATCTAGCTGTGTGATGACTTCTCCCCTCATTTTATCCTTTCCTTCTCTATGTGTCCATATGAGTCCAAGGAATTGGGAATGCAAAGGTAGCAGCAGGGGAATGCACTTGAGCAATGACAACTTGAAGGTAGTCTAGTTGCAATGCAAGTGTAAGAGGGATAACACAAGTGAACAGATCTTGGCTATGCAATTTCTAGCAGGATCGTGGCAGAAATACTATGCAAGATACACAAAATTCTCAGGGGATTTGCTTGAATATAAGCATTGTATATATAGGAATTGGTTGGGATGTGCCTTCATGCACAAGGCAGCCTTGGAGTGCCAAATCATTGGGTGAAGAGGAAGGTCAAACTAATTAAATCTATTTAAAAATAGAAGAGGGAAAGAATACCAAGAAATAAAAAACATTTTTAGGCAATTTGGTTCACAAACGTTCCCTAGAAGTCAAATTAAGTGAAACCATACGTGTTAAAATCACGCATGGAGAATTCTAGAAAAAGTGCGTAGGGCTACTGCCTTGTGCAAGGTGGAGGTTATGGGACTACTTC
The DNA here is from genome assembly GCA_019776745.2 of Taxus chinensis. Taxonomy (NCBI): domain Eukaryota; kingdom Viridiplantae; phylum Streptophyta; class Pinopsida; order Cupressales; family Taxaceae; genus Taxus; species Taxus chinensis. The sequence continues at coordinate 23,732,866 of CM034156.1, forward strand.
CCTACCTGTGCGGTGGTTTCAGAATCACCACCTAGGCAAGGCGGTGGTCCTATCACTAAAGGAAAAAGCATGCATAGAATGAAGCAATAAACTAGAAGAAAGTGTGGAAAATCTAAGTAAGGATGTCTAGGCTACAAATATACACTGTGAATGGGTTTAGGAACTTAAACACCTTCTAAAAGGATATGAATCATCATTGGGGACTTTTGTAACCATTTTCCAACAATGTAGCACATGCAATTTTGGGTGCTTACATATTTCCTCCTCAGAGAATCGTCTTATCCATGAAAATGCATAAAACGTAAAGTCTGAGTATGACATTCCCGAAATGTGGAGTTAGAAGTTATACCTGACACGCCCGTGTGTTGGAATTTCTTTGTCCAAACTCCTACTACCTGTAAAACAAAATAGAAGACTCAAGCGTAGATAGATGAAATATCAAAAAATAAATACTAAATTAAAACGACAAGAGGAATTACGATTTGTGTGGGGATATAGAAATATGCATACACTAATGCTCCAACCTTGTGAACATATGCACTCAAAAATAAGTTATAACAACATATATATATACCCATTTTCTAATTCATTTGCGCGTATTGACTAGGTGATTTTTGAGATCTTGGCCCATGGTGACCATTTCATTTTTTAGTATGGTTGAATTGGAATGGATTTAGGAATGGTATTTTACATTAGGCTTGGCCCTTTTCTATTTGAATGCTTTTGAGAAGAACTCCTAACAAATTTGTAACTAAAGTGGTCATAAGGGGCCTCAAAGAGGTGGATAGGTAGATTTCCTTTATTGCTTAGTCTCCATTTTGTCGGGCATTATATGATATTTTTTGATATATTTCGGGCTCATTGCGAGCATTTTGACCACACCTAGTGTGTGATGGAATTGTATACAAACTTGATTTATTATGATATATATAGACTCTTATTTTTTGTTCAATAATTCATTGTATCTAAGTTGAATTCTCCTTGGCTAACTTCACATGTGTACTCTAGATGCTTAGAACTTTCATTTTTATATGCTTTTAAGAATATATGCAATGTATATGAATGCTAATAGAATGATATCTTTTCCCTTTTTTGTAATGCTAATATATGATAATGCAATCACATTGTAATGTTGAACTTTAGTTTCTCTAAGAAACTTTTGGTACTTCATATTGTTTTAGCAAAACATGGTGAAAGAGTGATATGATAAGTGAACGAACTTGCCCCACTGCTAACTCCACACAACTAGTAAGATGTGAGGGCTCAACACCAAGAGCCAGAAGGGGAACAAGTTATAAAAATTTGTTGAATGGTAATGATGAGAGAAAGACAAGGATTTGACAAAAAAAATTGAGACCCTACAACCTCATTTTATTAAAGTTTTCTTCATAAGCTAAAATGTGAAGTGCTTTTCAGTTTAACTAGAATTATATCCATAGAAGGCCACTTGTGTTGACAAAATTTGGTTTTGAGGTTTTAAACTCTTTGGAATTTGAACAAATAACTCACTTGTTTTGATTTATGATTATAACAACATTTGAATGAAAATTTTTAAATTTAAATTTTTTCAAAGAGACCCCCCTACACTTTGCCCCATGCTACCAGTAGGAAGTATGGGCTCATCTACCATGAACAAGGAATATGTGAGTAAGGGAACTTCTCTCCTTTACCAACCCTACATCATTAGTAAGAGATGCAGGCTTAACATCGAAGGTTGGTAGGGCAAAGAAATGTGCAAAATATATTTTTTTCTGTGGATTTGCATTTGACTTATTTTTATAGGCAAAATGTATAGAATGTTCCTTATTTCCAAAGATATGTATATGGGATAGATGCGACACCATGAAGCTTCTAGAACAGACTATAGGAAAAGACATCTAATATAGAAGAAACTATTAGTAGAACCCAAATATCCTAGGAATTGGTATGGTTTACTGTCAAAGCTTTATCTTATATTTTCTTGGATTGATGAAATGATTCAGAAACAATTGATGATACTATGAATATTTGAAGTTATATGATTTGAATGTTTATGCCAATGTTTTCAAGAAGTTTTTAGTAATTTTTTATAATATTAATTCCCTTGATCACAAATTTTACAAAATGAACTGGTAGATGAAAATGCTATGCAGATGTAGTAATGTACATGTGGAAAGGTAGGTGAAAACTACATGTCATGATAGATAAGGTGAAGAAAGTTGACAAATATCGAACTCTATGCACCCCTAAAAATTTACACAGTGGAGAACCATGATCCTCAAAATTTACATTATCTTGACAAGGGCCTATCACTCTGGGTTTTAAACTTATAAGCCCTTTCCAAGAAGTGTATCTGTCCAATCATTAAAATCATTTGTATAAAAGAGGTGTTCATGAAACTCTTTGTCACATTCCTGAGACATGGTGTGTGGGTGAGCATGACCATGCTGCTTTTCCTTGTTTCCGATGTAGAGCAACATGTTTACTTGTGACACTTTTTGAATGATGATGTCCTTGCTCATGGATATGCCACGATTATCTTTCAACTGCACATGGGTTGAAACTGAGGTTTCAGAATAGAACAACCTTCCAAGATGGTTTTGATGGGAAGTCATTTCAATCTCAAATTTCCCTTCTTTGTTTGTTAATTCTATCATCTTTACACTTAGACCTAGGTCGTCAGAAGGAAGAGATGCTAAACTGAGAATAAGACTACCCATCCCTTGTGGTTCAAACATGAGGAAGATCTAGTATTGTCACTCTCCAATGAGTTTCATAAATTCCGTCGTGGTTTTAGTGGACACTGTTTCTGACATTTATTGGTTTACCGTTATCTATTTTTGACACCTCAAATGTTTTTGGGTTAATGACTTTAGCCTTTGGGTTAACCCAGGTGATCTTGACTAACTCTTTTGATGGAGGTGGTTTTTTCAATTGATTAATATGAACTTCATACTTCGTATGGATTCCTTTCTTCTTCTTGAGGTTTTCTAAGTGTATATCGAAGGGCTTAAGATCCCCTTGAGCAATGAAAACCTTCCCCAAAAGGAGAAATCTAATCTCCTGGAATAGGGTAGAAGGGATAACCTTCATTCGATGAATCCAAGCTCTCTTAAGGATCATGTTATAACTTGTTTCCCTTTTGATAATGTAAAAATCTGTCAAGATGGTTTTTGGACCAAGTGTGACTGGAAGAACTATGGTTCTAATCAAGGTCGCTTTAAAACTATCATACCCCTGTAACGTGTTTCTTGTAGAGGAACAATTTGTCTCTCCATATCCCAAATTCTACAAGAAAGAGAAGGGAACCATGTTTACAGCAGCCTCGTTGTCAATCATGGCTCTCTTAATGCAATTATTATAAACCCAAACTTGTAAAAATAAGGAAGGATCACCTCTTCGGGCAATTTCAGTGTCAGATGGCATCTTATCTATATTGAAAACAAACCCAATATCCCTATCATTCTGTCTCAGATGATGTATGTCAAAGTAAATATGATTTATTTGAGTACTATGAGGTGGTGTAACATGGATGAGATGACCAATACCTAGTGCATTGAGCAACACAGAATGATGCACAGGTGAATTCTTCAGCAAATCTAGAAATGAAATGTGAGAAAAGGTCTTGTTCAAATCCAATATTAAATCATAGGCTCCTACTAGTTTTACAATTGTAGGAACGTCATCCTGTGGGAAGGAAATAGCTAGTAAGGGTTTTGAAATGCACTTCTTTTTTCAAGTTGTTGCATTAATTTTTGACTTGACCTCTAGCTCAAATAACCCCAAGATTTTTGTATTATCGTTTGAACCGTAGCAACCCAAGAGTTGTCATAAATTGAGAATTCATGGTCGTTGTTTCCTATGGCAATTCCCTTGTTTATATTTTAAGGATTCACTTGAGAATCCTCAAGATGTTTAGGGTTCACATTTTGAGGTGTGACAAATCCGGTATGACTAGGTTGCGGGTTTGTTTCAGGATTTGCTAGGAACATGTCTAAAAAGAGATGCCTTTGGTTTTCAAGAAGTCTTTGCAAAAATTTGTTGCAATCGTGGAAAGTCCTAGCATCACGACCTCAAACCTTATGGAAACCACGGTATAGGTTAGGGTTGTATTCTCTTGGCCTTTGATAAGAGCCTTGTTGTTGTTGATTATAATGTCGGCTGTAATTTTAAAATTGATTTTTATAACCATGATTCGTTGCCCTTTGGCCAGAGTTTTGATACTGTTTTAGGCCTTGGGTTTGATTTTGTTTTTGAGAGGGACGGTTTATGTCAACTATGTTGATAGATGACACAGTGTTAGGGCCTCTTTGGTTTCCTGAGTTATTATTATTTTTATTTTTGTCTTTGTTTGGAAAACCAATGTTCTTGGCTTGATCAATAGCACTATTTGTGGTAGCATTGTCATTGTGATTCATGCCCTTAGGTCCTTGGTTGTTGGCACCATTATTTTGATAATTTTAATTATTTTTATTTGGGGATACCAATTTTCCATTGGGACCATAGATATTACGCCCACTATTTATAGCAATTTGGTCAATTCAAAGCACATTCCAATACCTCCTAGTAATTACGGAAAGGAAAATTCTGGACTTCCTCCCTAGTCTCTAGATTGAGCAAGTGAAGGAAAAGCTTGCAAAGTTCCATCTGTTCCATGTTGGGTGCACTTGCAAAGGAATAGAGAACTTGGCGCCATATTTGGATGAAATGAGTGGCAGATTCATTTTTCTCCTATCTAATACGCAGGAAATCCTTAATCCATGTATGTAACAACTTGTTCATATCAAATTTAACAACTTGTTCATATCAAATTCTTTGATGAACTCGGAAACAAGTTGTTTAAAGGAATGTATATAAGCCTTCAGAATAGAGTAATACTAATCCAATGTACTTCCTTCAAGAGTATTTGGAAATATCTTAGCCACTACAACATCCCAAGAAATAAATTCCCTGGTAGCAATTGCATAGGCCTTGATATGAGTGTTCAGGTGTCCTCCTCCCTTAAATTTTTGAAGATTTGGCAATAGGTGTGGAAGCATGACATCTTGTATGGTGAATTCAAGAGGCTCCTTTAAGTACTCAGTGTATATACCCATTGTGTAATATTCCACCATTGAAGATCCTTGATGAGGAGGTGGAGGAGGAGGAGTTGGATAAGCTGCATTATAAGCATTGATGGGAATGTATGGGGTCCTTTGATATAGAATGTAGGGAGCATAAATTACATATGGGTCCATCTAGGAGGGGGTTTTAATACATGTACATGTAAGGTGGGATAATACCAGGATATGAACTAGCAAGCGTAAAACCAGGGAATGTCACATTTACTATTGTGGCGACATTTGAGAATGCACTTCCAGCCATCCCTTGTATAGGATAATCTTGAGAAGGATGAGGACCCATCCCTAGTATGTCTAACTGTGTGATAAGATCACTTGGATTTGAATGAACTAGATAACTGATGGGTGTCATTATTCCCTTCATTTAATCAACTTCTTGTTGATGTCATATCAAACCAGGGGTGTGTCTAAAGCTATATGCAACAAGAGTAATTTAACCGATCTAGTAGTTGACTGTAGTTATTTTTGTATTTTCTGGGGGATCTCTTCAATGTCTTAAGTACTTCTTGGAAAAACCTTATTTAAATCAAACTATGAAAACTTGCTGAAAGTAAACACACTGAAAGCTTTACTGAAAGGAAACACACTATGTAGAATGGAAACACACTTATTGTTGGAAAATGAACACACTTGCTTCTGAAAGTAAACACACTTGCTTTTGGAAATAAACACACCCAATTTAGAATGCTTGAAAACAATTGCAAGAAATATAAGAATCTATCTAAACACCTGCATGAACAAGTACACAACAGAGTTCAACTGAAAGAACTAAAACAATACACAATTAACAAATCTAAGCTATTTGCTGAAGAAATATAAATACCAAATAAACAAATATCCTAGTCCTTGGGGGAGTGGGCCCTTGCTCCTCCTCGAATCAGGATTTAACAACTCAGAATTCTCTCAAATAAGAATGGCTATTTTATTGATAAAACATTCAGTATTACAAACATATTGGATCTAAATACTTAGTCTATTTCTCTTTTCTGTTCTATTTCTATCTCATATCATATTCTATATCTCTATTATTATATTTATCTATTGCAAGTCTAATTTTATATACATTTTACAATCACAATTGTCTCAATGATTCTGATGAAATTGAATCATGCCCAGAATAGATGCTGAGTCGGGTTGCGGTTGATCAAATAGCTGTAGGATAACTCTCCTTGGATATGCGTTCAGAAATCTTCTCGTCCTTCCTGATTGAAAGGGTCGTAGATGTAAAATCTCTGGATGTGGTTTAAAATAGATAACTCCCATCGGTTCCGGAACTTCAGAGAAGTTCCAGAACCATAGGAAATTGTTAAGGATCAAAACTGTGAGAGTTCTAGAGCTATCCCCAGGAGTTCTGGAACTAAGTCTGAAAATTTTGGAACTAAATACTGGAGTTCCAGAACTAGATGATGACTATGTGATGGAGTTCCGAAACTAGCTTGGAAGTTCCAGAAATGAGATGTGTGGGAACAGATATTGCTGAAAACATATTGAATGCTTCCTTCTTCATTTCTTTGACTGATTAGACCTACTTTATTACAAAACTGAATTCAAACACACGCTTGTTAGGAATTCTAGAGATTTTAACATTAGAATCACAATCTATCAAAAGACAAACAATTACATCTTAACTCGTATCAAATCAACTAAAAGTCACACAATGTAATCAAACTTAATCAAAAGGAGAGTAAGATGAGATCATATATTATACATTAATCAGACATATTCTGGCCTCGTCAATAACCTTGTTATACAAGATATTGTGTTGGTTGCTCATCGGAAGGGATGTATCCTTTGTTGTTAATTGGATACCCCATATTTTCCCTAGTGCATGTGTTGGTTGTGGATTTTGGGCACTTTCTAGTTCTCTAATCCTCCCTACTAAAGTAGAAATGAGATTTTTGGGAAAGGATTGAGTCCCTTGTTGGGGTGTCTATGGCGTAGGGTTTGATTGAGCAGGCTTATGATACCTTGTCATGAATTGTTCAATGTTATAATTCTTTTTTTCCTCGAAAGTAAGAATCCTAGGATAGGCATTCATAATATCAAAGTCTGTAGCCTTAATTTTATCTAAAGAATCATCTATCTGAAAAAGAGGATTTTCTATTCATACGAATGTATCATCTTCTGTTGATTGCATGCAAATGTGAGGTCATGACAAGAATCTATAGTAAGAACATGTTCCATGTGTGATAACAACATGGTTTGCATTGGATTGATTGTATTGTGTGTTTAACGATTGATCAACCTCCTTCATCCTTAAATAGATAATGGGGTTTGAAGTGTAGTTAGGGGAGGTTTGGATGTTTCTTGTGTAATTGTTTCCACACATTGAAAGAGAAGGGGAATGTTGTGGTTGAACGTTGGTGTAATATCTATCAGAGCCAAATGGCCCACCAAACTCTCTTCCATACATATTTTAGAAAGTATTAAATACCTACCAAAATAGGGGAAGAAATGGAGAGGTGAGGTAATAGCAATGAAAGAAAAGGAAACAAGAAGTAATTAATCATTCACATTGGGTTCACCAATTTGTACGGATGAAAATTGACATACAACCTTCAACAGCACTCGACCCCCCGAGGTCGTACTAGAGCAGCCGATGTTGAATGTGTATGGCTAACTATAGGAGGATCAATGACTAAGATTTGGTAGTGTGATCTCCTAGTAGCTAAGTTGGAAAAGGGGATATTTAGAGGCTATGAATGGGTAGCGTAAATTCCCTATGGTTTGTTTTCCTAACTTGGATCTAACTGTTGATCTATTTTGAAGTGTTAAAATTAACCAAGTTGAAACTAACAATCTCTGCTACTGCTGAAAGGAAACTAATCTGAACAAATCATAAAACTAAAATATTACAATCACAAACAACAATTTACTTTTATTCTAAATAATCAAATCTACTTCTACACTAAAACTAAACAAGAAAAATAACTCGATGTGATTATTCACCTGTGTTAAGTGTATTGAAACTAAACTAACTTAAAACAAGAACTTTTCCAAATGATCGATGATGTGTAGACAACTTCCTACAGATATTCTCTCCTTCAGATCCACAAGGATTAGAATAAGAGGATCCATCATTAGGATCTTCTATTAATTATTTAAACCCTCTTGGAAGTTAACTAATTACTTGTAAATGAAAGGAAATTGATTTATACTCTATTTTATATGATGTAATAATGATAATTTGTAGGAATGAAGGAAATCAAACAAAAAATACAACCTGGAATTCATAGAACATGGGTAAATCTAGTTGTGTGATGACTTGTCCCCTCATTTTATCCCTTCCTTTTATGTGTGTCCATATGAGTCCAAGAAATTGGGAATATAAAGGCAACAGCAAGAGAATGCACTTAAGTAATGATATCTTGAAGGTAGTCTGGTTGCAATGCAAGTGGAAGAGGGATATCACAAGTGAACATAACTTGGATATGTAATTTCTAGCAGGATCATGGCAACAATACTATGCAAGATACACAAAATTCTTAGGGGATTTTCTTGAATACAAGAATTGTATATATATGAATTGGCAGGGATGTGCCTTCATACACAAGACATCATTGGAGTTCCAAATCATTGGGTGAAGAGGAAGTTCAAACTAATTTAATCTATTTAAAAATAGAAGAGGGAAGGAATACCAAGCAATCAAAACCATTTTTAGGCAATTTGGTTCACAAATGCGTCCTAGAAGTCAAGTTAAGTGAAATCATGCATGTTAAAATCATGCATGGAGAATTCTAGAAAAAGCGTGTAGGACCACTGCCTTATGTAGGGTGGTGGTCCTAGAACTAAAGGCAAAAACATGAACAAAATGAAGCGAGAAGCTGAAAGAAAGTATGGAAAACCTAAGTAAGAATGTCTAGGCTAAAAATATACACTGCGAATGGGTTTATGAACTCGAACACCTTCTGAAAGGACATGAATCATCATTGGAGACTTTTGTAACATACAATTTTAGGTGCGTATAGTAACCAATAACTAGAGTGGTGTAGTCAAGTAGTGACTCACACTTAGGATAGTGTAGTCAAGTGGTAACCAACACCTAGAATAGTGTAGCCAAAGTGTACACCTAAGCAAGCATATCCCATAAGTGTAGGGAAACTCCAAGTGAGGTGGAATATCACGAGTAGGATAATACAAATAAAGTGAGGAAAATAAGAGCTTAAATCCTACACTAATAGATATAAGATTAACAAGAATTCAAGTGACCAATGGAGTGGATCCTATTAGTCTATAGTGAACTTGTGGATGATACTTTCCTCCTAAGGTAGAAAAATGTTAATGAAGCCAGAACTTTCAAGGAAATTAATAAGGAATATGAGGAATTGTTGGTTCAACTTATTAATTTTCTTAAGAGTTTCTATTTTTTGATAAACATTCATCCTAAACAGTGAAGAAGGCTTGCAGTCGTTATGGAGTGCAAAGTCAAATAATTTTTGGATAATTATTAGGGAATGCCCTTGTGTAGAAGTAAGCTGACTATGGAGACATGGAATCCTCTTATTGAAAGGTTCCAAAGGAAACTCACTTCATTTAAAGGTACTCTTCTCACACAAGTGGGGAAATATCATCTTCTCCAAAGCTCCCTATAGGGGGTCGCTACCTATATTATGTCCATTTTCAAAATCCCCTACAAAGTTAAAACAAACATTGAAAAAATCCAAAGAATATTTCTATGGTCTGGTACAGAGGACAAAGCTAGAATACCTTTGGTGGCCTGGGAGAATGTAACAAAACCAAAAAGGTATGGTGGTGTTGGTCTTAAAAATCTAAAAATCATGAATGAAGCCCTGATTGATAAGGTAGGGTGGAGAATTTATAAGTAAAAAAGGTTGTGGGTGGACATCTTACAAGAAAAATATATGTTGAATTTTGGCATAAGACGAGCCCTTTTATCTTCAATTGAGCTCCCAAAGGGGTCCATTTTCTGTGGTAATCTTATTCAAAGCAAGCATCTCCTTCTCAAAGGGATAATGTTGAATCTAGGGGATGGGAATGACACTAGGTTCTGGGGGGATCCTTCGCTGGACAAGAAACCTCTGAGGTTGATTAAGCCCTAGAGTGAGCTTAATCTATATTATAGATAGGTTTTTAGGGAGAAATTTATAAACTATTGGATCTTCAATCCTCAAGAAACAAGTTGGGTCACTATCTTACCCCCACCTAATTTTATATGTTCTATTAGACCCTTTGAGGATCTTAACAACAACTTAAGGAGGTTTTGTATCCCTAGTAGAAATATCCAGGATGAGATAATTTGGAGCAAGTCTATTTCGGGGAATTATGAAGTTAAATTAGGTTATGAACTTGCTTTTAATAATTTTGAATAAACACCTCACTCCAAAATTTAACGTCTTCATGTGGGAATCAATCCAGAACAAAATATTGATTATGGATAACTTACGGAAAAGATGCATGATCTTAATCAATATGTGTTATCTCTACAAGGAGAATGCTGAGTAAACTCATCATATTTTTATGGAATGTGTTGTCACCCACACAAAAATGTGTATTTTTTGAAAAAAATTAAATTTTTGGTTGACTCCTTTTCCTTAGTTTTTTTCTTCTGTGAAGTATAAGGAGTGAAAAAAAAGGTCTAACAGTTAGTTTTTTAGTCATTTTGGGTCATTTGAGTGTCTTGTGGCAATTGCAGGTTTTTTTGCAACAGGAGGAACAAGTTCTTCCAGGCCTCTTGTTCCCCACATCTCCATTCCACTTGCAATGCATTTTTTTAGTGTTGTGCAGACTTTTGAACTCCTTGTGGAACTATTCTCTAGATTCCTTTGTTCTCCTTAGACTTATATTTTCCACTAATTCCTTTGTGTTGCAACCTTTGTTGGTCTTTGTGGAACTTGTTCCAATGTGCCTTCAATTCCCCACACACTTTCTTTCTCTGCGTTACTTTTTTTCCTCTGTATTGCAGACATGGCTGATATTTTTGGAACCCACAGCACTTGTTCCATCCCATTCTTGGTTCTCCTCACTTCACAGTTCCATGCATTGTTCCCTAACCCGCAAGCCATGTGTTTCATATCTATGTGAAAATATTTAAGTCGAACAGAACTGTTCCCTCAAGCTTCTTGTTCCCTACAACCCCGAACCTTCTGTAATCCTTTGACCTTCCTTGTAGTGAATACTTTGTGGAAATCCTCAGAACCTAGGGAATTTGTTCCACTAAGCATTTGTTCTCTAAAGATCCATTATACCTGCATTGTAAAGAAAAGTGATTAAAAGAGTTCCCAAATGCTTTTCGTCACCTGCATAGCACTGATTTTCCAAAATTAAACCTTTTTATTGAACTACTTTTGTACAAAGTGGTAAAATAATTCATTTTTCACCATTCCAACTCAAGTATTCACTATGCACTGTATTTTTCTCTCGCGTGCCCTGGAGAGATGATTTTGGTCATAATTTTCTCATTTTTAACCCAATTTTGAAAATTCAAAGTGCATCAAGACCATTATCAAGGTGTAGATCTTTTCATACTATAGGTGATTCATTTCAAGCATTCTTGATTAAATTTGGTGGTTATTCATGTTTTTCACCTTCTCTCTCCAAATACCCCCTGAAAAACATTGTTGAGCCTCCATTTCCCTTGATTTTTCTCCCACTTTTTCACCATGAAATTAAAGTACGGGGGTATAAGCATATTTCTTCCTTAGAGACCTTTATGCCAAATAAAGGGGATAGTGATGTCAGACACTTGAATTTAGAGGATTTTTGGGCTCGCATTTTCAAAGATACTCCCACCATCATAGCCCAATGTATTAAAAATAGTGGAATTACATTTTATGCTAGTTTTCCCCTCTTAGTTCAATGCACCAATATTGTCCTTGATTGTGCCTCATGTTTTGACCCAAACACCAAAGAAATCAAGGATCCCCAAGCTAGATATATAAATGCAGCCCTGTGAATCCATTCTTTTGAAGAACCTAACACTTTAACCAAGGCTCAAGCTCAAAACCTTTTTGATCAAGACAAGGATAGATACAGAACAATGATATCCAAATCTTGGCTCAAGACTCAAAATAGATGAGCTTTCAAATTTCCCAAGGTCCTCTATAGGTTAGACTTCAAAGAATAATTTTCAGAAATGATCACCTTACTAAAAATATTGATGGGCATGCCCTCCACCAATGAATTTCAGTTTTGGATGTGTGTATAAATTAACATGATCTATGAGGGAAATCAAAACTTAAATTGGGGGGAAATCATCTATGGTAATCTGAGTGAGGAGTTTGTGAATGCACAAAAAAACATAACCTTTTATATGACATCCTACCTCATGTACACAATTACAGCCTTCAGAATATGGGTAGGGTTATCACCACAAGATGATAATAAAAATGCACCAGTTTATGAGTTCTACCCTCAACCAACTTATGAAAAAAGTAATACTCATCATATGAGAGTCAATGATGCTTTCACAATGCTCATAACCAGACTATTCAAAGGGTATACATATGAGATGGTATCTTCAAAAGCAAGGCAATTAATTTCCACCTATGGAAGCCTCTTCATCTGGTTCAAGAAGTTCTCATACATCCAATTGGATGGTTTGAAATGTGTTCTGAATAAATTTCTCATGTATTGTAATGACAAGTTAGTGCTGGTGGAATTTTGTAGGTAGTTGGACATGTTTCATAGAACCTGTAGAGATGAGAAGATCAAAATTATTCAATTTCCTATCTCCCTGGAAAACTATACGTGCATATCTACCTTGGATGCACAGAATGTGGAGAGAATGATCGCTGAGTTCAAATTCCATACATATCAAATAAAATCATCCTTTGACATTTAAGGCTTAATTTCCAAACATTTAATAATGTCTTACTATCATGTTCCCACAATCAAGGACTACTGGTAAAATCATGTAGATGATTATGAAGTAAGGAAAAGATACTTTGGGAGACTCACTCTACAAAAAATCAAAGATTTTAATTTGTATCACATTCCTGAGGACTTTGAGGATGATGGTGATGATTTAATACTCTATAGAATATATCATAACCATCCAGCATATGCCTCTCCCAATAATTGATTTCTCCCATAAAGAGATACATGATCCCTCCAAGATGAACAATCATGTGATAGTAAGAATAAGCCAATGGTTCAATAGGAAAATGAAGGAATGTAAGAAAATAGTAAGGTCATCTTCTTGTCAGGAAGCCTCTACTTCACATAAATAAACTTCTACTCCTCTTCAAGAAGTCCCAGTACGATTGACTCCTTCTTCCTCACCCTTGGATTACTCAACCAAGGTGTATGTGAAGAAAGATAAAACAAAGGAGGAAGGAAATATTGATGAAATACCTAAGAAAGAAGTGGAGCAGAAGAAAATATAGGAATCAACTGAAGAAATTGCCCCTCCTATTGAACAAATATCACAACCTTCAGAAGAGGAAGAAAAGGAAACTAAGGAATAAAAGGATGAATAAAAAAGAGGTAAAGGACAAGAAAATAATGATGAAGAGGAAGAAAGTGATGAAGAAAGTGAAGAGGAGTAAAATGAAGTAAAAATCATTGAACCTGACATAGGAAAATCTAGTATACCCAAGCTTGATGTCAAGATACCAACTTCTTCCTCTATTGAAGTACATACTCTGGAGGTTCCCACTACTCAGTCTTTTGGCCCTCCCAATGTCCTTACATTGGCACCTCCTCTAGCTCCACCTTCCAGTGATTCATTCACATGGGTCCAACCCATTATTGATAGTAGGAAAAGGAAGGTTTCTTTTCAGATTGTTTCTCTTAGTTTTGATGCAGTGGCTACCTTGCTTGATAAAAATCCTCCTCTTCCACAAAATAAAGCTAAGACAACCTCCTGTTTGGTCTCAGATTCCAAGGGACAAATTTTTTTTACATTTCAAATCCAAAGGGAGACAAAGATGAAAAGGATTTATCAATTTCTGACTTAGAGTTTACAATAATTCGACTTGGGGAATCCTCTCTCATAGGAAAAGTGCAAAATCTAAAGGAGGCTGTTTTCAAGGTAATTGAGAGGGTAGATAAAGGAAAGAAAACTCAAGAAATAATTGAGGAACAAGTTCATGCTATCTCTATCTTTATAAATTCCTTTCTCTCAACTAATAAGACTCCCTTGATCCCACTCCTCTCTCCTCACTTCCTCCTGCAAATGTTCTTTCTAAAGATGATATCAAGGCCATAATAGAAATCCACAAGCATGAAGCATTTGGAAAATCTTATGAGGCTTAGATTCAAGATATGTTTATTTCTGGTTTGGGATTCATTAATGAATCATACAAGATGTATGACAACATCTCTTCGACATAGGATCAATTCAATTCAATCAATGTCGTTGAAAAGAACTTAATATTTGGTTGGATATCATTTAAGACCTTAGAATCATGATCACTACTGACGATAGTATTTTGTTTTCTCATAATATCTTTGATGATTCCAATAAATGGGTCTACAGGTTCGAATGGAGAATTTTATTTCTTGAGGAAGTTACAAGTGGATTGAAGAATTCAGTTCAAAAGGGTGAATCTCTAAATTCATAAATTTGTGTTGATTTGTAGGCTCTTTGTTGTCAATTTTATAAAGATAATTCTACAGAGATAAATTCAGTTGATGAATTCAAGGCCAAATTAAATTCATTGATTAAGGAAGACTTGTTTAAAGTGGAATCTGTCAAAAGGAGAAAATGGAAGAACTCTTTGATCTGCATAATGTTGTTTTGGAAGCCACCAAGGGCCTGCTACAAAATGGTGGAGTAGAAAAGGAGATGGAGTACTCCCTTAGAAGCTGGTTGGATGACATGTCAAACACAATCATTCCCAAGGCCATGGAGAATTTTGATGTTCTTTCCAAATTCAGAGTTCATGTTCTCAAGATAAAGGTTGCAATTGTGCCACTTTCTAATGTTCCTTCTTCCAATTTGTAGTCTTTCTCTATCTAATTGTTATGTTTTGAAGTTGGATTTATTATTTTGTTAATGGAATTATAAAATAAATCCAACTTATTAATTAACTAATTAAGTGTTAGCACTTAATTAAAATATAATTAGTTAGAAAGTTGGTTACATCCTTCCCTCAGTCTATATAAGGCTTTCTTCTCATTTGTAAAGGGGTTGGATTTTTGTGTTCCAGAATGTAAACACAGAGTTTTGATCAATACAGAAGAAGAAATTTCTCTTTCTCTCATCTTTGTTATTTCTACTTTCTTTTCCTACAATTTGTGAATCTGAAGAGTTATATATGTGAATTTTGAAACTTTGTGTTCAATTAATAGAATGTGATGCGAAGAACTTTATGCCTATCCACATTTATATTTTATGGATTTTCATGTGTATTGGCTCGAATGTTCTTAAGATATTTTTCATACATTAGTAAGATATGACTTTGCAGTCTATGTATCTTAATGTGCTACCTTCTTCACTTCTTTCCTTCACAGTAGTGGGTAATCTTATACAACCAATGAGGGTACTTGTATCCCTGATTCATACTTCTTACCTATAAAATCTATTGTTTCTTCCTCAAAAACCTACTCCTTGTTTGTCTTTGTAGATGAAAAAAAAGTTAGCATGCACAAATAAAATGAATATGAAACCAATTCAAATGCAACATGCAAAATAAACAAATCAACTACCTCATATCAAGAAAAGATGAAGGAAGATTAGTATACCTGAACTTTCCATATAGCATGCAATTCTCCTTCCTTGATGGGTGGATGTGCTTGGAAGATGATTGATTGCTTCAGATTTGGATGTGGATGCACTTGGACAACACCTCCCCTTTGATGGTTTCTTGTTTGTTGATGAATAATGATGAAGGATTGCTTGATTGTAGATGGATTATTGAAAGGGTGGATTGATTGATTGAAGAACAAAAGAGAAAAATTTTGATATGTATTTCGAATATGTCTCTCATGGAGGATGAGAGATTGATTTATAGTTTTTGAGTGCCAAATTGAATGGTTGAGATCTTTCCATGGTGGATTGAATCCAAGGGTTGGAATTGGATGAGAGGATGAAGGATTCTAGAGTAGAAATTTATAGAATTTGTGAGGGATTTCCATTGAATTAATAATTCAATGGAATGTTGTAGATGTATTTGAATATTTGAAAATGAGAGGGATAAATAGAGAAGCTTATAGATTTAGAAGTCTGTAGATTTAGAGGTGATGTGCACATGATTAGTTTAGGTTAATGATGTGATTAGGTTAATTAATCATAGGGATTACATGGAATAGCTAGTGATAGGTGTAGGTGTAGACTAGGGTAGGTGAGGCATAAGAATATTAAATTCATATAAATGTTAAGTGGGATTAAAATAAGATAATGTGATATAATAATGAAATAAAAGATATTAAGGATGAAAAAGGATTAATGATAAATGATAAATGATGAATGATCGTAAAATGATAAAATGGATTAATAATAATAATTAATCTTACGATTATTATATGGATGATGTAGGGATATTTACGAGATAGGTTAATTGTATTTAACCATGTCGACATTTTAGATGTCTATAATATTCTATATTGAAAATATGGAATCATTCATTGCACCAATATCCTCATTCATATTTTTTATATTTTATATTTGTAAATATTTATATTCTCAAGTTTTTGGTGAAATAAGGGAACCTCCCCATAAAGAGGAGGGATTGCTGACCCCTGAAATGTTGATCATCTTCAACGCCCAAATTTCCAACCAACAAGTTTTTGGCACCCACCATGGGGCATGTATTGTGTTTCCCATAGAATAATCTTTAGAACAAGCCTACAATTTCAACACAATATACATGAGGACATAGAACTAAAGGTGTATAAGACCCTATCTTCCATTTTCAGAAACAACAAGGTTTCCAGTTATCTCCGGAAAGAAGAGGTAGAAACAGAAGTTCCTTAAGTACACCTCCTTCCAAAGGAAGGTATGGTTCACCATCTCAAGAAATTACTACCACTCAGCCACTAGTAAGTGTTATAGCTCAGGCCTTAGTTTTAGCAGGTTTTGTTGTTCCTTTGTAAGTTGTTTTTCCTACAATGGATGTAAAAGTACATTGGAGCCAATAAGTTAGACCTTTAGCCCTTACACAACCTCTGCATGATTTTGCCAAGGGAAACCAAAAGAATTTTCCCAAATTTAAATTTGATGGCAAAGAACATCTAGATGAACATATTATAACTTTCGTTGTTGCATGTGGAATTCTTAGAGTTGAGCATGAGGATGTATCTATTAGATTGTCTGTTGAGAATCTGTAAGAAAATTTTGTAGGATGGTTCTATAATCTTTTGGTTAGTACTATTACCAACTTGAATACCATGAAAAATAAATTTGAGGCATGGTTTAAACCAACTGAATATGAACATGCATTCCTGGCCCAACTCTCTCAAATGAAGAAGGATCCCTATGATCCCATGCGAGAATTTTTCGCTAAGTTCAATAAACTAGTTAACCAGATTCCAGTTGTGTCTCCTCCTACTACATATAATTCGAAGTGTTTCTTTATCAACACCTAATTACTAGAGGTGATTTACATACTAAGAATATCCCATCTCGTTCTTGTTCAAGAAGATCAAACTCTAGCCATCAATTTAGAAGATGAATTGATTATGTCAAGTAAGTTAAGAAGAGAACCACCTACAGCTAAAACTTCTACTTCAATTTCCTCAAGTTCTAAATAACTAGTTTAAAATCTAGTTAATGACATGATTGTTATTAAGAAACAACTTTCTCAAAATGTGTCATATAAGGAAATACCAAGAAGGAACTTCCAGCTGAGGAACTATCTCCCTCATGTCCAACCAATGCTAGCAATTGAAACTCCTCCTATGAAGGTGTCATTCAATGCAACATGTGAAGTAAAAGAAGCTGAAGATGAGATAGAATTGGAAGAGATTAAAGAGACTGAAGAAATCCCTGAAGATGTCAATGGATCTCAGGTTAAATATATTGTGAATGAATCCAATGAGGAAGTGGACAATGATGATTATGATGATTATGATGATATAGTTGCATACATTAACAGTGAGTCCTATGTTGACATGACTAGAGAGAATTTGAATAAGAAGGAAATCATGCAACCAAAGAATAAAGAAAAATCTAAAGGAATTTTAGATGTTATCCGAAGGGTTTCTAGAAGATGAGCCCATATCCCTACCAATGCTAAGAAAGTAAGTGATTATACTTCGTCTAGTACTCCTTATTCTTCTTCATTTGTGCCTAAAGTATTAACTCCCTCACATGTGCTTAAAAAACCTTCATCCCATAAAGATGATAAGCCTAAAACCCCTTTCGTTTCTAGCCTAGAAATTCCATCAACTTCAGGGTCTTTTGATATCATTGATCATATCAAGAGGACTAAAATTTAGATCTATGAAGCTGAATTTTATCAGACTTGCCCTAAGGCCTTTTCTCAAGTAGTAAAATTTGTCAATTCCAAGCATAGTCAGTCTTCTGTGTCTTTTAAAAGTCTCTTGTATACCCCCAAATCTCCATCCCCAAAAAAATTTAATGGCTTCTGCACCCTCCACCTTTGGAAAAATTTATCCCTTTTATGTAACTTTGTTAATGGTCGGGCATAAACTCAACAGTTATGCCATTGACTTTGGAGCATCAGATATGCCTGCAAAAGTTTCTCATGAACTTGGTCTTACTCTGACTCACACTTTCGGGTCCTTCTACTCAATGGAGACCAAGGAGGTACCCCTAGTTGGAAAGATAAAAGATGATCAAGTATATTTTGTCATTTTTCCTGAAAAATGAGTTAAGGCCACAATTCTTGTTGTTGACATACCTCCATCCTATGGCATGCTATTGAGTAGAAATTTTTGTAAAGAGGTTGGAGTTGAAATCCAAATGGACTGGCCTTGTGCATTAATTGTATTCAAAGGGAAAATGAAGAAGATTTTTCCATATAGTAAAGTTGAGTACATTATTCAAAATATAGACAACCCCAAGGCACAAATCCTGTATGAATACATGGGTCATGGAAACTATATAGTGATGTCTAAGTCTGAAATCAAAACTCCCAAGGTTGTTCAAGAATATTCAAATGACATATGGACTCTCAAGTTCGACAGGAGTTGTTCTATAATGGGTTCTAGATCATGGATTATATTGGTGTCACCTGGTAAAAAACTCCACCCATTCTCCTATAAACTTCAATTTTCCAATACCAACAACATTATTGAGTATGAGGCTCTTCTTCTCAGCCTATCAGTAGTAAAGTAGATGGGCATAAAGAACCTCCATGCACATGGTGATGTAAATCTCATTTTCAAGCAGGCCTGAAGAGCATTTCAGGTGAAGAATGAAAGGCTCAAGCACTATTGCAACAAGCTATGGGATTCTATTGAATTTCTATATGAATTTTCAATCAATGTTGTGTCGAGAGACAATGACACTAGAGAGAATTATCTTGTATAATCAGGATCCCTACTCATTCCCCAACCTAATTTCAGTCAATAAAAATTCACGGCAGATATTATATTCAAACCCAGTGTTCCTAACAACATCTGACTCTACTAGGGAGATTGTGCAGATGAGTATGAAGGAAAATTTACTTTGGGAGACTCACTCTACAAAAAAATAAAATATTTCAATTTGTATCAAGTTCTTGAGGAGTTTAAGGATGATGATGCTTTATACTTTGTAGAATATATCACGACCATTCATCATATTCCTCTCCCAACCATTGATTGGTCCCAGAAAGAGAGATATGATCCCTCCGAGATGAAAAATCCTATGATAGTAAGAACAAGGGAATGGTTTTATAGGAAAATGAAGAAATGTCAGAAAACAGTAAGGCATTCTTATTCTCAGTAATCCTCTACCTTACATAAATAAACTTCCACTCCTCTCCAAGAAGTACTAGTACAATTGAATCCTTCTTCATCAACCATGGATTCCTTGACCAAAGTGTATGTGAAGAAAGATAAAACAGAGGAGGTGGGAAAGATTGATGAAATACCTGAGAAATAAGTGGAGCAGGAGAAAAATCAAGAATAATCTGAAGAAATTTCCCCTACTCTTGAACAAATATCACAGCCTTCAGAAGAGGAAGTAAAGGAAATTGAGGGGAAAAAAGGATGAATTGGAACAAATAGGTGAAGGACAAGAAAATAATGATGAAGAGGAAGAAAGTGATGAAGAAAGTGAAGAAGAGGAAGATTAAGTAAAAATAATTGAACTTGACACAAGAAATGCTAGTAGACCCAAGCTTGATGTCAGGATACCAACTTCTTCCTCTGTTGAAGTACCTACTCTATAGGTTCCCACTACTCACTCTCTTGGACCTCCCAATGTCCTTACATTAGTACCGCCTCTAGCTCCACCTTCCAATGATTTATTCACATGGGTCATGCCCATGATTGATAGTAGGAAAAGGAAGGCTTCTTCTTAGATTTATTCTCCTGTTTTTGATGTAGTGGTTACTTTGCTTGGTACAACTCCTCCTCCTCCACCAAAGAAATCTAAGACATCCCCCCATTTGGTCTCAAATTCCAAGGGACAACAATTTTTGTAAATTACAAAGACAAAGGGAGACAAATATGAAAAGGAGTTATCAATTTCTGACTTAGAGTTGACAAGAATTCCACTTGGGGAGTCCACTCCTAAAGGAGAAGTGTATAATCTAAAGGAGACTACTTACAATGTGATTGAGAGGGTAGAGTAAGGAAAGAAAACTCAAGAACAACTGGAGGAACAAGTTCAAGTTCTCTCTAGATTCATAAACTCCTTTCTCTCAACTAATAAGATCCCCTGGATCCTACTCATATCTCTTCACTACCTCCTACAACTGTTCTTTCTAAATATGATATCAAGGCCATGACAGAAATCCACAAGCATGCAATGTTTGATAGAGCTTTTGAGGCTTGGATTCAAAATATGTTGATTTCTAGTTTCAGATTCATTGATGAAGCATACAAGATGTATGTTAACATCTCTTTGGCATAGGATCAATTCAATTCAACAATCAATGTCATTGACAAAGAATTCAAGATTTGGTTGGATAGAATTTAAGATCTTAGAATCATGAGCACTGCTGAAGAGAATATTCTAATTTCTCGTAAGATCTTTGATGATTCTAAGAATAACTTATCCAATAAATGGGTCTATAATGTCAAATGGAGAATCATATTTCTTGAGGAAGCAAGTGAATTGAATAATTTTGTTCAAAAGGGTGAATCTTTGAATTCATAAATCCGTACTTATATGCAAGATCTTCGTTGTCAATTTTATAAAGATAATTAAGCAGAGAGAGATTCATTTGATGAATTCAAGGCCAAATTCAATTCATTTATTAAGGAATACTTTTTCAAATCGAAATCAATGAATAAGGAGAAAATGGAAGAAATATTTGAGCAGTATAATGTTGTTGTGGAAGCCACCAAGTTCCTGCTACATAATGGTGGAATAGAAAAAGAGATGGAATACTACCTTGGAAGTTGGTTGGATGCCATCTCAAACACAATCATTCCCAAGGTCATGGAGATTTCTGATGTTGTTTCCAAATTCAGATTTCATGTTCTCAACATAAAGGTTGCAGTTGTGCCACTTTCTAATGTTCCTTCTTTCAGTTCGTAGTATTTCTCTATCTAATTGTTATGTTTTTAATTTGGGTTTATTATTTTGATAATGGAAGTGTAAAATAAATCCAACTTATGTAACTCACTAATTAAGTGTTAGTAGTTAATTAAAAGACAATTAGTCAGAAATTTGGTTACATCCTCCCCTTAGTATATATAAGGATTTCTTCTCATTTGTAAAGGGGTTGGATTTTGGTGCTCCAAAATGTAAATACAAAATTTTGATCAATATAGAAGAAGATATTTCTCTTTCTCTCATCTATTTTCTTTCTATTTTAATTTCCTACAATTTGTGAATGCCAAGATTAATATATGTGAATTGTGAAACTTTGTGTTCAATTCATAGAATGTGATGGGAAGAACTTGTGTCTATCCACATTTATATTTTATAGGTTTTCATGTGTATTGGTTCACATGTTCTTAATATATTTTGCATGCATTAGTAAGATATGACTTTGTAGTCTTTATATCTGAATGTGTTGTCTTATTCACTTCTTTCCTTTATAATAGTGGGTAATCTTGTACAAACAAGGATGGTACTTGTATCCTTGATAAATGAGTTAGCCTGAAATTTTTTTCCCTAATTCATACTTCTTACCTATACAAGCTATTTTTTCTTCCTCAAAACCATATTCCTTGTTTGTCTTCTGTATTGAAAATATGGAATCATTTACTGCACCAATATCCTCATTCACATTTTTTTAGAGTTTATATTTGTAAATATTTAGATTCTTAAGTTTTTGGTGAAATAACGGAACCTCCCCATAAAGAGGAGGGATTTTTTTCCCCTGAATTGTTGATTTTGTTTAACGACCAAATTTCCAACCAACAGAATGTAAGTTCACTTTCAAGGTTATTCCGAAGTTATTGAATATATCCAACATTTAACTCCCCCTTCTAGGAAATCTTAATAACTTGATTGATCAATGGAAATCCACCTTCAAAGCGTTGTTAATCAAATTGATATGGAAATGAACCTTGTCAGACATACTATGGGGCATTTTGAATGAGAGGAACAACAGAATATTTCAGAACAAGTCAACGGGAATCTCAAAGGTGGTCAGTAAAATTAAGCAGAGTCAGAGAGATAACATTTTGGTCCATAAGCACAAATGGGCATAAACTTATTCTAATGAGGATATAAGGATTCTCTAGACCTTAAAAATTATCTCGGTTAAGGTAGGAGTTAAACCTAAGATAAAGAAGGATAGACTCAATTCGAAGTGGAAGCAACAACCTATGGATTGGGTTAAACTTAATTTTTATAGCTCAGAAAAATTAAGGGAAGGAAAAGATGGGGGAGGTTTGATAAGGGATCACGTGGTAAATTGTATCACTACCTATGTTGGACCATTAGGAAATAAATCTTACAACTATGCAGAAGCGGTAGCGGTTGTGAGGGGTATAACGAAAGCTAAAAGACTTAAGATAAAAAGACTTATCCTAGAGGGAGAATCATTATTGGTGATTAAGGTCATCGAAGGAAAGTGTAAGGTGGGATGGAATATCAAGAAAATTATTCAAGAGGCTCGAAATATGATTAGTCTCTTTGATGATGTGGCCTTATGCCATGTGTTCAGAGAGAGAAACTCTAGCATGGATGGTCTAGCAAATCAAGGCAATGATTTGGAAAATTAGGTGGAATGGGAGGGAGTGGTACCATGGAGCCACATTGACAACATCATTAATAATGAAAGGAACAAGGGGGATCGCAAGATTCACAAAGGATTTAGTCAGGATTCACAGGGTATAGTTTGGATTAATGACATCTCCAGTTTGATGGTGGACAAGTGGATTACCAATATCCTTGAGTGGAAAAAAATTCCAAAAAAGGGGTGGAAAAAAACAAATTTTAGTGTTCATGAGATTTCACCTTGAAATCTGGGACTACCCCTTTTTAAAAAATCATTCTTTTCAAAGTAATGGGTCATTTTGTGTTTGTTTTTCATGCAATTGTTTGCATTGCTCTAAGGTATCCCCGGAGAGTCATAAAATCCAAATTCGATAAATAACCACATGCCAAAGCTCACTCAATCCCTTCACCATACCTTGTCTGAAAGCATTTATTTATTTATTAAATAAATAAATATATTTTAAAAATAGATTGAGCTAAAATTGGAGGATTTAGGTTATATAAAGCACTTCACCCCCATCATTATTTCCATAGAACATTCACCTGGGGAGAAGAAATTTTACATATCAACTAAGTGGAGAAAAATTTCCAGCAATTTCCTGTAGCTGTTTTTGTTTTTTAAATTTATTTTTGTCTGTGTTTTGGTTTGTTTTCTCCAGAGATTCCCATAGCCTATTCATTCCTCATGTTAGACCTTTTCCCAAGCCTGGGGTTTTGAAAAATCTATCCAGTATTTTTAATTACTAATATGTCCAAAGGCGATCAAAGCTTGAGATTATTTCAAGAGATTGCAAGAAGTTGCTTGGTCCAAAAAGGTGAAAAAAAAATTTTTATGAAAATAAGAAAAATATTTCCATCAATGTGTAGAGCTCGAGAAAATATGCACTTTTAGAGAAAACGTCACCTAAAACATAGCCACAGAGAGAAATTTATGGCACTTACAAGTTTGATTTGCTACATCTTCCCGGACCCTTTCCAAAAATGAAAATTTTTATTCTATTCTTGTGTTTTCTTCACTGAAAATCCAAAAATGGAAATAAAATGATGCTGGTGAGTTTCACACAACTTTAAAAGTAGAAGTCATGCAAATCGTGCTTTTTGGAAAGAGCAATTTCTTCATGCAAGTCGCACTTTTAGAAAGAAGCTTTCTTCCATGCAAGTCGCATTTTTTGAAAGGATGGTTTTTAAGTGCCAGTGGGAATTTTGGCGCTTCCTGGAAGGTGAAAATTTACCATGATGGAAGTCAAGTCACTTAAGCTACTAATGGAAATTTTGGTGGTGGAAGGAAGGTGGGAATTTTATGCCTTCCTGGAAGGTTGTTTTTTCCCATCATTAAAGATAAATCACTTAAAGTACCGATGGGAATTTTGGAGCTGCCATGAAGGGTAAAAATTCCCAACAAGGAAGTTTTATTCACCCATGCAAGTCAAACTTTTTGGAAGGAAGGTTTTAAGCTTCCAATGGGAATTTTGGTGGTGGAAGGAAGGTGGGAATTTTATGCCTGCCTGGAAGGTTATTTTTTCCCATCATTAAAGTCAAATCACTTAAGCTGCCAATGGGAATTTTGGTGGTGGAAAGAAGGTGGGAATTTTATGCCTGCCTGGAAGGTTGTTTTTCCCATCATTAAAGACAAATCACTTAAGTGAAAGACGGGATTTTTGGAGATTCTTGAAAGGGTAAAAATTCACATTGCTTTGCCTTCTTATTTTTAACACGACTTCTAGCCAAAAAGTGTGACCCATTCTAGCATAGCGAAATGCCCAAAATCTGACTTTTTTAATTACTTGTCAGGAAGCATCCAATTTTGGTGCCTAGGGTTGGAGAAGATTTCTTTTTATTATTCATAGCATTTGCATGTAGATGTGATTGCACAAGTAAATAAAATAATATTTTAGCTTGTTTGGCATGCAAGCAAATTATAAAAATAGAGGGCAACAGGCTTTATAATTAGATCTCGGTGAAGAAATTAGATATTCATGCTATGGACTGCATACTTGTCTGAATTATTTGTAGGAATACTTCATTTATGCCCATATTGGTAAAGAAATCAGAAGTCAATATTTCATACATTGAATATATCTTCAGAATCAGAGGAAGAAATAGATCCAGCTCTCATAATTGTAAAGGATTCCGTCAAAAATTCATCCTCTTGTTTCTAATGCAACCTATGTGGAACTCATTACATGGAAAATTCCTTTCAGGAGCTTGTGCATGTACTCCCAATCTTCCATTTTAAGCCTTCACTAAAGTTACTTGTATTTTCCATCACCCGGAGTGCTTTCCAGAATTTAAAATTGCTCATATGTAATTAAAAATAAAAGGTGATGATTTTTGTCTCAATTGTTTACAGCAAGCATTTTATTAGTGCATGTACTGGAGAAGAATTGCAAAATCTTCAAGGATAAGACGAGAATACAGGTTAGAGGCAACAACTGCAAGAAAATCACAGTCAGATGCTTCCAGATCTAGTTTGGTGAGAATCAAAGGAAAGGATTCAATAGCATATGAAAAAGAAAAAACATCTTGGATTCAAGGTAGAGATATTATTCAGATCATTCATGAGGTAGA
Source organism: Taxus chinensis (assembly GCA_019776745.2). Taxonomy (NCBI): domain Eukaryota; kingdom Viridiplantae; phylum Streptophyta; class Pinopsida; order Cupressales; family Taxaceae; genus Taxus; species Taxus chinensis. Next base: position 23,758,726 of record CM034156.1, read on the forward strand.
GATGCAATACAGGTTGGATCAACATGTAGAGTATGGAAGAAGAACAAGACTGGGAGTGTTGCAGCATCTTTCTTCTTATTTATTCTCCTCTTTCTTCAACTTTTTCTTATTTTCCCTTATAAATTCATTGAGTAAACAATTAAATTGTAAAACTTAAGTGATTGGTTTAAAATTCGTTACTTCAAGTTATTGGAAGAAGTCAATTACTTTGAAATAGGTGACAAACATGCAAAATAGAATGTTCTATTTTCAATTATAAATCATGCATGTCATGTAAAGAGGAATTCCAGTAGGAATATTTCTAGTTGTTTCCCTTTTTCATAACTTCCACATGTGGCAATTCATTAAAAACTTTATATTTGTAATTGCCCTCTATACACTATAAATAGAGGAAGAACCTACGAGTTAAAGGATCATAATTTATAATCAACATTATTGAGTTCTAGACTTTGTTCTATAACCTTTGATGCATTTTTTGTGAAAGCTAAGGAATTGAATACAAGTATATTTCCAGAGAACTTTGTGTCAACAATGCATGTCTTCTTACTTTTGTGTGGATTTTTAGATAAATTTTGTGGTATCTAAGGTTTATATTAGAATGTTTTCCTTTCCTTTCCTTTCCTTTACTTATATATTTTGAGATATATTTGTTTTTTCTACGTGTATGAGACTAACTCTATAGACTATTGGTCGGATCACACATCTTCATTTCTTCTTTCCCAAACCCTATCATTTCCCCCTTGGTTGAAAATAGTTCATTAACAGTTGCTTACTTGCTGCAAAATTGCTTAGCTATGGTTCATGAGCTTTGTAATTAAAGTAAAACCCCCACATATAGTTATTAGGATTTATACTTACCATATTGATAAATATATTACACAAGAGTATTATCGTTAAATGAGGGATATTTATCTCGTGAATTCTTAGGTTTTTAGCTGTGTAGAAAATCTAGCCAAAAAATTTGCAGAGTTGTCATAGTATGGGAGGTGATCGAATCAGGATGGAACCCACCTCATTTTAAGAAATCAAACAAGATTTCATGGTGTGGCACTTGCTGAGGAGGGGTGGATTCACATAATTTATCAAGAGAATCAAAGGTAATGACCCTGACTTAGCTTTGGATTGTGGAAAAGTGTGGGATCATGGTAGGGTTAAGCTCTAGGGGGTTGAAATTCTTGTTACCGAAGACTTTATTATGGAAGTGACTAGCATGTCAATGGAGGGTTTAAAATTATTCAAAAAGAGAATCCTAGTAACCACAAGATCTCCACATTTTGGGGCCTACCAAAATGGTTCACCTGTATGATGATGGCATTACTAGGACCTACCTACCCAAAATTTGGGCTGATGTTTGTAAACTAATTATGAAGTACTTAACCCTCGAAGGTAAGTTCTACAAAATTTACACACACCACCTCTTGATCCTAAACTATTTCCCACGCAATTAAGCAATGAGTTTCCCCTTTTTATTGTTAAGGTACCTCATTGTGTCCATTTATGACTTCAAGGAGGAGAGATTTGATACTCCCCTGCATCACATCTTCATCATGCTCTTGTTCCAGAAGGGTAAACTGATTTTTCCTTCAATTTCACAACCCACCTGCTCTGATGAGGAGACCTTAACCAATAGAATAAGAAATTTGAAAAAGAAGGGCCCTATGGAGAATAATAGTGAAGAATTTGTTGTGGAGGTGCTCTATGTTCTGAAGACTGGAGAATCCTAAAAATGGAAAGGCAATATGGATGATAATTGGGGAGACCCTAACAGGGATGTGACGACAACAAATATGGATATGGAGATTGACACCTTGCTCAAAGTTACCAAACACCTGGTCCAAGGAATGAAGGAGTGGAATAGTAATTCGAACATCCAAGAAAAAAGAATCAATGGGCTTAAGGTAGATTTCATCATGCAAGATAATATGATTGTTATTGTGTAGGACCAAATACCTAAGCTAGATAAATAGAAGAGGAGTACATGTCTTGAGCTCAGCAACATAAATGATGATGAGGATGATGGTGGCAACAAGGATGAGATTTAGGAGAAACACCTCAATCCTCGGCATAATGTGGAAGGTCTAAACCAAGCTCCTATTTCTAAAACTAGGAGCATTAAGAAGATGAAATATTAGCTCACCTTGTGCTAACTGGTTTGTTGGTCTCTTTGTTTTTATTCCCTTTGGTCTTGTTTATTCTCTACTTTGTGTTAGTGTTTTGTTAAAAAAATAATATTACAATTAAGTTTTTTAATGCCTTGCTCCTTGTTGGGCTTTTGTGTTGGCCAAGCCATTTTGTCGTATCTGGTCCCTAGCTAGTTTTTAGGGGTTGTTCTTTTTCCCTTAATTATATTAGCTCTATATATGTACAATGGGTTTTTTGGTCCCCCCAAAACAAAATATTTACCTAATCTAAAAAAATACCTACTTGTAAAACACCTTGGATGGGCCCCAAAAATTTTCATACTAAATTGTTTTTTATAAATTAAGGCATATGCCATACTTTGGCTTATTACATAAAACATAGAAAAAGATATCAAAACTCTAAGTTATAGACAATACCCAAAAAAACATTTGGAGACAATTTTAGACCACTAGGTGAAGGAATTTGGCCCTGAAAATATGTCGAAAAGTCAACTAAAATTTCTGAAAACTTGGTCATGGAATATTACTAATCAAGATCTAACACCCTAGAAAATTTCAAGACGATCCAACAATCAGATAAAAAATTATGGCCTTCACAAGTTATTCTCCCACATCATTCTCCCCTGGTTGAAAAGAATTTTTATCCTGTGAATTTAGTTGATGTAATTTATCTAATTTTCTAGTGTCAATCTTCTTCAACTCCTACTTAGGAATCCAATTATTTTCTTCCTACTATAAACCATCCCATTATACCAAATATCAGGTGTATCTCTTATGTCTAGTAGTGACTGTCTTTTGGTCCAAGACATGCATTACCATGCGCTTTTTCCTCTTCAGCATTTGTTGCTCCCAGTTTATTTATTCCTCCTCCACAAAATTTTCCTCCTAACCTAGAAACTTATATAAGTGATAAAAATTAAAAATTGATGAAATAGAAAAAAATTTAGGTAGCTCCACCTTATAGGCATTATCACTCGTTTTCTTCATAATCCTACATGGCCCAATATTATTATATGTCTCCTTTGTAAACCTCTCCTTTATGAGATGAGCCATCACCATAACTCCTTCAATTATATTTACTCTCCTACTTGCATCCATGGCTGATTTATATTTTTCATTGTCAACTTTCATCTTTTACCTCACTTATTCCTGCAATGGTAGCATGTGTTTCATAAATGCTTCTGCATCATCATTGTTTTTATCTTTTCAATGAAACATAATCAGATATATAACTCCCTTTGGGTTCCTTCCATAAATAATCAAGAAAGGATACCTCCCCATTGACTTATTTACCAAGTTTTTATAAGAAAACTCAACCTATGGTAAAGCCAAATCGCATTGTTTTAGATTTTCCCCAGCTATGCAACGTAGAATATTTCCCAAGCTTATGTTCACTACTTTTTTTTGTCCATCAATCTAGGGGTGATATGCACTACTAAACTATAGTTGTGTCCCCATTTTCCTCCACTGAGTCTTCCAAAAGTGACTCAAAAATTTTGTGTCCTGATCTAAAGTGATCATTCTTGGATGTCCATGCAGCCTAACCACTTCTAAAAAAACAAATATGCAACTCTAGAAGCATCATTAGTTGTCTTACAAGTAATGAAATGTGCCATTTTAGAGAACTATCTACCATAACAAAGATAGAATCATTCCCTCATTGTGTGTTAGGAAGTCTTAACACAAAATCCATACTCAAATCAACCCATGGCCCTGTACGGACAGGTAATGGCATATATAGCCCAGTATTCTGTGCATGGCCCTTAGTCATTTGGCACACTCTACATCTTAATACGATCCTACTTATTTACCTCTTTACCTATGGCCAATAATACTTCTCTACCACAAGATCAGTTGTCTTACTTATACCAAAGTGTCCATCCAAACCCCCACTGTGTAATTCTCTCATAATATTTTCTCTCATTGAACCAAGAGGGATGCACAATTGCTTTCCCCTAAATAAATAACCGTCTTTTGTTAAATAATCAGAAGAACCACTACCTACTTTAGGGTCCTTACATTGTCTCACAACATCACCAAAATATGGATTACTTTCATACAATTCCTTACCCACCTCAAACCCTACCACTTCATTTTCCATTGTTACCAAAAGTGCTACACACCTACTCAAGGCATCTACAACTTGATTATGCTTACCCAAATTATGCTTTAACGCAAAAGTATATTCTTGCAAAAATGAAAACCACTTTGCATGCCTACTGTTTAGTTTCTTTTTTGTGTTTACATACCTCAATACTTCATGGTCAGTAAAGAGTAAAAATTCCTTAGCTACCAAGTAATGTATCCAATGCCTTAATGCTTGAACAATAGCATAAAATTCCACATCATAGGTAGAATATTTCTTCCTAACTTCATTTAGCTTTCACTGAAGAATGTTATAGGCTATCCTTCTTGACTCAATAAAACTTCAATCCCAACATGTTAGGCATCACAATCAACCTCAAAGACCTTGCTAAAATCTAGAAATACCAAAATAGGTGCCTCTAAAACTTTCTTTTTCAACAATTCTAAACTATCTCTTGCTACCTTAGTCCCTACAAACTTCTTTCTCTTTGTGCACTTTGTTATGGTTGTGGTAATACTACTAAAATTCTTGATGAAATTCCTGTAAAATGTTTCCAAGCCATGAAAACTATGAATCTCTGTCACATTTCTTGGAATAGCACATTCCAAAATTGCCTTTAATTTTTCCTCATCCATCCTCTAAGATGACAAACCCCAAAAAAACTTGACTTTTCTAAGGAAATCTACACTTCTTTAAGTTTACATATAAACTCTCTTTTCGTAAAACTTCTAACACCAATTTCAAATGCAACAAGCATTCTTCCACTGTTCTAATGAATATAAATACATCATCAAAATAGAAAAACACAAACTTACCATTGTATTCTCACAGTTTTCTTTTCATCTGCCTCATGAATGTACTAGGTGCATCAGCTAACCTAAATGACATCACCATCCACTCATACAATCCATATTTTGTTTTGAAATCCTTTTTCCATTCATCCCTTTCACAAATTTTGATATGGTAGTACCCACTCTAAAAGTTAATATTACTAAATTATCGGGCTCCTAATAACACATCCATCATATTGTCTAATCTTGGAATTGGGAACTGATACTTAATTGTGATTTTTTTATTTCACTACAAAAAAAATTGTTTTTCACAACTACGATGCTTGGAAAGATCGTTTCTTTCTTTCCAATTCGTTGTGACACTGGATGGGTTGTATCATGATTGCACATATGGTTCCATCGTATCCAACAAATGATATGGTATGTATTATACGTATAAGCTATGCAACATTATCATACTAATATAATGTTATGTAGTAATAATATTATACATCATACTATATTTGAAACGTTATAACAACCACACTATAAAAAATTGTAGCATTATAATGATTATTATCAGCTTTTAAATATTGTCACTATAATAAAACCATTAGGATGATATTATTTATAGATAATAATAAAATTGTAGGTTTTAACATTATTTCCCAATATAACCACATTATAGTATCTACAATAATGATATTATAAATATTACAATATCTTATAAGTATGAGCATTATGATATATATCTTATAAAATTATAAATACAATCATTATATTATTATACTAATTTTATATCAAGCCAACATTGTCACAATTTTAATACTATTATACTATACGCAACAATAACTTATATGGCTATGTTATTCTAACATCGTAACCTTGTAACCATTATCACATATATATTATATTGTCCACACACATTCTCCACTCTCCATCCTTTTTGGGAGTCAATAGTGTTGGAGTTACACATCAACTCATGATTTCTCTCACTAACCCTTTTTGTACTAGATCTATCACTTGCCTATTCAACTCCTCACTCTGTGTTGGGCTTATCTTGTAAGTTGCTTAATTCGGAAGGGCCGATCCTGGGATTAAATAAATATAGTTTTGTATATCCCTCTTCGGAGGTAACCCATCTAGTATCTCATCTTGTATGACATATGTGTATTATTTTATTACTTCTATTGTTATTGTGGGTATACTAAAGGCCTCTAGTTCCAAGTTATTTTCCATCAATGCATAACACCAACCAACTTCTTCCATTTCTACAACAAAATCCTTTATAGCCAACAAGCCCTCACCCTTATCTTATCACCTTTGCAACAAACTTCTTTAAGGGTAACAAGATCCCCTTTACACCATCCTTTAAGTATTCTTCCTTCCATCATGTGTAACATTTCTATCATATTTCCAAGTCCTCCCCAATAATATGTGGGATGCATCCATCGGGATAACATCACACCAAACCTCATCCTTATAGGTATTTCCAATCAAAAACTTTATTAGGCATATTTTATCTATGTTTACCTCATTCCCTTTCTTCAACCATGATATGTGATAGGGATATGGGTGTTTCTCACATTTCAGACCGATTTTATCAACCATCATAGTTGAGACCATATTTTCAAAACTACCACCATCAATAATAATTTTACATGCCTTCCCTCCAGAGGTGCGTCTTGTTTGAAAGATTCAAAAGACTCATTTCAGTAAATAGAAAATACTCAAATGAAACAAGCAAAGCCCCCCTTTAAGACCATAACCAATACTACTAGTTGAATATCCATTGTATTCATTACATATTTCCTTAAACACATCCTTGGTTAAAATGACATCAACTACAAAATTGTTGAATAAATTATTGGATATCACAATGACCCATCACATATCGTAAAACATTATAATATCAATTCAAGGGTTACAACTATGTGAATTATTCACGCTTATTACAACAAAAGGGAAAAACATAAAAGAAAAATCTATTGAAATCACTATGGGACTACTCTAATCTAATGGTACATGCCTTAATAATTACAAATAAGACCTTAAAGGGTGTTAGGGTTTTAACCTACTACCATTAGAGTGACCTAACAACATATATCCATTAACATTTTTCAATTTGCATGCCCTTGTGAGCAAGATGTCATGCATTTCATCTAGCCCTGATAAATACAGTTTTAATTTCTTGGGATGGTACATGAACTTGGAATTGTATAGAAGAACATAAGTACCCTTGGTGAATACTTTTTTTTATATGTCAATGGTTTCATGACTTCTGGTGTGATTTTTCTACATCTATACTCCAACGTGCAAGAATGTGATTTTTCTTCAAACTTCAACAAAGTTGTAAGGCATTCTATGATACAATCTTCATCATCGAAATTTTCTGTGTACTATCTTGAGTGATGAGAACATCAATTCTATTAGCAATATTGCTTTCCTGCCAAATACCAAATGAAATGTAGTTACTTTCTTTAAGTGCTTATAAGTTGTTATAGGCCCAAATAATGACTAATAGTGTATCATCCCAATCCCTCCTTCCAATGTCACAAATCTTAGAAAGTGTATTAATCAGAATCTTGTTGAATTCCTCCACTGTTCCATTTACTTACAAATGGTAAGGTGTATCTTACGATGCACAATCATGAATTCAAATATTAAAATGTACACGATTTCATTCAAGACTTAAGTACCTCTGGTACTTTTTAGACTTAATGGGCATCCATACCTACTTATTTATTTTCCTAGAGGAACCTCATAGAAGTCACAGCTGTGAATTATTTAGTTAGTGTGACCCATTCCCATTAGGTGAGGTAATTAGTGGTCATAATTGTATACCAAATTTGGAAATACTTTGCAGAATAATATTTCTTTGAAATAGAACATGCTAAAATTGAAGACATACAGAAGGGAAATTTTTAGCATAATGAAAATGCTCTAAAAAGAAAAAAAATGTTGAAAAGTAATAACATTTCAATTAGAATATCACAAGTTCTGAAAATGGTTGTTTAAGTACACTACATAATAATGCAAGAAGAACATAAATGTAAATACCACAATAGCAAATTTCTCAGTTGAGTGGGACCTTGCTCTCCCTCATAAAGGTAATCCAAATGCTTGTAGCCTTTACATGGGTAACCCTTTGTTAGCGTATTATGAATATATACCCATATTGTAAGGAAAAAGGAAAAAGGAGAATGGATACCCATGACTTGTAAAGAGAATATCCATCTACTTGTATTTGATCATGGTGATCTTGGGGGAAAATTGCAACACTTGAAAATGTTAATAAGAAGACAATATGTGAATGGAAGGAAGTCTTCATCATTTCAAATTATTATTTAGTCATATGTTGATTTATTTGCTTTGATCTCTTAATAAACTATCAACAAAAAAATAAATATATATAATAACACAACATGTGTGTGTGTGTGTGTGTGTGTGTGTGTGTGTGTGTGTGTGTGTGTGTGTGTGTGTGTGTGTGTGTGTGTGTGTGTGTGTGTGTGTGTGTGTGTGTGTGTGTGTGTGTGTACTCATGTTATTAAATTTATCAACACAACATAAGGATATCTCCTATAATAGTAGTTAAAATGTTCAAATCTAAAAATTGAAAATGAAAATGAAATTGTGTTATGATAAATATTATTATGTTTAATTAATATTACATATAATTTCAAGAAGTCATGTCTAGTAAAATATGGGATTTAAGAAGAAGTCTGGGCTTGAATCGATTGAGCAATTATTAAAATATGGGGAAACAATATCTATTTTTAAGACAACTGGGTGGCTTGGATTTTTGAAGAAATTTGAGCGTTATAACTTGCAATTGGTAGAGGAATTTCCTAGGAACCTTCAAACTGACCACATTATTGTCAAATGATTCAAAATCCCTGTGACTATTAATATTATTGCATAAATTTCTAAAACTTCAAACACATGGGAAGAGTTTGTCAGTAGCAAAATATCGAACTCATCTCTTGCATATATTTTTACAACAGATAATGGAAAAGAAGTAGAGATAGTATGTGACCAGCAGTGTAAGCGAAAGGGAATTAGAAGACAAACCCTACCTAAACCCTAAGACATGGTGGCCATTTGGTTCATGAGGTATTTTCTGTGTGATGTTAAGTTTGGGACTATTTTAGGGAGTTACATGAAAATGATGATCCATCTCAAAAAGGGGAAACAACATAATTTCATTCTCTCTCCTATTTTGTATCAATCTATTCATTTTATGTCTCAAAAGTATCAAAAATATAAAAAGGGGTTGAGACATCATGGGTTGATACAATTGATTTGAAAGCACCATTTTCTAGAAAAAAAGGGGGGAAGACAAAATGGGAGTGCTTTCTTGAAGAAAATTTTGAACTCATTCCTCCAAGTATGCCTATTGAGGACCTTACACAGAAAAATGAGGAAGAAATCCCAACATCTCCTGCCAACAAAAGAAATAAAAAGGAAAAATCAAATCAACGATTTGTTCCTTAAGTCATTTTTGAAGGAGACTATAGGAAAGAAAATCCTCTTGTATTCCTAACTTTACAAATATTGTGAATTGATACTTGCAATGATTATGTGGAAACGGGGACAGCAGTTCCTTGGCTGATTGTGATGATATTTTTGATAGTTCAGTTGTTATGCTGATCTTTCTTCTGTGCCTATTTCGTGATTAATGGTTTAACTGTCGTTTCATAAAAGCAGGGTTCTTTTATTGAAACAGTTAGTTGAAGCACCCTATTTTAAGGATAACAAATGGCAACTAAAATCATGGATAACATGATGGATGACACAAAGATGTGGCAGAACATTGTACCCAAAGAAAGAGAAGAGACTATTTTTGATACACCAATGAGGGATCTAGGGAAATACAAAGGGAAGGTCCCAATTGAAGAAGAAGTTGAGAATTTACCACCTCCACCAAATGAAAGTAGAGAATTAAACTATGCATTATATTTTTCTAACTTTGAGAGGATTATTGAAGAACATAGGAGAGAAATCCTTCTCCTAAAAGATTTACCATCACACCAAAAGTTCAAACTGATGGTGGAGAGGAATCTCATCATGTTAATCAGCTGCTATGCCAACACCCTCCCACACAATGGAGCCGAGTATACACCCAATCAGGGCCAACAACATTAGGAGGCAGTGACACTGAGAATTTCTTGGGAGGTCACCCATCCCAGCACTACTCTGGGGCTGGCGCGCTTAATTGCCTGACTTTGATACCAAATGATTTTCCATCACACCAAAGCTCAAATTGATGGTGGAGAGGGATCTCATCATGTTAATCAGCTGCTACGCCAACACCCTCCCACACGATGGAGCTAGGTATACACCCAATCGGCCCAACAACATTAGGAGGCAGTGACACCGGGAATTTCCTGGGAGGTCACCCATCACCACACTACTCTGGGGCTGGCAAGCTTAACTACCTGGCTCTGATACCAAATGACTTGCCGTCACACCAAAATCTCAAACTGATGGTGGAGAGGGATCTCATCATGTTAATCAGCTACTACGCCAACAGAAGAAGTTGAGAATTTAGCACCTCCACCAAATGAAAGTAGAGAATTAAACTATGCATTATCTTTTTCTAACTTTGAGAGGATTATTGAAGAACATAGGAGAGAAATCCTTCTCCTAAAGTAAGCAATAAAAGGGAAGGATGACACCGTTCAAGAACTCCAAAAGCTACATACTATGGTGGTAGTCACTTAAAAAATGTAAATCCACCACCCACCCAAAAGGAAGTTTTAGATATAGATTCTCAAACACATTTTAGTCCACCACATGTTGATTCAAAGGAAGCAATAAATGAGAAGGATGAGACCATTAAGGCACTCCAAAAGTTAGATACTATGGAGGAATTCACTTAGCCAAAAGTAAATCCACCACCCACCCAAAAGAAATTTGAAGATATAGATGATCTAACACATTTTAATCTACCACATGTTGATCCAGAGGAAATTATTGAATTACCTTATCAAGAAAACCAAAAATCCACTTACTGCACACAAGGAGACTACAAAAGCAACCACTCAAACATACATGATCCAACCTTATACTATAATTAGATGGTTAAAAGAAGAATCTAAATCCCAATAAAATAATTTAAATGGCAACATAAAATAGCCAAATTTGAAGGAGAAATTAAGAAATCATAAAAGAGAAGGAAATGTAAGAGACAAAAAAGAAAAAAAACTTGAAAAGAGGATCCTACATCCCTGTTCTGTAGGAAATAATATGTTGGCTTGCAAAAAACCATCTCCCATGTATAGTATGTTTATTATAGAACAATATTTTAGGTGGGTTCTATTAAGTATTTCTTATGACCTCCTTTATGATATGGAAGATGGGAAATATTTTTGTAGAGGACTTTATGATGGAAAATGAGGAACAGAACAACCTTCTTTGTGAGTTATTTCTATATGGACTCTTATTACCCCATGACACCAATTTCATGATTAATATTTTTTTAGGAGAATTCCAACTAAAAGATTGTGTGTTCCTATTACAAAATCAAATCCATCAGGACACTTGCACAAAACGAATTCGAGCATAGGTAGAAGTCTACATCAAGACTGCATATTTACCCCAACTATCCAAAATTATTTGCTTTTGTTATAGAATTCATAAGGTGGGTATATAATCCAGACCTAGTATGAAAATATGATGCAATCTTATGAACTTATATATAGGCATACCAAACCTTCTTCTCTAAAAATTAAGCTTTAGCCATAAAATCCAGCAACCTTAGATGGTATTCATTGTCTTATCTATTAAGTAGAAAGGAACTTATCTTTTCTCCCAATTTGAAATGGTCAATAAGAAGAGTTAAGGTTGTGGTGGAATTAATCATAGAATTAAAAATGGATTGGGTTGGAATGTGGAATAGACCTCCTCTTTTACTAGTTATAACACCACATTGGGCCTGCTATAGAGCTCAAGACAGAGAGGATTTCAAAAAGTGTCTTGATAAAATTACTAAAAATAAAAGACATGGAGAACCAAACCCAAAGGATTGGGTGGCTTTATTTGAACAATATAACTTGAGTCTGCTACACGAGAGGAACCAAGGATGAAAACATGGAGGGGACCAAGGATGAAAAATCTTGAGGACATGTATTAAAGTAAGTGTGGGAGGATTATGAGACCCATAAATGCCTCATAAATTCCTTCTTATTGACATTGTTAACCATCTTAGACTAGAAATGTGGATTTGATTGTAGCTATAGAAACTTGTATTTGAATTAGAGTTATCAATTTAAACCCATATTTAGTATTTTTGATACCACTAACAACTTGGTATAAATGATAGACCTATAAGTGTTTCTGAGATCAAAACAAGCGTACAAAGTATTGTTTTTGCTTCCATATCTACACCATTTATAATTCCAACTCCAGACCATTCATTATTCCAGCTCAGAAAATTTATATTTCCAACTCCATACCATTCATGTTTCCAGTTCTAGACCATTTGCATTTTTTGTTATGAACCATTTATACTTCCAACTCCAGACGATTCATACTTCTAGATCTATACCATTCACACTTCTAGCTCTGAACCATTTATACTTCCAACTTCAGACCTTACATACTTCCATCTCCAAATCATTCACACTTTTAGCTCTAGATCATTTATACTTTCATCTCCATACCATCTACACTTTTAGCTTCGGACCATTTATACTTCTAGCTTCAGACCATACATACTTTCAGCTCTAGGCCATTCACACTTTTAGCTCTGAACCATTTATACCCCCAACTCCTGACCATATAGAATTCCAAATCTAGACCATTCATGTTTTTAGATCTAGACCATTTATACTTCCATATCCATACCATTCACACTTCCATCTCCGAACCATCCATAGTTCTAGCTCTAAATGATACGCTTCCATTAGCTCTAGACTTTTTGAATAGTTGTGGTTCATTTCAACTAGAAATGTAAACAAAATCCTAGTTGTAATTTGTATTTTACGTCCTTATATATGCAAAGTGATATAATAATGGAAGTAGGTTAATAGAGAAGTGATGATTATAATGGATCTTATTTCCAATAAAATGTCCACTTCTAACTAGACATTCCATTCGGTTTTTTACAAATTTACCCAGTGGATTCCAAATGATGATTAAACTGGATATAAAGATAAGTAGTCATGTCCTTTCCCTCCCAATGATTATATTTTTTAACCTCCCATAAACCATATTATAGAAATATTTTTTCGTGTTTTAAATTATGCAAACATGAAGGCTTAATGGGCAAGGATAGAAATTACTTCAAAATTATGAATACAAAAAAATTTACAAAAATGTAATTATACCATGGATTTCATATGATGATTACACTTGACCCAAGTGATTTCAAATGATGGGAAAAATAAAGGTTATAATTTTATTTGTGTAGAATGAAGGTAAGAAGAAAGTTCATAATTAATCGCTTCCTCCAATAGGACTTTCAGCACCCTATACAAGCATGCAACCAAATTTCTCCCAGCTGGGTCAAAGCATATAATTGTGTCCCAAATTTTTTAATTTTTTTGTAACTTTAGAAAAATATGTTCAACAACCAAAACATGACCAAACACATATTAAATGACTAAAAATGTATTTTAAGAGATTATAAATACCAAAGGTGCAAAGCATCCAAAATTTACCTAATTTTTTAAAGATTTTATAGTATTTTTAAATATTTATTTACTAGTCAGATTTTAAAATATTTTTGGCCACCAAGTGGGACACACTTATATGCTTGGACCCAGCTACTAGAGTTTTAAATACTCACGATTAAATTGAAAATTGACAAGAATCCAATAATAACATTTGATTGCATTATATCATTTGTCTAAGAATATTTGGAAAGGGTAGATTCCCATTCTAGGCAAAGTAAAAATGTAACCTATATTCCATTCAAAGTACAAATGAAAAGAAAGCACAACAAAAAAAATAATGCCAGGAAATACATATATGTTGGAATATAATATATAATTGTATTGAACCTCTATATTACATGTATGTTTAGAATGGACATATGCCCTTTCTAATCAGTGTTTATAATATGAAAATGGACATCTTCTCATTATATTCATTCTCATACAATCATCTTTCTCATTCATTCTATATTACATGAATGAGAATACGTCTATATATTTTATGCACTCTTATAAAATCATATTTATCAATCCTTCAATATTTCCTATAATATGAGAATGGAAATCCTACCCATTGTATTCATTCTCATAAAATCATCTTTCTCATTCATTCTATATTACCTGAATGAGAATGGACATTTTCCAATTCTATTCATTCGCATACAATCATATTTTTCATTCACTCTATATTGCCTAAATGTTCAAAATGGGTATTTGTTCATTCTAATCATTTCCTAGAATATGAGAATGGACATCTTCCCATTATATTCATTCTCATACAATCATATTTCTCAATCATTTTATATTACCCAAATGAGAATGGACATCTTCCCATTATATTCATTCACATATAATCATCTTTGTCGTTCCTAAATGTTCATAATGTTCAGAATGGGAAGGTTCCCTTTCTTCCTCTATTCATTCTCATACAATAATATTTCTCCTTCATTGTATATTACCTGAATGTTCAGGCTGGACATATTCCCATTCTAATCACTTCCTATAATATGAGAATAGACATTTTCCCATTCTATCCATTCTTATAAAATCATCTTTCTCATTCACGAATGTTCAAAATGGGTAGGTGCCCATTTTTCCTCTATTCATTCCCATGCAATCATCTTTCTCATTCATTCTATATTACTTGAATGTTCAGAATGGGCATATGCCCATTCCAATCATTACCTATAATACTAGAATGGACATTTGCCCATTCTATTCATTCTCATACAATCATATTTCTCATTCATTTTTTTATACCTAAATGTTCAAATGCCCATTATAATCGTTGCCTATGAATATAGTGAAAATCATAATAAATTGAAACGTGTAGAAATTTACAATCTTATCTATCATATATTCAATACACTATTCATTTTTGGCGGTAGTTATTATTGAAACAAGTATTTCAAATTTTTTAATTTAATCGGGTTTTTTAGGAAATTTGAAATGCTAATATTTGAATATATTTAGTTCAAATTTATATTATTTTTATAATAATTTAATTATATTATGCAAACTATACTTCCAGCTACAGAAAATTCATAGTTCCAGCTTTGGATCATTCATACTTCTAGCTCTTGACCATTCATACTTCTAGCTCCAGACCATTTCTACCATTTATCAAATATAGTTAATTTATTCTTAGTAGATATTATTAAGTAATTAATTCAATTTACAAATATATTGATTACTAATTTCATAAAATTGTTAAACTTGTAGTATAACTGTAAATTAGTAATGTTTTCTAGAAATTTAGAAGGTATTATATTTTACTTTGGCTATATTTTTGGCAGTATAAATTTAAAACATATAGAAATTTGTATTCTTATAATTTTTGTATTTGAAATCAACAATAAGTAATAGACATAATCATTTGGGTTTTCATATATATCTGATTTAATCTAAATTGAATTAATCCTTATTTCAAAGTAACTAATGTAACAAATGATATTCAAGTAATGAAATACAAAAATATCAATGTAAAATTCTAAGTAAATGAGAGGGGAAGGTTGACTTAGCTGATTTCGGCTGATCTAGAAGTGGTTGAGATTGCATGAGTGCTAGATTTGGCTAAAAACAACGTCAGGATCATTGGCTAAGGGTTATGGAACTCATGACTATGTTGGACAGAAGCACCCACAAGAGCACAGGAGTGCGTGGAACGCTAGTGAGCGTTATGGGCGCTAACGACTATGTAAATTTTTAGGATCTGATCTTTTCTGAGTCGTAGGGTCTTCACTTCTACTTGTTCTTTTTTGCTTTAATTTCTTTGTTAGGGTTCTGATTGCACGTGTAACCTAAAAAAAAAACCCTAACTATCTACACAAGCTCACAAACATATGAGATCTGAATAAAATAAGCAATATGTGAAGTCGGATTGACCCTGGCAATCATCTGATGAGTGAAATTAGTACTAACTATTGCACTACATTTCATACTCCATGTAGTTATTTATGTTTGTGTGTGAGATGATGTCTTTTTCCTAAGTTTTCCATCACACTAATGATGCTAAGATAACAGGATATAACTAGTTTGTATGTAAGAATGTAGATGTGTGGTATGGAATTAAGCACTTCCCCTTCCTATGCAGTTTATGCAGCCCAAAAATGTAGGCCCTTTGAGTAGTGGTAGTGATATTTAGAAGTAATCGTCCCCCTTGATTTTCCAACCAAGATAATAGTTAGTATATTGTGTATATATATAAGTCCCTTGCTTGAATTTGACACTAGTGACATAAAAGGATGACTTAGAACACGGGATAAGGATAAGAAAAATAAAAAAGCCGACCTCAAATGATAAAATGTGAAAAAATAATATGGATGAAAAGAGCGCCCAAAAGGGACACAAGTACCTGGGTACTAGTGTCCAGAGTGGGTGTCAATGTCCTAAGACCAACAACAACAAATGTGACAAGACAAACAGAGAATGATCCCTACGACTTGACCAAAAGTGTATACAAAACTGAGAGATGTAGAAGAGAATCACAATAGAATTCAATCAAAGACATTAGAGAAACAAGGGAGAGTTTCACCAGTGTGTTGTTTTCTTACTTAGGATTCATGCATATAACAACATACTGATAGAATAGTAAAGTGCATAATTTGGTGTCTACATTCTCCCCCCTTTATATTATTTAAAAGAAATTCAAGTAGTATAAAAGAAGTAAGAAACATACATGTATAAATTCTAAGGTAGTCATATTAAAACGTGCACGTGGAACATAGAAACTTTTGACATGAGGAACCATGGATCAGCATTTTGATCCATGCAGCATAGGAGGAGATGGTAGACCATTGTAAGGAGTGACTTGGAGAAATAATTGTAATGATATTGGATATTTTCTATATTTTTCCAAAAGATGGTAGAAGAGGTAGGGAGTGATCAATTCCCAACCTGATTTTGTTGATAATGGAAGGATTTGGATGTCTGTCACCAAAGGAAGAGTGTTAGAGGGAGGTCTATTTTTCCCTCCTTCTATGACACTTCCCCAAAAGCTCCAACTTTTGTAGATGGATAAGGACTGGATTGTTACCGTTTTGTTCCAATTGAAAAATGTTTGTCCCGATTGAAGAACCCACATAGGAGAAGTACAAGAAAGAAAATGACATATTATTTCCCCCACTCCTACAGTAATGGGTGTTCCAATTCCAATGGCTTCCAAGTTAGGTCATCTTTAAGCGATAAGGACATAATGTGGATTCCAAATTAGGTCATTTGGAAGCGGTAGTAACTATGATTTTCATATTGATTGATTGTTTTGAATAATAGGAGTTGATTGGATAGGATGTATTTGGAAGATTACTCACAGAGATATTTTATTTTTCCCCCATATTAGGTCATTTGGTGGGAATATATTTGAAATGGAAAAAGTATTGACTATTGTATAAAGTAATTGTAATTGTTATGTTGAATGAGATTAGAGAAAAAATTGATAACAACGTATTAGAAATGTCAATTGATTGTGTTGTATCTCTAGAGGGATTATAAGATGATCTTAAGTATATGCACCCCCTTTTAGTGAAATGGCGATGGGTAGAAAAAACAAGCACTGAGTCAGAAGAAATAATGTTAAATATAGTATTAGTAACCGAGAGGTAGTATAGGATATGTAATAGTGTTGATAAAGTATGTGTATATATAGAATTGTGTGAGTGTGTGTTTTAATTGAAGATAAAGTAGTTAAAAGCATATATTATGGTACTAGAAAATATCATGATCTAGATGCCACAAATGGGGAGAGAAATGGAGTGACAATGCTCAATATATGAGCTAAACTGTGTGCTTGTATGAGTCATAAGAATGGTAGAGAGTAATAAATATAGTATAGAGTAAAATCAAATTATTATATATAGTAATATGAAAAAGGTGAATAGTAACTTCATTTGAAATCAGACTTAATGTGATTTGAGCTATGATTTGTGAGGATGCCACGTGTTAGAGAGGTTATTCAGAAAAGATTCAATTGGGTGACAGTATTCTTGGCTACGTAGGTGACCCAAGACTTGGTATGTATGAGTAAATTTGGACATTTTTGGCAAATATGTTTATTTTTTTTATCAATTTTAGCTAAATTTGATATTTTGTAAATTTGGGTGTTTCTGAGCTAGACGGAAGCAGATAGGCCATTTTCATCTATCGGGACACTAACACCTAGTTCCAGGTGCTAGTGTCCATCTCCTAGATGCTAGTGTCTAGGGGTTGGGATTAGTGTTTGGTATTGTTTGTGTAATTGAGTTTATTTTGATGTTTTTAGGAGTGATTTTGAATCTTCGATGGGTGCTAACATTATATTTATTACTTTTTTATGTTGTACAGAGAGATATACACTTGAGAGAGTTCTGTGTGATTCATCACTTGAGCACATTGCTTAGTTTGGTTTTGACCAATAATGAGTGGGGTGTATTAGACTATGTCAGGTTACAACACATCACTAGATTGGGGGATGTGTACCATAATATACCACTATTGAAATATGCGAGATATGGTGCACAGATACATGCACATTTTGGTTACCAACAGAGGAGATGACAGTGACACTAGAGGATGTATATGGGATCTTGAGGTTACTGGTTGTTGGAGATAGGGTATAGGTGATGGTTGTATTAGATGTTCATGGCTAGATGAGGGTAGCATGGTAGTATTTTGCAAGGTCTTGAGCAAGGCCAAGACGTATATTATCTTGAATGTGATTATGAGATTTGGAGTTCCGCAGTTATGGAAGGTTATTGTAGTGGTATTAGCTTCATCGGTGGTCATGGAAGGTGGTGAGGTTGGAATTTTTTTTAGGATGCATGATATTTTTCAGAGTATATAGGGGAATGGTACTAGATATGCATGGGCATGATGTGTGTTGGCCCATTTATACAGGGACTTATACCAGTTCACACATGAGGACCATAGTGGTAGGGTAAGAGTGACTACCTTGTTACATGTATGGGAATATGAGCATATAGCAATCTTGAGGCCGCTTAGTGGGCCACGGAACGATTGGGAATGACCAGAGATATGTGTAGTGATATGGGTGGGGACCTGGAGTAGGAGGATGGACACGAACACATACAAGTTGATATTAAATTAGATGGGCTTTAGGGTAGTTATTTAGAGGTCGTATAGAGATTATAGAGGATGGATGGAGGATTATGTTGAGTTGTATTGTGATCAGTGTACCATGTGGTTGGAGGATAAGTTTCTAGGGGTATCAGAGTTATTCTATGGTGAGTGTGTGTCTCAGTAGTTTGATATGGCCCAATACGTTCCTCTAGATCCATACATATGGTTTCGATCCACTAGGGTAGTGAGGCGACCAAGGTCAATGCCAAGCCCCACAAGATCACAACTAGTGCCCCTGGGTCCAAATGAGGAAAATCTAGCCATAGGGCCAATACAGGTGGATGATGCAAGGTGCAATGAGGTATATACGAAGTGGTGGGTGACACACCGATGAGTGTTGTTATTTCCAGTGGTTGTATATGTGGCGAGTGGACCAGCAGGTGGAGGATTCGGGGGTTAGGTACCCACTCCTGATGTGGATGATGTAGTAGTAGCACGAACAGAGCGTAAGTAGCATACAATTTTATTGGTTTACTAGCTAATGTGGTTGTCAAATTTGATTATGTGTAGTTGTTAATAGGATATTTTTGTCATGTGATTATAGGCAATGCTTACTAGAAGTTGATTGTTGATACTTCCATACGCATGTTGACTCAGAATGTGCCCCTAGATGTACTTGTGGGTGGAGGTATGTTAGAGTGGGTGGATGAGATTGTAGGTGAGCATGCTCATTTGTTTGATCATGTGGCAATAGAGGTGACTACTTGTATAGTTTTATTGAGTGAGTGTGACGAGGCTCATGAAAAGACAAAGCAGGTGAGACTAGCTTTGGGAGGGTGTGGCCTATCATGGGATGTGTTTGCATGATATGTGGAGGTACAGGCTAGTTTGTAAGGCAGGTGGATGATAATTTTGTGTTATAGAGCCATCTGGAGAGGCACAGAGAACGAGATTGATGACAGAGGGTTAGTTATGAAGCCTCTTGTTATAGAGCTCATGTGGTTATAGATAGTGATATTGATAATGACCTATGATGTACTATATGGGATGTATTGAGGCATGGAGGCTTGCCCCCCAACAATTGTATTTTGTAATCCTTGATTCTGGATGAGATATATATACACATTGAAGGTATATTAGTTGTTGATGTCTATTGTTTATGATGTGATGATTGTTTATTGCAGTAGTTAGTGATTGTATATCTTGTTGGTTTTGAGTGCATATTATATATTGTCAATGTGATAGATAATTTCTTATTATGGACCTTGGTAATGATGTGTAAATGATAGTAAAGCACTAATTGTTTGAATTGAATAAAAATTGCATTTGGATAACAATGGATAGTATATCATATACTAAATAGAGACAGATATGTGAGGAAATGTAACAATGAGTAGTAAATATATGAAAAGGGTTACATAGTGCAATAATTTATTAGGAATGTAGATCAATAAAGTAATAATGTGAAAATAATCGTATGATAATGGGATTTGTAACAATGTAGAAAATTGAATATGATGAGGGTGGAGGGGGGAAAGAACGATTGCCCCCCATCATGAGAGTAAAGGTTCATTCAAGTAACCCTCGGCAATGATGTATGAATTGTGAGAACATGAGTGCATCATTGGGTAATGATATGGAGATGAGAATCATATACCGTAGGCTAAGGGGATGATGAAACACATCAGAAGCATGTGAAATAATAAGATCATGTGTGTAGGTATCAAAATTAATGTTAGAGGAAATTGTGCCAACAATGGGAACTATGATGGTGGGAGATGTAGAAGTGAGTTGGTTATGAATCCAGTGTGGTATAATAACAATAGGGATAGGTCAAGAAGATGAGGGAGAGGGTGGGACAATTGGAGGAGATGGATGAAAGATGAATTTAGGAAGCCAAATAATAACCCTAGGAGGTGGTGAAGGATACAAGCTAACGGTTGCATAATCTCACCTACGTGGAAGAGGAGAGAAAGATCGATCATGAGAGTGGCTTCGGAAACCAATGACACCCTTATCTTCTAATTTTTGGAGCCTATCACGAAGGTCATAACAATCATTTTCATGGTGGCCATTAATGTAGTGGAATTTTTAAAAATGATGGTCATGATGACAGTGTATCTAGTAAGTGGATGATGTTGGTTGGAAGGTAAAAGATCAGTCATTTATCAAGTAAATTACGTAAGATGTTCTATGGTTTAGTAGCATGTGAGAATTATAATGGTTCATGAGTGGAAGGTGGGGAAGATCTAGGTTGATACTGACATGCTAGTGGAGGGGAGGAATGCTTATGTGGAGGAGGAGATGGTGACC
Source organism: Taxus chinensis (assembly GCA_019776745.2). Classification (NCBI taxonomy): domain Eukaryota; kingdom Viridiplantae; phylum Streptophyta; class Pinopsida; order Cupressales; family Taxaceae; genus Taxus; species Taxus chinensis. The sequence continues at coordinate 23,780,246 of CM034156.1, forward strand.
CTGAAGGAGGTTCAATTGATGGGAGAGTAGGGGACTTAAGAGGTGAGGGAGGAGTAGAAGAAGTAGAAGTAGGTATGATAACATGATCTGCATTTAAGTATTTTTCTAATTCAATAACCTTATAGCAAAGAAGATTAAATGAAACACATGTATCATATAAGATCTTTTATTTTAATGGAGGAATTAAGCCATGACAAGAGATATATTGCATTTCTAGATCAATAGGTTGAAAAAGTAAATGGTGCATGCAAGAATTAAAGCGTTTAAAATATAATCTAGAATTGGTTCTATTTTTCCTTGATGCAAAGAAGGTAAATGTTCATATGTAACTTTAGGCCCATTATTAGAAATAAAATTTCTAAGGAATGTATCCTCCATATCATAATAAGTGTTAATAGATACATTAGGTAAATGAGTATACCTCTGAAGATTAAAATAAACAAGACTATGATGGAAGGATTTTAATAACTCCGATGTTGGAGTATGATGTCATGACTAATTATAAATCTTTAAGATGTAAGTAAGGATTGCATGTGCCATCGAATTGTGAAAAAGTAGGCATTATGAAACCCTTAAGAAAAATAGAATTTTGAATTTTCTTATGGGATTATTGGGAAGGGTATTATTGTCAATGAAATCATAATAGCCTTTTCTCTTTAGGGTAAGGGTATGGGTTTTTCTTTTTAAATCACCAACAACGTGCATCAAAGAAAGGATATCTTGTGGAGGAATGGTTTAGGCAGTGAGAGGCACATTGAGGGGTTGAATTTTTCCATTATGAGTGATCATAGGGACTTGAGGAGAGGATGCAAGTGGTGGATCGAAAGGTGTAGTATGTGAGGAGTGAATTGTTTTAATATCATCATGAATAATAGGAGATTTACTAAGATTATCATTGGTTTCAACCTGGAAATCAGTGGAAATGATTTCAGAAGTAGAAGAAGGATGAGATAGAGATTCACATTCAACAATCTTAACATAAACAACATTTTTATTAACATGTTCATTGTCATTATCAAAAGCATAGTCACTATCATCCATATTTTCACAAGAAAAAAGTTCATTATGCAAAGAATCTACATTAGTGCTATCATTTTCCATAGTTTAAGGGGAAGAGGATGGAGCATCATTCACAGCTGTGGTGGATGGGAGAGAATGTCCATCAAGGTTTTGAATAGGAGAGACAAATCAGGAATAAGGACTTGAGAGATCATCGGGGATAGATGTTTAGAATGCAAGGAGTTGTTGGATGACATGTGGATCATATTTGGGGTTTTTCATAAGATTATGAAATTTAGATTCTTCACGGGAGTTGGAAAAAATTGGTTGAATGCTCATAAATTTCATAGGGTGATCTGGGGATGGGTACTTTTTATTAGCCACGAGGGATTTAGATCCTATGACAAAGATTTTGTGTAAGGAGCGGGTTCACCAAATGATTTAATCTAAATTGAATTAAATCGTATTTCAAAGTAGCTAATGTAACAAATGATATTTAGGAAATGAAATACAACAATATCAATGTAAAATTCTAAGTAAATGAGAGAGGAAGGTTGACTTAGCTAATTTTGGATGATTTGGAATTGGTTGAGATTTCTGGAGTGTTGGATTTGGCTGAAAATAGCATCAGGATGGTTGGCTGAGGGATCTGGAACTCAACACTGTGTTGGACAGAAGTTCTCATGGGAGGACAGGAGTGCCTTGGGCGCTAGTGACCGTTCTATGTGCTAGTGACTGTGTAAATGTTAAGGATATGATCTTTTTTAGGTCAAATTGTCTTCACTTCTACTTTTTCTTTGTCACTTTGATTTCTCTATTAGGGTTTTGATTTCACTTGTATCCTGCCAAAAAAACCCGTACTATCTACACAAGCTCACAAACACATGAGATCTGAAAAAAATATGAAATATGTTAAGTTGAACTGACCCCAATGGTCACCTGATGAGTGAACTTAGTACTAACCCTTACACTACATTTTGGACTTTGTGTAATTCTTTGTGTTTGTGTGTGAGTTGATGTATTTTGCCTAGGTTTTTTCCTCATGCCAATGATGCCAAGATAGTGGGTTATAGCTAGTTTTGATGCAAGAATGTAGATGTGTGGTATGAAATTTAGCACTTCCCCTTCTTATGCAGTGTATGCCTCCCACAAATGTAGTCCCTTTGAGTAGTGGTAGTGATATATAAATGTGATAGTCCTCTTTGATTTTCCATCTAGGATAATAGTTAGTATATTGTTTATATATATGATTCCCTTGCTCTGACACAAAAGGTCAACTAAGAACATGAGATAACGATAATAAAAACAAATGGATGACCTCAAATGATAAAATGTGGAAAAAGAATAATGAGGATAGGAGAACCCAAAAGGGACACAACTGCCTGAGTGATAGTGTCCTGAGTGGGTGCTAGTGTCTTGAGACCAACAGCGATAGATGTGACAAGACAAACTAACATGGATCCATCTGACTTTACTAGAAGTGCATACAAAACCGAGACATGTAGAAGAGAATCACAATATAAGCTAATAAAAGACAGTAGAGAAATAGGGGAGAGTGTCACCAGTGTGTGCTTTTATTACTTAGGATTCATGCATATAACAATATACCAATGGCATAATAAAATACATAATTTTGTGTCTACATTATCTAATATTTAATTGGGAACGGTGATAGGAGAAACTTGTTAGTTCTATTGAACAAAACTTGTTAACTATTTTACAGGTCTAAAAAAAGATATAATTAGCGGTGGAAGAGGATAGGGATTTGGAAGTCCATCAGAGTTAATATTTAGTAGATAAGTGGCATTTTAAATCGTCAATTTATAACATACAAATGTGAAAGTAAAACTTTATGTTGACTTTCTATTTCTAATAAATTGTTTTGGCAAATGATAGGTGCAAAGAAATGAAAAATGATTGAAGAGAAAAAGACAAAAGTGTTACTGTAAATTTGGCAAAGAAATATAAGTGAATGCATATGTTACAAAGAAATATATGCAAACGTAGTAGATGGAGATGTTGGTCATCAAACTTGTGCCTATGTCTCAGATCTAGAAGAGCCAAGCTATTTGAGACAACAATGGAACCATCCCTAAGTTGTGGGACCTTGCACACTTAGGGTGGATCTCCGGAGAAGGCCAGTTCCTCTATCTATTTCTACTACTATTGCTACTCCTAGTGCTCAAAGGGAAATCTAACCTAACAATGCCAATGGACTAGGGATAGAAGGAAACGTGAAAGGAAACCTGCACTAAAATGTGATAGCACCAGAAAAAGAAGGGTGAACATTATCTGTTCTGAGTGAAAATGAAGGGAAATCCGTGAAAGAAGGCTAGGAACATGTAGCATAACTTAAAATGTATTTACCAGATCAATTTCTTGGAGCACAACTAAATAAGGAGTTGAAAGGGACCTATAATGGCACAATGAGCATGCAATACAAAATAAAATGCAAGAAGAAGGAATACAAACACCTCATGACAAATAATAGTCACAAAACAATGCTTCTATTACTTCCAGAAATGCACAGAGTTGTTACAATAGCAAAAGAGGTCAATATCCACATGTAAGAGCTAGATCTAGAGGTCTGCAACTCAAAATATAGAAAAAAAATGAATTCCTTACGCTAGTGCATAAAGATCCAAAAATTTCCAACATAACAAATGAGCCTAGCTCTTACATTTATAGATGAATCCATGGAAGAAGAAGAGAAGAAAAAAGGAAAATCCTAATTTGAAATGCAACCACCAACAAGAAGCATTCATTTCCTAAAAAAATGCCTAAAAATCTATCAAATGCACTTCCCCAAGTTTGTTTGGCATGTTGTAGAAGGAAGGAGAGAGAATCAGATCAAATTGAGTGGTTGGAGCAATTAGATTTGCTGATTAATGCTCAGAAATATGTTTTCCCATTTCTCACCTACTAGATTTGGCAAGAATTTGAATTTGAATTTCTAGCACTGTAGCCTACGTCAGCAGTTATCGATTGAGACCAGGCGTGCGTCGATCGGAGCTCTGTAGTAAGAGATATGGCTTTCAGAAGTTTTTCAAAGTTGTATGCACATGCAAGACACATGACGCACATGGATTGGCTGACAGGAAGGCCAATTGTGTAAATGTTCTTGTCATTTCTACCACGTGTCACTCATTATTTTGTTATAAGGATTCAACGCTCTGTTGACATGCTTCAAATGGTTGTGTGTGGCATACTCAAGTGTGTCATAGGATGACCTGACATAGAAAGGTGTAAAGGAGGGCAAAAAGATATGTGTGTGGAAGAATGAGGTGCAAGAAGAAGACAGAAGGAAGGCACACAAGGGGAAGATGGAACAAAGAGGAAAAGGAAAAGGAAGGGAAGAAAGAGAAGTGCATAAGGAAGAGTTAATAGAATTAGGGAGGCGCGCAAGGAATCTGCAACTAAGGGAAAGTACCAAGTGAACTTGAGTGCACGTAACCTTGCGATAAAGAGCTCAAATCTAGAATATGTATACAAGTTACCCAAATAACTAGGAGAGTTATTTAGATAAAAATTTCGGTGACTTTTGGGGCCATCTACCTGTTAGATGAACGAGATCAATAGCCTAGAGCATCCATTGGGCATGGAGTCCACTATGTAAACATGAAATTTTGATTTGTAACTTTGAAGAACTACCCCTGAAGTCACTTGAAGAATCATTTCTTGACTCTACTCCGGATCTTGCAAACTGCTGAAAACTATTGCAAGAAGATCTACACCTTGGAAGTAAAGGAAGAGCATGCGCAAGAAGAACACGTTAAGAAAGAACTATGTACAAACAAACAATTCACATGCAGCACACTTGGAGGAATTAAAACTACTCTAATATATATAAAATTATGTAGCAAACTTAATGGAAGGGTTTTAGAAAGATCCCATTTACTGGGATTTGCAATGTGCCTCCATCAAGATGAGTCAACTAGTAAGAGTTGGCCTTTTTGCATGATCTGATGATGTATGGGCCACTCCAAAGTACATCAAACTTTGAATGGCACCCTGGTTTAGCTTTTTCAGCATCCCATTTCAAAACAAAGCCCCCAACTTTGAAATTTTGAGGCTTGGCGTTTCTATCAAACCATTTCTTTATTGTTTGTTGATGTTGTTCTAGCTTGATCATGGTAGATTTTCTTGATTCTTCAAGATTGACCAGCTCTACCATTCTAATTTCTCTCTAGTTTGCACTTTCAAATTCCAACTGCTAGGTAAGTGCTAATGAATTCAATTCTAGCGTTGAAGGAAGGGTAACCTCCTTGTCATAGACAAGCTTGTAAGGAAAATTTCATATTGCCTTTTTAATTGTGATTTTATCTTCCCAGAACGCAAGCGAGACCTTTGTATGCCACTATCTTTGGATGATATTTATTGTGCATTTCATGATCCTGTTTAGGTTCTTGTTTGTTGACTCTTCCAAACCATTGCCTTGGGAGTAATAGTTGGAAGAAGTCTTCAGATAGATGCCCAGATTTAGAGCCCAATTAGTGATTTTAGTTCCAAGGAAGGCTTTTGCATTATCAAATATAATGGCTTTAGGAATGCCAAACCTTCTGACTATACCTTAGAGAAATTCAAGGATGGGTGACTCAGTTCATTCCTTGAATGCGACAGCTTCTGTCTATTTGGTGAAGTGGTCCATAGTTTTCAACACCCATTTGTGTCTAGTGCTTAAAGGTGGATTGATCATGCCTATGAAGTCAAGATCCCATTGCACAAAAGGTTGATCCATTTGGATTGGTCAGAGGAGAAGCGTTGTCAATCTCTTCTTTCCTGCAAAGAAATCATATTCCTTGCATTTTGTGACCCACTTTTTTGCATCTGAAAACAAAGTAGGCCAAAATATACCTTCCATTATGATCTTCATTTCGGTAGTTTTAGTAGAGAAGTGTCCACTAGAGAATCCATCATGAAATTCTGCTAACATTTTTTTAGTCTACGCATCATTGATACATCTTAACAGCATGCCATCAATATTTTTCTTGAAGATTAGTCCATCAATCAAAACATAAGGGATAGATTGTAACCTTAGATCTCCTCTCTTTTCTTTGTTTAACCTAGGAGGGTATGCACCCTCGGAAAGTAATGTGATCATGTCCTTCATCTAGTCATGTTCCAGGGTCTATATTTTGCTCAAGTTCTACACGAGGGAGATCCTCATTCATAAACAATGAAGTCTCAGGCTCATTTTGTGCATCCTTAGCAATCTACTTGTAGAGCGCAATACCTCTTACTAGTTTTGTGGCTTTGATATTCACATCATATTCCATGATCTTCGTCACCCATCGTGATCTCTTTTCACTGATCTCTACTCCTATGATGAAGTATCTGATAGAAGAGTGGGAGACTAACACCTTGATATGATTTGTGGTGAGCATACTTTTGAATTTATTGAGCGCGTGCATGATAGAAAAGACCTACTTCTCCATGTGACTGTATTTTAATTCATAATCCTTCAGCGTCTGGCTGAGGAAGGCCACATGTTGTCCCAGCCCTTGTTCATTTTCTTGTGTTAGGACAACATCAACACTCGTATTAGTGCCATAAGCATAAAGGATGAAATCCTTTAAGTAATTTGGGTTGATGAATGTTGGCAAGAAAGAAATTTCTTGCTTGATTTTTTTAAAGCTTTTTCTTCCTTCTTCTATCCATCTGAAGGTTATGTCCTTTTTTAGCATCAGGGTGATGGGTCTTACCAGTCCTGCAAAGTTAGGAATAAAATTCCTAACAAAATTAATCTTACCAAAGAAGGAATTCAAGGCCTTTTTGTGCACCGGCGGGGAAAGAGCTAGGATGGCTGAAATGCGCTCATGATCAATTACGATGCAATCCTTTGAAACCAGATGGCCCAATAGCTTGCCTTGTGCCACTGTAAAATCACACTTGTTGGGGTTAAGAGATACCCCATACTCTCTGCACCTCTTAAATATTTTTTCCAAGTGCGCCATATGATCTTCACTCTGCTTTGAGAATATTGTTATGTCATCAAGATGAACCAAGATGAACTCATTGATGTAAACTTTGAAGGCAATGTCCATGGTAGGTTGAAATGTTGTGCCCACGTTTGACAAACCAAAGGGAATTTTTTGATATGCATATGTTCCCCATTTAGTTCTAAACTCCATCTTGAATTGATCATCTTCCTTGACCAAGATCTGATTGAAACCTAAATACCCATCTAACAATGAGAATCTTTACGCACCAGCCACATTCTACAAAATTTGCTCCATTGAAGGCAAAGGATAATGATCCTTTAGAGATGCCTTGTTCAAGTCTCTGAAATCAACACAGAGTCTAATTTCACCGTACTTCTTGTGCACTAGAACTAGGTTTGCGACCCAAGTAGAGTACTTGATGCGAAAAATTATCTTCGACTCAATGAGTTTGGATAATTCCTTTCTCATGAGGGGCTCTATCTTTGGATTGACTGGTTGTTACTTCTCTCTAACGGGCTTGATACCAGGATCAAGGTCAATAGAGTGTTGAGAAACACTTGGATCAAAACCTTTGAGGTCTTCATACTCCCATGAGAAGATATCACTGTATTTTTTACCGAGTGAGATGAAGGCCTACTTTTCATTATGCATGCAAGTCTTACTAAGCAGCATCTCTTTTATGCTCACAATAGTGATTGGGGAGAAATATTCTTACACAGAGCGCACATAATTTTCTTCACCCTTGAACTTATAATAAAGGATAAACATTTTCTCTAAGGTGACCTAGGCATCTTATTTGACTTCATTTGAATCACTTGGTCTCCATAGTTGTCATGCAAATCATCTTGCATGCTTGATGAGAATTCAGCTTCATATTGGACGATCTGTGCATCACTGTCAAACACTTTCCAGATGGTATTGTTGTCTAGAAAGGATGGTATAATCACCATTTTAATGTGGTGTCACTCAGATTTCACCCTGAAATATGTGACTACCCTATCCAAAAAAAATTCATACTTTTAAAATAACGGGTCGTTTGTTGTTTTTATTGCCTTAAAGTTCTTGTATTGCGTCAAGATAATCCCAAAGAACCATATTAGCCCTTTTCGCCAAATACCCAGATGCCCAAAATTGTTTTATTCTGTCGTCGGGATTTGTCTGCGGGAAATTTGTATTTAATTATTTTGAGCCCCGTATGAGGCTATTTGTGCTCCGTTTTAACCCTATTATGAGCGAATATGTTATTATTCCTATGTACCAGAAGGATTTTAACTTATTTTAAGTTTTGGGCTTTATTTGTAACTTTTGGCAATTTTTCGTGTTTTTGTGGTGTCCCATTTTGTTTTCTGTGAAATTTCTCTGGAGCAATTCCCTCGCCGGGTAAGCCCGATTTTTGGCCTGGAGCAGCTGGAAAACATACACGCACATTATGCCCGGAGGAAGTCGTCATCGGAGGTCTGGATCACTGGGAAAAAGCAAAGTCGTGCACAGAAAAGCCCCTGCAGGGATGGGCGCATTTTTGGAAAACAAAGGATTTAAGCTGCGATGGGAAAAATATAAGCCGCAGGCATGGTGGGAATTTTATACCTGCCTAGCAGGGTACTTTTTCCCGTGTTATAAAAATCACTTAAGCTGCAGTGGGAAAAATAGAGGCTGCAGGCAGGTGGGAATTTATTGCCTGCCTTGCATGGTAAAAATTCCCATGATATAATAAAAGGAAAGTGACTTAAGTGAAATCATGGGATTTTAGTGCCTACCTTGTAGGGTAAATAATCCCATTCTCAAAGTCAAATCACTTAAGTGGATCACGGGATTTTGGTGCTTGCCTGGCAAGGTAAAGAATCCCATTATGAAAAAATTCTTAAAAATAGAATTACATGTGCAAAAAAGTGTGCCCCCTTTGGTGAGAGATTAAAAGGATTAAAATTGATTATTTTAATTAATCTTTCCTCTCAAAAAGTGCGCCCAAGCTTGGAGGAGGTCAAAAAGTCAAAGATGGAATAAAAGAAAGGGATTAAATGCATTAAATTTAATTTATTTAATGACTGCCCTCTTCCTCTCAAAAAGTGTGCCCCATTTGATTATTATTTAATGTTTTTTAAGGCATTAAAACATTAAATTAATTTTGTATTTTCAGTGGCTATGGTCAAAGCACACTGTGGAGCTTGAGTGAAGTGCTATGTGAAGGATTAAATTGGATTAATTTAATTTATTGGATGGTTGTCCTTAAACATGCTATTTTTAAAAGAGAAAAGCATGATTTTTAATTAATTAATTGCCTTTAATTGTTAGGGCAATTATTAATTATAGAATTGTGAAGGTTATATAAGCATGGGCAGCCATATGGGTGAATAATTTAATTCACAGGTAAAGAATTGCAGCCAGGAGGAAAAGTGTGCCCCCATTAGAGGAAGGATTTTGTTCAGACAAAGTGCTAACAAGGCTAAAAGCTTCCAGATTTGGCGCATGCTTTGGAGAAGGTTGATCTTTGTCTGCATAGTTGTTTTCACGGGTGTTACAGGAGCTCAGGTGTTGATTGAAAGGATTCATGCTCTCTTTATGTGCAAATTAAACACCAATTTTTGGGGCAGCAGGCTTGAAAAGTGTAGATTTTTATAATTTAAATTCACTATTCATGCTCCGGTGGCCATTTTTGTCTAAATAAATTGCAAGAACTCGTTACAAGTGCTTTACAAAAGAAAAGGAGTTTTTATCAATGTCCAATACATTGCAAATATCCTCTGAATTTGAAGAATTGTCCAGATCTGCCCCAGTATTGAAGAAATCCAGCCAAGTTAGAAGAAAAAGAATTATTCAAACAAAGTTAGACAAAGCCATGGTGAAAGGAGATGAAAAAGAGAGCACGATGGATTCATGCATCGCTTCCAAACTTGCAGACATAGGAGACATGGATCTAGGCCCAGAACCTCTTTCTGATTTGATTGATAGATCCAGAGCAGGAAAGACTTCACTCATGCGTGCGGTCAAAAGTAGCAAAATTATCCGAGCTGCAGCTTTCCCATGTACAGCCCAATTGCCAGAGTTCGTGATGGAGTGTGCTAGATCTTATCATCCTTCATCCAGATCAGTGTGTGATGTTGCAGGAAAGACGATAATTCGTTTGGATGCAGAGTTCATCAATTATTGTCTAAAGATTCCAGTGTGAAAGGTGGTGACTTCTATTAGTATTCAGGATGCTGACAATAGATGGGAGAAACATAGAGCTGATTGCGTGAGTATAATGAACAGACGGTTCATGAAGAAGCTTATATCCCCTTCAAAGTTCCTGAGAACTCTTCTATGGTCCAGTTTGGTGTAGGAGGCAGATGATGTCGTCAAATTGCTATGCAGGTTGAATGGCGAAGCGAATGCCTACACTTTCTGTACATGGATGTGTGCTTTCATCAGGACCATTGAAATCAACAAGGTTGATTCTATAATCAATTGGTCGAAAATTATTAGCAGCAACATCGGTGAGCAACTTCGTAACGTGAAGTGTACTTTCAGCTTCAAGATGACCTCATACTTGGTGTATGTTGCAGCTTCACAGGGTGTCTTTTCCAAGCTGGATAGATGTGGTGTTCTTTCCAAGGACCCCATTTTCGAGTGCTACCCACAGCTTACTGTACCTGCGTGCGAGAAGGACTTCAAAGTGATCAACGATGACTTCTTCTACGATTTCATCTGCAGGCTAGACAAAGACTTGAAGACTCACAGGGTAAGCAAGGAAGCGTGGGAAGCAGTGTCCAAGATTGGCAGTTTATTCATCCAGTTTGCAGATTTCACATACCTCAGGGTTACGGGTTTTTCTGGAGAACCAATAAAGATGCCCAGGTATTCGAGTGATAGATTGATCGCCATGGAGCTTAGCAGGTAACTTGTGGAGTTACACAACCTTCAGTCGAAACGGCACAAGTCTACGGGCTTCTTCCCAATCACTGTGGGATATTACAGTTGCATCAGCATTCACAGAGCTCGAGGGATGGAAGCACAAATTTTATCCGAGTATGAGCAAGAGTTCTTCCCTGCACGGATTAACTTCTATCCATTTGGAGTAGCCAGGAAGACAATCTCCTAGGAGTACGCACATGTGCCTTCATTAGAAGATTTCTGGATGAAGTGCAGAAGTGAGTACGAGGTTAGAAAGAAAGATTTCAGCAGGCTATCAGCAAAGCAAGTGTTCGACTTTGGACTAGCGCGGATACCTGCGGATCTTACAGATGATGGGAACATGGTACTTGACACTTACCATCAAATGGGAGGAGATAAAGCTATACTGCAGGATAACATTGGAGGCTGCCATTCAATTGAAGAAAGATCTAGAGTTGTGTTGGTGAATACTTCAAGCTGGCTGCTGATGAAGGGATACTGCCTTGATGAAGTATTGATGAATCAAATCATGGGCAATTTCGGCACAAGAGATTCCCTCAAACGAAAGCATGAAGGAGAAGAAGTTGAAAGTACACAGAAGATCTCAAAAGAAAGAGAAGACCACTTCTACGACCATAGCTTTGACTCTGACTTCTCCAGTACCCAGAAGATCACCAACTATTGCACCTCAGCAGCAGGATGCTTCCATGCCTTCATTGAATCTGGCGACATTCGTTTTCTCTCCGCAGCCACTTCGTTCATCACCCGTTCCAGAGGAGATGTTAAAGCTGCAGATGACGGAGTTCGAAAGAGCTTTGTCCTTGGATGTTTCAGAAGATGGCAGCCATGACACTGTGGCACATTCTGATGGAGAGGATGCAGAGCGGGAGATGGTAGTGCACTCAGCAACTTCTTGGAATGGTTAGCTTTGTAGTTGGTTCCGGAAGCAAGAGTAGAGATGAACTTAGAGGAGCATGACTTGCAGCTACTTCAGGATCTGAGCAGAAGAGATAGAAGGCCTAAAGTTGCTAAAGCAACTTCTAGGTTGATCATCAAGGATTCGGGAGAGAAGTTTGCTGAGACATCAATTCCGACGGAAGGAAAGATAGAAGAGGAGCTCACGGCAGAAGATGTGACGATGACCAAAATACCACTCGGTCAAGCTACCACTGAAGAATTGAAGCAGGACACGTAGACATTGATGGATGCTTTGTTCCTTAGGCTTGACAGTGAAAAGGTGGAGAAAGAAGAGCTGCATAAGCAAATATCTCAATTATGTGAGATCATAGCCAAGGTTGCTAAACCTTCCATTCAGCCCATTTCAGAGCAGGTGAGTGATCATCTTATACAGGAAATGGAAGATGCAAGCAATCAAGTAAAGGCTATTGATGAATGGAAGGATCTGATTATTCGTCAAGCTTCTGTGTAACTTGGGGAAGTGCCAGCCCGCCTAAAGGTTATGAACGATGCAGCAAATCAACTAAAGCAATTGATGGAAAGCATAGAAGGCATGAATACAGTTGCAGAGAGTAACCTGAGTATTTTGGCCGAGATCAACAAGCTGCCGAGAGATGTATTTGTTGCAGAACAAATTGTACCGGATGGATCAGTCAAGAAGGGGAAGCAGCTAGAGTTTGCAGTATCTTTCCGTTTGGAGATCTGTAAAGTTTTGCTGAAAAGGATGCAGGCGGTTGAGAGTAGAACATCAGATTTACCAGACAGTATCATTTCTTTCACTGAGGAAAGAGTGGACGGAGGTGTTACTTCATATGTGCGGATTGTTTCTAACGAGGTGCATGATTCCCTGGAAGGTTCTCTTCTGATGGTGTAAAAGAGAATTGATAAAGCTACTAAGCCTTTCACGATGAATTCTACCAGTAGATTGGTGGCGCTACAGGCAGACATTGCGAGGTTTGGGCCGAGTTTGGAAGAGGTGGAAGCATGCAGCAAGGTGTTGAATGAAAGGTTGCTGCAGTTCAGGACAGAGAAGGAAATAGTGGCTAAAACAGATGGAAGGATGCTGAATTATATGTTCGACAAGTATATCAGATATCAGAACAAGAAGAAGATGTAAACATTACAGCTGGCATGACTTCTTCTATTTTCTATGTTCCCGGATGAAATTGTAAAACTTCTAAGTTATTTGTTTTGCAACCATTACTTGAAGTCATGTGGAACCATTCTATTAGTTAAGTGATACATGTGTCACTTAAGAAGAAGTTAGTTGAGGATGATTGCCAAATATCATCTTTACTTGTTCATACTTTAGTTCAGTTTGAGTCTTCTATTTGTACTTTCCCTCCTACATTCTATAAGTAGGAGAAGAACCTCCGGGTTAATGATCGATCAGAATTTGTAAGCAGCAATCTTGTGTTTTAGATTGTGTTAAACCTCTGAGAGCAACTTGTAGCAGAGGAATACAAAGAAGTAGGTTTCCGGAGAACTTTGTGTCACGGTGTACTGTGTTTCTTGCTTTTAAATCTTAGATCTTTTAAGTAAACTTTGTGTTATTTTAGATCTGGATCTAGAGTTGCCTTTACTTCATAATTCTGTGTGTTCCAATCTATTAAGTTTCTTCTATGTGCATGCAATTAGCTCTGCTATCTACTAATTGGGATGCACATCTTCCCCATTTCTTCTTTGTAATTCCTTTACTTCCTTCTTCTATAATTTTCCTTTCTTAAACAGTTGCTTACTTGTTGCAGAACTTCTTAGTTATGGTTCATGAACTAAGTGGTTAAAGTAAAACCCCTGATAGATAATAACACATTTATATTGACAAATCTGGCACGGGAGCCTCACCGGTTAAATGAGGGAGATTTATCTCATGACTACCTAGGTTTGATGCTATGCAGAAAATCTAGCCAACATAATGTGTTGAGTCTTTCCTTTGATAAAGTCTTTAGCATGAGAGAACTACGAACCAAGCACGACCAGTTGATCAACTTCCTTATTCATTTTACGTGGCACCACTTGTATATTTATAGTATCAAATCTCTTAAAGAGGTCCCAAACTCTATGCTTACAAGCTTTGAGAAGCTTATTCTTTTCTTGACACTTGTTGGTAACCTGGTGGATAACTAATTTGGTATCCCTAAATATCTGCAGCACCTTAATCCCTTTCTTCTCAGCAATGAGAAGTTCATGCACCAATGCTTCATATACTGCTACATTATTAGAGCATGTGAATTACAACATGTGCGCGAAGAATAATATCTAATATTTAGGGGAAATGAGAATGAATCCCACTTCGTTTCTTCTCTTGGAACCATCAAAATATAATTTCCATTAACCATGTTCAACTTGATCTTTCTTCTTGAGCGCGCGCGGCAACACAACTTCTTCTTCAAGAATGCAATAAGTACCAAGCCCAGTTTGATAAGCTTCCAACTCTTCAGCATATGGTTCAAATTTATGATGCCTCTCCACCCATTCATCAAGTACTAGATCAGTAATAGAATGCGGGAGAGGATGCTCTTCAGGAGTTAAAGCTTATTCTTCTTGGATTAAACAGTTGGCTTGGAGAGGGGATGGGACATATGACTCTACATGATAATAAAATATTGGCTTAGCTTGTATGGTAAACCAGATACCATACCTTGTCTTGAGTAACATATGAGACCAATCAGAAGACAAGTAACCATCCACTTTTGCAGTAAATTTTCTTGACAAACATAAGGAAAACAAGGGAGGTATATCAATAATTGAAACATCTTGAGTAATTGTTAAACTTGGACATACATGGAGGGTTAACTCAAGGCCCTTGATTATCCCTAGGGTAGTGATAGTTGAACCATCAAGTTTTGGGACTCCTTTTGTCAAGGGGTTATACTTAAGACCTAAGACGTCAGTGATCTTCTTAGGCATGACAGAATTACTAGAACTTGAGTCAATCATGCAGTTATGGACAAGATGCTTGCCTATAATCAAAGACATATAGAAGGGTGGGGTTTTAACAACTTTACTTACTTGCTTCTCCTGTTCTTCACAGATATTTATAGAAACACACATTTTGTGAATAGTTGGATTAGCACATAGAAGTTAGGATAGGGCCTCATGCAGCAAATCCTGTTAAGACAGAATGGTTAGAGCATCCCACATTGTAACATTTATATTAGTCTTCTTCATATGGTCCACAATGCTAAATATAAGACCCACTGACTTTTGTATTTGAGGGACAACAACATCCTTTCTTGATTGTTCAGGAACAGAAAAATAAGCTTTAGCCAAAGCTAAGGCTTGGCCTACCAAAGGAGGGGTGTGCACCACTTCTAGAGAAGGTTTGTGTTGTATCTCTTGTGTAGGGACTTGAGCACTTTCACCATTGGATGCTTTGGATGCAACTTTCTAATTTTGATGGTCCATTTGTGTTGCTAGGATTATGACCTGTGCGCTAGACTCGAGCATTCTCTTATTGTATCTTGTGTTGTCCGTAACTTGGGTACATGCTCTACTTGTGTCCTTTGTAGCTTGGTTGATTGCAAAAAATTCTTCAGCTCCAAAGAACATCAAATTGGAATCAGGAAGAACCTCTGGCCTTTCTTGGTTCTCTATTTCAAGTGCACTTGTTAAAGGCTCATAAGTTGAAACATTCTATATCATATAGGCTTGTGCACATGTAGAATTGGCACATTGATATTAACTATGAGGCATGTTACAAGGGAAGCACCATTCTAACTCCTACGCCAAATTGTTTTGAACCAGAACAAGTGCCTGACTTGCATTGGGTGCTGGGAGAGAGAGCGTAGGAGGAACAACTTGCAAGGGAAAATGTGCACTAGCATGTCATCTATCATTCTGCTAGTTGGATGTGTACCTTTGGTTTCCATATTGATTCTACCAAGGTTGGTTTATTTGGCTATGATTAGAACTACCTTTATAGGCTTACACCTATTGTTTTTCTAATGATATAACCTTATTAGACAAATTTCTAATCAATTTCTTCAATTCTTCATCTTCCTTTTGATGCGTTGGAGAGTAGGATGTTTATGCAACTGATTGCGCGCTTCTCTCAGGGATAGGAATAGGGGAAACTGAAGGTTGGGGTGCTTGCGACATTTCTGGGAACAAGGACATAGGTAGTCTAGGAGCTATCTTTCCCACCTGAATAAGCCTATTATCTCGCCTTACTACAATATTATAAGTAGCTGGTAAAATCCTACCTCCTATGGATTGAATCATGACTGAGATATCATTTTTTAGCGTCTTTAGATAATATAGAAAAGCATGTTGGGTTGTAGGTGTTACCACAAGACAGATTATGTCCCAAGTCTTCTGAAATCTGATGTTTAAATCATTCATCTACTTGTTAGGAGCCCCCCTTATTGTCATTTGCTCCATCAAAGACAAGTGATTTGACTTATCTTAAAAATAATTGTAAGGAGTTGTTCCAAGCTCATCCTAGGTGAGGATAGATCCAAGTATCAAGCATCAGTACCATTAAAGTTCTTTACCTTTGAAAGAGGTTGTAATTAGCCTAACTGCTTCATCTTCATGTCTGATCAAGTAGAGTGAACATACATTTGCTACATCCTGGATATGCTCCTGAGGGCTGACATGATTCTCACCAGTAAAGTATGGAATACTTTTGAGCGATCCATTTGGCATAGCATGTATCACGGCCAGAACCAGCAGACTTCCTTCGATGAAGTTATCAAATTTCCTTATTAGAGGAGGTGGTAAATCTGCCATTGCAAGGCACGTTGGTTGTCTTTTGTGAGGAAGAGTTGAATGGGTGCGGCATGTTGGAGATGGAGATGTGCATATGGACTTTCTGGAATGAACTCTTCTCGAGGATAGCTTAAGGTATTAAAAATAATATTTAGCTACTGCACTTTTCCTTGTATGCACTCTTCACATGAAAGGCGTTTAGCGCTGCTAAAACAAAGATCTGCAAATTTTGGGAGTCATCAGATGTGTTGAAATGAGCCTCCAGTGGCTGAAATACTAAGTCCACACACTAGAACTTAGTAATATAAAATTTAAGCTTTCAATGCTTGTCCTACCGGGTGTGCTAGAAACTGTTGGTCGTCAAACTTGCACCCGTGTCTCAGATCCAGAAGAGCTAAGTTGTTTGAGACAATAATGGAACCACCCCCAAGTTGTGGGACCTTACACACTTGGGACAGATCTCTGGAGAAGGTCGATTCCTCTATCTATTTCTACTACTACTAGTACTCCTAGTGTTGAAAGGGAAAGCTAAGCTAACAATGCCAAGGTACCATGGATAGAAGGATAACATGAAAGGAAACATACACTAAAAGGAAATAACACCAGAAAAAGAGGGATGAACACTATCTGTTCTAAGACAAAATGAAGGGAAATGTGTGAAAGAAGGCTAGGCACGTGTAGCACAACTTAAAACGTATTTACCAAATCAGTTTCATAGAACACAACTAAATAAGGAGCTTTAAGGGATGTAGAATGGCACAATGATAAGGTAATGCAAAAGAAAAGGTAATGCAAAAGGAATGCAAACACGTCAGGATAGAGAATAGTCACAAAAATATGCTTCTATTACTTCCAGAAATGCACAGAGCTATTATAATGGTCAAAGAGGCTGATATCCACAAGCAAGAGCCATATCTAGAGGTATGTAACTGAAAATACAGAAGAAATGAAGTCCTTAGCAAAGTGTGTAAGGATCCAAAAATTTACAACATAAAAATTGAGCCCAGCTCTTACATTTATAGATGAATCCATTAAAGAAGAAGAGAATGAGGGAAAATATGAATTTGAAATGCAACCCCCAACAAGAAGCATTCAATGCTTGCAAATCCACCTAAAAATCATTCAAATGCACTTTCACAAGTTTGTTTGATGTGTTGAAAAGGAAGGAGGGTGAATCAGATCAAATCAGGTGGTTGGAGCAATTAGATCTACTCATTAATGCTTAGAAAGATGTTTTCCCATTTATTACCTACCATATCCATCAAGAATTTGAGTTTGAACGTCTAGCACTATAGCCTACGTCAGCAACTATCGATTGAGACTAGGTTCGTGCCGATCAGAGCTCTGTAGCAAGAGATACAGTTGTCAGAAGTTTTTTAGAGTCATCTATGCACGCAAAACATATGGTGCACATGGATTGGCTGAAAGGATAGAAAACTGTGCAAATGTTATTGGTGTTTCTACCACGTGTCACTCATTTTTTTTTACAAGGATTCAGTGTGATTTTGACACGCTTCAACTGGTTGTGCATGCCATACTCAAGTGTGTCAGAGGATGACCTGGCATAGAAAGGCACAAAGGAGGGTACAAAGATATATGTGTGGAAGAATGAGGCGCAGGAAGAAGGCAGAAGGAAGGCACGTAAGGGGAAGATGGAACAAAGAGGAAAAGTAAAAGGAAGGGAAGAAGGGGAAATGCGCAAGGGCACATGAGGAGAAGCAGGGAGTCGTGTGAGGAATTTGCAACCAAGGGAAAGTACCAAGTGAACTTGAGCACGCACAACCTTGCGATGAAGATCTCAGAGCCAAAATATGTATACAAGATACCCAAATAACTAAGAGAGTTATTTGGATAACATGAGAGAAAGAGACATAAATTCAATAGTTGCAGAGAAAAGAGTTACTATAATTTTTGAACACATACAGGTACTTATCAAATCTATAATCGCGTTAAAACTAAAACAATAGACATCTTTTTTATTTGTTTGCACTTGTTATGTTTAACAATTTAAAGAAAATAACAACATTTTTAGTAACTTCATTTGAAAATAAAAGTTCTAGTTAAAAGTGGGGTTTTTCATTAGAAATGTAGAGAATATGAAACATATAAATTTAGTAAAAAATCTTGGATTTTATTTGGCGTCAAAAACATCTAAACTGTCCATGTAATAGACTCACCTGCAATTGTATCCTTGTCTGCAACTATATTCTCACCTACAACTATATCCTTTTCATTGTATTGTCATCTAAATTATTCATGATAGAAATGTCTAAAACTATATCCTCACAATTTAAGGTTTTGTTGTTGAATCTATGAATATTATGATTGACATGCAACACTTGGTCATAAGAGAACAAAGAAAAAAAACCTGAATCATTCAAAAAAAATTATATAATGTACTCATAGATTAACAAATTATGCCAAAAACCAAAGCGCCAAATTTTGAAAATCCACCCATAGCAAATGTTGTGTAGCTACCACAAATGGATGAACTTCAAAAATTTGCAATATCTAATTCATTAATAACCACTTCCAAAAATGAACTGTTAGCAAAATTGAAATATTTGACTTTATTAATATCTGCCACCAAAAATGAATAACATATTGAATACATGACAGATAAGAATGATAATTTTTATACATTTTGAATTTATACCACCAATGAATATAGGAAAAATAAAAATGAAATATCTTAAATTTCCTAAATACTTGATTAAATTCAAAATTTTGAAATATTTATTTCATTAATAATTGCCCTTAAAAATGAATAGCGTATTGAATACACGATGGATAAGAATGTGAATTTCTATATGTTTCAAATTTATACTACCAAAAATATAGCCAAAGTATGATATAATACCTTTTAAATTTCTAGAAACTTGTTGGGCCCCAAAATATTGGCTAAATACAAGAAGGCGCGTGGGCGCGCGAGACCTATTTAAAGAAGGGCACGCAGGTTGAAGGTGCATAGGGCAAGGTTCTAGCAGGGTTTAGCAGAACACACAGTGCACACAAGTAAGACAAGATGGGTTTTGGGACTTAAGCCATATTTGGTGTTTCATGCCATGCACATGAGGAAAAGTGTGACCCCTCTAGCATGTGGAGTGGATAAGGTGCCAGCCTGTCAGCTATATGGTCAAGAAAGGAAAATTCTATGCATGTGATGGAAGGATTCAAAAAGACATCATTTCAAAGAGTGGAGAGCTCGGGATCAAAGGAAGCATGCTCCATTGGAGGACCACATGGACACTTGGCAAGCCTGATATCTGTTATCTCCATGAAGGCATGTCAGTGGAGACTAAAGCTATATAGAGAGATTCTCAGAGTAGAGAGAAGAGAGAGAGAGAGAGAGAGAGAGTGGAGATCATATATCACTAGATAGGTGAAGCTCTACAACGAATAATGAAGGATACTTTGGGTTGGGATTAGGAGAACTATAGGAGTGATGGCATATTTTAGAGGGATGGGCTCTATAACAAGTTTTGTAATATGGAAAGTATAGCTTAGGTTCCTGATGCATGATCTCTAGTATACATTGTTATATTGGTCTATTATGGCCTTAAGTGAATGTAATGTGGTTATTCAACTTGTTAACATGAATATAAGGTTCCGTTCTAAAGAATATATGTTTGTTCTTGAGGTATAAAACCTAGTGCATTTCCTTTGTGTTATGAATCAGATCTCTATATTCTGTTTGATACCTCTCTTTGTTCTTCTAAATGGATGCATTGATATGATAACTCATCCTAAGTTCTTAGAATGAATTCATGGTTCTTTTATTTCTGCATCTAAATATTATCATTAGATGATGTATTCTCATAAGACTCATATAAAGGAGGGGCTCGACACCCTTACACCTGTTCCTCGGGTGAGCGCCCAGTGCCCATCTGGGTGATAGGTCAACATGCATGGGATTAGAATGTTATTTCTAAAGGGGTATAAAAATGACTACATCTTGGTTCTATTGATTAGACCTCTTTTCAAAGTTGCTGTGAGAAATGAGCATACATCTTGGTCCCTTTGATGTGTGATGACCTGAATGTCTTGACCTTGGAAAATGTTGAAGCATGGTTCAAGAGCACGGAGGATGATTTTTCTCAAAGATTTAGTACTGGACCTGAGTTTGATGCACATGGATGGGTAGAAGAACATTTGTATCATGAGTTGTATAAGACATTCTTCTGTTATTTTTTAGTAGAACTATATGAATGGATTTCAGCATATGCATCCACATCGAGTTGGTACTATAGATCACATGTATGGACCCAAGATGATTATCAGAGGCTGCAAGATGTAGATTTGACTTGGACGCAAGATCACTGGTGGAAAGGAGTCTTGACTAGTTATACTTTGGAATATGCCATTTCTATGTATTCTTACCCAGAAGTTGTTGAGTTTGATTTTCTGAGGGAGCCCAGAGGATCATTTTTACGTGTTATCCCCATGGCTATGAAGATCTTGATCATTACCTTAATTTTTAGAGGCATTTCCCATGGCCGAGCTAAGCATCTCTGAGCGCTGGGTGAGGAAGCTAGGGTGGAGGAAGATGGTAGAACATTACAGACTGAAAAAGGAAAGGGAGGAGAGACGACTCAAGTATAATGAAGCATGAAAGGGAAATGAATAAACAACGTGAGGTTGCAAGTGTGATTAATCTATGGAGGTAGACATTGTGGGAAGGAGTTGAGGTTCACGTAGAGGACATGGAACCTGAGCATATTCTGTGCTACCCCATCTTGGCAAAGCACGGGAGAGAATCCCCTTCATTCTTCTGATGAGAGTTCATTACATGGAGAAAGGAGAGCCTTTAGCATGCATCTTAACCCACCTTAGTGACCAACCCTTAGCGCTTGGTTTTCTAGATCAAGGGAGAAGTATTGTCTAACCTAAGTTGGTATCGGTGGGAGTAACCAATCTGCGCCCAGGAGATATAATTTCTCATTTGAAACATCCATGGCTGTGAAAACCATTTTGATATTTGGAGGAATTTTTGGACAAGGTGAAAATATGAAAAGTTTGGGTATCGCATCTAGAAGTGGCATGGGACACACAACTGGTAGTGGGAAAATATCACAAACCATAGGTACACAGTTCAGTGGAATGTTGGGAACACTAGGCATGACCACTTCAGGCCATTTTCCAAATACAAGAGGTGTATCTAGTGGTGTAGGAGTTAGTAGACCTGGTGGACCTAGCGGATCCAAAGGATCTAGTGGGTTAGGAGGAACATAACCTAATAGATCCAATGGATCTGGTGGAGGAGGAAACACTAGAGGGAACTAAGGCTTTGGGTTAGGAGGACAAGGGTCGTATCCATCTCCACAAGTATTTTTTGAGATGTATTTACATTTACTAGAATACATGGGTATTTAGGATGGTACAGAGCATGTGCACAAGTGTGAATTACTATGACATGTGAAAGGGATCACTACCCCGGAGTGGAAGGCAAGTCAGTTTGCAACGACATTGCAAGGGCGCATGAATAGTTGGTATTGGAAATATGACCCCCATCAAAATGGTGGTAGACTACACTGTATTGAATAACACATTTCCTAGTAGAATTCCATATCCTTGAATTTGAGCAGAAAAGCATCAAGTTCTCCTGAAGGAGATACAACAAGGAATGGCAAAGAGTGTGTGGGAGTATAAACACATGGCTTCAAAACTCTCTTGTCAAAACTATCCTATGACATTCACCCTTCTCAACATGCTCAATGGTTTTTTGGAGGATTGATAACACCGTTTAGAAGGGTATTGTCACACAAGACTTTCATAGACCCGTGCGAGGCCTTGGAAGATTCCCTACATGTTGAGGCTATTAGGAGCATTAATACTAGTGTTAGCCCTTTTCTGGAGGCTCAAATTGCTGCAATGGCCAAGCAATTGGAGAAGCTGTCTACAAAATCAATGCATGAGGTTCGTAGTGGGATTTGGTGTACAAACTATGAAGTAGAAGGGCATGCAAAGGATATTTTCCCTCAAAATTTAGTACGCACCATGATGATAGACTATGAGATTTTCCATGGGGATCATGATGCAAATAGATGTCCTCTACTATAGCATGCAATCCACAAGAATGTTTCTTGTTATTACAAGATTTGTACCTCTACGACCCATGATACCAAGGATTGCAGGTTGATTGACCATATTCATGATGCTATTGATCTTGGTGTGCACCAGACTAGTCTTGCAAGTAGTTCCAAGGATGATGATCATCACTATGAAGGGCACGCAGATGGAGGAGCACGTGGAAGAGGTTTTTGTGGAGGATTTCATGGTCACAGTAACCATGGTGGAGGAAGAAGTGAGTTCACATGAGGAACCTGTTATAATTGTGGGTCTATAAAGCATTATAAGTGTGAGTGTCTTGACCTATTGTAGTGCTCATGGTGTGGAAAAAAACATAAGTACAAGGAGTTCCCTAAGTTGTTTGAGAACATGATCTAACAACACTGGAAATAAAAAGGCACTGGGATGGTGAGCATAAAGAAGGCCGACCCATAGTGGATGCCAAGAGTGTACATGCATGAGTCAAGATTAGAACCTGTACTGGTAACAATGCGAGCAGAGGCTACGTATGCAAGGGAGATGCCAAGACAAGAAACTGGTTGTTAGGGAAGAAGTGGTACATGGGAAGTATCTAGATCCTACTCATAAGAAGGAAGTGTATCAAGAGACTATGGATGTGATTCCGAGTTTTGTAAGGGGACATCCAATGTCTAAAGGAGAAGTCAAAGTAGTTAAAGGAAAGGAATAATGTCGAGGCAGTGAAGGAGGGCCTAGATGAATTCAAGGAAGTATATAGGATGTTAAGGCAAGAGAATATTATTCCCTTGCTAGGAGAATGGTTGCAGGAGAAGGTACCATGCGCTAGAGCAGAGTGTGAAAGGCAAGTTTTACATGTAAACCTTCCTCCTCACAGCCTTGACTATGATAATGAGATTACTTTGAATGCAGTTGTTGATGGGTGGATTCTAAGCAATATCCTCATCAACACAGGAGTGGAGGTCAATGTTCTCACCTTATATGGATGAGCATAAAATGGGAAGGCCCACATTATAGCCATCTGTGAATGTGTTGTATATGGAAAACAAGACAAATACAATGCCCATTGGAGTCTTGAAAGATGTGGTTATCACTATTCCAGGGGCCAAGTTTCACTAGGGACTTTGAAGTCTTGGTGCTCGCTTCGAGGTGGATAATTTCCCAGCATTACTTGGGCACCCTTGGTGTTATAAGAACAATGATGACATGCGGTTTAACAAGGGGTATACCAACTTCGAGAACAAGGAAGAAAGCGTGATTATCCCTTTAATAGATGGGAAATCAACACCCTATACTGAGCCCTTAGGAGAAGAATTCCTCAATAGAATCTATGTGTGCTCCATCAGAGATCCTGAGATAATTCATCCCACGGAGGGAGTTATCTAGTTTGAAGATGCTCAGTCCTTGAGTGATACCACTAGCATGGCATGTGACAATTGGGCGCATGGGGACTTATGAGTTGATTTGGTGATAGTTGAGAGGATCTGTAACAAGGGTAACAAAGGTGCACTCAGTCAAGCACCTGGGAGGGAATAAGTTGTTGAGTTACTCTGGAGGAGCATACCCTGAAGTTTTCTAATGAGAAATGGAGGCTCAATGGAAGAATGAGGATGAGAGAAGGGGAATGCTCAGTTTATAACCTACTTCGGAACTATAGTGCGCATTGGTGGGATACACATCAGGAGAGAGCCTCATAGAATGGCGTGAGGTAAGAGTCACATTTTCTGTAAGGTTCTCTAGGAGTAACACACCCACTGTCATCCAAGACTACCATGGTAAAGAGACCGCCTCATTTCATATCCAAGCGTGTGAGAAGGCCTGGATGAGAAGCGTAGAAGTGTTACCACCTTCGTTATGGGTGCATAAGTTATATTCCACCTTACAAGGCTGTGCATGCATGGTATATTCATTCATAGATGCACCGTCAAACAGGTAATTAGAAGGAGTTTACGGCTGATCTCATTCAAGTTTTTGAGTATAGGAGTACAAATCCATCAGTAGATAAGGCGTTACAAGTATTCAAGCACCTTACAATGGGAGATAGTGCTATGGTGGAAGATAGAATACAAGAGCTACTAGGAGAACCTAGTTTAGAGACAAATTTTGATGAAGAGGAATCAGAGAAAGTATAACTTGAGTGCGCATGCATGGAAAAGGAAAAAGGAAAAATGGTCTATGTAGTAGATGGTGAAGAAATGGAAATTTTGGATGTTAACCATTCTGAAGGTACATGCGAAGTCATAGATAGCACTGATGAGTGAGCATGTGCCTACCATGAGCCCTTGAAAACAAATAAGGTTAACATTGGGATAGAGATAAAACCTAAGGAAGATCAGACTATTGGTCGGAAAAAAAGTTTCATTAATCTGTTGTGCGAGTTCTAGGATTTATTCCCTCATGGGTACCATGAACTCAAAGGCATCCACCATTCCTTAGGGGGAGATGAAGATCAAGTTGAAGGAAGGTACGTGCATGTCCCAATCCAGAAGAGGCCTTATCAGATGAATCTGAATTTGCACGTACAGGGTCAAGGAAGAAATAGATAATATGATATCATCTAGTATCATTGAGGGTGTGGAGGAATCATAATAGATAAGCCCAATGGTCATCAGTATCAAGAAGGATTGAAGAATAAGGATCTGTGTTGACTATAGGGACTTGAATGTAGTATGTGTCATCAATCCTTTCCCAACTTCCTTTACTAAAGAAATTCTAGAGGGAGTGGCTAGGCGTGAGGTCTAATCTTTCATGGATGGGTTCTCAAGGTATCACCAAGTCAGGATTGCAAAGGAAGACTAGAGAAAGAAAAATTTCATCACTGAATGGAAGTTTTTCCTACACAGTAGTGCCTTTTGGATTGAAGAATGTGCTTACTGTGTTCTCGTGCATCATGGTACAAGCATTTTAGGACTTCATCCACAAATTTCTTCAAGTCTACCTAGATGACTGGACTATGTATGGGTTGTTAAAAGACCATTGTGAAAATTTGAGGTTGATGTTTGAGAGATGTCGGCATTTGAGTATATCCCTCAACATTAAGAAATGTTTTTTTGCTACTCCATTTGGAACCCTTTTGGTACATGATATATGTAAGGAAGGCCTACTAGTGGACCCTGCCAAAGTTGCAGTTATTGTGGGATTAGGGGAGCCTACTAGTCAAAGTGATGTGTGTGGATTCCTTGGACATATGGGGTACTACATGAATTCATAAATGGGTATGCCAAGATCGTCGTGCCCTTGGGATAATTTTTAAAACACAAGAATGCCTTTCATTGGGGAGAGGCGCAGTATAAGGCATTGGACACTTTAAAGGATAAACTCGTCATTGTGCCCATACTATGCATTCCTTCTTAGGATAAACCTTTCCATGTGCATGTTGACGCCTCAGGAAGAGCCATGGGAGCAGTACTAGCATAGCCCGGTGAGGGGATTGTTGATCACCCCTTATGTTTTGCAAGTAGGAAATTGACACCAGCAAAAAAGAATTACACCACTACTGAGCACAAGGCACTGTCAATGATCTACGCGTTGCATAAGTTCAAATAGTATCTATTAGAAACACCCTTTATATTCTATACAGACCACATGGCATTGAAATACTTGGTGAACAAGCCCATTTTGCAAGGGTACATATGTCGTTGGGTCCTATTATTACAAGAGTTTGAGTTCACAATGGTTGTAAAACCAAGGAAGAGCAATTTAGGGTCTGACCACTTATCAAGGATTGACTCAGGAGAGGACGTGCAAAGCATTGAGAATACCATGTCGGACGTGTAAATATTTTCTCTCAAAATCCTTCATCCCATCTGGTGCCACCCCAGTTTTTAAGAATATCACGATATCTTCCAAGTCTGTTGGTGTGTGTCACACCCTACATGTTGATTAATGGAGATCTATATAAGTTAGGACGTGATGAGGTTTTACACGGATGCATATTGGAACATGATCGCATGGAAATTATGAAGGAAGTGCATGGTGGGATTACATGAGGATACTATGTAGGAAATGTAACCACACGAAGATTCTATTGGAAGGGCTTTGGTGGGAAACCATCTACCAAGACTGTATTGAGTTTTTTAAGGCATGTGACCATTACCAGTGCCTTGGAAAACCTAGAAAGAGGGATGAAATGCCCTTACGACCAATAGCCAACACTGAACCATTTGAAAAATGGGAAATCGACTTTGTAGGACCAATTTCACCATTCACTCGAAGGACTGGTTCATGGTATATCATTACTTACACTGATTACTTGACAAGATGGGCAGAGGCAGCATCGACAAAGGATTACACTACAACAACAACTACTATATTTTATGGGAGAACATAATCAACAAGTACGGATGTCCTTTAAGCTTGACAAGTGATAGAGGTACACATTTTCTAAATGAAATGGTCAGGATTCTATTAGCATAATTTATGATGGCCCATCACAATACTACCCCTTATAACCCTCAAGCGAATGGAATTGCTAATGCATTTAACAAAATACTAAGTCACACATTAACCAAGATCTATGATGTTAGAAGACAAGATTGGGATGACAAAGTATCATCCATTCTATGGGCATACATGACCACCTACAAAATATTGAACAAGGCCACACTATTTCAGTTGGTGTTTGGCGCAGAGGCTATTTTACAAGTTGAATTCATGTTACCATCACTGGGTATAGTGTGAAAGGAACGATAAGAATATTTTTCCAAGCCACTATCTCAGATGATAATAGCACACCACATTATATTTGTAAAGTAGAAGAGCTAAAATAACATATATGGAAATCCATCATAATCCATAATGCTCAATACATTACAATAGAATGACTTGAATTAATCAATAAGAAAGATGTACATATAAGAGGGGGGAAGTGCAACTACTACCTAAATCAGTGGTGAATAACTCCCACTAACTGATACTGGTAGTTAAGTTAACTCCAAAATACTAGTAACTAACTCCATATAACTGAGAAGCTAACTCAACACAACTAGTATGCTAACTCCACATAACTAGTACACCTAAGCAAGCTAACCCAACAAGTGTAGGACTAACACAAGTGTACGAATTATCCTAATAACTAAATAAAAGGATAAATAATAACCTACACTAACACCCTCACGTAAGCATAGCTTAGGTGGGTGGAAAATAAGGTGGGTCCCGGCAACAAGGCCTGATGAGGTACCCACGTATAACAACTGGGGAAAATGGACACCACAAGGTACCTAAAACCAATAAGAACAAAGTAGAGAGCAAAATCCTGCTACAAGATATCCTCAAAATCTCGACTCCAAAAACTTGTACAATGTTGAAGAAGTGTGGTGCACACTATGGTATGAATCCACTAATTGATCATATAACTAAAAAATAACTGACGATGGGCTTCACCAAAATATCTCCATGTAAGGATACTGTCAATAGAGTGATGTCAAAAAGTAAAAAACAAACACCAAACATAATTTGATCAACTACTACAAATAGGTGTGCCACGATCCAAGAAAAACCAAGGCAACAAGGCAAGGACACGAGATCCAAATAAATAGGAGTGCCACAATCCAAGAAAAAGCCAAGGTAACAAGGTAAGGGCATGGAACCTGAAGAAGCAGTATCAACACCACACCCTCCCATACTGTAGAATGGGTAGAGTGACACCACAGATCTGTATGAGTTGTCAAAATTAACTACTCGAACACTGACAAACTAACACTGGGCTCCACCAGAATAGCTCCCCCACAAGAGAGACTGTCAACATGCCAAAAAAAGTGTCAAAAATATAGATCTAAAATATCTCAACAAACAAGAGAGATATAAATGTATACACCCATAGAAACAAGAATGCAATACCCAAAATTTTAGGACGTCAAGCTCAACCGAAAATGCATCCACAAGTGATCACAACACCCTCCCGAATTTGGTACTTTATAATTGAGTGCATACAAATATTACAATGAGTAACATTACCTTTTACATATGAAATATGTGTATAAAAATGTCACTAATATGTAGATCTCAAAAAAATACACAATTTCAAAAAAAAGATCACCTTAATCTGAGCTACAGATCAAAAGTTATGAGCTCTACAAGGTTTTACTATTAAAATAATATTTTAATACTGATCTTTTTAAATGGTACACGTGACACCTAAATGTCCAAAGGGTAAAGGAGTGCATCCATATGATACATGCTTGTGACCAAAGGATAAAAGCCTGCGCCCAAAACCTAAAATGTCCAGAGGGTAAATCATTGTGTCCAGAGGGTACACGCTTATATCCAATGGGTAAAAGAATGCACCCAGATTGTACAGATCTACGTCCAATGGATAAAAGACTGCATTCAAAACCAAAATATCCAGAGGGTAAAAGAATGCATCCAGAAGATACACGCTTATATCCAATGGATAAAAGAATGCACCAAGAGGGTACAGATCTACGTCCAGTGGATAAAAGATTGCATCCAAAACCAAAATACCCAGAGGGTAAAAGAATGCATCTGGAAGGTACATGCTTATATCCAATGGATAAAAGAATGCACCCATAGGGTACAGATCTGCATCCAGTGGATAAAAGACTGCATCCAAAACCAAAATACCCAGAGGGTAAAATAATGCATCCAAAAGGTACACGCTTATATCTAATGGATAAAAGAATGCACCCAAAGGGTACAGATCTGCATCCAGTGGATAAAAGATTGCATCCAAAACTGAAATACCCAGAGGGTAAAAGAATGCGTCTAGAAGGTACACGCTTATATCCAATGGATAAAAGAATGCACCCAGATTTGACTGTCTCAAAACATGGTCACGTTTACAGTTGATTCTAGGGTATTGGCACCTTCCAAATCCAATTTCGCACTCTGTTTTGCATAAAAATACATGCTGCAAAAAATTGCTAACAAAATCTGAATACATGAAAAAATAAACTCTTACTTGCAAAGAAAAACTTACAGATGGATGTCTACATCATCTATAGCTTTGATACCATGAAAGGCACAATAATAATATTGTTCCAAGCCGCGATCTCAGATGATAATAGCACACCACATTAGATTTGCAAAGTAGAAGAGCTAAAATACCATATATGGAAATCCATCATAATCCATAATGCTTAATAAATTACAATAAAATGACTTGAATTATTCAATAAGAAAGATGTACATATAAGAGGAGGGAAGTGCAACTACTAACTAAATCAGTGGTGAATAACTCCCACTAACTGATACTGGTAGTTAAGTTAACTCCAAAAGACTAGTAAGCTAACTCCACATAACTGAGAAGGTAACTCAACACAACTAGTATGCTAACTCCACACAACTAGTACACCTAAGCAAGCTAACCCAACAAGTGTAGGGCTAACACAAGTGTAAGAATTATCCTAATAAATAAATAAAAGGATAAATAATAACCTACACTAACATAGTGCACGTAGGAGGATTGGATGATGAATAAGTGCTGGAAGAGAGGATTGATAAGTTGATGCAGTTAAACGAAAGGTGATCACTTGCTAAATGGAGTCAGAAGACTGAAAAATCTAGACAAAAGGTATGGCATGATCATCATATATAGAAAAAGTAGTTTGAGGTTGGGAAAATGGTTCTATTGTATGATTCCAAGTATTTGCGCCATCCTGGGAAGTTGAAATTCCATTGGTTAGGACCTTACATCATCTCATACATCCTTGATTCAGGTGCATGTCAGTTACAAGTGCTGGATGGAATGAATTTATTTGGCCATTTCAATGGGAGTAGGCTAAATCCCTACTATAAATAATCCTTCCTTGTGTTTGTAAATAAGGTAGTATTGCCAGTTAGTTTAGGATTTCACTTTATGCATGCTTTTTCTTTTCTTGTGTTTCCCTTTCTCTTTGCTTGTTCCCTTATTTTTGTATTGTTTTTCATCTTATGCATTGGTAACCACATTATTTTTCTAAGGTTGTGTATGCACAGAGGACCGTACATCTATTTTATTGTGGGGTGGAGTAGTGCAAAGTAAATTATAAGAAAGTAGTAAAATTTGAATGGCCAGTAGAAGGAAGCACGTAAGGTGGAAAAATCACTTGGGGAAATTGTGGATAATGAATTTTGGTGTCAAGAAGCTTGTAATAAATACCACATACAAAGAATGAAGAGGGTAGGAAAAACATAAGGTAGGAAAGGGAAAAATTAGGTACATGAAAGAAGAAGTGCCTTCGATGCTGCAAACGCACACGTAAGAGTCTTCGGTTAGATTGGATTTCTGCATGCCAAAAGATTGTAGAAGGGTTTTTCACGTAGGATTCAACACGTGGGTAAGGGATCTTAAGATAAAATTTAGTGGAAAAATCTACATTTAATGCTAAGTACATTGGTAGGTGGCATAACATTTATTACTGGAAAGGAGGAAAAAAGATATAAGTATGAGGTCATGTGAATTATTATTTACCTTGCAATTACAAAGTGAAAGAGATTTTGCAAACTAGGGCATCTAGATAAATTTGCGTGAAGGAAGAAGAATCATAGAGATCTAAGAGCGTGATTAGGTTTTATCTACAAACTAGAGTGGAAGGAGTACATGGGTGTGGGGAGATTTTTTTTCAGAATACGCTATCTTGTGGAAGAAGTTGTTCCTATTTAGGGTTTCATAACTAGGGCACAGAAGAAGGATGATTATTTACAGAGTGGAGCCTTAGAGTTGAGCATAGTAGTAGATGAGAGCAAGAAGGAGGGATTTAGGTTATATCCTGACAAGAAAACATGGCACCAAAGAAGGAAATCATTTCACCAAAGAAACATAAGGGCAAGGGAAAAGGAAAGCAAATTGTTTTCATCATTAGCTCCAAAGAAGAATGGTATGTAGAAATGCAGTACCCAGATGGAGTATTGTTTGGGAAATATTAGGTTTCACACTTGAGAAAAATGGCTGTTAGTGATTACAACCATCACACGAGAACTACTGAATAATAAATGGTATTTGAACTGGTTTGTCCAACTAATAAGAGGACAGCAGAAGTAATGCCAATATATAGCGATGAAGTAAAGGTAAATTTGTAGAAGGTAGGGCTATTGTAACTATATGAGTTTTCTTATTTTGGCAAGCCTGAGTGGTTATATCAGTAATTGATGTCACACATACATGAAGACAACTTCTTTTTTACAGGTAGTAATATACGCATAACTCCTCTGCTTATATCAAAGTTCACTAGCCTTAATTGTGAAGGAGAATCAATAGAAGATGACTTGAAGGATAAGGAAGCCATCAAGAAAATGGTAGAGGATTATGACTACAAAAAGGGTTCATGGTACTTTGACATTATAGAAATCCCCGACCATGTTATGAGGATGGCCGCACATCTAGTCACCAAGATTAATGATCAAGAAAGATGGACGGAAGTAGACAAGGCATGGTTAAATGTATGATAGAAGATCTTAGAAGGGACCATCTATAACTTGTCCACCTTTATTGTGGATGATATCATAAGAAGCGCAAAGGAGAAAAGATACTATTCAAAAAAATTCTCCTTAGCATCATCTTCTTAGAGATTAGAGTTCCCAATGGGCCAGAGAAGTTCGTATGGGAATATCCAGAAGATAATCCCTCACCTGTGAAAAGGTTTGATAAATATACTTGTGAGACCATGATGTCTGCTCACAAGGCGCGCCTAGAAAAATGGTACAAGCAAATGCGTGACACATTCAGGGCAGAGTGCAAGATACCTGAGCAGTTGCCTATGCTTGTGGATGGAGAGGTAGAGTTTGTAGTATATCAAAAAATTCTGGATTGGCACGTTTACATTGACAGATGAGACTAAGATTCCATGGTGCAAGCTACATTTCTCCTTTACCACATAATACTTCCAAGTAGGGGTCAACTGGTTCAAGGAGGCAAAAAGGCTAAGGTTCAGCCTTAGTGAGGTAGACCTAGACCACCACGAGGTGTGCCAAAAGCTCATACACCCTAAGAAGCACACGTACGTGGAGAAGTATGTCTCCCATGAAGTATAAATGATGAAGTTGATAATGTTGATGATCGCCAAAAGGGATGTATCAAGGGTATATCTACGCATAAGGCCTAAGTTTGAGAAAGGTTCCTATCTGGAGAGTGATTTCTCCATTCTAGAAGATCCCAAAGGTAGGGAAAAGGCTGCACCAAAGAAGAGGGAAAGAGAAGAGGTGTAGGAGAATAAGGCACCAAGCGTGCAAACAACACAGTCTATGGGCGTGACAGAAAGCAAGAGCTAATTCTAGCACTTATGCATGCGCATGAAAAAGTCCCTAGTAAATAAAAAGACCTCAGAAGAAGAGGAACCAGAGCATGAAGGACCCCTCACACATGAATAATCACCAAGGAAGACATAACCTATTAAGGATAAAGAGAAGGAATATTCTCCTAAACTGGAATCACCAATTAGGAAGAAGAAGAAGGTGACACAAAAGGCAGCCTTGGAGGAAATAGAT
The DNA here is from genome assembly GCA_019776745.2 of Taxus chinensis. NCBI lineage: Eukaryota > Viridiplantae > Streptophyta > Pinopsida > Cupressales > Taxaceae > Taxus > Taxus chinensis. The sequence goes on from CM034156.1 coordinate 23,813,194, forward strand.
ATCCTAAAGGCCTACATTAGTGAAAGGGGTGATGACAAGCCCAAGGAAGCTCAAGACTATCTAGTATATAATGTACACGACTCCGAGGAGGAGGAAGGTGAAGATAATATTGACAAGGAGGAAGTAGATGATCAAGGCAAGGGGTTAAGCGAAGAGGTAAGCACAAAAAATTAGAGAACCCTAAGGCTCACCAAGGAACAAGTGGAAGAATCCATGAAAAGAGAAGTAGTAGGCATCATTAAGGACTTGGTGGAATAGAAGTTGGAGCAGAGCGAAAATGAAATTTTGAAGTAAATGGAAGAAGAGAGCATTGGGAAAGAATATGGCAGCATGGGTGAGAATCCCAATTTGGTGGTAAGATTCCCAAGGGCTATACGAATAGGTGGGAAGGGCGTAATGGCAACACAAGGGCAAGGGATGGGCTAAATTCATGATCCAAGCAAGGTGTTACGCATGCACTTCTAGAGCACCATACCAATAGAACAAATCTTGGCTATGACTTCATTTGATGAAGAAGGTGCATATCCACGAACCAGAAAGATGCTATCTTGGATGTTTGATTCTTAAGGAGATGAACCTAAGTTCTAAGTAAGCTAGAAAGTGTTGATGAAGGTGCCAGAGATGAAATGAGTAAATACCTTGGTGAATTCTCAAAAATTGTCAGATGAGCAAGTCTGTAATGCACTCAACAAAGTTTTAGTTGAGATTGAGGTCAAAAATTTTAGGAGGAATGTTAGGGTGAGATTCCTAGAGGTGGAGTTGGAGAAGGAGGAGAAGCTTCTCAAGAAAATCAAGGGCCTAAAACAAGAAGAACTAATCATCACACATTTAAGGCGTGAAATAAAAGAAGAAAAGGCAAAGGTGTGTGGATTGTATAAGAAAATTGAAATGATTACAGATGCTATTGTTTTAGAAGCATCCTGACCTAACAATTCCCAAGCAAAAACATGAATCAACCTTGTAGTGCCTAGAGGATTGGACTTGCATCCTCACAATGGAGAGGTAACCAATTTCCTGAGAGATCATGCATAAAAAGCACTAGCGCCACTCAAGAGGGATAAGAGAAGCTTAAGGTTGTCAAGATTGTTTCTTGATATACCAAACTCCTTGCAGAGGTAAAGTTCATTGCTGCCAAGTTATTGAAGCTACTTATGATAACTACGCTTGATAGGGATAGAGTGGAAAGCATCCTGGTCATTACACATGAAATGGAACTCAAGGATTTTCAAGAGAAGAATAAGGGGAATAGAGTAGAAAACAATAAAATCCTGGATGAGGTAGAAAAGAAGTTAGAATCTATCGAGACCTTGCAAGGCTCGATCAAAAGCCAGCTAAAGGAATTATACCTCTATATCACCGAGAGGATGGATGCACTTGATGACTTGGGAAAAAAATTGGAGAGTATTTTTGAGCTAATGAGTGCCAAAGGGGTGGAAATAATTTTTGAGGGGGTGAGGGCCTTAGTCAGAGACCTCTGTCAGCAAGTGTAGAGCAAGGTTGACACCTGGGAAAAACTAGAGGTAGAAATAGGGAAGGATTTCCCTCTCCTCTTTCAAAAATAAGCATTGTTCTCTTTCATTTCCCCATTCTTTCATTCTTTCTCCCAATTCTTCATTCCTTAATTATTTTTTCCACTATTCAGAGCCTGCCATTATTTATTCATTAAAGAGAAGTGTTTTCAAGGATGGATAATAGGAGTAGTGTGGGGTGATGTTGGGCCTTATAATATTGGCTAAGTACAAGAAGGTGTGTGTGTGCATGGAACCTATTTGAAGAAGGGCACATGGGCTAAAAGTGTGTAGGACAAGGTTTATCAGAACACATGATGCATGCGTAAGGCAATTTAAGTTTTGGGAATTATCCATATTCAGCATTCCAAGTAGCACACGAGAAAATCATGACCCATCTAGCATGTGTAGTGAATAAGGTGCCAACCTAGTAGTTGTATGGTTGAGAAAGGGATATTCCATGCATGCGATGGAAGTATCTAGAAAGAAATCATTGAAAATAATGGATATTTGAGATCAAAGGGAGAATTCTCCATTAGAGGACCACTTGGACACTTGGCAACCGATTTGTTACCTCAGAAAGGCATGGTGGTGGAGGCTAAAGCTATATATAGAGATGTTTAGGTAGAAGAAAGGAGGATCAGAGGGGTATCATATAGCGTTTAGATAGGAAAATATCTATAGAGATAACAGTGGGTTCTATGGTTTAAGGTCCTTGTTAGGATGACTATAGACGAAATGACATGTTTAGGGGGATGGGTATGTAATGGGTTTTTGTAATGTGGAAAGCATAAATTAGGTTCTTGATGCATGACTCTGATATGCATTATTATATTGGTATGCTATGGCCTTAATGAATGTAATGTGGTTATTGAACTGGTTAACATGAATATAAGGTTCTATTCTAAATAATATATGTTGTTCATGAGCATAAAACTTAGTGTGTTTCCTTTGTGTTATGAATCAGTTATGTATTTTGTTTGATACTTCTCTCTTTTTAATCTAAATTCATCCATTGGTATAATAACTCATCCTAAGTTCTCAAAATGAACACATGTTTCTTTTCTTTCCTACATCTAAATCTTTCATAAATAGTGTCTTCTCACACAACTCACATAAAGGAGGGGCTAGGTTCCCGCACATGCCTCGAGTGAGCGCCCAACATCCGATGGGTGATAGGCTGATACACATGGGATTAGACTATTGTTCTAAGGGTATAAAAATGACTATAGGCCCTATTTCCCATATTCTATGTAGGTGTTCATTTTTTATGTGAAATTTACCTCGAGGTCTTTGTTTATTCATTCCATATGCTAGGAAAACCTAATAGAGTGCACTATATTCATACATTCTTCCCTTAACCACATTCCCGATTAATTTCCTTGTCGTAGAAATATTATTCCTTTATTTTTGTGGCCTTTGGGCTCTATGAAACAGTGTTTTGGGGAAAATCCACATAATTCTATAATAGTGTTCCACAGCTTCCATACTTGGGCATGCTCAAAATTTTTACCTTTACCATATGGTATTTCAAAATTTTCCTCTATGTATCGTGTCTTCTCCCCTAGTGCACTTCAACCTAATGGCATGTGTAATAAACAACCCTACAGGATCATTGATTTTCCATGGACCTCATGTCAATAATGAATTTTTTCATTGAAGAGTATATCGAGCACTCAAGATTTCCTATTTCATTTCTAATCATAGGAATGGATTTTATATTGATCTTGGCACAACTACCTACTTTTTCAAATTTTCATAGGGTACCCCAATCCACGTGGTGCTTTGAATTTTCAAATCAACCCATGAATGAATGATCTCTGATTCCAGTGAAAACCTCATTGACGCGCTATTACAGAAACACAAAATAAAAAAAATAAAAAAATAGTAAAAATAAAAGGGATGTATCTCCTGGTGAAAGCCTTTTTGAGGTACAAGAGAGAGGGGACTCTCCTTCATCCTCAACTAAAGATTAACATCAACCAACGACATCCTTTTTTGAAAGATACGCATCTAAAATGTTGGTTGAAGAAATAATAGAAATTAACATTGGCACACATGAGCGACCAAATAATTTATAACTTGGTGCAAGTCTTTCAAATCAACAAAAAGTAGAGTTCACAACACTCCTCATCAAATTTCAAGATATTTTCACATGTACTTACAAATATATGTCAAGATTAGATCCACCCCTTGAGGTACATCCGGATGATAAACCTGTCGAGAAAATGTTGAAGAAGATGCATCCCAAAGTTGCATTGCTTTTCAAAGCTAAACTTCAAAAACATTTGGAAGCAGGCTTCATTCGACCAATAGACTATTCTGTATGGATTTCAAACATCGTAGTATGGTAAAGAAAAATCCGGGCATCATAGTATGTACATATTTTTGTGAAATCAATAAGGCGTGGCCAAAAGATGACTTCCCTCTACCAAACATCAATATTATTATAGATTTAACAATAGGGCATGAAATTATTTCTTAATGGATGGATTTTTTGGATACAGTCAGATTCAGATTGTAGAAGAAGATCAACATAAAATAATTTTCACTACACCATGGGGCACATTCTACTATAACGTCATGCCTTTTGGCCTCAAAAACATAGGTTCTACCTTTCAGAGAGTGATGATAGTCATATTTCATGACATGTTATATGATATCATGGAGGACTATGTAGATTACATCCTAAAAATTTCTAAAACACGATTGGATCATTCAGAAATATTGTGGCATATATTTTAAAGATTGCGAGAATATAAAGTAAGACTTAATCCTAAAAAATGTGTGTTTTGTGTAACATCAAGAAAATTACTAGGATTTATTGTTTCACAGAGAAGCATATAAGTAAACCCCACAAAGGTCAAGGATATCATGGAAATTCCTTCTCTGGGAAAAATCATACAGAACTTTGGGATCTTAAAGGAAAAGTTTATTCAGTTAGAAGGTTCATTTCACAACTAACAGATAAGTGTCACCACTTCAATTGATTACTTAAAAAAGATGTACAGTTTTGGTGGAACCAAGAATGTAAATATTCTTTTGCTAAATTAAAAATATATATATCTATTCCACCGGTGCTTATACAACCCATATTAGATAAACCCATGCTTCTCTACACATCTGCTACAGAACATGCAATAGGAACATTGCTAGCATAACATAATGATCAAGGCCAAGAGCAAGTAGTTTAGTATCTTAGTAAAATGTTTATTGATAATGAGCTTAAATATTCACAAGTTGAGAAAGTGTGTTTAGCAATAGTTTTTACATTTCACAAACTACGGCACTGTTGAGTATGGAGCTAAATAACTCATGTTTTAGCATGCAAATAGAACTTGCTGGAAGTTGACAGTAACTGGCATCGGTTAGAGTGTGACCGGCATCGGTCAGGGCAAGTTGGAACTGGTGACGGTTAGGCAGAACAAGCATTGGTTACTTATGCGATGAGTTTTTAATTAACTCTCGGGATTTATTTCTATTTTTAGCATTGTAATAGATTTAATGAATGTAATTGCATGGCTAAGTGCCTTGAAGTCTTAAACGACTATTTAAAGCATAAAGCTAGGGTTTAGAAAGTGAGTATTGATCATAATTACAAGATAATTATGTGAGAGAGAATTCTTGGTGAAGAATCAAAAAGCTTGAAGGAAGGAACTACTGAACATCTAAGAAGTGTAGAAAATTGTAAATCTTCATTGTATATCTTGTCAAAGCTTTGGATAATAGATTGGCTTGTTTGTTGGATTAGATTTGATATATTGTCTGTACAACCGGTGTGCTGACCCCAACAACTAGTATCAGAGCTTTTTTTTAGGGTTTTGTGTGTTGACAGATTTACTCACAGAGGGTTTTCTGATTGAGTGGGAGCTACAGCAATGACAGAAGATAATAAATACAAGGTAGAGAAGTTTGACAGCTGAAATTATCAATTATGGAAGATACATATTGAGGATTATCTGTATCAGAGAGATTTGTACTTACCGTTGGACGAGAAGTCTAGACCTATAAAGATGATTGATGAAGAATGGAAGATTCTTGATAGAAAGGCTTTGGGATCTATAATATTGAGCCTGGTAGCATATGTGGCTTCCAATATTACAGAAGTGGCTTCTACGGTAGACTTAATGAAATCTCTTGTTAATTTATATGAAAAACCTAGTGCTTCAAATAAAGTTTATTTGATGAAGAAACTTTTTAGTTCTAAGATGCATGAAGGTGAATCTGCCTCTAGTCATTTGAATGATTTCTGATTTATTGTAAATTAGTTAAAATCAGTTTCAATACCATTTGATGATGAAGTAAAAGAACTTTTATTCTTATGTTCTTTGCCTGATAGTTGGGACAACTTGGTAATGGTTGTTAGTAATACAGCATCTGCGAATAATATTTTGAATTTTGATGATGTGGTTAGTATAATCTTGAATGAAGAAATTCATAGAAAAAGTACAGAGGAAACATCATCTCGAAATGCTTTGAATGTAGAAAGCAGGGGCAGGCAAAAGGAGAGATCTAAGAGTAAGAGTAATGGGAAATCAAAGTCAAGGGATAACAGATCTAAATCCAGAAGTAAGGGAATTACTTGTTGGAAATGTGGAAAGAAAGGACATGCAAAGAAATATTATTGGTCAAAGGATAAAGAGAACCAACAACTAGACAAAGGTAAAGATGTGAATCTTGCTGCATCAGAGGTAATGCAAGATGCTCTTATTCTTTCTTTAGATAGTAAAATTGAATCAAGGATTTTAGATTCAAGAGCTTCTTTCCATGCAACCCCTAATAAGGGTTATTTCAGAAATTATGCCCAGGGAAATTTTGGGCATGTCTATTTGGGTGATGATGAACCTTGTAGTATTACTGGTAAAGGGGAAGTTCATCTAAAATTGTAGAATGGAAATACATGGGTATTGAAAGATGTGAGACATGTGTCAAGCCTCAGGAGGAATCTTATTTCTGCAGGGTAACTAGGTGAATCTGGTTGCATGGTTACTTTTACAGGAGACTCTTGGAAAGTCACCAAGGGTTCTTTTGTTGTGGCAAGAGGTAAGAAGGTAGGAATGTTATATTTATCTACCTATGTATTATTTATTCATTTTCTGTATTATTTACTTCAGATTTAGATGCATGTATGTGGCATAACCGGTTGGGTCATATGAGTCAAAAAGGAATGCAGATCTTAAAGGCTAAGAGTAAGTTATCATATTTGAAATATTTAGATCTTGATTTTTGTGAGAATTGAATCTTTGGAAAGCAAAAGAGAGTGAGATTTGTCAAAGTTGGGGCAACTTAGAAGGGGAAGAAATTGAAGCTTGTATACTCATATGTGTGGGGACTAACTCAGGTAGCTTCTCATGGTGGATCCCAATATTATGTTACTTTCATTGATGATGCTACAAGAAAGGTATGAGTTTATTGTATTAAACATGCAAATCTGATGTTTTTGAAACTTTTAAAAGATGGAAAGCCCTTGTTGAGAATGAATCAAATTCTAAGTTAAAGTGTCCTTAGATCTGACAATGGTGGTGAATATTGTAGCAAGGATTTCAATGATTATTGTTCAGTGAATGGGATACGTAGAGAAATAATGGTTCCAAGAATACCACATGAGAATGGTGTTGCAGAAAGAATGAACATGATAATCATGGAATGTGCTAGAAGTATGAGGATACATTCTAGATTGCCCTTTCAGTTTTGGGCAGAAGCAATTGATACAATGGTTTATTTGATTAACTGTGGCCCTTCAAGTTCACTAGATGGTGGAATACCAGAGGAAGCATTGGACCGGAAAAGAGGTAGATATTTATTTTCTTAAATTTTTTGGTTCAGAAGCTTTTGTGCATGTTGATAAGAGAAAATAGAAAAAAGTTGGATACAAAATCCAAGAGATGCACTTTCATTGGTTATGGATCTGGTGATTTTGGTTTTCATTTTTGGGATTTAGAGAATTCTAAAATTGTTAGGAGTCATGATGTTGAATGGAATGAAAAGAGAATGTACAAGGATCAAATTTTGGTACCCAAGGATGAGAACCGGTTGAGAAGTTTATTGAATGAAAATGAACTCTCAGGTTTTAAAGAAACACCTGACAGGGTTACACAGTAACCGTGGTCAGTTAGGCCCTAACCAGCATCAGTCAGATGAACCACTGACAGTTACAGAGGATCAGAATTGGCATTAGTTAGCAGAACCGACATCGGTTAGAGACGACCGGCATCGATCACTATCAGAAGTTGATAGTAATGTCCAGGAGGTCCAGATTGAGCCTCCAATACCCCAAACTCCTATGAGAAGGTCACAAACAGTAAGTAAACCTCTAGAAATATTTACATCTTCTCTATTTTATTTATTATTGACTGATAATGGTGAACTAGAGAGCTTTGAAGAAGCAATGCAGGATAAAACTCACATTCAGTGGGAGCATGGCATGGATGAGGAGATGAACTCTTTGGAACAAAACCAGACTTGGGATTTGGTTAAATTACTAGCAGGAAAGAGAACATTGCAAAACAAGTGGGTTTACAGAATTAAGGAAGAAGAGGGTGGACAGAAAAGGTACAAGGCAAGGCTTGTAGTAAAGGGATTTGCACAAAAGGCAAGTATTGAATTTGGTGAAATATTTTCTCCTGTTGTTAAGATGACTTATATTCGTGTTGTATTGAGTTTAGTTGTAGTAGAAGATTTACATTTAGAGTAGCTAGATGTGAAGAATGCTTTCCTTCATGGTGATTTAGATGAAGATATTTATATGCAGCAGCCACTTGGGTATGAAGTCAAGGGTAAGGAGAAATTAGTGTGCAGGTTGAAAAAGAGCCTATATGGGCTCAAGCAAGCTCCAAGGCAATGGTACATGAGGTTTGATAGTTTTATGCATGAGCATGGTTACTTAAGATGTGAATCTAACCATTGTGTTTATTTCAAGAAGCTTGAAAATGGGAGCTATATTATTTTGTTATTGTATGTGGATGATATGCTTATTGCAGGATCTAGTATGTAGGACATTGGTGAGCTTAATAGAAAGCTAGCTCACATGTTTGCAATGAAGGATTTGGGAGCTGTAAAAAGAATTCTTGGCATACAAATACATAGAGACAAGAAAAACAATAAATTGTGTTTATCTCAGGAGGATTATATCTACAAGGTGTTAGAAAGGTTCAACATGCAGAATGCAAAACCTGTTAGCACACCTATGGCTGGACACTTCAAATTGAGTAAAGATCAGTGTCCTTCATCACAAGAGAAGGTCAAATACATGACACGAGTGCCATATGCTTCAGCAGTTGGAAGTCTCATGTATGATATGGTTTGTACAAGACCAGACATTGCACAAACAGTGAGAGTTGTGAGTAGATATCTGGCTAATCCAGGTAAAGAGCATTGGAAAGTAGTCCAATGGATACTCAGATATTTGAAAGGGACATTTAGTATGCAGTTATGCTATGGAGGTTCAGATATTTCATTACATGGCTATGTTGATCTGGATATGGCTGGAGATCTGGATGGTAGGAGGAGCACTACTCGATATATTTTCATAGTAGGTGGAATGACAGTTAGCTAGATTTTGAGATTGCAAAAGGTTATGGCTTTGTCTACTACAGAGGTAGAGTATGTTGCAGCTACAGAGGGTAGTAAGGAGATGATATGGATGAGTAGGTTCATGGAAGAGTTGGGAAAGGATAAAAGTAATTGTAAATTGTTCAGTGACATTCAGAGTGCAATTCATTTGGCAAAGAACTCAGCATTTCATTCGAGAATGAAACACATTCAGTTGACATATCACTTCATATGGTAGGTATTGGAGGATGGATAGTTGAATCTGGAAAAGATTCATACAAGCAAGAACCCTGCGGATATGCTAATGAAGCCATTAGTAAAGGAGAAGTTGGAGCTACATTCCACTTCTGTTGGTCTTCGAGTTTGAAACTTGAAGAGGAAGAAACAAAGCTTAGGAGGATCCAAGAATGGCGTTGTACAGGTATAGTGTGTAGTAATTAATCTCCAAGTGAGAGATTGTTGAGTATGGAGCTAAATTACTCATGTTTTAGCATGTAAATAGAACTTGATGGAAGTTGACAAGTAACCGGCATCAGTTAGAGTGTGACCGGCATCGGTCAGGGTAAGTTGGAACGAGTGATAGTTAGGCAGAACCGGCATCGATTACCTGTGTGACGAGTTTTTAATTAACTCTCAGGATTTATTTCTATTTTTAGCATTGGAATAGATTTAATGAATGTAATTGCATGGCTAAGTGCCCTAAAGTCTTAAACGACTATTTAAAGCATAAAGCTAGGGTTTAGAAAGTGAGGATTGATCATAATTACAAGATAATTATGTGATAGAGAACTCTTGGTTAAGAATCAAAAAGCTTAAAGGAAGAAAGTACTGAACATCTGAGAAGTGTAGAAGATTGTAAATCTTCATTGTATATCTTTTCAAAGCTTTGGATAATAGATTGGCTTATTTCTTGGTGGACGTAGCCCACACTGGGTAAACCATGTTAAATCTGGTGTTGATTTATGTCTCTTATTTTGTATAATTATTCTGGTAGAATATCCACTTTTATTTGGATGTATGCTTAGATCTGATATATTGTCTGTACAACTAGTGTGCTAACCCCAACAGGCACTATTTTCTTAATCACACAACCAAACTCATTTCAAAAGTATATCCTCTTAAATATCTACTATCTAGACCCATTCTCACAAGTAAAATGTCCATCTGGGTCATTCTACTTAGTGATTTTGATATCGATTTTTTTAGTAAAAAGGAAGTCAAAGGAAAAAGTCTTGTGTGTCAACTCATTACAACACCTCTACCCAAACTAGAACCACTTCATTTTGAATTTCTAGATGAATAATTTTTGTATGTTGACACAATACCTTCTTGGACCCTCTATTTGATGGATCTTGTAATGACCATGGATCAGGAATTGGAATTTTTCTTATCACACCAGATGGTAATATTATTCCCAAATATTTCTACTTGGCCATTCCTTGCACAAAAAATATTGAAGAATATGAATCCCTCATAGTTGGATTGTAATCAGCAATCCATGGAATATCAAAGAGTTAGTAGTATTTTTTTATTCCCTCTTAATCATCATCACCAGTGAATACCAAGTGAAATATGAAAATTTCATTCCTTACAAGCTCATGGTGGATCACCTCAGAGATTATTTTCAGTTGATCATATTTGATCAAGTTCCTCACCTTCAAAAATAATCAACATATGTTATGAAAACTATCAAATCTCTTCTTGAGTTCAACACCCATTAAATACATACTAAGTTTTTTGTTGAACATAACCACGGTCTATGAGATAGTTGGTTTTGAAAACCCCTAGTATCATGACATTTATACCTTCATCGGTGACCAAACTTATCCCAAAAATATGAACTCTCAAGATAAACAATCCTTAGCACAACGTCTTCGTGTTATACTATACTCGCAAATACTCTTTATCAAAGAGGCTATTATGACAATCGTTTACAATGTCTCAACCAAGACGAAGTGATCCAAACCTTAAAAGAGTTATGTGCTAGTATTTGTGGAGCACATACAAGTGACATGGTTTTATCAAATAAGATCTTACATGTTGGTTACTATTGGCCTAACATTGAGTCTGATGCATGCAAATTTTTTAATAAGTGTGTATCTTTCCAAACGTATGGAAATCTCATTCATGCACCTTCTCAAGACTTGCAACCAATCACTACACCTTGGCCTTTCTCTCAATGGGGGATCAATCTTATAGCAAAAATAAACCCTGCCTCATCTAATTACCACAAGTTTTTTATTACTTCTATAGAGTATTTTAACAAGTTGGTAGAGGTAATTCCTCTCACCTATGTCACTGGTAGTAATATTTCCAAATTCATATTCAATCACTTTGTTTTTTGCTTTGGTATTCCATCCTCTCTTTTTATAGATAACAGTAAGTCATTCAAAAATAAATTGTTAAATCCTTAGCCAAATTCTTCCACATCCACCTTCATTGACCCACCCCTTACTATCCCCAGTGTAATGGCCAAGTTGAAGCTTCCAACAAGACATTAAAATCCATTGTTAAAAAATTGTTGATAAACATGGCTGCAATTGGCATACCCAAGTTTATCCTACCCTCTAGGCCTATCGTACATCATTTCGTACTCCCATAGGAGCCACTCCATTCTCCCTGTTTTACACTCTAAGTTATCTATAGAGGTCAAGATCCCATCACTATGTGTATCCCTTCAACATTTGATCAATGAAGATTGTTATCAATAGGCTCAGATTGTTGAGTTTGATCTCTTAGATGAAAAATGGCTCAATGTTTTGGACTATCTCAAAGTGTATCAGAATCGTCTTTGTCACAACTACAACAAGAAGATCAAACAACGACAGTTTGAGATCAACAACCTTGTTCTACAAGAAAAATAATAATACAACCAAAGGTAGGGATAAAAAAGCAAATTTTGAACCAAATTAGTTGGGTCCTTACCTTATCACTGCAAAGTTTAGATCTGACGTATATAAGCTATCCACTCAATATGGAAAAGAGATTAAACAACTCGAGAAGGCAGTTCATTTGAAGAAATTTTATTCCTGAGCCATACGTACATACCTCTCGTGCTAGGGGAATTTTAGCACATTCAATTATATAGTTCTTACAACTTGTCCATCTTATCGTTTAATCCCAAACTAGTTTATGTCATTTATTCCTTATATTTAGGACATGTACAATATTTTATCCTATCCATTTTTGCTCACATCCATCCTTTGGTCTTCATAAGCCTATATGTGTTTATGTATGCTTGGGTGGGTCCTAGATCACCTCATTACATCTCACTGGTTATTAGCGTTAAAACAAAAAAATCCAAAAACATTTAAAAATAATCAAAATATCAAAAACATTCAAATCATCACAAAATCCAAAAAAAATTACAAAACCATCAAAAATCACAACAAATCAAGATAGCTCAACAATACAAAACTTTTTAATCATATCCTAGTGATCATTCACACTATCTTATAACTATCAAAACAAATAATCTTACCCCTCTCATGTATCATTGCTTAGGGGGAAAAAAATTATCTCACTCGTGTGTATCCTCACTTGGGGCAATCTTGGCTCTCATTTTCTCCATTGCATGCATCCTTTCTTGTGGGTAATGAGCCATTTAATCTCATATTACTCTTCAATGTGGATCTAACAAAGAGTGTCACTTGACCCCACTCTTTCATTTTGATCCAATCTCCTTGCATGAATCCTTGCTTGGGGGCATCCAAATCCATTTAATCATCACTATGGAACACATTAGGGGCATGGTTAATTGTATTTATTTTTAGTTGTGTTGTATTGTTTCCATTATTTCTTAACTAATTACAAGTATTGTGATATCATATTGGTTCATTTGTAGCTGTGGTGCATAACTTTACTGTGTATATTAGGTTTGCTTTACTTTTTGTTTTTTGTTTTGCTTTATACCAATCACAAGTATTTTGTTATCATCTTGGTTCATTTATATCCTTGGTGTATACATCCACTATGTGTATTGGGTTTGTTTCACTTTTTCTCTTTTTGTTTCTTGTGTGTGTATTTTTTTGTACACATAATGGGTTAAACATCATGATTCTTTCATAATCATGGTGCCAACTCTCTTTGTGCAATAATTAAATAAGGTTTCTTTAACTTTCACTATCTGATGAAAGCTCATGCTATGAGAAAAATCCCTCCCATCATTCTTCTACTACCTCTTGAATAGTCCACCATCTTTTTCCTCCTATCAAGTAGTTTTCCATCACTTTGTTGTGTCACCCATCCACTTAAGAGGGAAATCCCTTAGCATCATTCGTACTCACTCCAAGGCATCCAAATGCTTCACCAAGGAAAATCAAGTAGGCCCATGACATTTTTCTATCATTTGCTCATTGATCTACATGTGTCTACTATCTATAAAATGTGTTTACTTTGTAATAACACTTTACATGCCTATTTCTAATCATCCCTATTACCTACACAATGTGCCAAATTAGTCTTAGGACATATCTTAGACGAATACCCTCTCACATTCCATTAGGATTCACCCACATCCATTTAGAATTAATTTAATTAATTATAGCATGTTTAAAGCATATAGTCACACCCCTTGGCTCATTTAATTAGCTATTTAAATAAATAGCTAATTATCCACTCACCCTCCACAAATCTCCACTTCACCATCCAGCTCACTCCACTCAAGTTCTAGAACCTTACAAAGGTGGAAGCAGAAATATTCATGTATAACCACCTTCTCAAATAAAATCAAAAGCCAACTAAATATGCATTTCCCCTTAGATGAATATTCAAACCATCCAACTACACAGACCAAATCGACTTGCTAATTTAGGAAAATTCATTCATTTTCCTGCAACTCATTCAAACCTTGATCAATAATCCATGACATCTCCTTCAGCTATAAATATGAGGCTTTCTCCTTCACAATTCATCCTTGGAATATTTAAGCATTTGAAGCAATATTAAGCTAAATTACCACTGGAATATGCATACCGAATAGTTTTCCATTTAATCATCCATTGCTCGTAGCATTCTTCTTCCATTTGGAACCACGTTTGGAGAATCCATAACCAAATCATCCAAAGAGATCCAAAAAGTGTGCTACTTCATTCCACACTTCATCTATCTCATCAGAGGTTAAAGAGGACTTGAAGGAAGGTTTGCATATGTTTTTTATTTACTTATTTCTTCATTTATTTTAGTTTTCCTTGTATACAATAATCAACAAAGGAGTGGTTGAGGATAATTTTGTGGTGTCTGCAAAGGTGTCTTTAGATAGAGAATTTTAAAGTGGTAAATGGCTTATGGTAATGATGTTTACGCAACTAGCCTTAATAGGTGATATAGATGATGTAAGACAAGCCTTAAAGCAATGTAGTATGTCTTAGACAACAGTTGATCAAATCAATATATAAATTATCTTTTTAATAATTATATATTTCCTTTGTCCATTTTCTATATGGTCAATTTACTATCTAATGCTTAGAATGTTATCAGTAGTTAGATGTTATCATTTATATTAGATTAAATTTTCTATTTAAATACTAAAATTTTTACATTCATTCCTTTAAATTGTGAATATGTTGCACGAGGAAATTACATGTAAAATTAACTTTATACTAATAATATGAAATAAAAGTGTGTAAATATCTCAACAATAAAATTTTCGCAAAAAACTATTGTAACTATGGAAAAAAAAAATTACATAAAAAACGAATGTTTACTATAAAGTATTATTTAATTTATTGAAAAAGAATTGTGTATTGGTTGAATTTTCATATCTTGTTCCACATTGAAGGAAATTATTTGTTTTAGGGGTAAAAGGACTAGTATTTGGAGTTCCAAGGATTACTAAATTTAGATCACCGAACATACAACCATATTTTACATATTCATGCTACCGATACTTATGTTAAACATTTAGCCCTACATTGTTAAGGATAACAAGACAACATTTTGATATTGGATTGTGGTTTACATACTTGTGATCAAGAGAACAACATGCCTCCCTTTAAAAATATGACTGGCTATGAAATATCTAATTCATTTTTTGTTGGAGCATAATGCAATGTGAAATCAGCAATAATTTTTTAAGATCAAAGAAGGGGAACATTGTGTCAATTTACATAAAAAACATGCAAAAGGTTATAAACAAGTACATTCAGACTTATGGAGCATATAACATATTTTTCATAGGTGGAAAAGTGTGCTTTGTTCATGACAAAAAAGAAGCCATTTTTCTTTAGATTTCCCGTTAAATGAAATTTGACGGCACAATGCACTCCTATAGAAAAATATTCACACACTTATGTACATGGTTAAATCATGTGGGGCCACACCAAAATATGTGTCATTCTTTCATCTTACTTGATTTTACTTGATACTGTTACATTGTTTAATAAATACAAATAAATTGGTTAAGTTTTACAATTGAAATTCAATTTAACTTTCCATTTTTTAGTTAGAAATTGATTATTTGAATAGTCAATTGAATTATTTTTATTTATAAAAACAATTTGGTTAAAATTAATGCTCAATTGGAAATTTTTAATTGAATTTAATATTCAATTAGAATTACATATGTACATAAAATTCACATTTTATGATGATGATTCATCTTTTAGTTTTGACTAAAAAGTTGATTATGTTATTGTAGCATAATTCTTGGGCTCTGGACTGAGCTCTGAATTGTGTATATTATTCCTTAAAGGAAACTTCGGACTAAGCCCGTGGATGTGTATATTTTATCTTGCAGTTAGCTCCAGACTTAGAAAACCGTTTATATTCCCAGCTCCCAACCATTCACCCTTTTAGCTCTGAACCATTTATATTTCTAGTTCTGGACCATTCATACTTTTAGCTCTGGAAAATTCATACTTCCAACTCTAGACCATTTATACTTCCAACTCTAAAACATTCACACTTCTAGCTTTAGACTATTCATACTTCTAGCTCTAGACTGTTCATACTTCCATCTTTAGATGATTCACTCCCATTAACTCTAAACTTGTCAAATAGCTAATTGTAAACATTGTATCTTTAATAGGTAGCTCCAGACTGAGCCCCTGAATGTGTATATTTTGTCTTGCGGTTAGCTCCAGACTTAGAAAACCATTTATATTCCCAGCTCCTAACTATTCACCGTTTTACCTATATTTTGTCTTGCGGTTAGCTCCAGACTTAGAAAACCATTTATATTCCTAGATCCTAACTATTCACCCTTTTACCTTTATAGCATTTATATTTTTATCTCTAGACATTCATACTTTCAGCTTTGGACAATTCATACTTCTAACTCCGAACCATTTATACTTCCAACTCCGGACCATTCATACTTCCAACTCTATAACATTCACACTTTTAGCTCTTGACCATTAATACAACTAGCCCCAAACTTTTCATACTTCCAGCTCTGGACCATTCATACTTCCATCTTTGGATGATTCAATTCCATTAACTCTGAAATTTTCAAACAACTAATTGTAAATATTATTCATTTTATATGAGAATGACCATATGTACATTCTAAGAATATTGTTTGAACCATAATGGGCATTTGCTCATTCTAAGAATATTTGGAACAAGTAGATGAATATTATATGTAAAGTATCAATGTAACCTCTATTTTTCCTTTATATTAACTTTTTTTCTATGCATAAAAATGTCATAGATCATGTAGGACGCCCTATAAATAAATAACATTCAATAAATGTTCTAATATAACAATAAGTATTTACTATTTTTTCCAGCTGAAAACCATAAACCATAAAGTTGAAATCCAAAAAATATGATATATAAATCCAAAAATCTCTAATGTGTAATCCAATAACAATATATTCTAATTCTAATATTTGATATAAATAAAACCAATACAAACAATTTCAATTTTTAATCTAGACTGGGATATGTCCAAATTTAATGAAATTATGGTTCCTTGTATATTAATAAAATTCAAAATTTGAACATGATCTATCATGTATATGTATAACTATTATTGAGTATATGTACATGTCAAGTACTTATAAATGAATGTGGATACTTTGTTTTTTCAACTTTCCACCTTAAATGAGTGTTAAAATGTAGATTCTTGATTATTAATGTTTGAAGATATGTACACATTTCTAGATTTTATATTTGTAGGTCACTTCTATATTTTCCTCATACATGCACACACATAGCGTATATCATTGCTAAAAAAATAATTAGAAAAAGGTGTATAACTTAGTTACAAAATGTTTATGTATTCATGTAAATATGTTCCATCAATAGACCCCACCCCAATGATAACATCTTTAGTAATTGGTTTTCTCCCAACTTATGGTGCCTTTCCCCAATGATATAATGTAAGAAGAAAAATTAAATTCATGATTAAAGAGATAAATCATTCTATTGATAATAATTGATTAAGTAAACTTTATTAAGCCCACCTAATTTCAAATTTTAAGGGTATTTAAACTATATGTAAGTTGTTAATGTGATAACCTCTTAATAGGGTTTACGAGTAACAACCCTCCTTAATAATTATACGGGATTAGGGTTGTCTAAAATCCTCACTCGGTAGGTCATTATTTAATATATTAACAAGCTGAATATAACCTCCAATTTTATTGTAAGTAAGTTAATGTTGGTGAGGGAATATGAGAGAAGTAGTGAAAGTAAAATCTTCTCTTTTTTGAGATAAAGATGTAGGTTCGTGGAATAAATTATCCAACCTTTCTACTCCTATTTTTATGGCCTTGAAATGAAGATGTAGGTTCGGGTATTGATTATTTCACCTTTTTTATTCTATTCTCATGGCTTTCTACATTAGTAAAAACCCCATCTTCGTGTTGTTCACTAGTTATTGTTCAACATATTCTCCACATCATAATGTTTAAGTGAATATTTTTATGGTTAAGTCACTTAAAGATTAAAATATCTAAATTTATAAATCAATCAAATAAATCCATCTCTAAAGTCATAAATGTAGCTTAAGTCTGAATTTAAATATAATGTTAATATATACTTGTTAAGATGTTAGACTAAATTTGACAAGTGTAGATAGAGAAGGTAAACATATTTTAAATTTAGTCTAAATTCATCTTGGTATTTAAAGTCACTTTACCTCAATTGTAAGTTTTCATGCTAAAGCACCTTTAACCCTGATATTATAATCACACATTAAGGTGACTTGCATATAATGAATTTAAATGTGACTTTAAAACTGACAATAAAGTGAATTAAAGTATGTTGTTAAGGTGTCTTTACTTTAAAATTGTGTTATTGTTTATAGTTTTTAAAAGTTCAAGGCATTTTTATGGACTTCCATAGTTATAAGAGATGTGTACAAAGGGTTTATGCATAATATTTTCCTAAGTTATTGCAAAAATTTAATTCATGGAGCTTTCAAGGAATAACAAAAGGTGAAATTTTGTCATATGTATTAGTTATAAATGCCCCTCTATGAGCATTTATGATGTTGTCTCATGGAATGTGATGACCGAAAAATGTGTAATGCACAACTATTGCAAGGATGCTCTCAAAATAAACTTTAAAATAATGAAACACATTTGAACATTTTTTGACATGTAACCATATGGGCTTAGTGGAAGAGGGCTTTAAATATTTCAGTGACATGGGTGACGTCATTATATTGCCTAAAATGATCGTTATAATTATGGATGGTTACTATGTTGGTTATAATATGGGCGATTGTTTAGCATTACAATTTAAAATTTACATAATATGGCTGAGATAATCACTGTCATTGATTGGTGAGACGACATTGTGTATCGACTGTACTTAAGGACAATGGATGAGCGTCCTCACA